>OU343047.1:21432032-22632032 GCA_910593695.2 Ocypus olens
AAAATAAAATCACAGAAGAGTATAGAAATATTATAAGAGAAAACAATTATACAATACAAAATACAGTGAGTGCGAAATCATATACATTTAATGTAAATGGCAATAATTCAATACTAGACCATGTAATTACAAACAAATCTAAACTAATAAACAAAATAAAGATTATTCAGTCAAGCATATCGGACCATAATGCCTTGGACATTCAAATAAAAGAGCTTCAGCAAATAAAAGAATATCAAATATGCAGTACTACAAATATTAACTACAAACAAGTCAAAGATGAAATAAATAACATAAACGTAAATAAAATTAATAACTGTGAGCAATTATCAACCACCCTAGAACATATAATACGAAGCAATCAGAAAACTACACATATAAAAAGAAGAAAGGAATATCCGTGGATTAATGAAGAAATCATAAAAAAAATTAACATAAGAAATAAATTACAGAGGAAATATAATAAAAACCCGACAAATGAAATTATAAAATATGAATATAACATGCATAAATATGCAACTACAAAGTTAATAAAAGAGATAAAAACACAATATTATAAAAATCAACTCGAAAATAATCAAACAAATACAAGGAAGATATGGCAATTAATAAATAAACAAACAAAAACCCAAGAAACAAATGAAAAAGGAATTGGTGAAATTAGAACTAAACATGGAACTCTTACTAGAAATACAAAAGAAATAGCAAATGAAATAAGCTATTATTTTACAAACGTTGGGAAAAAATTGGCAGAAGAACAAACTAATAACACAAATCAAATTTCAACAACAACATTAACCAAAAGACACATACCTACAGTTATATTTAGACAAACTAATTATGAAGAAGTAAAAAACATAATTATGGAATTAAAAGATCACAAAACACCCGGATTTGACAGAATCACCAATGAAGTAATAAAACAAAACAGAGACATTCTTACGACTATATTAGTAAAATTAATAAATTCAGTTATAAATGAAGGAGTATACCCCAAATACATGAAAAACAATAATAATCCCAATCCACAAAAAAGGAGATAAAACAAATCCAGAAAACTATAGACCTATTTCACTCTTATCAAACTTAAATAAAATATTGGAAAAAATATTACAAATCCAAATAACTGATCACCTCAATAAACATAATATTATCAACCAGCAGCAATACGCATTGCAAAGGCACTCGGGAACAACATCGGCAGCATATGATCTAATAAACCAAATAAAAACAAAGCTAGACGAGAAAGAAAAGGTTGCTGCAATATACATCGATATGAAGAAAGCCTTCGATACCATATCAAAAAGTAAACTAATAGAAAAATTAAAGGCAATAGGAATTAGGAATCAAAAAGTCATAAATCTAATAAATACATATTTAACTAACAGACCACAAATAACCAAAAACAAAAACGAAGAAAGCATACCGATGTTCTCAGAATATGGAATACCGCAAGGAGGTATCTTACCACCAATACTATATATAATTTATACCAATGATATACTAGAATTAGAACTAGAAGGCAGACCATATATATATATATATATATATATATATATATATATATATATATATATATATATGCGGATGATACCTGCATCATACATAACGGAAGAACGTACACAGACATCCAAGAAAAAATAAATAACGATCTAAAACAATTAGATAAGTGGTACTTTAACAACTTACTAACAATCAATGAAGAGAAAACAACATTTATGATATTTAATGAAAAAAACCCAGCAGAAGAACTTAAAATTAAAATAAAAGATAAAGACATAAGTCAAATCAAAGAGGTCGACTACTTGGGATTAAAAATTCAAGATAATCCGAAATGGGATGTGCACATTAACAAATTACTAAAACAAAACTCAAAAACAATAGCAGCAATTGATAAAATAAAAAACTATATACCCTCAACAGCGAAAAAATCAGTATACCATGCGCTCTTCACGTCAAAGAATAACTATCTTTGTAACATCTGGGGAAACACAACTACAAAAAATATTTAAAAAATACAGACCCAACAAAATAAAGTACTAAAAAAAATGTACAAATTAGATAAAAGAACCAGTACCACAGAACTGTATAACCAGCTACAAGAATTAAATATAAAACATCTTATAACATTAAACAACCTACTCTTAATATATAAAATTAAACATAAACTTATAAAGACGAATATCACGCTAACTATAAATAAAGAAATACATCATTACAAAACAAGAAGAAAATCAGATATAAGGACTGAAAAATTTACACAAAAACAATTTACACAACTATTAACAACAGAGACTACAAATTAAAAATTAAAAATTTAATACTACACAATAAAATAGTAGCATGCTAAGAACCAGAGGATCAACAATGGATCCCTCAATACCATTAGCCCGAGATGGACCAGGTGCCCAGGATTCTCGAGGTGAAGACGGAGGGAAATAATCTAGGATTTACTTTTTATTTTCGTGTATGTACTATGTACATGAAACATGTAAATCCTAGCTGAATAAATTTAATTTAATTTAAAAAAATACATTATAAATCGTAGTTGGCTTTTATGCAACATTGATTAGTTGTGTCAAAAATGGCTGCAGCTTCAGAATCTGAAAGCGATAACCATTTTTCCGTCCAATGTACCTCTGCGGAGTTGAGAACTATTGTCAATTTAGCGCTTTCAAATTTGATACCGCAAGAATCGAAAGGCAATATGAAAAACGTATAGTGCTTTCAAAAACTGGAGTAAAAACAAAACCGTGAGTATTGGTAACTATTTTGTTGGCGTATTTCATGGAGAAGTCAATTTTAAAAAAGTTCAAGTTTGTGGAGCGTATACTCGATGTTAAAGTGTATGCTTAATGTCCGAGAAGGCATAGACATTAAAAGTACATAAAATAATTCAATTTTTAAAGAAGAAATCTGTTGGTTATCGTGCAAAAAAGTCTAGAGTACTGACTGACACGAGATCAGATAAATATATTTACAGTAAACGGTAATGTTGAAACTTATTTGTTATGGAAGGTAATTATTATATTATTGGCTTTACAATAGGTTTTGTAAAGTCACTGTCATTGTTACAATTGACTTTTAGATTAGCGGCCGTTGCTAACAGTAACGGCTGCGAAGTAATACTTTGCGGCCGCTACAGGAGCCGAGAAGTGTTCACTTCACGCCCGGTTGCACAAAAATGTTTCGGAAAATAATAATTTTTTTAAGATAGAACTATATATTGTTAAATAATAATAATTCTTTATTGGAGGAGCAGATCAAAATTACATGATGTTCACAAATATTTGATGCATCTGTTTAATTATCTTGACACTCTCTAAGGATGGATAAACAGCGCGTGTTCTCATTTGGCAATCAAAACTGAATCTCGCCAAATTTATCAATGTAAATAAAGTTAAATATATAAAATACATGAAACGAGGTGATTAATTACTACTATTGTTATTTCGAAGTTCTTGTTATGTATTTGCAACTATGGCAATTATTGTACTATTTCCATCAATAACGGACAATGAGTCTGCCGAGCTAAACCGATATCCTAGCAACAGTGTCAGTTAATTGAATATGTACTTCCACTAGACATATCGCTAAACTTACCCCCCAAATTCTTGCCAACTACCCACTAAGAAGGAATGACCGTACGGGAGAACGGCACGAAACTTGTGCAAACAATGTAAACAAATGATTGCTGCCAAGTTTGGAATAATTTGGAAATGCTGATACTTCGCAGGCCCTATTAACTTATCCCGGCCGAAACATTCAATTAGAAACTCGTTAGATTTATTATATCATAGCTGGCACTGACAACTTCACTAATGATCGCGCACGAATGTGTTCGCGTAGAAATGCAAATCACCCGATTAAATTGTGTAATTAGTTTTCTGCATTATCCTTAACTCCTCACCTAGTTGGATTAAGTTGTAAGTTATTTTAAGTTTATCTTGCGTTTCGGAAGTTTGCAACGGGTCAAATTTCAACGTGGAAAATTATAGTTCATATTAATATTATTGTGTACAGTTCATTCAATTAAGTGATTGTATAGCTTTAGCTTTATATACGCTACCCGTGTTCCTTACCCAAGTATTTAATTACAGGTAAATTAACAGATTCTCGTTTCAAATTTTTACATCTTCTCTCTCTGTATTTCACCTCACACTCCATAAAATTACAACTGGTGGCATTACAAGCTGAAAATTGATGATGCTTCCCTTCACTATTTGTTACAGAAACTTCACTTCTACAGTTGTTATTATACAGTATGTTTTTTTTTATCGTGGGCCATAGGATTTTACATGCTAAAAATTATACCTCGTGTAAATGTATATTTTATCATATCATTTTGAAGCAAATTTTAGTTGATAATATAAGTCCATTATTTTTCTACATTATGCGCTTCATTATAATAATTTAAACATGTTTTATTCCATTAAAAAGTGCTTTTGCTCGGAACCGGACGATCGGGATACGCTGCAGAAAAGTTGTCAACTATTTCCCTAAAATAAAAACTCCCTGACTTCTTGTGCAAAAATCTATCTCCCTGCTGGACAAACCTCTTATAAATTCCGTTACAAATTCCACCCCTTCTTCAATAGTATAAATGGACATTTTCAAGAATACAATCCGTTTGATTACTTGCCTCACTAATCAATCTGACATTTCGGAAATTCAAGGTACTTTGATTATTTTTGCTCAGTTATTTATATTAAATAATTTCAATTTTTACTGGAATAAAACATGTTTAAGTTATTTTAATGCAGCGCATGATGTAGAAAAATAATTGATTTACTACTAATTAAAATTTCCTTCAAAATTTTATGATAAAATATACATTAACATAAGGTATAATTTTTAGCATGTAAAATCCTATGGCCCACGATAAAAAAAAACATACTGTATATGCAACCTCATCGCTGATATTTCCTCCCTGGGCACACTGGTTTCGTGTATATTGTATATTGCTTTGCAAAATACGTGCTTTTGACTAGTACCAAATTTTCGCTAAAACCCCTTAAAAATTTCAATAAATCCTACACGAAACTTTCTAGACATATGTAGCTATTAAAGAAAAGAACAAACCAAAAATAATTTATACCCAGTTTTTACGTTCTCAGTTACGACTTACAGGAAAGTATTTTTAATAGAAGAATCCGTTTTGTGGCCTCTAGAGGGGAATTTAAATTTTTGGGTAAAAAAATGTGTCTGCGTATCTGTTGTGTCACTTCATGTGCGTGTCTATCTGGCTGTGTGTCTTTCTGTCTGTGTGTCTGTCTATGCGCGCTGTATTTCGAAAACCAATAAATATTTAAAAGCGTTAATTAGACACATACACATTTCAATTCACCAATTAAATCGGAGAAAGTATATAAAGGCCGCATCACCATTTTTTCGAAATGTTCTATGCTAAATCTACAAAATGCATCCATATTAATTCATCTTTAAGTTTCCTAAAAAAGATATAAATACCAAAATAAAAACAATTGCAAATGGTTTATCCCCGAACTTCACGTAAACTTAATGGAATATGGGGCAGTAAAAAATTAAGCTCTTGAAGGTAAGTTTCTTTTTTACTGATATTTATCCGCAACTCCGTAATTTCCTTTACGGTGCAAAAATAACGCATTTAAATATAAACTGTATACAACCCCGATGGTGTTTTGCATAATTTTGTTATCGATTGCGAGGCTTTGTTCACACAAAGTTGGAGACGAGGACGGAAAGCTTGCAATACCTAAATGATTGCTTATCAAGCTTTCATTCAACTCATAAGAAATACAATGCATAATAAATGCGTTATTTCCTGAGTGGATGATCGTGTTTTGTCTCTTCGGACGAGCGATTTTTTTTTTGGTTTCAAGCGTTGGTAGTTTAACACGATAAAACCATCAACGCATCTCATTGAACTGATTTGTGGAGTGCAGGGAATGAAACGCCACGCTTTTCGGGATGTATTTGAATGAACTTACCCTCGGGAGAAAGGTGAATATGCTTTCTGGATGAAAATCGAATTCGGCACTGAATAGGTTTTTTTTTTAATTTTATATGAATGGATTCAGAGATTGATTCAATTGAATGTATTTTTTTTAAATATAATTTGTATTTACCGGCAATTTGTCATAAACATCCTTCTCATAAAATTCTTTTTTTTTCTAATCTATTTTGTGGGCCGATGTGTCATAACTGACTTGATTTTGGTGGTTTGAATTGTAATCCCATATGCAGCAAAGAGTTAAATGATCAAGATCGGATACGAACAAAGAGAGAGAAGAATATAATCGAATACGAAAGAAAGTATGAAAATATTAACGACAATTGCCTTCATTTACTTATTAACCAATGAAATCGAATAACGTTGATGACATAATCCAATAAAATTCTAATTACGATGCGTAACAGACCGAGCTGCATGTTATGCATGGCAATTCACCCTGGGTGGTATCTAATCAGATAATCCATCATGTTGGTATTGCCTAGCAACGCGTTTGTACATTTTCTATAGAACATAAAACGTCAGTTATTGCCTGACTTTTAAGCAGTTTGCTCCTGAATTCGATCTGTATTTTCGGGTGAAGTGTTAGTGCTTTCATCAGTAATAGTATTCATAGGCATTACTCAAAATCTTGGTAAGCTCATTTTTACTACAATTATTGTGGCGCAGATTAATACACGTCTGACTCTTGGTGTCACTAAATTTAACTTTTCAAATTATGAAGTGTAAACTTTCTGTTCGGCCAATTGTCTTCTTGAATCTAACTCGTGACTGATTTTTCCTAAGCAATTATTAGCGTCTGGATCACTCTTAATTGTTGCTTCTAGAAAATCGTGATCCTGGCGCTAATAATTGCCGGCAAAATCATAGGCACTCGTTATATTACTGTTGAAAACTAAGAAAGAATGCATGGAGAACGAGGTCAAGGAAATTGAAGTCAAAGGCAAGAATCGCAATACAAAATTATTCTATAAGTAAATAAATGAACAAAATATAATAGATTAACAAACAAGTATTATCTGAATGTAAACTATTAACAGACATTGAAGCAAGAAGAGAATGAGAAGGAGAAGAAATAGACGATCAATTAGAAGAAACAACGATAGAAGAAATTAAGGAAATAATTGAAATACATACAGGGTGTAGTGGAACAAAACGGAACATAGGATTTTCAATGTTAATTTCTTTATTTTGGAATATTATCTTCCCTGGTCATTTTAGAAGAAACATGTAAAAACATTTTTTGCAGAGTAAAAATTTCTGCATGCAGTCATGCTATTATTTATTTTTTGCATTTATAAAAACCAGAAAAAATCATAAAATAAAAATGATCATTTTCATGAAAATAATGGTTGCCATGAAATTAAAAAAAAGATGCGCTGTTGATGGCTTCTGTCAAATTGATTAAATACTTCATAACCGTTTACAAGTTTTCATTTAAAATGTACTGTATTCCAGAAAAAGTGCAAATTGTGAAGTGGTGGCAGTTTTCGTGAAGTGCGGGATAATGTTATATCCATTAAATGTTTTGCATGGATTCATACTATTATTTCTATTTTCATTCATAAAAACCAAACAGATAAAGTGCGCACCATATTTTGCAATTTCATGGCAACCATTATTTTCATGAAAATTATCATTTTTATTTTATTAGTTTTTTCGAGTTTTTATGAATGCAAAAAAAATAAATAAAAGCATGACTGCATGCAGACATTTTTACTCTACAAAAAATGTTTACATGTTTCCTCTAAAATGATCAGGGAAGATAATATTCCAATATAAAGAAATTAACATTGAAAATCCTATGTTCCGTTTTGTTCCACTACGCCCTATATGGAACTGATGAAGTATGGAGATGAAGAACTACAACAGCATAGTTACAGTAATTAAAAAATATCCAAAGAAAAAAACTCATCAAGAGAATGGGACAACGAACAAATAATAACGATTCACAAGAAAGAAAATTTATCAAAATCTACAGGGGTATCATATTACTGAGTACAATATATAAAATACTGTCAACGTTAATACAGCGGAGATTGGAAAATAAAACAAAAATATTCTTGGGCAATATCGGTGCAGATTTACACAAGGAAAATCAACAATAGATGCAATACACATAATAAAACAAATATTGGAGAAAGTGTACACTTATAAAATGGAATTGGAACCCTTATATTTTTAACAAACGTTCGATTCAATAAAAAGACATAATCTAATGTCAGCATTAAATTAACTCGAGATAAATAAAATGCTAAGAAGACAAGCATATAACGATACAGTAATAATAGCAAAGAAAAGAGAAATTATACCAAAAATATTGATAACGGCAGGCATAAAACTGGGACTATGACTGAACAAGAAAAAAACTAAGACGCTGATATTTGACAAATAGCCAGGAAACAGAAGGATTAATATAGATGAATATGAATTTAATAACTATTTAAATATCTAGAAGTAATGTTAGCTGGAGACAGCTAACCCAAGCCCAACTGTCGCTGTAGGCTCCAGAATTACACCAAAATAATTTTAGGAAATACAAAAATAACCTCTTTAATAGGTAGTTTAATTATACAGGGTGAGGCAAAAAGATGTTAACATTAAATGGGTTTTTAATCACTGTAAATTACGAGGCAGAGATTTGGTTACAGGCTTTCAATTTGGAACCCATCCCTCTCAATACACTTATAGAGTCTATCAATTGTTGTTTGTAAGACACTCTGGGCCATTTCGGCAGGAATTCCAGCAATGACGTGAGTGATGCGGCGTTTCAGGTCGTCCAAGTTGCGAGGTTTGATGGCGTAGACCTGATCCTTGACCATGTTCACAGCCAAAAACCGCATGGCGTCAGGTCGAATGAACGTACTAACCATAGACCACCTCCACCATTCCAGAACATGTCGTTCAGCTACTCCCGAGTCATCAGACTGTAATAGGCAGGGGTGCCGCACAGTGTCCGGAAACGCGGGTCGAAAATCGGGCAAAAATAGTCAGTTATTAAAAAAAAATAACGGATTCATGTTCGCAACACTTATGAACCCCCTAAATTTAAATTCTTGAGTCATAATTCTAAACCATTACGGCGTATTCGGGCATTCAAGTAGACTGTTTTTAACTGATGAGTTTCAAGCAAAAATTGCACCGGAAATAAATATTATTTTTATCGCATTTTGAAATGTTTTCCGAATGAATTTTATATCACGTAAAATTAAATAAAAATACGATTTATTGATACTAATTACAAAAAGAATGTGTGATGAAGTTTTAAGATAAAACAGTTTGAAATTTGTAGAAATTTAGAACTAATTTCGGATTTTAAAAGAGTAAAAGTTGCTTTTATGAAAAATAGTGTCGCCAAACTTACAGTATGTGATAGTCCCAAGTGTCCTCTATCTTTGCATATCAAATTCACCTGCAGGTTGATCCCACCTCGGATGTAGTGATTTTTTTTCTCTCGCAAGACACCGAAAAATCGGACAATTCAAATATAATTTGGAGTATATTTGTTATTTCGTTTTTATGGAATATTGAAAAGTTATCCGAACGTATTTTATGTTACATAAAATAAAACAAAAATATTATTTTTTTGACACCAAGTAAAAAAAATATAAAAAAAAAGAAAATGATTGTATGAAAAATATTTTCAAACAAAAGATACTCATTTCTTAGTTGTCTTCAATATTTATTTAAATGTTTTCGTAATATTTTCTATATTTAAAAATATGGGAATAAAAAATATACTCCATCGTCGAATTGTTTGATTTTTCAGCGACTAGCGAGGGAAAAAAATCACACCCCAGGGGGGATCAACCTAAAAGTGAATTTGGTGTAGCAAGATAGGGGATACTTGGGACTATCATATACCATACATTTAGCCAAATAGACTCCAAATTATCGTTAAATTGTCCGATTTTTCGGTGTCTTGCGAGAGAAAAAAAATCACTACACCCGAGGTGCAATCAACCTGAAGGTGAATTTGGTATGAAGAGATAGAGGACACGTGGGACTATCATATACTGTAAATTTGACGACACGATTTTTCATATAATCAACTTTTAGTCTTTTAAAATCCGAAATTAGTTCTAAATTTCTACAAATTTCAAACTGTTTTATCTTTAAACTTTATCAGACATTCTTTTTGTAATTAGTATCAATAAATCGAATTTTTATTCAATTTTACGTGATATAAAATTCATTCGGAAAACATTTCAAAATGCGATAAAAATTATATTTATTTCCGGTGCAATTTTTGCTTGAAAGTCATCAGTTAAAAACAGTCTACTTGAATGCGCAAATACGCCATAATGGTTGAGAATTATGACTCAAGAATTTAAATTTAGGGGGTTAATAAGTGTTGGGAACATTAAGGCGTTATTTTTTTTTTTAATAACTGACTTTATTTTTGCCCGATTTTCGACCCGCTTGGCTACATTTCTCGCGTTTCCGGATACTGTGCGCCGTCTTGCTGAAAGTACCCTCGCTGGAAAGTGTTCTTTAAAAAAGAAGGGTCCAATCACTCCAAGTTGCCAACGGTACACCAAACCTTGGGGGAATTCAGCATGTGCTCTCGAACTTCCTTCAGGCGCTCGGTCGCGCAGATGACAGAGTTGTGCTTGTTCACGTGACCACTGATGTGCAACGTTGCTTCGTCAGAAAACATGAACAGAATGTCAGGCTCCATGTGCACCATTTCCAAAAGAATTGATGTAGCACAGACGTGCTTGCTTGTCTGCGTTTGTGAGTTGCTTCACAATCTGCAAGTGGTATGGTTTCATTCCTAAATTACGATGCAAAGTTTTAACCAGTGACCTTTGCAAAATGTTAGTTTCTAGGGAAAGTCTGCGCGTGGACTTGGTTGGATCATCGCTCCCTGGACTAGAATGATATTCTTTTCAGTTCGGATAGATCTGTTTGTACTGTTGTTGCCTTTACTATCGTCTTGAACGGACAAACTTCTCCTAGATTCTACCAATTGTTAGACGCGATGGTGCATTGTCCGTTCTAGGCCTTGAAATTTTCTTGTACGATGCTTGGGGACTGAAATACCTTCCTTCGTTCCACAATGTAATATCGGGATGCCATGATTTAATCTGTGAGAAAAAAAATCTTTCATACAATGTATCACTCTGTATTGCAAATCTATAAAAAAAAAAGATACAAAAGAGTATACATCTGAAAAATGAAACACATTATATTTTGCTTCGCAGTTTTATTTTCGGTTTTCTGATACGTGTTTCATCAATTGCTTGTCATTTTCAAAGAAGTACAAACTAGTACTAAAGAATGTTATTAATAACTTCATATTAAACCTGTAACTGCTGTTAGCCTATTTCAGTTACGTACTGACTGTGAACTGGTCAAATTGACCGGCACGTATTTAATAGCTTTTTTCATAATATATTGTGCAAGAAGATATAGTTATTTTTACTTTCTCCGTTACGAAGTACGAGAAAGTATTGTGATCGTGATTTTTTTACGGAAATATCCGTTTTGGGGTCCCTAGATGCCATTTCAACAATTCCTGGAAAAACAAATTTTGTGTCTGTGTGTGTGTCTGGCTGTGCGCGCTGTATCTCAAAAACTAATAGAGCAATTGATATGAAGAAGTTTAATGCTTTTGGTACAATTTCGTACACCGGAAGTGGGCGTTTACCTTAACTGTTTTTTGTTTTTTGCCAATATTTTTTTAAATATGAAAAATATCACAAAAACATTTAAACAAACTTTGAAGACAATAAAGGAATGAACATCTTTTGCTGAAAAACATTTTTCATAAAATCATTTTTATTCGAGAAAAAAATTTATTATTTTTTTTTAATTTTTGGTTTATAATTATAAAACGATAATAGTAACAGCAAATTTATGTTAATAATAATTGTAGAAAATGCTAAAATTAACAACTTATAAAGAATAAGTTTTTTTCGAAATCACTTTAGTTTTTGAGTAAACTGAGTTTTTGAATTTGAAGTATATATTTTCCACTTTCATAATTTTAACGTTTTAAACGTCAGTTTTATCCGAGTTTACACAACGCTCGATGAACATTTAAAATATCATTTCAATTGAAAATAAACCATGAAAACGTAAATATAAATGGCTATGATACCATCAAGTCGGAGAAAGTAACATGATGAAAGTAACTAATTTGTAACAATAAAATGGAGAAGGGTAAATTTAAATTTAGATATTCAATGGTCAAATCGAGCGGATTGATACGGGTTGAAATTTCTAATAGAATTCAGTTCAATAAACAAGTATGTTCAATTTTTTTTTAGACGTAAGGACCAACATAAAACATTCACATATAATATATTGTTGGGTGCCCTTAAAACAATATACCCTTTGTCTAAATATTGATATGCCGAAGCCAGCATATGATAATCATATAAAAGGACTAGCCGCTCCTTATCTTAGGCAGTAGTAATTAAGGGGGTAAGTGCCTCGTCGAAAATCGATGCATTTTTGATGATCAGCATTTACATAATTCTGAAGTTAATATCAAATATTAAGAAATGATATTTTGCACATTTAGAGAGATAGGGTTAACTATTCGTCTATAGAATTTGTTTTTTTTTAATCATCAGACAAACTGTATAATTTGTCTTGAAAATTACCAATATTGGATACATATCTGGAGCTTTTCTCTGTAAAGAATTAAAAATGTAATGCTACAGAAAAATAGTTTATACCTTTGAAAAAATTATGTACGTAATAAAATTGTCATTCGTTATCAAATAAAGTCGCAAAAGCGTAAGAGCATCACCTCTGCAAACACGATTGGCATCCATCCTGGAGGCGTACACAAACAAATTTACGTACTCTTTAAAATTTTGGGCCCAAGATAGTGGCGATTATTATTTTCTATTAGAACATTCTGGTCTAACTCTGGCGCGAGACACTTACCCCCTTAAGCAGAGCTTCCGTGCACATGTATATTCGTAAAATATTAAAAGTATTATTGTTTGTTATCTGAATTTCACGACATTAATTAAACTATACGACGTGAATAAAAGTGAATAAACCTAAAGTGCGTAAGGGTTAACACTACTCCAGGAGCGCTAAAAATCATACCTAAGTTTGGGAATTTTTTTTAGGGCAAATAATAGCTTTATTTAAATATAAATAACTCGGAAAGTACATTATTGTATTAAAGTATAGAAAAATATATTTTGTTGTTATAATTGCTGTAAATGGCGGCGTGCTGGCACACTACAATTGACTTTTTTTCTGGACCCCATTTTGCGTACACGATATCTCCGAGATGGTTTACGCGAGAACAAAGAACGAAAAAATATTATGTTAAATATTGATTGAAGTTAGAAAAGATGTAGCGGTTTTAAAAAATATCTATTTTTCGCCAAATAACAGCTAATTTTATATAGGACAAGATAGTATAAAATATAAAAAATTTAAGTCAATCGGTTAAAAATTGTAAGAATAGCGTTGTACGCAAATTCGAAAAAACGCGTTTAAAGTTTTGGTCACTGATATTTTGCTTATAACATTGAGATATATTACTTTACCTTTAATCAGCGACGCCTGCACCATAAAGCTGTCTTTACACATTCTCAGGCAGCTCGTCAGCTTCTTTTCGTTCGAATAATGAAGCTCTTCTCGCATCTTTGGCCTCGTCTGTGAGGCTCCGTTCGGTGAATTTCACGCGACGCGCATCCGCTTCTTGCAGAATTTATAAAAAAGTTCGGCCTACAACGAGGTTTAAAACTTGAATTACTTCCATTATAACCATTGCAACCGTCATTATAATAGCAAGTAATGAAATCTATTACCATGTCGGTGACTTGTTTACCACTTGCAACGGATTTCAGAGCCATCGGCCACCCACTTGCATTATAGCTTTTATTGATATTTTGAGTGAAACTTCCCACGCATCTGATTAAAAGTTTTTCTCTGCTTAGTTATTCATAAATGAGCTTTGCAGCTTCGAAAACTGCTTTACGCATTGCTGGCGAAATAATAAAGCGAGGACCTTTTTTTGCTCTTTGCTTAGTTTGGTCATTGAGCTAACTCACTAATACGATGAATCGACTTTTTGAAATGAATTAGATGTATTGAAGGAGGTAAAGATTGATAATGGTGAAATTATAAAGCGAGGACCTTTTGTTTGATTTTCGCCTTCATGTAAGAGACATTTTCACAATTTTTAAATAAGTGTCATGTCATTCAAAAGAGTTGACTCACGGAGTCGGCTTATTTGACTGAGTCAGATCTGGTGAAGCAGGACACAAAAATGAGTCATTTTGCCCATCTCTACTATATTATAATACTCGCGTATAAACTAATGATTTAAGAAAGAAAAGAAAAACGATTTTTTGAAATCTCAGGGGTGGTGCTATCCCTTAAAGAAGTGCAATTAAAGTAAAAGTGACCAAATTAAAAGATCAATACATGTTCATGGTAACAAGAACAAGTTATTACACAATAACCATTACCACTCGTACAATACCCGTGGACAAGAACAACTACAAATTCCATACCACCGAATACGAGCTTCACAAGGATTGGACTATTGGGGTTTTACAACAAGCTGCCAACCGAACTGAAGATCCTTAGCATAAAATATTTTGGAAAAACTATTAAAATATTTTTGCTTGACAACGTATTCTACTCCATACACGAATATATGACATTTTCTTAAAAAAAAATAAGTTTGTGTTTAATGTAAACTGTATTTTGTAACCTATGTAATATGTTAGTGCTATTTTATATGCATCCATGACGTTTCATGTAATATTGATTACATCGAATAAATACATTTATTTTTATTATTATTATTAATACAAAGGGAATTGACCACATCACGTCAGCTGGTAACCTACGCACCCTGGTGTCAGAAACAAATTTACCATGCTATGCTTGTGACACAACAATATACAGGAAACCCACAATTACAGATACCTTTATTCCAAATAATTCTAATCAATCTACTCCAACACCGTTCTTCCATCATTTCTGCCCTAAATTCATATGTTCATAGATTACCATTAACTAAAGAGGATTTGGAAAAATGATGTGAAATCATTGATCCGATCGCCACGAGTAATGGATTCCAAGAAGATACTGTCGGAAAAATTCAAGCAAACTATTATAAAAGGGAAGGAGAAGTGAACCAGAAGATCCGATCTGTTGTGTCGCTAAACACGTGGGATTCACCAGCCAAAAATTCAACAACTCAAGAATTTTATCAATCATACCATAAGAAGTGACAAGCTAATAATCAACAACAAACTAGAACACAGCTAGAACGTCAAGAATACGATACATTGTAATATACATAAGTCAGACAGGATGAAATTTAAAAATTCTCTTGGACGAACACAAAAAAGCGTTACTTAATAACAATGGCAACAGTGGAATTTCGGAACACTGCATCAAAAACCACTCCATGCTCCCTACAAATTTGTGCAAAGGGATTAAAACGTAATATCTTAGAAACGGAGATTAAACGAGCCACCAACGACGGTAAAAATGTCGTAAACAACCAGCTTGAAATCGCCACGGGGAACTATATAATTATACCGGGATTATTATTGTAAATTGAGGCACCGAATATTTTATATATAATCCTGCCATTAATAACCTTCTCTAGCATTAGTTTGAGAATGACAAGCAATTGTGGAAACTCGTGTCAAGAAACTGAAAATAAAACAATGGAACAAAACAAGTGCTTAATTTTAAATTCCAATCAAAGGAATTACTTGTTTAATCAAGAATGTAGCAGTGGAAGAATCAATCACACTGTATAAGCTATGTAAACTATACCCACCGGAATTTTAATAAACACTTAATTGAAATGTATTCGCGTACCGCGTGCTTCGGGGGTCGGATACGGCTCACGGGCGTCCGGTTAGAGACCACTGCTACGCTGATTTCTTTCTTTTTACATAGTTTTGTGAATTGTTAAAATCACGCAAGGTTTCCATTTTCACAAATAAAATAATAGCCAGAATATCTAAATATCCAACGTGTTCGTGACTCTGCAAAATTAATTCTTTAATATAAACAAATAACTTATTAAAACAACTTCTTCCCTGGCCGATGCCACGCCGGATATTGAATAATACAAAAGAAATATCCGTCGTGGCACTAGCCAGGGAAGTAGTTCTTTCAATAAATTATTTGTTTATAGTCTTATACTCGGCGCACCGAATAGGTGGTGTGGTCACGTTGCGTTCACCCCGCGTCGAGACGTTATGAAAAGCCTGATTCACACAGCCTTGCCACATATTAGTTCTGTGCCGGAAATATAAATCTTTCTACTTTAACCCACAAAATCTAACTATTTACTACTTCGTAATTAATTGTAATTGAAAAAGGCTGATTTTGGGACAGAACGTAATCACTAAATTTAAATAAGACAGAAAAACGAGAACACATGGCATACAACGGGCGTGATAAAAAATTTCGGCTGCGTGTCATACGCTTTATATGCGTTTGCGCTGACCAATCAGCGAACATCACGCGAAAATCACGCTAACCCATAATACCATTCGGTGCGCCGAGTATAGCAATACTTAATTTTGCATTTACGAACAGGTTGAATATTCATATATTCAGGCTATTTTTCGTCTTTATTACGTGTATTTAATGCATCTGCAACAAGTGAGGTGTTTCAAATTAAAATTAATAAAAATTGTTCTTCTAACGGCAATAAATGTTCTGCTAATTTAATGAATAAGCAGCGAATACTGCCTTTACAAAACAAAATTCTTATTAATTTTTTTTGTGATAATAATGAACATTAAGATTCGTTACATGCTGTATATGGCCCACATAATGACAAGGCACTCCTCTCCATCACCCAAATAGTTGATACCGTCCTTTGTAATTTGGCTGGAGAATGATGAAGACTTCGACCTAATTAGTCGGGCCTATTATGAGAGTGATCCTCTAATTCTAATTAATTGGTTGTGAATATATCAGGCAATTTGCATTATTTGATTGTCATTTCGTTCAAATTTATAATTATTTTATCGTTATTGCTTGAATCATTCATGAAAGTGAGAATGTAAATTATTATCATCTTCTCCCTTAATACATTTTCCGCTTTGCTTTAATTTTGTGCGCTGGTTATCAATGTGTGGTAGAATTTTTAAAGATAGTACATTAAAAACAACAAATATAATGCTGCAATTTAAAACAATTAAACATGTTTTTATTTACATTCGTATAACATTAAATTAATTTTTCCGCTACCGACAACGTAACTTAGCAATGCATCCATGGTTACAGGTACCATAAGTGGCTGATAACATTTGTGGTATTTGTTGTCCTTGACGACGGAACTTAATTTTTACCTTACGGAACTAGGAAAATAATAAACAAAAACGTAACGCTCCAACATATAGGCCAGCAACACATTTTCGTCTATATCTACAGCATCGGCATCCTTTTTACATAACCACTGCTTAAAAGAGTTGTAACACGACACATACCTTTTTCGATTTTGTCGGTAACAGGTTCTACACGCAATATACGCAGCTTCGTTTGCACCCATGCCCGCAAAAACAAATTGACACAAACAAACAAAATTCGACATCGTTTTCTCGGTTGCTGGGTTGCCATTGAACGCATAGGTGACTAGAAAAATTTTAATCCCAAATGTTACAAGGCGTATTTTAGAATATTTTCTGATCTTTTTTAAGTTCCCGGTAACGGAAAAGAATTAATAACCAACACGGAACGTAAGGACGTATTAACAGCTTAAATAACTATTAATGTAAGTACACAAATAATAATTATCTCGAAACTATTTAAATATTTGTCAATGATTCTGTTACTAGTTGAAACTCTATCATTGTTTGACAACATTTTCGATACTAGTCAGCATTCCTTTAAGCTTCAACTTTTTTTTTAAGTGGTTGTTAACCCTGACTGTTTTTTTAATTTTTTTCCAATAATATTTAAATATGAAAACTATCACAAAAACAAATATTAAAGACAACAAATAAATGAACATCTTTTGTTGGAAATTATTGTTTACAAAATCATTGTTATTCGAGAAAAAAAACTTATTAATTTTTTTTTCATTTTCTGTTTTTAATTACGAAACGATAATAGATACATCAAATTAATATTAACCCGCAATTGGTGACATAAATTTAGTCGGTCCCACGTACCGGGGTTTTCAACTGAAGATTTTTCGAAACGTGTTACTAATAGTTCGTTTTTTTTTAATTTATGCTTTTTGACAATAAAACAAAGATATTTAATCACTTTAAGCTCTGCAATGCGGCAGCTACTCGAAATTTCAAAAAAAAAACAATAATGCAGAATAAATTTATTCGACACACCCGGTCTCACATACCACTAGGGTCACCATTGACGGGTTAATAATAATTGCAGAGAATGCTAACATGAACAGCTTATAAAAAATAATTTATTTTCGAAATATCTTTACTTTTGAAGCAAACTTAAACTGACTATTACAATTTTAAAGATCATTTTTAATTTTAATCCTTCATAATTTTGACGTTTTAAGCGTCAGTATCATCCAATCCTACAAAACAATAAGTAACCATACCATCAAATAGGAGAAAATAACATGACTAATGAGTATTTCCTAATGAGTATAATATAACAATTTATCCAAAATCGTCTGCAATTTCATTAAATATTGAAATAATGTTTATAAAATTTTGACAAGAAATGTAGACGTACGTGGTGTCAATTTGAATTATTTCAAAAATCTTACGAAGGATCTAATCATTCCGTGAATCAACAAGATTTTATTTTTTGGACATACGGGGCAGACATTTTTGAAATATTTTATCATGGTAGTATTGCCAAAGGCCGTACCTATCGATACAGTTGAAAACATTTTTAATACCCCACCTGAAACATCCCCATTTCACGAAAAATATAAAAGACTACATGAACAAAATTCATGTTTTTGAATAATATTTTTCTACTTTTCATATCTTATAATGAAATGGGAACAGAAAACAAGTTTGCGTTAGTTTTTATTATTGTTTAATAAATTACTTTATTAATGGCGCTCATAAGAAAAAACAAAGTTGATGATGCTACACTAAATTTTAATATTTCGTCCATAACAAGAAATAATGTAATATTTCGTGAAAAGTTCCATAGGAGTAATTACGGACGGAATAATCCGCTATGTCGCATGATGAGAATGTGTAATCTTATTTGTACCTCGCCAAATTTCATTTTATTTGGTACATCTTATGCGGTTTTTAAACGTAATTTAAAATTGATGAACTTATCAATTTTGGATTATCACTAGAATAGTTGTTTTATTTTGTATAATTTTCATGATTTTAGTATCTTTAGTGTGTATTAATATATTTATTCATGTACTTTCTCGCGCTTCTACTTTTAGTATGAGTATCTTATTTTAATTTATAATTTAATTGTATGTATTTTATTTTGTAAAAAGGTTATACCGTGCAATAAATAAATAAATAAATGATGTTTCCCGAAAATCGAAACGTCGATTTTTTAATATCATATCACCACGTTGTAGAGCGTATAAAGTGGCAATGATAAAGTGTCAATTGTTTTGAAGTATCTCTATAAATAGTCTCGCAAAAAAACAAAAACATTTTTTGAAAATTTCGATTTTTTTCGGATATCTTCGGAAGTAGTCGGAATATTTTATTTTTCAAAACAGCATTATGTTACAGTCCAGATTGGGCAACTTTGCCCTAATTTAACCGACCTTGTATCTCTTGATCCCCATGCTTGAGCTCCAAAAACGGGCACCCTGTATATTCTTTATTTTGGCCTAAATCTTTGATTTATTTGTTGTAATTTGGGAATTTTTTTGGTCTGCATTTTTCATTTTTACGTATTTTTTTCGTTTTTTGTCAATGTTTTAGATTTTGTAACCTGAATTATTGATATCTATGTGCGAATTTTTGTTTTGGCCAGTATTTTCTAGTTTTTATTTCTTAACCAACATTTTATATATTTAGACCCGAATTTGTAATTTTTTTTGGCCTGTATTTTCTACAAAGTTTTTATTTTAATATTAGATTATTTTTCTAATTTTATATTATATTTTTTGTTTTAAGTTAAAATTTAACATTTACTTAAAATAATATAGTCGTGTGGGAATTATTTTAACAACTGCTTATTTTTTGGCCAGAACTTTTTATTTTTGGACCTTGATTTTTATTTTGGTCTATATTTTAGATATTTGGCATGTATTTTCAATTTTTTTGGTCCATATATTTAATTTTAGGACTAAATATTCTTTATTTTAGCCTAAATTTTCGATTTGTTTGTTGAAATTTTCGATTTTTTTTTGTACGCATTTTTATTTTTGGGCAGAAGTTTTTGATTTTTACTTTCTCCGTTACGAAGTACGAGAAAGTATTGTGATCGTGATTTTTTTTTCAAAATTTTTTTTTACGGAAATATCCGTTTTGGGGTCCCTAGATGCCATTTCAACAATTTCTGGAATTTTTACTTTCTCCGTTACGAAGTACGAGAAAGTATTGTGATCGTGATTTTTTTTTCAAAAATTTTTTTTACGGAAATATCCGTTTTGGGGTCCCTAGATGCCATTTCAACAATTTCTGGAAAAAAAAAATTTGTGTCTGTGTGTGTGTGTGTCTGTGTGTGTGTGTGTGTGTGTGTGTGTGTGTGTGTCTGTGTGTGTGTCTGTCTGTGTGCGCTGTATCTCAAAAACTAATAGAGCAATTGATATGAAACTTTGAACATACGTCTTATTTGATAATCCGAAGAACTGAAAAGCTTTTGGTAAAATTTCGTACACCGGAAGTGGGTGTTTACCTTAACTGTTTTTTGTTTTTTGCCAATATTTTCTTAAATATGAAAAATATCACAAAAGCATTTAAACAAACATCAAAGACAACAAAGAAGTGAACATCTTTTGCTTGAAAATATTTTTCATAAAATCATTGCTATTCGAGAAAAAAAATTATTAATTTTTTTAAATTTTTGGTTTATAATTATGAAACGATAATAGTTACAGCAAATGTATATAAATAATAATTGTAGAGAATGCCAAAATAAACAACTTCTAAAGAATAAGTTTTTTTCGAAATCTCGTTAGTTTTTGAGTAATCCGAGTTTTTGAATTTGAAGTATAATTTTCCATATTTCATGATTTTGACGTTTTAAACGTCAGTTTCATCCAAGTTTACGCAACGCTCGATGTATATTTAAAATATGATTTTAATTGAAAATAAACCCATGAAAACGTAAATATATTGTCGGAGAAAGTAACATGATGGCCACATCACCATTTTTTTTTTGTGTCTCTGTGTGTGTGTGTCTGTGTGTCTCTGTGTGTGTGTGTCTGTCTGTGTGCGCTGTATCTCAAAAACTAATAGAGCAATTGATATGAAACTTTCAACATACGTCTTATTTAATAATCTGAAGAACTGAAAAGCTTTTGCTAAAATTTCGTACACCGGAAGTGGGTGTTTACCTTAACTGTTTTTTGTTTTTTGCTAATATTTTCTTAAATATGAAAAATATCAGAAAAACATTTAAACAAACATTGAAGACAACAAAGAAATGAACATCTTTTGCTTGAAAATATTTTTCATAAAATCATTGCTATTCGAGAAAAAAATTATTAATTTTTTTCTAATTTTTGGTTTATAATTATGAAATAATAATAGTTACAGCAAATTTGAGTGAACAATAATTGTAGAGAATACCAAAATGAACAACTTCTAAAGAATAAGTTTTTTACGAAATCTCGTTAGTTTTTGAGTAAACCGAGTTTTTGAATTTGAAGTATAATTTTTCTGTTTCATAATTTTGACGTTTTAAACGTCAGTTTTATCCGAGTTTACGCAACGCTCGATGTATATTTAAAATATGATTTCAATAAACCACGAAAACCTAAATATAAATGGCTATGATACCATCAAGTGGGAGAAAGTAACATGATGGCCACATCACCATTTTTGGTCTAAATTTTGGATTTTCTAGCCTGTGTTATTGACTTTCATGAGCGAAATTTTGATTTGTTGGCTAATATTTTTGAGTTTTTTGGTTAAAATTTTTTTTTTGGCCTTCTATTTTTACAATTTCATTTTTTAATGGTTTGGCCTGTTGTTTTAAGGTTTTTGTTTCAGTTTTAGATTATTTCTTCAATTTTATAATATACCGGGTGTGGCACTTAAGACGCCTCGGACCATAACTCCTTTACGATAAAAGCTATCGAAAAAAATCTAAGAACAAAGTGGTGCATAGTTACCGTCGCTATGTTTCAAAAATATTTCTAATCATCAGTGGCGTGCCGTACTCCAGTGGCGTACCAAACTTATGTGTTTTTAAATGGAATGCCCTATTTTTTATTGCAGATTTGGAAAGTGCTCGACGAGTACTTATTTTTTTATCTAACATGTTATACCCTTCACTTTAGCGGTTTCGCTGTTATAACCCCTTCTTTCAAAACTGCGCCACATTTTTGAGATTTTTTTGTAGCGAAACTAATTGACGCCGGCGCCTAAATTTTGAATTGAGATACAGGTTAAGACCTCGTATACCTTCACATAATTTTTTTTCGGGTAATTTATGGAAAAAAAATAATTTTTGATTGATCTTCGCATGTTGTCATTTTTTCCGAAAATTTCAAATGGCACCCCCCTAAAAAAATTACCGCGTTGTACAGCCAAAACTCTAAATTTTTCATTGGTGTAAAAAAAATTACACATTGCATAACAAAATTTCGCAAGTGTGCCATGAGAAAACAAAAGATTGGTAATTGTCAAAGTAAATTATTAGACGTCAGTAGCAGCCATAAGTCATTTTTGATAGACGTTCTAAAAATGTTCCGAACTCAAGAGGAAATGGTTGACATGATATTTATTCTTGGAGAATGTAACAAGAATTATTTCTTGGCATCACGAGTGTACGCTGCGAGATATCCGCACAGGGCACATCCAAATGAACGTGCGTTTCAAAAAGTGTTGGAAAGATTTACTACTACGGGAAGTGTGAAACGGCAAAGGAGAGTTAGAAAGAAGGCAGTTATTACCGAAAGTAATGAACTGCAGGTTCTGGAGGCAGTTATTGAAGATCCTCATACCAGTATCCGTGATATTAGTAGGAATCACGATATTTCAACGCGATCCGTACATCGTGTTCTTAAAAAGTACAAATTCCGTCCATTTAAGATCCAACTGCACCAAGAATTGCAACCTCAAGATTTTCATGCGAGGCAAGATTTCTGCATGTGGGCTATCAACAAAATTGAGCAGGAGGAATCATTTCTTATGCGCGTATTATTTTCTGATGAAGCAACGTTCCATAGAAATGGGCATGATAAAGCACCAGCAAAGATGGTCGCTGAATGCTTGGGGAGGCATACTTGGAGAACACCTTTTGGGTCCTTATTTCATCGAGGGGCACCTGAACGGCAACAGTTATTTGAGGTTCCTTCGCGACGACTTGGATGGTCTCTTGGAAAATGTCCCTCTAGCCGCTCTTCGACAGATAGTTTTCCAGCACGATGGAGCTCCTGCACATAATAGCTGTGTCGTTCGGGAATTTCTCGATGAAACGTTTCCGGACTCCTGGATTGGTCGTGGGGGTCCTGTGAGGTGGCCGCCAAGATCACCAGACCTCACTCCCATTGACTTCTGCCTTTGGGACCATATCAAAGACGAGGTTTACAGGACGGTACCAACTACTGTCGAGAATATGAGGGAGATAATCCGCGCGGCTTTCCGCGGTATATCACCAGAAGTCCTTAGGGCAGTGTCTAGAGCCTGTGAGTCGAAGTTGCGGTTATGCCTCCAGCAGGAAGGTCGTTATTTCGAACATTTGGTTTAAGTTGTTAATTTTTCTTTATCTGCATTTTTCATATCATGTTGAATAAATAGGTACATACTATTATGTTGACCGTATTTGTGTATTTGTTTTCTCATGGCACACTTGGGAACGGAAAACGTTTCCCGACATTTGCGATGAAATTCCTTTTTTCTCCGAAATTTTGTTATGCAATGTGTAATTTTTTTTACACCAATGAATAATTTAGAGTTTTGGCTGTACAACGCCGTAATTTTTTTAGGGGGGTGCCATTTGAAATTTTCGGAAAAAATGACAACATGCGAAGATCAATGAAAAATTATTTTTTTTCCATAAATTACCCGAAAAAAAATTATGTGAAGGTATACGAGGTCTTAACCTGTATCTCAATTCAAAATTTAGGCGCCGGCGTCAATTAGTTTCTCTACAAAAAAATCTCAAAAATGGGGCGCAATTTTGAAAGAAGGGGTTATAACAGCGAAACCGCTAAAGTGAAGGGTATAACATGTTAGATAAAAAAATAAGTACTCGTCGAGCACTTTCCAAATCTGCAATAAAAAATAGGGCATTCCATTTAAAAAAAACATAAGTTTGGTACGCCACTGAAGTACGGCACGCCACTGATGATTAGAAATATTTTTTAAACATAGCGACGGTAACTATGCACCACTTTGTTCTTAGATATTTTTCGATAGCTTTTATCGTAAAGGAGCTATGGTCCGAGGCGTCTTAAGTGCCACACCCGGTATGTTTTGTTTTAGTGGATTTTAATTAAAATAATAATAATGATATTCATTAGTGCTATTATAGTATTACACAAGTCACAATTGGTATAACCATATTACAATAATAATGTAGTCAAAGTTTGCTTAATTCTCGCTATAAAAGTATTATACTCGTAGCACTGAATCCGTGGTATAATGGATTTGTGTGATCTTCCATGAGGTTCGACGATTGGTCTGCGCAAATGCATGTGAAGCGTGTGTCACTCAGCCGAAATTTTTAATCAATAACATTTACTTATATTATGCTTGAAGAAAAGCCTTATATTTTTTATTATCAAATATTTTTTTTTTAATTTGGCGACCCATAAATACAGTGGGCCAAAAAAACGAAACAAGAGCATCAAACTAAACCTAGAAAAGTCGATAAAAATGAGAATGTCTCTGATTAACGCTATTTTACACATTGGTCAAAATTTTTGACGATAACTGTCTGAATGACAACCACGAATAATTAACCAGAGACATGCGCATTTCAATTCATAGGTGATTTAATATCCCTTTGAAACACACCTTAAGGCAGATACCGCCCTTGCTGAACTACTTACCCTTACTGGGCAACAAAAAAAATATATTTCCTGTTGCATGAGATCTGAGTATGTTGCACCAACTGATTCTGAGAATTTTGGAAACGCTAATTTCAAATTTGAAATCAGTTTTCTTCTGCTAGCTACGGTTATCATGCAATTTGACATTTTGATTTTTCATTATTTCTGTAATTGGGTGTTGAATTTATTTAATTGCTCGCCTATAAATAACGTCAGAGCGATGGGGTTGGCCTGCATTTTGAGCCAAATATTTCACAAATAACCTCCCGTTTTTCGTTTTTTTTATTTTTATTTTGCATAGGTGCCCAGGAATAGCAGCCCAATCACGCAAATTCGGCCGATTTGGTCATCTTAAATTTTCGCCTCATTTTTCTGTTTTCTTAAAATATAGTTCTCCATACTTTTGTAGCAAAGAACCTTATGAACAACCTCCCGTTTTCGGTTTTTTTTAAATATATTTTGCACAGGTGTGGAGGAATAACTCTCCAATCACGCGCGTTCTACCAATTTCGACATCTAAAATTTGCGTTTTATTTAAATTTAGTTCAGCATACTAATGTAGCAATAAACCTCTCGAATAACCTGGTGTTTTCCTTTTGTTGATATTTGAAATAGGTGTTGAGCTAGCGTGTTCGGGCGCATCATTAGTTCCCGCGTAAATATCCCGAAATTAGTCATCTTTTCGCCGCGAAAACACACGTTTCTTTTTGAACGAGCCGAAAGAAAAACTATCATTAGACGTGTGACTTGTGTGTAAACTACGAGCTTCTGTTTACTGGAAATTGTTGTCTTTCTGCTAACTGGGGTGTAACATGAGTATCGAGCTCCATTTCTTGAACAGTCGCCTTGATAAATTCCCAGAAATCTTTGGGACTGTAAGTGAAGAACAAGGTGAACGCTTCCACCAGGCCCTGATGATCATGAAAGAGTTCTTTTAAGGGCGATAGGACAGGAATATAACGGCGGATTACTGCCGGAGTATAGAACGGATTGCCCTGAGCAAGTGCAGTAATGAAAGAGCTACAAGCGCAATTTTTTGCCGAAATAAAACATAGTTGAAATGTAAGGTATTAACCTTTATTCTGGGCTCATAATATGACTATATTTCTACGCTCATATGTCATTTATAACTTGTTATGCATGTAATATGTATAATAAATTTAGAAATTTTGCAAAATGTTCATTGTTGAATTGCATAAGAACGGTAGTTTAGGGAGAAAAAATAACTTCATATTTGGATTCAGCATACCGAAATTTGGAAGTTAGTTAGTGCAAGTTCTTTTATCAATATCTTTCGGATCCTAAAATTTTTGCGACTTTTCGTGCCAGTCCCAAAAATTTGATTAAAACAGCAACGGCATATTCCCTTTCTTCGTAAGAGTAAGTAGTGCATAAGGGCGGTATCTGTCTTACGCTGTGTTTTAAAGGGATATTAATCATAATCGCCTATGCGCATGTTTCTGATTAAACATTCGTGGTTATCATTCAGACGTAGTCTCCTCGTCGAACTTCCACGAGCTGTCACTGGTCAATAGACACTTTAGATATCGACAGTTTGTTTTACGATATTTGCAATCTCAGGCATGTGCAGACTGGAGAATTCGACATAAAATTCTCCCAGATACAACAATCATCATAAATACACTGAAATCCCACATCCTACATAAATCTGAATGTTTTACCAACGAAAGCTTCATCGCGGATACAAACTTGCAGTAGTGACAACTTTATATTCTTCAATTTGTTTGTATATTTATCAGATTTCACATTAATATTTTGATTGCATGTTTGTACCAATACACCAACACCATATTTCTTTTAAGGAAATGCGGATTAGGCATAGTGAATGATGTAGGAAAATTGTTTTAAGCTACAAGGCTATTTACAACCGGTTTTCTCTAATTACTCATAATTTGCACTGAAAGGACAACCAGAATATCCATGAACTCAAAATGTAAATTTTAGCAAATAACATGTACTGTAACCGACTGGAGTGGGACTACAACCAAATGCAGGCCGCGTCCTTTTTTGCCTCGTTGAATTTTTTAAAATTATTTCCTGGAAAATATATGCCTATTACCAATATAGTTATGTTACAAACATTACAATAGAAAAATAATAAAAACTTGATGAAACATATTCATACAATGCACTTTCCTAAATTAAATGTTTTTGCCCTGTTTACAAATACGAGTACGTATTTGAACATAAATAACAATTTAGTGCAGCATCAAACTAGTTATCCGCATTGTAATTTAAATTATAATTGCTCCGCCCGTATAAATCCTTTTACTTACTATTCGGTAATGCAGGTTTAATTGGAAAGTTTTGATCATTAAAAACTTTTGCATCCTTTGGGAGGATAATCATATGCGGATTGAATTATATTGACTCACATTCTTTAAAATAATTGGAGAAATTTGAGTCATTCCGCAAACCGTGGCATCATTATAACAGGGGCGGCTCGTTATATAGAGCCAAGAAACCATGCTACTACCTGTAGTTTCAAGCTCAGCAAGAATTTTAAATTAATTCTTAAAACACGTTTTTACCAGTTACTTTGGTCTAGGAAGATAAATAGTTCTTTCTTTCTTTTGTTGTCAAAAATTGTATTTTTTAGCTGACAATAATGGTGTATTGTAATTGTCAATAATAGTTTGTTGCAGTGGTCAAGAATGGTATTTTTACCTGTTAAGAAACGATTCAGCTGTCAAAAGCAGCATTTTTCGATTTTTTAATTGTCAAAAATGACATTTTTTAGCTGCCAAAAATTGTACTTTTTAAATTCAAAAAAACGAAATATAGCCTGAATATATAAATATTCAACCTGTTCGTAACTCTGCAAGCAAAATTAAGTCTTACTAAGACTATAAACAAATAACTTATTGAAACAACTACTTCCCTGGCTGATGCCACGCCGGATATTGAATGATACAAAAGAAATTTGCATGTTATTACTAGTACTACTAGTGAAATAACATTGGTTTAAGATCCCTTATTTCTACCCACAGGACTAACTTGAAAAAAATGAAACTAAATTGAATTTGAAAACTTTAAATTATAAAACTGAACCCAAAACTATGTAAAAATTAAGTAAATAGCCATCTGCAGACGCGTTTCGAGATTTATCTCTCATCAGTGCAGCTTCGCATTTAAATTGAATGTTAAAGGATAAAATACACTTACGTACTTATACACTTACGTACTTACGTACTATTTGTACTTTTTGTTGTCGAAAATTGTATTTTTAGCTAACAATAATGGTTTGTTGCAGTTGTCAAGAATGGTATATTTCAGCAGTTAAAAATGGTAGTTTTCAGCTGTTAAAATGTATTAAACTGTGGAAAATTATATTTTTCAGTTGTCAAAAATGTTATTTTTCAGCTTCCAAAAAAGGTATTTCTCACCTATTAAAATGGTATTTTTCAGCGATCAAAAAAGGGTTTCTCGACATTTTTTATTTGTCAAAAAATGACATTTTTCAGCTGTCAAAAATGGCATTTTTCAGCTGTCAAAAATTGTACTTTTTGTTATCAAAAATTATATTTTTTAGATGACAATAATGGTTTGCTACAGTTGTCAATAATGGTTTGTTGCAGTTGTCAAGAATGGTATTTTTCAGCTTTTAACAATGGTAGTTTTCAGCTGTTAAGAAATGTATTATTCAACTGTCGAAAATGATATTTTTTAGTTGTCAAAAATGTTATTTTTCAGTTGTTAAAAAAGGTATTTCTGACCTATAAAAATGGTATTTTTCAGCTATCAGAGGCAGCATTTTTGGTCATTTTTTTATTGTCAAAATGGCATTTTTTGGCTGTCAAAACTTGTATTTTTTTGCTAACAATAATTATATGTTACAGTTGTCAATAATGGTTTGTTGCAGTTGTTAAGAATGGTATGTTTCAGCTGTTAAAAATAGCATTTTTTCAGCTGTTAAGAAGTGTATTATTCAACTGCCAAAAATTATATTTTCTAGCTGTCAAAAATTATATTTTTCAGCTGCCAACAATGGTATTTCCCACCTATAAAAATGTTGTTTTTCAGCTATCAAAAGCAGCATTCTCTACATTTTTTTATTTGTCAAATATGGCATTTTTCAGCTTTCAAAAATTGTACTTTTTAGCTGACAATAATGGTATGATCCAGTTGTCAATAATGGTGTGTTGCTGTTATCAAGAATGGTATTTTTCAGCTATTAAGAATTGTATATTCAGCTGTCATAAATCATATTTTTCAGCTGCAAAAAAAGGCATTTTCCACCTATATAAACGGTATTTTTCAGCTATAAAAAAGCATAATTTTTGACATTTTTTAACTGTCAGGAATGGCAATTTTCAGCTGTCAAAACTTGTATATTTTGCTGTCAAAAATTGTTTTTTTTTTGTTGTCAAAAATTGTATTTTTTAGCTGCCAATAACGGTATGTTTCAGCTGTCGGGAAAGGTATTTTTCAGCTGTCAAGAATTGTAATCTCCAGCTGTTGAAAATAGTATTTTTTTGGCTGTTTAAAGTTGTATTTTATAGTTGTAGAAAATGGTATTGTTCAGCTACCAAGTATGCTATGTTTCAGCTGCTAAAATCAGTATTTTTCAGCTAATAAAAGTTTTTTCGATATTTTTGAATTGTCAAAAATTGTATTTTCTAGCTGTCAAAAATAGTATTTCTTTTGTCAAAAACGTAGTAATTTTTTACTGTCAAAAATAGTATTTTTCGTGTCAGGAATGGTGTGTTTCAGCTGGCAAAAATGGTATTTTCAGCTGTCAAGAATGGTATTTCTCAGCTGTCTTAAATTGTATTTTTCAGCTGTCAAAAATAGTATTTCTTTTGTCAAAAATAGTATTTCTTTCGTCAAAAATAGTATTTTTTCTTGTCAAAAATAGTATTTTTCCTGTGTCAACAATGGTATGTTTGAGCTGTCAAAAACAGTATTTTTCAGCTAATAAAAATAGTTTTTTTCGACATTTTTGAATTGTCAAAAATTGTATTTTTCAGTTGTCAGAAGTTTGGTGTCAGAAGTAGTATTTTTGTACTGTCAGAAATAGTATTGTTTCTTGTCAAAAATAGTATTTTTCCTGTGTCAACAATGGTCTGTTTCAGCTGTCAAAAACAGTATTTTTTAGCTAATAAAAATAGTTTTTTTCGACATTTTTGAATTGTCAAAAATTGTATTTTTCAGCTGTCGAAAGTAGTAGTATTTTGCTGTTGAAGCATAGGCGGCTTGTTATATAGAGCCAAGGAGCCATGACACCACCTGTAGTTTCAAGCTCAGCAATAATTTTTGATTGACACTTTTTCGCCAGTTACTTTGGTCTAGGAAGATAAATCGTTCTTTCTTTCTTCAGAGAAGGAGGGGGGTGGTGAGTATATTGTATAAGTGGCTCTACCATTAACATGTTCCACGAGCCGCCACTTGTAAACACTACTTTGGTACTTTTAAGGCTATTATAATACCATGTATAATATGAAATTAATTTAAAAGTAACCATAATAGACCTCCATATATCCCAAAAGTTCACGTATTTTGACCTCAATACCGTGAATAGCCCTGTATATTTTCCTGATAGTAGTTAAAAATATTGTTATATTGTAAATGAAAGGATCAGTTTCTATTTACACATAAATGTTGAAAATTTTCACACGTATTTAACTTTCGCATAATCCACCAAGGCGTTTCAAGTCAGTCGAGCCTGAAATTTTAGTTAGCAGGTGCTCTTGCATTTGATTTGTGTCTTATCATGCAAATGAAGGGATTTAGCATTAGTTTTCACTGGTTGACATTACACGCTTATTGAGCGAAAAATCAACATCGGATATGTAAATTGTATTAGCATATCTTCCATCTACCTAACGACGCCACTGTGAGGTGAAACAGTGTAAGATAATACAAATTTGAACACCTTTAACTACGTCAGAGTTTCATTAAGGGAAAATTTGTGTAATAATGAATTCCAAAATGTGCAGATTAATTATTTAATAATATTTAATAATTTGTGCACCAGTTAGCGTAAGTTAAGGTTTTCCAGGCCCACAGAGGCACAGAAGGCTCGGAAAAACGGTTTCGCGATGTAGAACACACAATGGTTTTTACCCTACACATCAAACAATACTAAATTTAAGTAAATAAAATAGGAAAAAATAGTGAACTTTATTTAACATTGTTTTAAATGCATTGAATATATTTCAATTATTAGAAGGAGCTGGTAGATTGCCTCTTTGACCTTATCAATAATTTCTTCAGGAGTATAATAACCGCAACCGTCTATGTCAACTTCCGCTTCAATATCTACAATTAATTTAATTGTTTATATGGCACGGGAACATTCTCCCAACACTATCAAGCATTTCATATTTAAATTATTTTACCACTTGGTGAAGAAATGTGAATTCGCTAACAATGTTTTTCAGCGCGGAAGTTTTTTCGCGGCGTATATAAATCTTTCGAATGACATTTAGACGACAACAATGGCGCTGTATTGTTGGTTTACATTTTTTTAAATTTTATCCACGTTACACGATAAATAGAATTCACTTCTTGCGGTCAAAGGCTTCTGTAAATTATTAAATTGAAATTGATAATACAACAGCCGCAATGACAGATATGTAGGGTGTCCCACGAAAAAGTTTTAATTTTAAGCATTTTAAAATTGCTATAAAAAAAAGACGGGTGGACATTGCGGTTTAATAGTGGAAGACCACTTCATTCATATGGCTGCCCCGGCTGGCTTTGCAGTAGCCCATTCTGTCGACCCAATTTTTCGTGACATTTTCGATGGTGTGGTCCTCAATGGCTGCAATAGCGACTTCAATATCGTGCTTAAGGTCGTCAATCGTACTTATCCTTGACGGCTCCCCACAAAAAATAGTCCAACGGGGTCAAATCGCAGCTTCGAGGCGGCCAGTTGACATCGCCGTTTCGGCTAATTATGCGATTTTCGAATGTAGCGCACAAAAGTTTGACTGTAACGTTGGCTGTATGGCACGTGGCGCCGTCCTGCTCGAACCAAATGTCGCCGATGTCTTCCTCTTCCATTCGGGGAAAGAAAAAAAATTCCAACATGCCGCAATAGCGCTCACCATTGACGGTTACGGCGGCTGCTGCTTCGTTTTCGAATGATGCCGCCGGACTACATACCGCACCAAACAGTCACTCGTTGTGGGTGACTTTTCCATGATTACGTGTGGATTTTCTGAGCCCCAGGCAGTTTTCCTTATTGACATAACCACCGAGGTGGAAATGAGCTTCACCTGAAAAGATGATTTTTCGATAAAAATGCTCATCTTCCATCAAGCGTTCTTTGGCCCATTGGGCGAACCGAAATCGCATCGGATGGTCGTGCAACTTCAGCTCTTGCACCAATTGAATTTTGTACGGCTTCAAACCGAGGTCTTTCGTCCAAATTCTTTGAAGGGACTTGCGAGAAATGTTCAATTCCTGCGAGCGGTGTGGAGTTGATGTTGATGGATTGTCACTCACACTTTCGGCAACAGCAGCAATATTTTTGATTGAGCGCACTGGACGAGCACGGGAACGCATTGCTTTGTCCATTAACGAGTCACTTTCAAGCACACGCTTCACAAATTTATCCACAAACTTTATTTTTCCCGAATTTTGTGCGCATTTTTCTTGCAGTTTCGGTTGAAGACTCACCATTTAGGAAGAAAGTTTTCAATATTTCCCAATTTGCTTCGAGCATAAACTTAACTATTTCGTAAACCGCAAACCTTTTACTAAATATTCGACACATTGGCAAAGTCATTCGAGCTGTCAAAGCCGAAATAATCGATAGTTCTAAAAGCAACCGATAAATAGGCCACCCTGTACAAATGTTTTGTTTTAGTATCATTTATTCAACGGAAGTTATTTCATACATTAAGATATACATAGGTATTAAAATCCACTTTAATAAATCTTAACAAAAAATTAAATAAAACATATATAGACGGATTAAAATATCATGTAAGTACCAACCTTAAACAATCCCGCCATCTGGTGCTGTCTACGTGAGCTAATATATTGTCCGGGCTATGGTTTTTCTGGTTTTTATCGCCGCACAAATGTATACATTCGCGTCCAATGGAGTCGGTAAAATAGAACTTTCGCATTTTGCAGGATAAAGAAAAATTGATAAAAATTGGCTCATCCTGGGCTCATCATCCTTAGCTGTTTGGCACCTGCTTTCGGTGTGAAGCGATGTGGATATTTGGCGGTGGCTTCTATTAACCGTTCGGGTCCATGAATGATAATAATAATAATTTATTAGTGCTACTAAATATTAGTTTCTCCGTATGTTTGTTTAAATTGTAGATCAAATGTTTTAAAGAGATAATAAAATACATATTGAAATAAATGCATAAGTAACAGAATTTAAAATATAAAATATGGCCAGATAAAATTAAAAGTATACATATTAAAGCAGGATTCAACCCGCCAATGGTGACCTACAGGTCTGTGAGACCGGGTGTGTCGAATAACTTTATTCTCCGTTATTGTTTTTTGTTGCAATTTCGAGTAGCTGCCGCATTGCAGAGCTTAAATTGATTAAATATCTTTGTTTTATTGTCAAAGAGCATAAATTTAAAAAAAAACACATGAAATATTAGTAACACGTTTCGAAAAATCTTCAGTTGAAAATCCCGGTGCGTTAGACCAGCGTCACCATTAAATTTGCGTCACCAATCAGACAGCCTTTGATTATATTTGTATATTGTGTGACTAGGCAACAATGTTTAAATAGAATACTATTATTATTACAGTTAACAGAAAATTTTAAAAGAGTTAATTTACATAACAAATTGTCTAGTATGAAGAGCAGTTCAAAAATTAATTAAACGAATACTATGCTTTTAGTGCGAAATTTTTTTTTTCGTATTTCGGGTACGTCATGTCGATATAATACAACCATATCCATAATGTAATGACATCCTTTACCAAAAACCTGGATGTAAAGTGTAAAACAGGATGCACTAGTGCATTTTACCTTACCTAGTTTATAGTAAAGACAGCCAGATGTCTCTGATGCAAAAGGAGGACAAAATTTAAAAAAACAAAAACTTATTCAATATTTGAAAACTAAGGCTTACTTGTTTAATCACACCCGCGGGATATACAAACTAATAAGGAAATCACTACTGTTTAATCACCGCTGATCACACCGGATTTATTTTAACAAATTTGATATATAACTTATGGTGCCATCCAGTAATACTAATGTGTATATGCAAATGAGTTGATAAAATAGAAATTAGAATTATCAACAATTCGTGAAAACAAATCTTTCTTATTTTCAACATAAAAATTTCTTAATGTGAAAAATATTGTACAATATTCGTGCGTAATTGGTTTTACTGCGTTCACGGACATTGCTGCCCTCCCGTTACGCGGTCGGGCAGTAATGTCCGCTCACGCAGGAAAACAGTCGATTACGTATATTGTAAATATACAGGGTGACACTTGGGAACCGGACGATTTTTAAATAAGTGCTACAAAAAGAATTTGCAAGATAATAAGGTTTTCTTTACACCAGAATAGAGCTTACACAATGCCATTTATGATGTGTATCAAGTATGGAAGATAATATCGTCTAGATGGTGTCCGTCGCGTTGGATGCAGTTTTCGACCCTCTTCCTGAAATCGTCCATAATGCGGTCCAACATCACATTATTGATCGAGCAATAATCATGATTTCCTGATGAATGGCATTCTTCAAGTCGTGACTTTTGAGGTGACAGTGTGAAGGCCATTGGCCGTAATTCCATTATTGGTCCCTATATTTTCGAAGAGGCCGGGCGTACCGTCACCGTTAATTCTAAGCGCTACGTTCAAATGGTTCAACATCTTTTTTATGCCAGAGCTACTCAGAAAACGGATAAATCCAAGGAATGTGTGGTTTCAACTAGATTGCTCTACGGCACATACTGCTAACACATCAATGAATGTTGTCCGCAACATGTTCCCAGGAAAATTTATTTCACGTTTTGGAGATGTGCCGTGGCCCCCAAGGTCTCCAGACCTGTCAATTTGTGATTCTTTTCTGTGGGGGTATCTGAAGAATCGAGTGTATGCTTCATAAGCCCCGTAATTTGAAGGACTTGAAGAATGCCATTCATCGGGAAATCATGATTATTGATCGAGCGATGTTGAACCACATTATGGACGATTTCAGGAAGAGGGTCGAAAACTGCATCCAATGCGACGGACACCATGTAGACGACATTATCTTCCATACTTGATACACATCGTAAATGGCATTGTTTAAGCTTTATTCTGGTGTAAATAAAACCTTATTATCTTGCAAATTCTTTTTGTAGCACTTATTTAAAAATCATCCTGTTCCCGAGTGTCACCTTGTAGGTATATTACTCGTATTTTAAATAAAGTAAGGCAAGCTTTAATACTAGATCGGTGGTTCTTAACTGGGGGTGCGGGAAGGTATTTTTGGTTGTGCGGGAGAAGCCCCTAACAAAATAAATGATTAAATATCATTTATTAAATTTTTCTCACTAAGTTTAAATAATTTTTTATTCGTTATTTCTAAATAATTTAATTTTTTATTCGTTATTTCTAAATAATTTAATTTTTTATTCGTTATTTCTAAATAATTTAATTATTTATAGTGAACCCTGCTAAGGAAAAAAAAACACAAATGGAATGAAAAGTATTTTGCTTATGGATTCACTTGTACAACAGAAATAGATGGTACGCAACGACCTCAATGCATCTTATGTTCCTACATTTTTTCAAACAGCAGTCTCAAACCATCAAAGTTATTAGAGCATTTCAACAATATGCATGGTAGTGAAGATGCGCATAGCATGAACAGCTTAAAGTCAAAAAGGGCTCGATTAGACACCAGTGGTACTATCCTAAAATTATGCGGGCCAGCAGAAAAGATGAAAGATAACACATGCTTTACGATTTCGTAGTTATTTGATGACTTTTCTCAAATTTCAAGGAGTGTTTTCTATGAAATTGTGACCGTTCGCTTAAATTAAAGAAAAATGTTGACCGAGTTGCACAAAACCAAACGTTTGCGTTGACTTTTCTTGAACGGTACAGTGAAGAAAGTCAAATTGTCACAGGCGACGAAACATGGGTGACGTTACACCAGAATCGAATCAGCAATCCACAGAATGGTGACATCAATACCACCTAAGAAGTTTAAGCAAACGATTTAAGCCCGGAAAATAATGTTTACTGAGTTTTGGGACAGGAAGGAAGGAGGTTGTGTACTTTTTTCCTCGTGGTGAAACAATAAATTCTGCAACGTAAGGTCATTATTTTTGCTTCATAGCAATGCCAGTTCACATACGGCTAATGGAACTTAAGATCTCATCACATCATTAGATTGGGAACAACTTGGTTACCCTTCGAACAGTCACGATCTACCGCCCAGTGACTACCACCTTATCCTGCATTTGAAGAAGCATCTGGATGGCCAACGCCACGATGACAATGATAAAGTTTAAAAAAAAAACAAAGAAGGGCCTAGTAACTGGTCAGTAAATATACATGAGTATTCAAAATTTGATGGCATTGATCACATAATTGTTTATCAAGATTAACAAACACGTTGTGGTTATTGTCACAAAAATTATACATTTTCTTGCAGAAAATGTAATGTTGTGTTACATCCTAAACACTGCTTGGATGTCCTCGGGGCCTGTGGATCGGTGGTACCGGTTAATGTTGCCGGACGAACTTGAGAGCCGCTCGAAGCAAACTTCAGAGTGGTAACCTTTGAAGCTTGAAGGGTTGGCCTTTTGGGCCCGAAGTGCGAGTTGGGCGCCAGAATTGCGTTTCTGCGGCCGATGGGGCGTTGTCGGTGGTCGTGTCCATCTCGAGGCAGGCAAACCTGTTATCCGTCGCAACGGTGGACGTGGATGTGTTGCAGGATCCGGTGGATGAAGGCCTGGAAGTCTCGTTCAGCAGCTGTTGGGTACGCATTATTTCCAGATCGCGTTTCAGGAGCTGTATGTCGCGTTTTTTGTCGGCGCATATTGTGACGACCTCTTTCCTAGTGATCTTTTTCGAAGAGGTGGTCGACATTCTGCCTTAGTAGCAGTTGCAGCATTCGTGGAGCGGTTGTGGCACGTCTGAGCTGTACGACTCGACTCCATCGTAACTTGCTGGTTGTTCTCGGTGAAGGGCATCGGCCACCGGTGGACGAGAGAGATTGATCGGCGACCCATGGATGCTCTGGTCAATCCCTGCGTTGGGCGGAGTCTCGTAGTGAAGCGCCGCACGCCGGTAACATCATCCTCAAAAATTGATTGTTGAAAGAATAGTTGTCGCACACTATAATGAATCTTAACATTAGTGTCGACTCGAAGGTTTTCATGTTTTTGTATATACTCGTATGTAGTGCGATTTCGTCGTAGCTGGCTGGTTGTTCTTTGGTAAAAGGAAACAGCCGCGGGTAGATGAGAGTGATTGATCCTTGATGAATGGATGCTGGACCAACTCCGGCGTTAGGCGGAGCATCGGAGTGAAATGGCTGTAACATCATCTTGAAAAATGGATTGTTGAAAGAATATTTCTTGGATAATTAATCTAAAAACTAATTTGATCTACATTTTGGTACATAAGTAGTGCGATTTCAAGAGAAATGTTACATGTTACTCTTCTGTATTTAAATCCCGAAATCGCGATAGCTGTTAAATGCCAGATATCTTATAGTTTTAAGCAATTTTCCGTAGAATTGGCAAATGGTAGATGAAGTTAATTCAATGTTATCTACGCATACCTTGAGAATGATTTAATATGATACAATTGAAACTAGTCGAAATTGAGTTCAATTTTGTAATGTTTTTTTTTTCATTATTATCATCGGCAGTATTTTTTTGGCAATTTGTAGAGCTCTTATTTCTCTTTACAATAATTTTTTTTTAATTCTTGTCATTTGATCTAGAAACAAGAGATTAACAAAATTGTGATAAAGTTCCGCACAAAATTCCTAATTGCTCTATTAAATGTTAAAAAAAATCGCTCAGCCTGGTCGATTTTTGCTTATTATTAAATTCAGGGCGCGTATTAAACTTGACCCTTTTCTTTTTTTTAAATTTTTTTCTTTCATTAATTGTAAATTGTCGCCATTAGATGTAATTAATTTATGGGTTCCATTCTGTCTTCCAGCCAGAAGCTTGTTTATTTTTCATATCTCTTCTTTTATATCATTTTTTTATAGAACATCGTGGACATACACATAATAAAATACCTGATGTTCACATTTGTATCAATAAAAAATTGTGGCAAAATCTGTTTATTTTATTTCCTATTTTTACCGCAATCCATCTTGAATTCGCCCTCTAGAAACATGCAAAAACAGCAACGTCATTGCGAAATAAATGTAAACGCAAAAAGTGGATACAGTTTTTTTTTTCTTTACCAGCACCCACCAACCCTCATCCCTTCGACAATTTACTTTCATTGGCGTCTGTCGGCCGAGTTTTTCCGTTATCCCAAAAACCGCTTCAATTTTTCCTCGTCAGATGAGGAAACAAAGGGTGCACCCGGGCACGCGTCCCTTCTTCCTTCAGAGCCCGGGGGCTCTCTCCATCCGCAGGGAGATTAAGGTGGATGACGAAGGGATGGGATATCGGAATGAAGAGAATTGATTTATGGATTCCGTTACACGGCCGATGGATCCGTGGCTAATTGAAATTTCGTGGAATAACAACGACAACTTCTCATGATTTATGCGCGATGTTTGTCCATTCATGGTCTCAATTTTCTGATGGAATTATTAGGATATATGACAATATGCAAATGCTTACTTCCTAATGGCCAATTTGATTGATATTATCTGATGGTAAATATATTTGAGTGATTTATGGGATATTACGTGACAAATAATGTATCCTTATACACTGTGTACATAAAGTAAGGAATAAATTCGATTAAAACTCAGGGTAATTTATTTCAGAAAAATTCTCGGACACGGGTATTATTATTTTTTAACGTGCATTTTTTGAGATAAAATTCAAATGTACAGGGTGTCCCAAAATCGAGGTACGACCCCTAAGTTAAAATTTTCAAATGTGAATCCCCATTTTTGTTGCGTTTATGGATTCTACGTAAAATTCTGAGTATTTTTCATGTAGCATACCCCATGTCGATATTCATTTGTTTTAATTTCTTTATTAAACGGAAATCACCTTTTTACAAGAAAATAAGAACTATAATCTAAAATAAACATGTTAACATTAGTATAAATGAAATTATAAATACACATTAAATATACAAAATAATGTTGAATCCTATTGAACTAATACAATTACATAATATTGCATAATACAGCCTCATGAAAATTTACAATCTTAAATTATATAAATGAAACAAAAAGTATTAATAACAGATAAGTAAATCTAAATCAAACTTACGTAAACTACGTTTGAATCTTAAATAAGAATAAACAAAAATCTGGAAATTAGAATTTGCATTTAAAATATTACCGAGTCTCATTAACCTTGTAATGGGATTGTTAAAACCATAATTAGTTGAGTGAGATGGTAAACGAAATAATAATTTAAGCCGTTTATTCTTCCAATAGTTAAAATGTGTATGTGATAGTAAATAGCAGCAGTCAAGAAGTCCATTAATTAACCTGAATCCAAAACATAAGTCCAATAAAATTCTTCTCGATTTTAGAGTTTGTATGTTTAAGAGGGACAGCATATTTGAGTGACTAAATTGATCGGAAGAGTTCCCAATTTTGAAAGAAATCAGTCGTAAAAATTTACTCTGTACCATTTCAATTTTATTCGACCATGTTGCATAACACGGGCTCCAAATAATGGATCCATATTCAAGTTTGGAACGTACCAATGATGTGTACATATAATTATTTGACCCCTGATGTGACATTAATAGCATGTGATATGTAATTATCAATTTTTACATATTGCAAACGGGAGGAGAGAAAGCTTTCAAACCACTTGACCACTAAATTACCAAATCCAAGTTCTTTAAGTTTACTTAAAAATCAAATAAAAAAAAAAACCAAATCTCATGGTTGACACGGTCAAAGGCCTTAGAAAGGTCAGTATAAATAGCATCAACTTGATGTCCCTTCTCGAAAGCATTAAGCAGAAAATGTTGGTATGATAAAAGATTGGTTAATGTAGATCTGCCCTTCAAGAAACCATGCTGTTCATCACAAATTACTTGTCTACATTCCCACATCACTTGTTTAGCTACTAATTGATCTAATAGTTTAGGTATAACTGATTGAATGGTAATGCCTCGGTAATTTTTTTATATTCTCCCTACCACCATCTTTATATAGGGGGTTAATGAATGATTCCTTCCACAAATCAGGAAAAATACCACTACTTATTGATCGACAAAACAGATCATAAATGGGCCGTGACTGGGTGTACACACATCTTTTTAACAAATAAGGCGGTAATCCATCAGGGCCAGCCGTGAAAGAATCTGACTATTTAAACCCTCAAAAACATCAGAAATACTTGCGGATAAAGAGTTTAAGGAAATTGAATCATGAACGGTATTCAACCTCGCTATAGGGGTATTGTCATTACTATATACAATCGAAAAATAACTTGCAAATAAGTTTACACAATCAACACCATTGTTGCTGTTTATTTCACCATAAAACATATTCTTTGGGGATCCACGAACTTTATTACATTCATTTACGTAGTTCCAGAACAATTTTGGGTTATGAGTAATATTTTCTTCAGTAGTTTTGACATATTTTTCAAAAAGGGTTTTGCTTAAATTTGCGCATTGAGGCCGGTTTTCGAAGAAATGGCGTTCAAAAAAGTACAACTACTATTTTATTTCTGGTAAAAGACAACATGGTTTCATCGAAACATTGGAATTCATAAGCAAAAATCATTATTTACTTAATGAAATGTTTTTTCCTTATTAATTTCAATTTTTCGATAAAACCATGTTATCTTTTACCAGAAATAAAATAGTAGTTTTAGTTCTTCGAAAACAGCTGAATATCGACATGGGGTACGCTACATAAAAAATACTCAGAACTTTACGTAGAATCCATAAATGCAACAAAAAATGGGGGTTCACATTTGAAAATTTTAACTTAGGGGTCGTATCTCAATTTTGGGACACCCTGTATATTTGAATTTTATCTCAAAAAATGCGCACTGTGTACATTTGAATTTTATCTCAAAAAATGCGCGTTAAAAAATAATAATACACTTGTCCGAGCATATTTCTGAAAGAAAATGCCCTGAATTTTAATCGAATTCATTCCTTACTTTATGTACACAGTGTATACATAGTGGGCAAAAGAAAAACGGTACAAATAGTTTTGTACTCTCATAAATCTTTGTGAGTTATTAATATTTTCAAATAATTAACATCGCAGTGATAATCCCAGTTTTACAGATAAGAAGATGTACTATCTGCAAAGTGTAATCATTTTGTTTAATTGAATGCCTTAATTATTATTGAAAATATGAATATTACCAATTTGTACCGGTTGAAATTGTACACGAATTGCGGAATAGATTTCTGTTGTTCTTGTCTTAACGATTGATGAAATTCCGTGGCGGATTAGTTTAGCACCTGCTTTCGGGGCGTTGTGGTTTCGAGCTGGCGGAGAGGGGCTTGTGTTGGCCAAGCCATCCAGTTCCTCTCGAGACTCCCTATCGTCAGATGATTATTCAATTTTAAAGTTTATTTTGGGAAAATATCTCTACAAACATTTCTTTACCCTTTTCCATCAACGCATTCTAATTGAATTCTTGTATATATTAGTGCACATACAAATGCAATACCTAATTTTCACAAATAAAATAAATCACAATTTTGCCACCAGTCTCGATTAATCTAATAATGACAAGAATTAATGTACGTGGATGTTTTGTTAAATGGATCTTTGTTGTCGCGTACTTCCACACCCACATTTTATCATCCTATCCAGCATTAATGTTGCATCACGTATCGGTGATTTATAAATAACCCAATAAACGGAAATGTGATGTGAGCGTGCGGATGCACAACCACAAAAGCACATTTATAAATTGTCGAAATCCAGTCTGCAATTAAGCCCTTTAAATTCAATGGGAATATTTAATGACAACGGCGGAAATCGATGAGTGCTTCTGAAGGAATTATCCACCCTCGTTCTGGAGGCGTCTGAGAGATAATGCAATCAATCATTTAAGATCGGCGGATGGGCACACCGTGGATGAGAATAGGGATTTGGGAATGGGGACTTTTAAATCGGAAAGTGCCGACCGGAATTTTAATAAAGGTTAGAGTTGCGGCATTCACTTTTAATTTTCGAACGCTATTTTACTTCAATTACCGGAATACCTACGTGAAATACTGTTTCCGGAGCTAGAATAGAACTGAAAGTTTGTCAGGAATTCATTCGTGGACAGGCAAAATTTCCTAACAATTCAGCCCTCGATGGTTGTTACACTCAAATGTAAAACTATCAAAAATCTGAAATTATAATTGGTAGAGTTTCCAAGCTATAAACTGTAATCGTATGATTAATGCTGAAAGCAATTACTAATTTCATTGATATTGTTGATATATGTTGTTTGCTTTCATTTACAAAGTTGATGAGAAAACTTTCCCGTTGCTATCACATTTGAAACGCCGCTACTAATATGGCGTGATAACTTAATTAGTGACCCTCATGCCCTAGGTGTGGACCACCTTTCAAAGGTAATGATGTGACATAATGCAGTCTATACTTGTCAGGTATTAAATTTGCGTTACCTCAACTGGCATGACTTTCTAGGGATCTTATACTTAGACACAGCCCATGTATTTGTGGTGTAAAGAATAATTGACAATAAACGAAAAATTCTTGCGATGTTGAGTTCAATCTAAGGTTAGCTATGAGTAGAATATCAAACTGCTTTCGAAGATTATACCATCTCTTATTCTTCTGCTATGTGTGTGTGCTTTATTAGCTGAGGAATAATTTAAATTAAATTTTAGTCTGTAAGTATAAAGTGATTAATGAACTGAATCTACCGAGTAATATTTTAAATAATTAATTTAGCAATCATTACTTTTTTATGTAATATAAAACTGTAATTTATAATTTCACTGAATGCGGTCAGTTATTTTAAATAGATATTTTTATTATAATTATACGTTTGTGATATTAACACACGCTTATGAGTAGAGTCCGGATTTATATTTTTTACATGTTTTATTTGCTATTTCGTATGGTCCTGGCGAATTGTATATATACGTTTCTGTCAGAGATAAATCAAAGTACCAAGTTTTATTTCGCATATAACTTAATATTTCGAGGTTTTGTCACATTAAACTTATTTGAGCATATATCCGCATATAACTACATATTAAGGGGAATCTCCATACCCACGGTTTCGAATGAAAAGTAATACCGGCACATCTCGGACACTATAGGTCATATTAAAAAAAGAAAAATTGCAATGAATTCAGAAAATTCAGGAGCTTACCGATAGTTTAGTACTTTTTGTAATTTGTTGAATTTCAAAAATACCTAAATAATTACGCATATTTTTGGGCGATAAAGGAGCCACGCTACGTGATTTATGTGACAGGCTCGCTCCGTTCGTATGAGTCAAGTGCCCTTGCCCTCTCGGCTTTCATAAACAAACACAGCTAGATAATTCAGTAAATGTATTTCAAATAGTTCCGAGCAGTTCTATTCTATAACATTATTTTCATTTCAGTTGACAGAGAGGTATTTGTGCGAAAACACTTTCGGGCGAAATAAATTGTGTACAAATTCTACAAATAATTTCATCGAACTCTTCAGAACAATTTGGAACACAGAAATATGGAGCACCGCTTCCGTGAAGTCTTTTTTGCAATTTGATTTCAAAAGTACCTAAATAATGAGGCATATTTCTGGGCGATACAGGAGCCGCGCTACGTGATTTATGTGACTGGCTCAGTCTATTCGTGTGAGTCAGGTGCCCTTGCCCTCTCGGCTTTTATAAACAACAGTTAGATAATTTACCAATGTAATCGTATTATTTATATTATAACCCAGTGAAATTATACCATAAAAAGGTGATCGAGTGAAATAAATTCCGGAAATTTGATATGATGATATCCAGAAATACCGATTGACAGCATCTAAATTTGGCACAATCTGCAAAAGGCGACTAAAAAATGTGTTCCTCAAGTATCAAATCTACTTTATAAGGAGCCATTTTCAAATGAAGCTACGGTCAACGGACAAATAAATGAAAAAATGGTGATGTGGCCATCATGTTACTTTCTCCGACTTGATGGTATCATAGCCATTTATATTTACGTTTTCATGGATTATTTTCCATTGAAATCATATTTTAAATCTATATCGAGCGTTGTGTAAACTCGGATGAAACTGACGTTTAAAACTTCAAAATTATGAAAGATGGAAAAATTATACTTCAAATTAAAAAAACTCAGTTTGCTCAAAAACTAAAAAACAACTTATTCTTTATAAGTTGTTCATTTTAGCATTCTCTACAATTATTATTAACGTAAATTTGCTGTAACTATTATCGTTTTATAATTATAAACCAAAAATAAAAAATAATTTTTTTTTCTCGAATAAAAATGATTTTATGAAAAATGTTTTCAAGGAAAAGATGTTCATTTCTTTGTTGTCTTCAATGTTTGTTTAATTGTTTTTGTGATATTTTTAATATTTAAGAAAATATTGGCAAAAAACAAAAAACAGTTAAGGTAAACACCCACTTCCGGTGTACGAAATTTTACCAAAAGCTTTTCAGTTCTTCAGATTATCATATAAGACGTATGTTCAAAGTTTCATATCAATTGTTTAATTATTTTTTGAGATACAGCGCGCACAGCAGACACACACACACACACATAGACACAAAAAAAATCCAGAAATTGTTGAAATGGCATCTAGGGGCCCCAAAACGGATATTTCCGTAAAACAAATTTGAAAAAAAAACATGTCACAATACTTTTTCATACTTCGCAACGGAGAAAGTAAAAAATGCCTTACGAAAGTACGAAGACATGACAAAAACTTCGGTGACACCGTGCGGCTTTTTTGAGGATGAGACGTATGGTTTTTTTGGTAGCATCTCCAGATGGGTTGATAGAAAATGGTCGCGGAATTATCGAGGTGAAGTGCCCAAAATCGATAGAAAAAATAACAACAGCAAAAGCAGCAATCGAAAAAAAAAATCGTTTTGGATACGGATTTGAAATTAAAACGTAATCACAATTATTACTATCAAATCCAGGGCCAGATGCATATTGCAAAAGTCGACTTTTCTCATTTTGTCATATGGACGAAACAAGACCTGTCGATTGAGAGAGTTACCAGAGACGACGACAATTTTTGGGAAACAAAATGATTTCCTTCCGAACTTTGTCTGAACTATAGTGACGCATCTGTGATTTCTTTTGTGACTCTTCCGTATTTATTTTTCTTGTGACCTTTTTAGTGTAAATGTTTTCCGATTGAACATGTTATTATGTCATTTGTGTCCAGTATATTGCACTTTGTGTAAATAACAGCGAAAAGGATTTCGCGCCAATCTGACTTTATCTGCCTCTCAACCCTCTCTCCTTTTGCGTATTGATAACATAAATATCGAATTCCATTGCATTGTACTAAATGAACACGCCTTTTTTAGCATTTTCAAAATTCAGTCACGAAATGAAAATATTGGCACACGTAACATTGACGTTTACTGAAACGGTAATTTTTTTTATGACTCAAATAATGCAACAAACCCACTATTATTATTGTAAAGGTTAAAAATGAGATAAGAACATCATGTTATTTTCTGATAAATATTTTCAAACAAAATATTTCTTTTATTGTCTTTAATATTTGTTTACATGTTTTTGTAATATTTTGCATATTCACAAAAAAACGATAAAAAAAGAAAGGTTAGGTAAACACCCACTTCCGGTGTACGAATTTGTACCAAAAGGTTGTAATTGTCAAGTAAAGCACGTGTTCGATGTTGCTTGTTGTTGTAATTTTTGAAATAATTTCACGATCACAATACTTTCCCGTACCTCGTAAATGAGAAAATACAAATTATAATTTTGTCGGAAATAAAATTTCGCCACGAAAATATTTCTTGAAAGTCGATCAGATCAGTATGTGTTCCCGACTGTCGGCTCAGAAACTCGAGTATCGAATTTCTTGTTATGTTTGTTTGTATTATGTAGATAAGTTCTTTCATAAGTAAACAACCAATCAGATTCGTCCATTTTTGTCGAACGCCGCACGCTACAGAAACTTAGAACGTCAATGTCACTGAGAAACGGTAAGACCCCGCGCGTCAGGGCGATTTGTTAAACTTAGGCTGATAAGACCCCCGCTGTCGGTGTCGATGTTCAGATTTATATCATATTCATAGATACCCTTGAATAAAAAATTACGATCGATCTGTCAACGTATAAACATGTCTGAATCACGCTTCGGGACAGAATGCGATGAAGCAATTAATAATTTAATTACAACACCAAAAAACACGGTCAAAAGTAAAAAAATACGTATGGAAACTGTTCCAGCATGTTTGTGAGGTAAGAAAATACGAATTGAAAATTGTACTTTTAATAAATAGCTTTTCAAGTTTTGTACATAATTCAAGAACTTATCTTACCGAATGTACCTCGGGCAATGATAAATTCGAGATAATTTTGACTAGTTCCCTCAAGTGCGTTGCTTTAAGTAATTGCCCTCCGCCTGACGGCGTCGGGCAATTACTAAGCAACACACTTTCGGGGTTTAGTCAAAATTATCGCGAAATTATCAGTGCCCTTGGGACATTATAGCTGATAATTTCGAGTCCACGTGGACTGGAAAGATGCATGTCGCGGCGTCAATCGCCAATCGGAGACGACGGAGTGCGATAAATTACAAGTTGAAAAATTACGACGACGTTTCATTTATCTATCCTCTTTCTTTGCACATAAAAATGTATTCGGATCGTTTCACGTTTGTGTTTATTTGACTAAGGCAAGAAGTATGTTAACGCCCATTTCACGTTAAATACAAACCCAAGCGGGAGTTTAGCCTACACTTTGTTTCATTATTTTCTTATAAATACTAATTTTTAGGAAAAAAATCTTAAACTTCCGGGAATTTCCTGACTGCACTAAACACGTTTCCGTTTTTTGTTTTCCTCTAGAAACCACAGTTGTCGAGAAAAAACTGTAAAACTTTTACATTATAAGTCCCATATAAAGCGGTGCCATCTACTGAGCCAGAAACACACCAAAGAGGTCTACCGATTCCCCTTAAGTCAATATTTCCATTAATTGTAATTGATTTTGTTGTAATTTATTGATATAATTTGCGAGCGTAGAAATCTTTTTTTTATAAAATCGTATAAGATACATTTACGGGATTCCCCTAACTAGCGAACGTAACCTTGTGTTATGTAGATATAGTGCATCCGTTGAGAGCTGACGGCGACTCATGCATTTTCGTACTAAAAATTGCTTCGCCTTTTATATCTATCTGTTTCTATCATGTACGAAACAGTATGAAATAAAAGACGAAACGTGTGTCTGCGTCTTAAAGAATAGGGTAGCGTAAACGTAGGTCTAAGCTCACGCACGACTCTTGCATCTCATTGGCACGCTTCATATAAACACACAAAACACGCGAGCGCTACGTTAAATAACATAACCGTAAAAAGTTTCTTTGTATTGCGCTTTCGATTTCACTTCGATCGAGTTAATATTTAATTAATTCATCATACTCGGCAATAAATCGCTAAAAAGTCAGTCTTAACATATGTTGATTAACGTGTTTAATTATTTTGAACGCAAATCGCCAAATGATAAACCGGTCTGAAAATATATAAGGTGGTGCGCGAGAATTTTTAAATATCCCGCCAATGAAAATCAGCGCGGCACCAAATTTTCTTACGGACATACGTTTACTTAAATCTTGATTCATGCGATTTTAAGCGATGAGTCACAGGCAGCTCTCAGCGGCCCGACTATATAAGGGAATTTCCCCATAAGCAGAAGATACTCGGTGCCAGTGTTGTAAGATTGGGGTTTTTCCCCAAAAATGGGGGCAAATTATTATTTTGGGGAACTTCAATCCATGAAGTATTTTTTGGGGTGGGTATTTTTATTTTATATTAAGAAGGGTATTTTTAGGGAAATTAATGAACATGTTATTACATTTGCTAGAAATCATCATTACCAATAGTGCACAACGATAAACAAGTCAGTAATTTTTCCTCAGCCTGTGACATCATTTATGGAAGTTGTCCTAGGGATTCTATTATTGTCGTTTTCGTAATTTTGTGACCCCAATGAGATGCTGCACTCTCATTTAAAAAAATATGTTTAATACATTTTATATTTATACTACTTTAATTTTGTATATATGTACATGTAAGTTTCCAATAAATCCACTGTATTTACGTTTTATTTTCAAATTTTATTATTTTAGAGTGGGATAGCGGCGTAATTTTGGGGTTTTTTAATTAAATATTTGGAGAAAATTAAAAATTACTACTGTCAACACTCGTTGCCCGTAAATAAATTATTATTATTATTATATTAAATATTCAATCTTTTTGTTTGCATTTTTTTATCGTTAGGCCTGGATTTTTATTTTATTGACCTAATTTTTTGACCTGCAGTTTCGTTTTTTTTTTGGTATAAATTTCTAATCTTTTGAAATGACTTTTCTTCATTTTGGTCTAAATTTTCGATTTGTTTCTTAAAATTTTCGAATTTTTTGGTCGGCATTTTTTATTTTTAGGCCTGAATTTTGTATTCTTTGCCCTATATTTCAACCTGAATTATTCATTTTTATGTGTTTTTGATTTTTAGTCCTTTATCTTTTTTTTTTACATTTTCGCGTTTCTGGTCGGCAATTTATTTTAAGCTATTTTTTGGAGTGAAAATGGCAAATTATTTTTCGTTTGCTTGATTTTTCAATTATTTGGTCTGCATATTTTTATTTTTTAAACCAGGATTTTTACTTTTTTTTGCTTATATTTTAAATGTTTGGTCTGTATTTTTGATTTCTTTGTTCTGTTTTCGATTTTTTAATCAATTAATGAGCGATTTTTTTATTGATCTACACTCTAAATTTTTAACATGAATTGTTGATTTTTATGGACGATTTTTTTTTGTTTTCAGGGTATTTTCGAGTTTTTTGTGTTGTTTTTGATTGTGTGATTTTAGATTTTTTCAACCTGAATTATGGTTTTTATGGGCGATTTTTTTTAAATCTGTTTCAAGTTTAGAGTTTCGGCAATTTATTTTGGGATAAAGTTATTTTTGGAGCTGAAAATGGCAAATTATTTTTCCTTTGCTTGAATTTTCAAATATTTAGTTTACATTTTTTTATTTTTTACATCAGGATATTTGATTGTTTGTCTATATTTTAGATGTTTGGTCTGTATTTTTCATTTCTTTGGTCCAAATTTTAGAGTTTTTGGCCTATAAACCAAAATTTTCGAGAATTTAATAGAAATTTTCGTTTTTTTCTGGTCTGCATTTTTATTTGCGATTTTTGGTCTAAATTTACGATTTTTTGCCTATATTCTTAGTTTTTTTACCTTGATTATTAATTTTAATAAGAGAATTTTTGATTGGTCTACACTTTATATATTTAAACTGAATTGTTGATTTTTGTGTGCGAACTTTTGGCTGGTATTTTCGAGTTTTTTTGCCCTTCATTTTAGATGGTTTAACCTGAATTATTATTTTTATGGACGAATTTTTTTAATTATTTATGAGTTTAGAGTTTTTAAATTTAATTTGCGATTTATTTTGTGGTAAAGAATTATACTTAGGGCTGAAAATGGTAAATTATTTTTCTTTTACTTGAATTTTCAGTTTTTAGACCAGGGTTTTTGATTTTTTTGATTTTTCTATATTTTACATGTTTTTGGCATCTAAACCAAAATTTTCGACTGTTTGGTTAAAATTTTCTATATTTTGGCTGCTTTTTTATTTTTGCCAAGGGTTTTCGATTTTTTGCCAATGTTTTTAGTTCTGTTACCTTAATTATTAATTTTAATGAGCGAATTTTTTATTGGTTCTGAATTGTTGAATTGATGTTCATGAGCAAATTTTTGGCCGATATTTTCGAGTTTTTTGGTCCAAGTTTTTGATTTTTCTGCCCTTTTATTTAGATTTTGCAGACTGCATTTTTGATATTTTTTGTATTAATTTTAGGTTATTTGTTTAATTTGAAATTTTTTGTTTTAGTGTTTTTAATTTAATTATAGTGGTTGTTTTAAGATAAAAGTAATGTATTTTGATATTTAGCTAAAAAATACAGCCTGCGCGATTTGTGTTTTAAGGAATTCCTTAATTTTCAAATATTTCGATTCGATTTTTTATTTTTTTTTTCGAAAATTCGTAATTTTTATATCAAAAGAATAAGTTTTGCAACCAACTTAGTTTTTTAGTAATTGTTAAATATAATACTTTTGCCCGGAATGAAACTAATCATACGATTTAACTGGAACTGTATGGAAATTATGAATAAAAATGCGAACAATTTTAAGTAGTTAATTAGCGAGGCCTTCCGAAAGATTAAAGAATTATTTTATTTAATTGGAGGATACCACAGCAGTAATAAAAATTTTTCTAATTTTTTTAAATGGCCTTTTTGTACTACCTACATCATATTTTCCGAAAAACGGAGTTATAAAACTGATCCGTTCGATTCATGATGCGGCTAAAGCAACTTTTTTTGGGCAAATTTCGAAATCTCATCAGTGCGCCTTCTCTGATCCCAGTATTGCCCGATTGGGTTGGGGGGGGGGGTTGTTCCCGAAAATGGGGGTAAATTAAGGTTTTGGCGTAATTTTAAGTTTTTTTATGAAATATTTGGGGAAAATTAAAAATTACCCCTGGCAACACTGCTCGATGCAACCGTACCCGGTAATTGTCTTTGGCTGGAAGCTGCTTTATTCTACGCCAATAATTTTGAAAAATCAGAAAATATTCTTCATAATTTTATTGATAAAGAATCGGCAGCACTTAAAAAATGTAAAGATTGTGTTGCATGTAGAAATATTTTACAACAATTAGCTTCTATTGCACATTTTTGCATCTTAATAACTGCAATCAAGAATTTAGAAACAGCTCAAATGCCTTTAATTGAGGCTTTTAAAATTATGGAAGAACTGTACGAAAATTTAAAATTACATTTGCGAAAATTTGATGCGTATTATATGGAAATCCGGGATACAAAAAAATTAAAATGATTTGTGGCATTTTGAAAAGGCGAGACTGAGGAGGACATAATAAATTTTAACATGAACCCCATGTCATTTAACTAACCTAAAATGAAAATAAAAATCAAATTTTGGATCTGCATTGTAATTCCAATAAATAAATTATCATCAGTTGCTATTCGTATTTTTTTTTATTATATATATTTATTTTTAATTAAACTGCAGATAAAATCTATATTTGAATTATTTTGTCGAATATAATTTTAAGCGCATATGAAAAAAATATAATGCCGTTTTTAGCGCATGTAAAAAAATTATAATGCCTTTTTTAGCGCATATAAATCCGAACTCTTCTTATGAGTTACTTATATTTATTATTATTATTATTCTTTATTAATATTTCTAATATAATATTCCTTTTTTTGTTGCAGCATGCCTCGTGCTCGCCATGCATCTGGTGGATATCACCAAGGTGCCCCTAATCTGGGAGATCTCTTGACAGCGCGTCCCTCGGGACTCACCGAACAGGAGTCCTGGGCCGTTTTATGTCAAGCCGTTCAGGCCTTACAGGACCTATTCCTCTCAGGTATGTACTTAATATTAATAACGGTTTGCGCCATTTATTACCAAGGAGACAGAGAGACCGGCTATTTATCAAATTACACTCCGGTGAATACACAAGGCATAAATACGTTTATATAATTGTATACACATTTCGATCGGCTAAATTCTAATACCCCTTTGAACAGTTTGTACGTAATATTGGAAAGTTTATTAAATTATAATGTTCAATAAGTTTTCAGCAGTTCGTACCTGTGTGTACAGGGTGGTTCAAAAGTCTAGAATCGGCGAATTTATTTCGCGCAAGGGCAGAAAATCGGAATTCTGATACTGGGGTCTTTTGTAATTTTGCCCAAGAAATCGAATGGGCCCATCAGATTGTGGGCCCGATGGGGCCTTATAAGAGATACGAGGCCCAACTTTGAAATTTCAAATGCAAACCTATATTTTTTAATATACTGAATACTTGTTGTGCTACTTTCTTGATGGAACCATATTTTCAAATTGGGTAAAGTAAAACGCTTGTTTTGTTCCATAATTTTATTTTCAGTTGCCTGACACGTGTTTCGATCGGTTTTTTATTGCGGATTCGGATTCAGCGGTAAAATGTTACATCCAAATTGGCTAAAACCCAAATTTTTTTGATCCATTTTTGGGTTCTATGGTGCGTTTTTTGCTCAAAAGTCTGGAGACCACAGCAAATAGTGAGAAAATCGAAACCATCGGAATACGTGTAGACGTTGGGGCAGAAATGATACAAAATTACCTCGACTGAAGTTTGGGGTGTGCCCCGAATCAAGAGGAATCTGTTTTCCGTGCTTGCAGTCCAGAATAACTACTCCAACAGCGAGTTCATCTCATCAGCTGAAGTCTACAACTTCCTAGTTAACAACTGGTAGGAGCTCATCATGGAGGATTGTTCAAGTCGGCCGTGAGAATTTTGAACCCTATCAAATGAGGTCAATGCAGCGATTAAGGGAAACCTGTTGGAGTTGTGCTATGAACGATTCGGACATCAGAACAAGCGCTATTGAGCAGGGAGCTTGACATAAAGGTAGGAATGCATAGTGAACTGTGTGAAGGTTGCATTTATGATCAATCTCATCACCTACTGTGCGGCACGAGGTCCAGAACAACGGAACCGCGAGAGCGAATTCACACGGATGTCAAGAATCTAGGTCTGGATATCGATATTTAGTGCTTTTCAAGGACGATTACACAAAATTCAGGATAGTTTATTTTCTGCGAAAAAAATCCGAAGATGGTGAAAAACTAGCTGAGGCAGAAACAATCGGGAGCTACCGAGTAATAATGGCAAGGAGTTCGGCAACAAACAGATCTGGACCAGTCTGCACAAAACAGTTCAACGTCTTATAATGCCCTACACTCCGGAACAAAATGGGTCGTGAGAGGGAAACTGCTAGAGCAATGATGCACGCTCATGGAAAAATTCGTCAGGCACTTTGGGCTGAAATGATACACCTATTCGTATCATTTCAGGTAAGTGCCTACCTACATCCTTAACAAGACAGGGTCTACCCACGTCCCACGAACATCACCAATCGATTGTAGGAAACTAGGTTTGAAATTCAAATTGCTGTATTCATGTATATTCATATGGAGGATAAAAATGGATCTGAAGGCCATTAAAGGAATCCTCATCGGCTATGATAACGACAACGGATACAGGATCTACAGTGAAGAGGACAACAAGCTTTACAAATCCTAGGACATCATCTTCGAAAAAAAATTGGTGGAAAAAGGGGTTATTTGTGCCCAGGAAGCAACCAAGCCTACTAACCTGAACTACAGCAAATCCCGGATTGAAAGATTGAAAAAGTGGAAGAAATAGAATTCTGGAAACCCTATGACAGTGATAGGGATGGACAATTTTAGAAAATTTAGGGCAGATTATTGGCGATCAAAGGCCTTTTGCAATGAAGAGGAGTAGATTATGATCAAACCTTCAGTTCAGTGGCAAGAACATCGACTATTCAAACGCTACTCAGTGTTGATCTAAATTCTAAAACAATACTTTCTCCACGACCACCATAGAATTTAAGCATTCTGAAATCAATTTTGATTATAGAACGTACACATTCTCACTCTTGTTATGGAACAAAACACAATGCGCTTATGCGTTTTGCATGTAATTCATTCCATAACAAGGGATAGAATGAATATTCTCACATCGTTTCGAATAAAACAATTAGCCTTGGATACCACAATTGTCAAAATACTATAAACATAACCACAAACGTGATAAAACGAAAGTTCTTTGTGTTCATTATTTTATTAGTCTATTTTATCTGGTCGAGGAGAAAGTATAGTCTGATACTCGGTAAGAATGGAAATTCAGATGCTCGTGGTTCCTCGCGCTCGCCTCACGGCGCGCGCTCGAAATATTCCACTCGCATCGAATTTCCATTCTAACCTTGTTACAGAATATACTATTTCGCGATTTTTTTGTGATGCAAATTCATCAATTTGAAATATCTGTTTCATCGATCTCATCTTCAATAGGAATTATGGCTTAATTACCAAATCGCTCTTTAGATATAGTTGACCGTAAATAATTTTAAATTCATTTCAATTTAGAAAAACTCCTTTCGACGGAAGCCACAGTTAACGGTATTGTTAAAAATATTCTTAGACTAATACTGAAATTTGGAAAACAAGGAACTAAGTCTTAGCTTATTAAATGATTTAAAATTTCTAATGGTTTTAATTGGGAATTATTAGAAAATAACCAGTCCATCCACCATTCGAAACCTAGAAGTTTGTGAACGCTCCTCCCTCAGAATCTTATCAAAATTGCGCGATCCTCTAAACCCACTTCATAATCCATCAAACCACCTCCTATACCAAAAATCGAACACAACACCTATTTCAGAACGCATCCTATATCTTGCAAAACAATTCGCTATTCATTCTAATAGCTGTAAGTTCAGAGCCGATCCTAGACCCTTGGCCGCCCGAGTGCAAATGATGAGTTGGCCGCCCCCTCACGTGACGTAAAACATTTCTTGGAGCGGAGGATTTTATTTTTCAATTAGAAAATTTTTTAAAACCCTCCGTAATCTTTTTGTAAGGTTTTAAGGTAGAAAAATATCATGTCAGATCGCATATACTCATATTTGAAATTTGTCTGAATTGATAGAAGAAATGACTAGAGAATTTGCAAGTAACCCGGGACTGCCAGATGTATTTTTGCTTTGTAAAATTCTGGATACATTGACGGGGAGTATTTTTCTATTAAATCCAGCTGGATGGTGGGGGGAAAAAGTGGCTAGAACGGTTGATAGCTTAATCAATCAACTATATTCGTATAAAATGGCCTTAACGACCAAGGGAGCTGGATCCATCAAGCAGGAAGCTCTCTCTGCAACTACTGCAGGAAGCCCAAATCACATGGTTAAAGTATACAGGAAATGGATTGCTGATAGCCGTCCTCCGAAGCCTAGTAAACTGGAGTCCGACACAAATATGATTGGTTACTGTTAGCACAACTGAAATAGATGCTGAGTGATCGAGATGCAGGGATGACAATGGCGCGATAAGCCATATTTTAAATGGTCAGATTTGCTTTAGAACGTTTGAGACTTTTTCAACTGAACACGGTGACCACAGCGAATGGCGAGAAAATCGAAGCCATTGGAATACGTGAAGTAGAAGTTGGGGTAGCAATCCACGCAAAATGGTACAAAATTGCCTTGGTTGATATTTAATCAATCAAGAGAAATCTGTTCTCCGTGCTTGCAGTCCACGCTAAGTACTCGGATAGCCAATTAATCTTCATCAGCTGAAGTCTGCAACTTCCTAGTCAGATGAGGTCAATGCAGTTAGTAAGGGAAACTTGCTACAGTTGTACCATGAACAATTCGGAAGGAACTTGACATGAACGTAGAAATGCATCGTAAACTGTGTGAAGGTTACATTTATGATAAAGCTCATCGGCTACCGTTCGTCACGAGGTCCAGAACTACGGAACCGGGAGAGCGAATTCGCACGGATGTTTGCGGTCCATTTCAAGAATCGAGGTCTGGATATCGAAATTTTGTGCTTTTCAAGGACGATTACAAAAATTCAGGACAGTTCATTTTCTGCGGCAAAAATCCGAAATTGAGCCAGTTCCTAGCTGAGGAATAAACAGTCTGGAGCTGCTGAGTGATCATGAGAGGGAGTTCGACAAGAAACAGATCTGGACCAGTTTACACAAGAAAGGTATTTTTTAACGTGTTATAATGCCCTCCACTCCGGAACAAAATGGGTCCAATGAGAGGGAAAATCGTACGGTGGTGGAAACTGCTAGAGAAATAATGCATGCACATGGAAACATTCCTCAGGCACTTTGGGCCGAGATGATACGAACAGGTTCCTGCATCTTTAAAAGTTTAAAACATTGGTTAAAATTCATGTATATTCTATCGAAGGAGCAAAGGACGACAATGGATCCAAAGGCCATTTAAGGAATCCTCATCGGTTATGATAACGACGACGGACACAGTATCTACAGTGAAGAGAAAAACAAGCTCTGGTGGAAAACGGGGTTATTATAGCCCCAGGAACCAACGAAGCTGAAGAGACTCACCTAAATGATGAGAAAATTCCGGATTGAAGAAAACGAAGAAATAGAATTCTGGTGGCTGAAGAACTCGGTCGATGGCCATTGTATTTATTATTTATTATGTATTTAGTAAGTACAATAAACGTTTATTATTATTAGAATTCTGGAAACCCGATGACAGTGACAGTGATTGAACAATCTCAGAAATGCCGAAAATCAATGAAGAAGAGAATGCTGGTAAGACTATGCGTAACTGAGTGGATCTTATGGCTCCACAGAAATTCCAGGATTATGTTATGCTCACCTCAACGACCTTCGAGGAACCAGACAACTACAACGACTGCATAAAGTAAAAAACGGCCAGATTGGTAATCAAAGATTTTTCGCAAAGACGAGGAGTAGATTATGATCAAACCTTCAGTTCAGTAATAAGAACATCGACTATTCGAACGTTACTCATTGCCAGTGTTGATCTAAATTATAAAACAATACTTCTCGCGATTTTTTGATGCAAATTCATCAATTACATTTGAAATATCTAATGTTTCACCGATCTTATTTTCAATTGAAATTACGGCTTAAATTAGCAAATCGCTCTTGTGTTATAGTTGACCATAAATAATATTTAATTAATTTTAATTTGGAAAAACTCCTTTTGCCGGAAGTCACAGTTATCGGTTAAGTATTGTTAAAATTATTTTTAGGCTAATACTGAAATTTGGAAAACAAGAAACTTAGTCTTGGCCAATTAAATGATTTAAAATTTCTAATGGTTTTAATTGGGAATGATTAGGAAATAGTTCTCTAGAAAGATAACAATTCTTTTAGGGGTTCGATTCCATCTAAATCTTTGGTCAATTTTTCGTTTTCGGTTACCTGTAATTTAATATCTAACTCCATACAACATTTTCTTAAATATTCGGATTCTGCAAAATGAAATACCAATAAAAATTTAAACAAGGAGCAGTAATTTTCTAACAGTTCAGAACGTTCGGATATCAAATTAATAGCGATGCCTAAAATTTCAAAAGAAACGTGAATTCAAAATTTTTCTCAAGGATCCAAAATACTTTCATCAGCGATTTTTTTTCTTATACGAACTTCAGATGCTTTGTGATGCTTTTTCTGTTTGTTTGGCAAAGTTTTTACCCGGTTAGAAATCGGATACACTTCCGACAGGAGTCCAGGCAACTGGGCGCTATTCCGGGGTGTTCGGAATAAAATTTACAGATTTCGGACGCTGCGGACCCTTTATTGGTGATTCGCTTCGCAGGTTTCGCCGCCCCACCCTAACCGCCGCCCGTGTGCCATGCACGCTCTAGCCCCCGGTAGGATCGGCCCTGGACGCCTGGTTCATTCAACCCAGTCGAGAAAAATCAAAACACTGATCTTGGAGTCTCTAGGACTTTGCTTGCGGAATGAAATGGGCCCATCAGATTTAAGGTTCTATCAGGTCTTATGGGACTTCCATACCAGAATGCCTTGAAGACTAACATTGAATTTTCCCGCTAATTCCCACTTCCGACTGATACTGTTTGTTGTTTGGGCTCAGGAAGCCTCAAAGCGATGTTTTCTCTTGCACTCACTAAGCAAAATAAATACAATAAGACTCGATGCACACGTACCGATACATAACACGGGAAATATTTTCCTGTGTGTTATTAGATTTATGTTGTCAAATCCAATATTGAAATCAATACGCTCAATACAATGTTCCACAATAGTTACAACTTTTTTCCTCGCAAATTATTTTGTGTTTTCATGTTTGTGCTTCCTAACGTAAACGCAAATCAGTTGAACGTTGTCATTGTGTGACAAATCATAGTCACCTCGATACCACCTGAATAAATCGTGTCACAATCGGTAATTTTAGCTTCGAGCTAAATATGCCCTTAACCACCCGTCAGAGAATAGAGATCTTGATAATGCGTGGATCCGGTGACAAACAGAGGTCATATGAAAGTGCTGCGAATTTGTTTAACGACACCCATCCTGAAGTGCCACCGATTTCAAAATCAAGGGTCAAAAAACGGTTGACCGGTTTACGGCGACCGAGTCTGTAGCTGGGCTAAAAGTGCCACGAATGAGGAGAAAGCCTTGGAGGTTCTTCTCAGTGTCATCAAGGATCCTCATGTGAGCCAAAAAAAGTTGTCCCAAACTCTTGGGGTGAGTAAAGCATCAGTCCAAAGAATTTTAAAAACGAATGACTGGCATCCCTATAAAATGCGCTTAGTCCAGGAGGTCACCCCAAAAGACTTTTATCGTCGTCTGGAATATTGCGAGGTAATGATGGAGAGATATGTTACTGATAATTTCACCTTTTTTTGACCTGTTTCTCGGATGAGGCAGGATTCAGTTTGAATGGCGTGAATCGCCACAATGTGAGATATTGGGCCGATGAAAATCCCCACAGGATGCGAGATGCATACACGCAATGGCAGGATAAGATCAACTTTTGGGCTGGAATTTTGAACAACCAAATAATTGGGCCTTTTTTTCTACATGAAAATTTCACTCACGCACGCTACTTAGAGATGCTGGAACGGCATATCATTCCAGCAATTCGTGCTGTTGTTAGAGATCAATTGGAGAACGTATCGTATCAAAAAGATGGAGCACCTGCGCATTGTGCATTACTCGTTAGGCAATTTCTCAATGTTACATTTCCTGGGCGCTGAATAGGTAGAAGCGCCATCGAGTGGCCACCAAGATCTCCCGACCCCACCCCTTAAGACTTCTTTTATTGGGGCTATTTAAAAGAGTCTACGAAACCAAGCCTGCGAATATCGAAGAACTCCGAAGGAGGACAGTGAAGGTGTCAGCCACGATAACCCGGAAGAAGTTGGCACGAGTGAATGAGGAAATAATAATAATAATAATACATTTATTTCCCAACAGAGTATTCCAATTACAGGAAAAAATTATATAAAATTGAGTTAATACAGATTGTGAACTAATTTAAAAACAAGAACAACTTATATATAACAAAACAAAATTAAAACTAAATTTCATCAAATTAAAGTACAATTAAAGCAATAGTAGAAGACACATCGTAAATAATAATAAACTAAAATCTACCAACGACTAGCAGTAGATGGACACCAATTCTAACACCTTATAAAATAATCATGTCCAGTGCCGTAACAAATTATATATAATAATAAAAATCCGCAATAAAATGTAGAGTGTCATTTAAAGTTCCAGGGCTGGGCCCTGTACCTGTCATGGCCCTATGAGACTCAAATGGTTTACCCGAGTCCTAGAGACTCCAAGACCAGTTTTTCGATTTCTCTTGACTGGGTTGATTGAACCAGACGTTCTCAACTTTTGAACAAAAAATGCACCTTAGGGCCGTAAAATGGATAAAAAATTTTGGGTTTTAGCCAATTTGGATGTAAAATTTTCAGCTGAATCCGAATCCGCAATAAAAAATATAGGTTTGCATTTGAAATTTCAAAGTTGGTCCTCATATATCTTATAAGACACCATCGAGCCCAAAATCTGATGGGCCCGTTCGATTCCCCGGGCAAAATTACTACAGACCCCAGTATCAGAATTCCGATTATTTACCCGTGCGCGAAATAAATTTACCGTTTCCAGACCTGTATATGAAGTATCGATCTTTCTACCCTCGTTATATTACAAATATTTTTTCGCGAAGTTTCACAGTATTTCAAAAATCGCTAACCTGGCCAAAATAGGAAAAAATAAAAAGAGACATTTTCGGTTCCCGTGTTCAATATATACAGGGTGTCTCATTTTAAATTGCCACCCCTAATATCTCGAAACCTGAGCAATATGGAAAAAAATGTTTCAGATAAAATTGTAGGGTTCGGAGGGGGACATACGCTAGTAGAATTAAAAATTACCTTGGCGTTAATTTTCAAGGTCAAACGGAGGTCAACTTTGATTTTTCAAATAGAACTCCCTATTTTTTATTGCGGCATCGTATTCTACGAAAAAAAATACAAACTTTTTGTAGGAAACGTTTCTTTTGAAAATGCTTTTTAAGAGTTTTTTACGAATTTTGTCCGTCATGTTGCTTGAAATATCAGATGAATCCGGGCTGTGATTCATGCATTGCTCTCGGCATTAGCATCAAAGATCCCCGGATCTTACTCCCAGTGACTTCTTCCTCTAGGGACTAGTCTAATGAGAAAATATTTGCTGAAGCTCCGACAACAGTACAGAACATGAAGGAGGGGATTAGAGCTGCATTTAGAGTAATTTCCGTCCAAACCCTTTAAAATATTCAAGTAAACTTTCGCCAGCGGGTACATAAGTGCGTTGACGAAGATGGATACTTGATCGAGCATTTGATATAAGAACGAGATCGAACCTCCAGCCACTAAAACCATCGGCCCTTTTCAGGGCCAATGAAGTACAAAATCCCATCGGCAACCTCCACGTGGTGCACATCGTGTTACGCGAATGCCGAGGGTAATGCATAGGGATGGGCGATATTTCACGTACCTGTGATTTTTCACTGGTATTGAAAAATCACAGGTTGCTACTGTTACTAATAGGCGAATTTCACTGCTACTTAAAATCATCGCTACTTAAAATCACTGCTACTTAAAAGCACTGCTACTTAAAATCGCTGCTCCTTTAAATCACTGCTACTTAAAATCACTGCTACTTAAAATCACTGCTCCTTAAAGTCATTGCTACTTAAAATCACTGCTCCTTAAAGTAACTGCTACTTAAAATTACTGTTCCTTAAAATTACAATGTGCTACTTGAGCTGACTGTTATTTAGAACATAATTGTAAGAAGACAATATGAGGAGATTTTATATGCATTACTTTATTCTCCCATTTATACAAGGTGTTATATTTAAATTTCAAATAATTATTTAATAAGAATGACAAATATTTAGTATAAAAATACCTTAGTAAAGCACATAAAAATAAATCAATTACGACAACTTATCTCTACTAATAAATGATTATCAAATAATCAATTGGGATTTTAAAGAAAGACAAATTTTGCACCGGCGCGGAATCGAACAACAGCCTCGCTGTGATCGAACGGTTGTATCCAACGACTTTATCACTCGGATTACGCAACAAACCCTTAAGAAGTTTGCATCTCATGTCATTTAATGATTTCTCTAAAATCCGATGCGGCGCTGTAATCAGTGTGTGAATCAGTGCGATATTCATCGAAGGTTAATCAGTGACAGGTTTATATAGTTGCCAGTGTTTTGATTACTGTATTCGATCCGTTTTTAAAATGTCTGATTCAAAACGAAGAAAAAACCCAGTGAACTTTGGGAATATTTTGAACTGATGGATAAAATTGTCATACAAAACAAGCATATCCAATTTAAGAAAAACTATGCGCATTAGCGACGTTTGTTCCATGTGAACATTTATTTTCAAAGGCAGGCTTAATCACTACGGAACGGAGAAATCGTTTGTCGGAATAGATGACACAAATGCTAATATTTTTAAATTTAAATTATAATTAAATAGTTGAATATGTTTATTGCTTTGTTCCTAATTATAGATTTAGATTTTATTTTTTTGTTGAATAAATCGCCTGGAAAATATTATATATGTTTTTCATTTATAAAGAAACACGTGTTATGAATTACTATATTTAAAAGTCTCTTTAGAATGATTTTGTCTTCGTTTTATGAGAAAATATTTTATAAATGTGGAAACTGGTATTAAATTAATATAATACTAAATTTAAACTAGCAAAGCGTGTAACTGTGATTATTTGTTATGATGTTTACAAACCGTGATCACAGTCACAGTTTAAAATCACTGTTATTAAAAAATAGCAATCACAAGTAGCAACGTGATTCAAAAGTAACAGCTTCGCCCATCTTTAGTAATGCATGACAACCTGAGATTTCATACAACATGACAGACAAAATTCGTGAAAAAACTCTTAAAAAAAGCATTTAGAAAAAATTTTTCCTACAAAAAATTTGTATTTCTTTCCGTAGAATACGATTCCGTAGTAAAAAATAGGGAGTTTTATTTGAACAATCAAAGTTGATCTTCGTTTGACCTTGAAAATTGACTCCAAGGTCAGTTTCAAGGTCACCAGCATATGTCCCCCTCCGAACCCTACAACTTTTATCTGAAACATTTTTTGCCATGTTGCTCAGATTTCGAGATATTTGGGGTGGTAATTTAAAATGGGACACCCTGTATATTTTTTTCAAGTCCAAAGTAATAAGTTTTAGTATTTTGATGAAATACAATTGTATCACGAAGATAAGTGATTTCAAATGTATATGTGATACGAAGTAAAGAATAGCTGGGTTACCTTCTAAATGATATATGTAACTGATTTTGCGTTGAAACAATTTTTTATCATGAAAATAATGTTCCCTGTCTAATATCTCATAGAGTTTACTGCGAGCTTGAATGATCCGGACGCGCCCTTACCCTTCGTCTGAACGAGAGTGCCGGAGATCACGGCCGACTTGATGTACTTCTTGATGAACGGCGACATTTTTTCGGCGCGTCGCATTTGTAGGTACTAAAATTAGTGGGACATGATTTGTTTTGGATTTTTAATGAATCTCAGACATTATCCGTCACTTCTATCAGCCATCTTAGTTTTTGGGACAAAAATATCCTGAAAGTATAGAAGTTCATGCATTCATTTGTAATCAAGAAGGTGCTCAGGGCACAAGTTTAAGTACTATTTCTTGAGAGCAAAAGTACTCCTTCTTATCTATAAAAAATGGTCGTTTCACTGTTATATTAATTATTTTAAAATATTAATAATTCACTACAAAACTACTTTTTCCGTTTTTTCTGGCCCACTCTGAATAAAAACATATTTATAAGAAAGTACATCAAAATGTTTAAGATCATTTAATTTCATAGGGAAACGTGGGAATCACTACCACTTATTGATTGATGCCGCCACTATCCTCGAAACAACTCACAATTGGTATCTTAAGTAAAGCCATAACGTCTTTTCCAAATGATACTGCTTTTTTCTTTGGCAACTTTCTTAGGCTTGTGAGGAAAGGGTCTGATGTGCGCAGGATCTCAATGATCAAACAAAAAAATGGGGGTTGTCATTTAAAATTTCAAAGCCACCCCCACCCCCTACGAGGGGATGGGGGTTTGTGGGGTGGGTCAGTGTACAAAGGACTTCAAACTAATAACTGAGCATAATTTATCTGAATTTGTTCTCGGAAAAAGTTTAGATCGTCATCGAGGCACGAAAACGTTAATAAAAGGTCAGAAAACCGATTTTTGAATCTGTGGGGAGAGGGAGGTTTCGGATAAAAACATTTTTCAGACAAAAGATTGATATTTTGTCCCCAAAAATCTGAATCCTTCGAGAAAAAAGCGGGTTGCTATTTAAAATTTTAAAGTCACCCCCACGCTTCGCAAAGGGGAGAAGGGGGTGAGGGATGATTTAGTATCCAAAGAATTTATAACTCGTAACCAAGCAACTTTTATACCAAACTTTTTTTTTAAACCTACCCCCGGGGAAATATTGACGCGTTGCAGGACTTTCTGCGCACCCGGTATATATCGTTACATCACATTAAAACTAGTGGATCTGATGTAAACAAGATTAAATCAGTTATATCGTAAATCTGTCAGATTATGCGATTTTATTTATTGTGGCCCGTCGTAAACAGGATATTTACCGTTGCACACGATATGAATATGGCACCGTCCATCATTATTGCTGCGAGATTTTTCGGCGAAAAATTCTCCAGAGCCGCCACTAATTGAAAATAATTATTTTCCTTTCACTATTTATTACCACGGCAGGGATAAAGTGCACCGTGGGAAATTACGGTAATATTGCATTCTTAACGAGGCGAGATAAATGGACGCCTGAGACTATTAGACACAGCCCGCTCTTAAAATTTAAATTTGTAATTTTGTTATTTAATAAAGAATCGGGGGGTGGCTAACCTGACAGGCTGCATTTATCTTATCGTGGCGATAAAACGGTCGGATAAAAATATGCCATCATTTTTTATTTATAATAAGGAGTGATTAATTACTCTTTTAATCCATATCAAGTAATTGGCTTTGCCAAACATTCATTATACGGAGTGTTTCCAAAATAAATGAATCGCAGTAGCCTATGAATTCTGATAAAACATTCGTAGTTATCAAAGCATGAGTAATCCTGAGGACCTCTTTTGAAATTGTATTTCATTGGTCACGCCTTTTTAGCCCTTTGACCTACAACCTCGTGTTTAAATGTTCGGGCCAAACCATGGTGCAAAGATTACATGGTGTGCCTATAACTCCCGTACCACGCTCCTTTTGAATATTTTTGATGCTGCAATTACCAACCATGAAAAATGAAACTATAAAAATCTACACTAAGGAATATAAATTGCAAAACACGTTAAAATTCGATTTCGACATAAAAATACGATAAAACATTTAGTTTATATCACAATGATATATTAAAATATCACGAGCATTAAAGTATTTTTATTTTATTTGGAGCACTTAGGTTGGTAAGGAAATTAATAAATGTGGTTTTAGATGTTTAATTTGCCGTGCACACTAAACAGTACGAAACAATATGATTAAATGTAACTAAAATACGCGCAACAGTAATTTAAATTAGTTATATTGACTTTTTTATTTAGCCAAGCTAGTAATTTTACAAGGTTGCATCACTGAGCATCGGCCAAATGAGAGAGGGGAAGATTTTAGAGAGAGAACGCGGCCGTCTAGGCACACCATGTAATCTTTGCACCATGGGCCAAACACAACGACCACGAGCATATCTCTTTGCGCGCCGCTTGGGCCATTCACATCGAGCACGAGCTTAACTCGTGGCGAGCCGCTTGGGCCAATCAAATCGAGTACGAGCTCAACTCCTGGCTCAGCGCTTGCGTTAGTAGTGCTGCACAATGAATGAATTTTCTTGAGAAACAGAATTTTTTGAACTCCATATTTTACGTTTTCAGTTGTGCCATGAAAAAGCATGAATTTGTGCGCATATATTTGGGCACGCCAGGCGTGCCTCAGTCGGACTGGTTTCTGCTGCTGTATTCGGACGTAAGTAAAGTAGGCCAAAGGGTTAATTTATTACTGATGAATTTTTAACAGTGGTTTCTGTTTCCAAAATTGTGCTGGCAACAATAGCTATTTGTCAGATTGGTTAACACATATGTGTCCCGTATCTGGTGGAATAGAATTCCATCGAACTTCCCTACAAGCGGAACTTCGTCGTACTTTGATGGAATTAAAAGTGTTTCGGTAATGATCACAAATTAATATTAATCTGTGGTAGCAATTAACTTTTTTCGGTTTGCAGTAACACATTTAAAAAAAAACATCATGTTTTATTAAGAAATCCATTTTCACCCAAATGTGGTCAATGTTGATGAAATAAAAATGATAAATTAAACAAAGTTGGAACTGGTGAAATGTTTTCATTTTCCTGGATTTTTTTTTGCAGAGAACCTTACAAATCATCAAAGGTCTACTGAAACAATGTGAAAGCTTTCAGATAATTTCAGAATATAGCAGTACTTTCTGGAACAATCTGGAACCATCCAGATAATATGTGCGTTCGGCATATAGTTTAAAAGGGAGGGAACGTGAATTCACAGTTCAGTCGAACAAAAAGAGCAATTCACAAAATATGTGGTCAGATAACGTACTTTGTAAGCTTTTATAAAGATTCTAATTATTGAGTTGAATGATATTTTGTGGAAAGGACTGAGTTTGAAATGTCTTCTGACTGGGGCTACTGAAAGTGCAGTATATGACTATTTGCACATTCATTATTGAGTTACAAATAACAACAAGAAAAAAACGGATTTTCAGGTTGGGAATTAGAGCGCTAAGAGCCGATCCTACCGGAGGGCTAAAGCGGCGATTAGAGGGGCGGCGAAACCGGCGAAGCCCGCGAAACGAAAGACAAAGCTGCGGATTTTGTTTCCTATGTAAATTTTTTAGAAAAGGAAATATTAAAATTATAACTTAAAAGTTTTAAAGACTTACGCCATTGTGCTGACCAATTTGTAAAACATGAGAACAGTGCAAAGTATATTAAGTGTCTCCAGAAATGGCGGAAGTTAAAAATCCGTTTAAATAAATAAAAATCATAGACAAAGAGCAACAAAAACAATTTGAATTCGAGAAAAAACGATGGAAGGCTATGGTAGAAAGAATGATTGCTATTGTGCACTTTTTAACAAGTCAATGTCTTGCTTTTAGACGAAGTAGTTCCAATCTCTATAGGAGAAATAACGATTTTTTAAAGGCAGCAGAAATGCTAGCTAATTTTGACCCCTGATTGTCAGATCATTTAAATAAAATTGAAAAAAACTAAAGAGAAGTCGAAAAAGAAATCCTGCACTGTATGCAGGGGAGGCTCGTTATATAGAGCCAAGGAGCCATGGCACTACCTGCTTATAAATATTTCTTTATATTTTTTTTAAATACACCATTAATCAATTTAAAATACATCAAATTTTCTGAAGTAACCGTCAGGATAGAAAAACCATGAGGGCGACATCTATCGCCGATATATTATTATTTTAGAATGTTGTAACATTTTCAGCGATAGATGTCGCCCTTATTATTTTTCTATTCTAACGGTTACTTGATTGGTTAATAAGGGCATAGTCGAATTCTGTTTCTCCATCAACGACGATCGTAGTGTGCTGATGTGAGACTAATGTAGGTCCAAATCGGTCCTCAGTTATTGTCGATGGTGAAATATAATCGAAATTACACAAATGATTATGTATAGAAATAAATTAATACACGATAACACTTTTAAATATAATTAGAGATAGGCAAAACTGCTACTTTTGAATCACGTTGCTATCTGTGATTGGTACTTTTTAATATCAGTGATTTTAAACCGTGATCACGGTTAGTAAACATCGATACACCTTTTGAAATTGTGATTATTTCAAAATTAGTGAAGAAGCATTTCGAGACTGTTGCGAAAACGTAAAGTGGAATGTATTTTGAGTAAAGTATGTTGCAAATCTTTTTCTATGTCTCATCTTTAAAATAACGATTTGCTCTGTTCTCGGGGAGTTGTTTTAAAATCAAGATGAGAAGCATTTAAAGATTTTTGCAGAATCGTAAAATGGAATGAATTTTTAGTCATTTTGTAAAGTTTCAATTCTAATACTTGATAATCGTTTTTCTTTTAATTTGTGGTTTGCTTCTGAGAAAGCGCATATTTAGAATGATGATTTGCTCTGTTCTCGAGGGATTATTTTTAAATGAAATAATTAACGTCGAATCGTCCAGTATATTTTGAAACTTGAGAGAATTTTTTTTTTTTAGTTCGTGAAATTTGTGATTTGAAAATTGTTATAGTGCTGATTCCGTGGTATTACTTCAAAAATTATAATAAAGGAATGTCTAGTTGTTCGCACCAAATATTAAAGTTAAATGAATTTTGAGTACGTTTGGGAAGTTCAGCACATTTGTTTTTATTTTTATTTTTTCAGTTCATGAAAATAGTAATTAGAACATGAGAGCAGAGAAAAATGGAGTACAAAGTAATTAATAAAGCGTTTTAGATTTACAAAATGCGTTTCGCATTATTTTTAAACTTTCATTTTTCACATTTCTTCAACCATACAGAATTTTAGGTTAGAATAAAGTTGCTAGAGTGAATGGTGGATGGGTGCTATTTTACGTGGTGAGTGGGCCATATCTTGTTGCCCACGTACCTAGTTTTTCACCAATGAATAAATTAATCAAAAGATAATAAAATGTTGATTTTGATCATTCGATTTCAAGTCGAAATAAAAAAAAATGAGAAAAGGTTAATAAAATACCTATAAAATCTTGATTATGGTCATTCATAAGCAGAATAGTGCCAAATATACGATTTTCTAAAAATTTCTCTACAAAGAAAAGATTAGAAAATCAAGATTTTCAAGTCTAGTCGTTATACGTTTTAAAAATCGAATCATCAATGTTAGGTTCTTTAAAACGTATAGCGACTAAACGTGTTAAACACTGCAAATGTTGTTTTTTAACCCTTTTTTTCTCGTTTTAGAGAATTTTTTTTGATCATTGAAACGTCAAAATCGAGACATTTGTGTGTTAAATTTTTGCAAAAGGTGTTTGTCGATTTTTGAAAATAGCACTTTCACATATGTTGGACAATTTTAATAATGCAAACTTTAAAATATGAAAAAAAATCATTCAAGAAAAATATAAATGATTTTTATATTTTGTTTTTGTTATTAGATAGTTTTTACCGGTGATTTTTTCGAAGTTTATAACTTGCAAAGACGTTGGATGATCTCCATTGATTTAAAACTAAAATATCTACAAAAAATTGTTAAGAAACTTGTTTGTAAAATGTGTAAAAAAATATCCAAAAACAAGGTTTCTGAGTCCAGAAGTTTAGAGACGTATATTAAGTAACTTTTTAAAGATTTATAATACCCTAACATGTCAGGTGATCTCGATTATTTGAAAACCAAAATGTGCCAAAATTTACGGGCTTTGAAAAATGGTATCACTTACAATTTCACGTAGCAATCACGTTTGAAGTAGCAATCACTGTTTAATTAGCAGTCACGGTTTGGCTAGCAGTCGCAATAACAGTCACGGTGAAAGTCAGTAACGACCTGTGATTTTTTACTATCAGTGAAAAATCACAGGTACGTGAAATATCACCCATCCCTAAATATAATGAATTTATCAACAATTATCAGCCACAAAACTATTCAATTGTCAATAAGTTTCGTGCTGAGGACAGGGGCGGCTCGTTATATAGAGTCAAGAAGAACCTGCAGTTTCAATTTCAAGCAAGAATTTTTAATTAACTCTTAAAACACTTTTTCGCCAGTTATTTTGGTCTAGGAAGATAAATTGTTCTTTCTTTCTTAAAAAAAATGATGGGGGGAGGGTATATTGTACTGACTCTACCATCAACATGTTCCGGCGGCACTGTGTCAACTTGAATGTAAATAATTAAAATTTCAAACCGTAATAGCTAGATACACCATCAGGGCAACATCTTTTATCTTAACATTCGATAATTTCTTTGACTGAGTGGAGAAATCCACAGACAATAAGAAACTATAAACTAGCGACAATTATAACAATATCATTGATAAACATTGAAATATTGTTTCCCCGTGCGACAACCGAGCACCAGTTTCAATCTTATTAGATCTCATCAGGTCCGTATAGACGCTGACAGAGAAACGGTTTTTCACTATGGAGTTGTAACCCCAAGTATTCGTAATAGGTAGATACACCATTAGGGCGACTTCTATTATCGTAACGTTGCACAAATTATTTAATTGAAACAATATTTAAAAAAATCGTAAATGCAAAAAATCGCGAATATTTCGTTTTGTAGCAAAAAGTTACGTATTATATGTAATTGAAATTATACATATTCTTGATAATAAGTTACTCTTTGGTGTCTTATTACTAAAATAGTAAACACGCAACCCCCAAGATATGCACTTGAGGGGGCGGCCAACTCATCATTTTCACACGCGGGCGGCCAAGGGTACAGGATCGGCCCGGAGAGTGCTCATTTCAAGACTATATTCACAGTAATGATGTTTCTGTGTTCTAAATGAAAAATACGAGTAAACTACTTCTTCCTGAATTTCAACCCATTCAAAAACTATGAGAGACTATTTTTTGCCTGTCTGAATTGATGGTCTTCTATACTGTTACGTCGCAAATAGTGACTGGCATTAATCTTCAAGAAACGCGTTTATAATGAACACATACACATGACGTTTATTCAAACGTACTGCAAAATTATGCAATCAACTAATTATCACTTTGATGTCATTAAACACGGCATCATTATTTTGATGTCCGCTCTGTCGTTTCACAAAACTTGTTGGAACTAATGGGATATCAATCAAAGGATGATAGATATCGGCATCGGCATATACCAGCTTACGATTAGTTTAGTTAACTGAATTGTGAAATGGGTGAAATATTCGGTTGCACGCTTAATGTGCAATGTCAGTCGTCCGAACTAGTAAAATTTATATGTTGCATTATCCGCCCAAATGATCATCGAACGCAATCTATTACAGTTCATGCAGCTTTAATAGAACGAATTTTTATCATCGTGTGCAATGAAACTTCCTATTTATAAGAGTGCGGTCTTGTAAAACTTTTAATGCCCAATGAAAATTGTATATTGATCCACCAATGCACCGGCCGAAGTTCCCAATTGGATGTTGAAGTTTGAAATAAAAGTAAATATGTTGCCATTTTTGTAAACTAGGTAATATAAAGCCATAATAGGTGCCAATTCATCTCAGTAAACTCTAGAGTTTGTGGGTTTTATTTAATTAAATTAACTAAAGTGCATTTACAGATTAATAGTTAGTATTACCCCCTCTATCAATATTAACAATACCATAATTCATCCCACCTCCACTTGTAAATACCTAGGCATCCTATTCGACTCCAAACTTTCGATCTTTGACCTATAAAAACCCTAACAGCCGTCAATATATACAAGTCGATATGTCGGCCTCTTATAGACTACGGTGCAATCCTCTTTAACCAAATCCGTCGTTCAACTCTCCACCACTTCAACGTCGCCGAAAGGTCAGCCCATCGAACCCTCACCAAATTAAGAAATCCCATCAACCCACTCCACAATCCCTCGAACGAACTCCTTTATCAAACCACCAAGTCACACCTATAGCCCAGCGTATACATAGCCTTGGTATAAAATTTGCCAACAACCCCTTTAACCTAACCCTACTTAACAAATTCTGCATTCCCTGAAACCCTAACACCCCACCTAAATATAAACACCCTTCAGTCACATTACATCAATTCATTAATTCGAATCATGTAGACAGTTCTGCTAGCTAGCAATTTATTTTTTTTTATTTTTCATAAATTAGATTCAAGACAGGGCAGAAAGACCGATGGTCGATAGCCCAAACGGACATACTAACACCCACACTTAAATGTTTCTCTTTTTAATATTTGTAAATATTCAATGTTTTGTCTGAATAAAGATGTTCTCTCTCTCTCTAGTTAGTATTATTCTGATGATTAAAAACAAATAATCGTTAGCCACTGAATCAAATTACAGCGATCAAGGTCATGTAAACTGGTTATGCAGTGAACTGAAACGGTAAATCAAATCAGATAAAAATCCCTTAAATATTATAACGGTATATTGTGCAACAAGTTTATTTTTCACGAGTATGTATGTCTTCGACTCATTCATAGGAGTGTAAAATTGTTATTTTTCACAAACGGGAGAGAAAGTTGATTTCTTAGCGGTCGAAATCGTGAAAGAAATAACATTTTTCCGCTATCGACAACGTAAATAAGCATTCTATACATACTCGTAGTTACAGGTACCGTAAGTGGCTGATAACATTCGTGGTGTTTGTTGGCGACGGAACTTAATTTTTACTTACGGACCTAGGAAAATAATAAACAGAAACGTAACGCTCCAACATATAGGCGAGCAATACATTTTCGTCTATACCTACAGCATCGGCATCCTTTTTACATAACCACTGCTTAAAAGAAAACAGGACACAGACCTTTTTCGATTTTGTCGGTAACACGTTCTAACACGCAATATTCGCAGCTTCGTTTGCATCTATGCCCGCATAAAGTTTCACTGGATTGATAGAAACAAACAAAATTCGACATTGTTTTCTCGGTTGCTAGGTTGCCATAGGACGCATAGGTGGCTAAAAACAGAATGTTTGTCCAGTAAATTTGAAAAGTTGGAAAGTTCTAGGTATGTGGCAAATGTTTCCCTATTTTGGTTTTACCTCTGACAAAACGCATCTTTTGAAAGATTATTTTGAAATAAAATCATTAATTAATAGAGATATGAATTTTAGAAAATTTTCGTTTTAATTTTTTGAGCACTTGGCCAAAAACATCGCAGAAAAAAATATAAAACATTCAGGCAAAACTCCATAAAAATTATCCTTAATGGCCGAAGTACCGCTTATTCGAAATCAATTTGATTTTTGTAAATACAACAATTTTCAATACAGAAAATCCTTAAAAATCTTTTTGGAGATTTTCGATTTAATTTTTTGAGCACTTGAATGAAAAATCGCAGAAAAAAAATATAAAACGCGTAGAAAAAAATCCTTAAAACAATTTTTTCAATGGTCGAAGTATCGCTTATTCAAAATTAATTTGGTTTTTGTTAATGCAACAAGTTTTAATGGAGATATGAATTTTTGAAAATTTTAGTTTTATTTTTTTTGAGCACTTGAATGGAAACATCGCAGAAAAATATAAGACGGGAAGACAAAATTCAATAAGAAATCATTCTCAATGACCGAAGGACCGCTAATTCAAAATTGATTAAGTTTTTGTAAATCCAACAATTTTCAATAAAGATATAGATTTTTGAAGATTTTCGTTTTAATTTTTTGAGCACTTGAATGAAAACGTCGCAGAAAAAAATATAAAACGCGTAGAAAAAATTCCTTAAAACAATATCTTCAATGGTCGAAGTATCACTTATTCAAAATCAATTTGGCTTTTGTTAATTCAACAATTTTTAATGGAGATATTAATTTTTAAAAATTTTAGTTTTATTTTTCTGAGCACTTAAATGAAAACATCGCAGAAAAAAAAAATAAAACGCGTAGAAAAATTCCTTAAAACCATATCTTCAATGGTCGAATAATCGTTTATTCAAAATTAATTTGGTTTTTGTAAATACAACAATTTTTAACGGACATATAGATTTTTTGAAAAATTTAGTTTTATTTTTTTGAGTACTTGAATGAAAACATCGCAGAAAAAATATAAAACGTGCCGACAAAATTTTATAAGAAATATCCTCAGTAGTCGAAGTATAGCTAATTTAAAATCAATTTGGTTTTTGTAAATTCAACAATTTTCAATGGAGATGTGGATTTTTGAATATGTTTGTTTGCATTTTTTGAGCACTTGAATAAAAACATCGGAGAAAAAAAATATAAAACACGTAGAAAAAATTCCTTAAAACAATACCTTCAATGGTCGAATAATCGTTTATTCAAAATTAATTTGGTTTTTTTAACAGAGATATGGATTTTTGAAAATTTTAGTATAATTTTTTTGAGCACTTGAATGAAAACATCGCAGAAAAAATATAAAATGCGCAGGAAAAATTCTATAAAAAATCATCCTCAATGGCCGAAGTATAGGTAATTCAAAATCAATTTGGGTTTTGTAAATTCAAAAATTTTCAATAGAGATATGGATTTTTGAAGATTTTCGTTTTAATTTTTTGAGCACTTGAATGAAAACATCGCAGAAGAAAATATAAAACGCGTGGAAAAAAATCCTTAAAACAATATCCTCAATGGTCGAAAAATCGTTTATTCAAAATTAATTTGGTTTTTGTTAATATAACAATTTTTAACGGAGGTATGGATTTTTAAAAATTCTAGTTTAATTTTTTTGAGCACTTGAATGAAAACATCGCAGAAAAAATACAAAACGCGCAGGAAAAATTCCATAAAAAATCATCCTCAATGGCCGAAGTATAGGTAATTCAAAATCAATTTGGGTTTTGTAAATTCAAAAATTTTAAATAGAGATATGGATTTTTGAAGATTTTCGTTTTAATTTTTTGAGCACTTGAATGAAAACATCGCAGAAAAAAATATAAAACGCGTAGAAAAAATTCCTTAAAACAATATTCTCAATGGTCGAAAAATCGTTTATTCAAAATTAATTTGGTTTTTGTAAATTCAACAATTATTAACGGAGATATGGATTTTTGAAAATTTTAGTTTTATGTTTTTGAGCACTTGAATGAAAACATCGCAGAAAAAAATATAAAACGCGCGGACAAAATTCCATAAGAAATATCCTCAATGGTCGAAGTATCGCTTATTCAAAATCAATTTGGGGCTTGAAAATTCAACAATTTTCAACAGAGATATGGATTTTTGAAGATTTTTGTTTTAATTTTTTGAGCACCTGAACAAGGAGCATTAAGAGATTTTCGCAGTTTGATAAATTGTTTTTATTTTTTTTTTTCAGTTCATGAAGTTTGCAAATTCAAAATTAGTTTCGTAGTATTATTTTAAAATGTATGTTTAGATATTTGCACTGAATCCTAAATTAAAATGAATTTTGAGAGATTTTGGGTTGATTAAGTTATTAACTCATTACTTTCGATCACAGCGAAGTTGTGTTTCAATTCCATGCCGGGCAAGATCATTTTTTCGTTTTTATAAAAGCTCAATTAATGAATTAAAAACTGGTAGTACTTAAGTTGTAATTTATTTCATTTTATATGGTACACTATGGCATTTTATAAAAATCGGTCTTTTTTATTAAATATTTATTCAAAATTTAAATACAATACCCTGCAAAAATGGGAGTATAAAGTAATGAATATTAAATAACATTTAGAAATTCCACCTTGTACTGTCTTCTTACAATTATGTTTTAGGTAACAGTCACAGTTTAAGTAGCAATCACAGTTTAAACAACAGTGATTTTAAGCAGCAGTGATTTTAAGCAGGAGTTATTTAAAGTAGCAGTGATTTTAAGTAGCAGTGGTTTAAAGTAGCAGTGATTTAAAGTAGCAGTGATTTTAAGTAACAGTGATTTTAAGTAACAGTGATATTATGTAGTAGTGATTTTAAGTTGCAGTGATTTTAAGTAACAGTGATTTTAAGTAGCAGTGAAATTCGCCTATTAATAACAGTAACGACCTGTGATTTTTCAATACTAGTGAAAAATGACAAATACTTGAAATATCACCCATCCCTACTATCTGAGCCAGAATCGCGATTCATCGGAAAACAATACGCGACTCCAATCCGCTATTGTCCAAGCCAAGTGTTCTCGTGCAAAATTCAACCTCGCGATCGGTGTTCACGGGAAAGCGGCGGTCCTGTAGCTCTTGTTCGAGAAGATAATCCAGCAGCATGAAGTCGCCTCCTAACTGTCCACTCACTTATGTCTACATTTCTCACTTCTTGCAGATGATTTCGAAGGGAAACTAACGTGACCGTTCGGTTTCTCAAAGCACTAGAAATAAGAAACGACCTCTTTTTTGTTTCTAGTGCATTGAGAAACCGAACGAAAGAGGTAATTTCTTGTTTCTAGTGCTTTGAGAAACCGAATAAAAATAGAAAAAACTTCTTAAACGTGTGTCATCATAAGAAAGACTTTCTATATATTGATGTGGTGAGTTATATGAAGATGATTAAAACTCGAAAGATCCTTTCATCACAGATTAATTTATTTCGCTAAATCAACATTCCGGGCATTGACAATCACTAATATCAAAGCTCAAATTGTTATGCTATTTTGCTTTTGTGTAAATCACAATGGAGAAATTAAATTATATCCGTATTGACGATGATTCGACGAGGTCAAGCAATATATTTAGTTTACTCTAGTTATGCTCGTCTTAAACAGGAAATATTTCAGGTTTTGCTCCTTATTCTTGTTAATAAATTAATATTCTAGTGAGATAAACATAATAAATATTAGTTAATTTCCATTTGAACTTAACGAGAAAGTTCCCCGGCGCAAATATAAATAGGATAGATGTGTTATCCTGAACTTGATTGGGGTTGCGCTTGAAACAAGAACACATCGTTTTCCAGACCATTGTAAATTAGAAGGAGTAGCTGCTGAAATATATTTGCCGAGTTCGCAGATAAATTACTTCACCCACTCGCTGCCCCCGTAATGTGATAATACACGAGTTTCTTCAGCAGGACTAATACATATTTATCTTGGAAGTGAAAATATAGCGTCCCATCCTTCCTAACTAGCGACCTCCGGAATGAAAGTAGTAATTTCGCGCCGAATTTATCTTTATTGGCTTGAGGCTCCTTTCATCAGTCAAAGAACGTTCCGGTATTATATTTACTATACAACAGCTCGAAAATTATGTTGACAAACTTAAAGGGGGTAATCAGCATAAAAGTAGCTTGAATACTGCCAAAGACAAAGCGGCTGTCGCTGCAGTTATAATTCCTAAAGTAAGTTGCTGTATCGACGTTTACATTAATTAAGACCGTCGTACAATTATTTATTAACATTTTCGACATGTATAGAAACGAATTTTCTATTATACATAATAAATCCCCTCGCAAACCCTTCATCGTCAATTTTTAATCATTCAAACTTTACGACATGTTGACACAATTGATTAGGAGTTCGTGGTATCAACAGAGCGTGCTCATATTGAGCGCACCCTATGAATTAATCAATTTTTACCCTCTATTCTTATAAAATTGGCACAGGCACGAGTTAACCTAATGAAAGATTACGACGTTAAATATTTACTCGTGGATCAATGAAGAGAGGCCCGGCGATTACACAAAAGCTTAACCTTTCCTATTGTATGTGTGTGTATATAAAGTTCGTGATTCTCGTTCCGTGTTATTAATTCCATTATATGAATCTTTCGTGCTGGAATAAAAATCTCTGAAGAATAATAAAGTGTTTGTTTAGTAAGGTGTGATATTTACTTTGTTTTGGAGATTATGAGAATTATATATGTAATGTATTAAAAATCATATTATTCTATTTTTGCTTTTGAGAAACTTAATTATTTTTATTATTTTCTACCGCAAATATATTAAAGGTTATGTAAGGAATGTGTTAGCTTCAGCATCCCTTACGTATAAACGAATTATGAGAATTATATATGTAATGTATTAAAAATCATATTATTCTATTGTTGCTTTTGAGAAACTTAATTATTATTATTATTTTCTACCGCAAATATATTAAAGGTTATGTAAGGAATGTGTTAGCTTCAGCATCCCTTACGTATAAACTAAACGCAGACATTTAGATTGTAACCAGATTGGAATTAGACCGTCGCCTAATACGTGATGAACCATTTACAGGAAGTTTAACTAAATATCCAGGATATTCCACATGAATGCATGGAGTAATGAGTCCCCAGTCCAAGTACGTTTCTGAAATACAAACGCCATCTCGGAGCGCTACATCTGTTATCTGCTAACTTCACTTGACTGCAATACAAACCACTCTTTGTGTACGTCGAGTGATTTATTTCAGGAACTGTATTAATCAGTCATGAATATAGTCTAGTGGAATTTTCTCGTATAATAAATGCGAGTTCACAGACAACTCGAGTTAGTGTACAAGATCGACCTCATTCATTATCCGTGTGTGCGTGTATGGAAGTATCGCGGGGAATTTCTTGCGATTGATATCCTGCCATTTGTTCCCATCTATCCCATATGCAACGGCAGCATTTCTGGAGCCTTGGACGTTTTTGATGGATTAGGACGAGCGTGGATTGTATGGATATGCAACGCGTGACACCACAATAGGTCTCTTACTTCCGTTTTCGTATTCCGGGCACTGTACTCGTATAAATACTGTACCCTACAGCTGAATGCCCTCCGGAGCTCATCTGGTTCAAGATGAGTACGATGTGATGTGCAGTGTATTATATTGTTAACCAACATTGCGCTGTCGGAAATAATGAGCAGATAAATGCATCCATCTAGTATAAAACGAATGAAACTTTTATTTTAAAATTGTATTCTAGATTTCTCCCGGACTGTACAATGTACAAAATATAATAATACCAAGATGTAGCTGAAGAAGTTTCCATAACGCCCTCAACGGAATGCAATTGAATGCCCTCCGGAGCTCGTCTGGTGCAAGATGAGTACGATGTGATGTGCAGTGTGTTATATTGTTAACCAACATTGTGATGTCGGAAATAATGAGCAGATAGATGCATCCATCAAGTATAAAACGAATGAAACTTTTATATTAAAATTGTATTCGAGATTTCTCCCGGACTGTATAATACACAAAATATAATAATACCAAGATGTAGGTGAAGAAGTTTCCATGGACCTGTCCATTATTTACCAGAAAATTTGGGTTTACCTATGAAAATAGGTAGAGATCGCAGAAAACCACGTATCGAAGAAAATGTTCCCCGCGCTTCCTCCATATGATCAGCTCATAGATAAATTCATTTTAGTTGTCAGTTGCGACGATTATAAACTAGCTATTAGGTAAAGGTTAATATTGCTAACTGGTTATCTGGGTAGTGTTCATTAAGAGCCTGCACACCTCTATATAGGCGACTAATTAGAAACATATAATTATTATACGATACTTTTTAAACGCTCTGATTTTATTCAGATTATTTAGCCTATTTTCGACACCTTATCATGGACGAATTTCTGCAATTTTAATAAATCAAATTCGAGATTTACTCACTCTAACGTTCGAATTGATATATGTATTTAAGCTGTTTCCTTAAAGTACCATAAATATCCAAGTGATGTATCGTGCCTAAATATAGAAATATATTCCCAAAATAAAATATACTATACGAAAGATAATGATAATAAATAATCCCGAGGCCGCTTATGTAATCTATGGCGATAAGATAGGGTCAGAATATCCTCGTTAAATTTATTTCTGTACGCACGATTAATCACACGTTCACATGATTTCAGTTGCCTTGCTATGTCCTGTCTAATGAAAAAAATTTGGAATTCATTGCCAGAAAATTTATAATTTATATACCACAACAAATGCTCGCAACTGGAAATGCAACATTCGTACATCATTGAATAGATTATATTGGTTGTAATAAATGTTTTTTGATTGATTTTCGCATAAATATAAACTTGAGTAAATTTTGAGTAATTTTGAAAAGTTTCAAGTCAATAGCAATGGTTTTTCTATTTTTTTTCGAATCGCCAAAATTGTTGAATTTTTTTACAACTTTCTGCTCTGATCATATGAAATTATCCCAAGATCCAGTGATGAACTACATGCAGATTTTAACAGAATCCTAATTTCGAATGAGTTTTGAGTTAATTTAAAAAGTTTGAAGTTAATGGCAATTGTTTTTCCATTTTTATCGAATCGTTAAAATTATTGCAAATTTTCACAAATTTCCGCTACGGTCAACTGAAATTATCGCAAGATTCAGTGATGAAGTATATGCAAATCTTCACGTAATTATAAATTTAAATGAATTTTGGGTAATTTTGGAAAGTTCTAAGTCGATAGCAATTGTTTTTCTATTTTTATTGAATCGTTAAAATTGTTGGAAATTTTCACAAATTTCCGCTCCGGTCAACTGAAATTATCGCAAAATTTTATGATGAAGTATATGAAGATCTTTACGTAATTATAAATTTAAATTAATTTTGAGTCATTTTGGAAAGTTTTTAAATTTTTTACCGAATCGTTAAAATTGTTGCTAATTTTCACAAATTTCAGCTTCGATCAAATGCAGTTATCGCAAAATTTAGTGATGAAGTATATGCAGATCTTTACGTAATTATAAATTAAAATGAATTTTGGGTAATTTTGTAAAGTTCCAAGTCGATAGCAATTGTTTTTATTTTACATTTTTAATCTCTAAGACTATCATAAATGTTTACAAAACTTCGTTTAGAACGCATAAAATTATTTTTTTCGAATCGCCAAAATTGTTGAATTTTTTTACAACTTCCTGCTCTGATCATATGAAATTATGCCAAGATTCAGTGATGAACTACATGTAGATTTTTACGGAATCCTAAGCTCGAATGAATTTTGAGTTCTTTTTAAAAGTTTGAAGTTAATGGCAACTGTTTTTCCATTTTTATATATTACCTTTACGCCAAGGTTATAAATTATTTTGTACATTTTTGTATTGTTTTTATTGTGTATTTTAATTGTTATGTTATTGTACTGTACTGCCCATCTGTAATAAATGACTATGACTTTATCGAATCGTTAAAATTGTTGCAAATTTTCACAAATTTCCGCTATGATCAACTGGCATTATCGCAAATTTAGTGATGAAGTATATGCAAATCTTTGCCTAATTATCCATTTAAATGAATTTTAAATAATTTTGGAAAGTTCCAAATCTATAGCAATTGTTTTTCTATTGTTATTGAATCGTTAAAATTGTTGGAAATTTTCACAAATTTTCGCTCCGGTCAACTGAAATTATCGCAAAATTCAGTGATGAAGTATATGCAGATCTTCACGTAATTATAAATTTTTAAATGAATTTTGGGTAATTTTGGAAACTTCCAAGTCGATAGCAATTGTTTTTAAACTTTTTATTGAATCGTTAAAATTGTTGTAAATTTTCACAAATTTCCGCTCCGGTCAACTGAAATTATTGCAAAATTTTATGATGAAGTATATGAAGATCTTTACGTAATTATAAATTTAAATTAATTTTGAGTCATTTTGGAAAGTTTTTAAATTTTTTACCGAATCGTTAAAATTGTTGCTAATTTTCACAAATTTCAGCTTCGATCAAATGCAATTATCGCAAAATTCAGTGATGAAATGCATGCAGATTTTCGCGTAATTATAAACTTAAGTGAATTTTGAGTAATTTTGAAAAGTTTAAAGTCGATAGCAATTGTTTTTATTTTACATTTTTAATCTCTAAGACTATCATAAATGTTTACAAAACTTCGTTTAGAACGCATAAAATTATCCCAAAAATTCAGTCATAGAGTTAATTAATATTTTCACTGATTCATAACGTGAAAGACATTTTAAGGAAGTTTCAAATCAATTTTTTGTCATCGCCAAATTATTACAATTATTCACGATTTGATCAAATCATTTTTTTCTATAATATTCACAATTTTCCGTTTTGATCAAATTAAGTTATTGCATAATTAAGTGATTTTGCGTATGCAGTTTTTACAAAAATATACTCGAATACTTGAATCAATTTTGAACAATTTTAGAAAATTTCAGATTGGAATTGTTTTTCATTTTTTTTTCAAAATTATAACAGTTTCATTTCTCAAATTTTCTCAAAATCTAGTGATGAAGTAAACGAATATTTAACATAATCTTGAGTACATTTTTAGTGATTATTGAAAGTTTTAAGTTGAAGCCAACTGTTTCAAATTTTTTTAGAACCGCCAAATGTATTAAAATTTTTTACAACTTTCGTCTCTTATCAAGTGGAATAATCCTAAAATCCAGTGATGGTCTGCTTGTAGTTTTTCACGTAATCATAAACTCGAACACATTTTGAGTGAGTTTTGAAAGTTTGAAGTAGATAGCAATTGTTTTACTATTTTTTGGAATCGCTAAAATTGTTGCATTTTTACAACTTTTCGCTCGAATCAAATGTAATGATAATAATAAAACAGTAGCCACAAACTTAAAAATCGCCAAATTTACTCAAAAACCCTGGTGCTTTATAAGTCAGTCAAAAACAGCAACAACTCTTCATTAGATTCCGAAATAATCGCAATTCAGCAGCTTTTAAGTTGGGCATTCCTTCGGTCAAAAGGAAAAAATATAAAAACAGATTTCTTCCACCTACATTAACGACAAACAAAGCTAGACAGGAGCACTTCTTGAGGATGGCCATTTGGCATTAACATTATTTAATAATATGCATGGTAATTACGTGTGTTATTATTTCTGTCAATAAAGACTTAGACATCCGCAGAAATTTATTGAAGGAGGTGCGAAGCTTCATAATTTACAAATCTTAATGCAAGCCAGAGAAGTGACTTAAAAGTACAGAATGAGAAAGGTAGAGACAAGGAACGTTTTAGACATACAATCAACGGTAAACCTTACAGAAGAAAAACAAGTACCTTGATGGGGACACCTACAGCGAATGGAAGAAACAAGGCAAGCAGGTAGAGTATGGAAGCCAGGATACAAGGAACGAGGAAAAAGGAAGGCCTAGAATATCATCGGATAAAAGGATAGAGAAAGCAATCGATTTGATGGGGACACCTACAGCGAATGGAAGAAACAAGGCAAGTAGATAGAGTATGGGAGCCAGGATACAAGGAACGAGGAAAAGGGAAGGCCTAAGCTATCATCGGATAAAAGGATAGAGAAAGCAATCGAAACAAGAGGGACAACATGGAAGGAAGCACAAAGTCTAGCAAAAGATAGAGAAAAATGGTTCGTACAAGGTCAAGCACAAGAAAAAACCCAACACAATTAATATAAGTCATAGGAGTCACATAAAATGACAGAATGAGCAACGTAGAGTCAACGCTAAAGCACATAGAATAAAGACAACTATGTTGGTGAGGCCGCCTACAGCGATTGGAAGAAACAAAGAGTATGGGAGCCAGGACACAAGGAAATAGGAAAAGATGAAGACCTAGACCAGGCATGTCAAAGTCGTTTATCACCAAGGGCCACATCAAGTATTACACATAAGCCGCGGGCCGCATTACCAAAAAAACTACAATTGAAACCAAACAAAAAATAATTATTTTCACCTTGAATATAATTTTTTTTTTATATTTGATACCAACCTTGCCGGGCCGCAGGCAACTTGTAAGCGGGCCGCATGTGGCCCGCGGGCCGCGTGTTTGACATGCCTGACCTAGACTATTATGCAATAAAGACAGAGATAGAGCAAGCAATAGAAGCAAGATGGAAAGCATGGAAGAAAGAACAAAGTCTATCAAAAGATACAGAAGGATGGTTCGTATAAGGCTAAGTGTAAGCAAACACCCAACACCATTGCATGTGGCTAAAAATTCCTAGAATAAACATAATTCGCGCAGCCTTCCGGGTACATCCTGGACAATTTAAAACTATTATATCCTCTTCAAAAAAGACCCCTCTATAACAGTTATTAATGATTTTTCATATGTTTTTAATCGTTCGCGAGTTATGAATTTTTTTGTGTGTCATGGCACCATATTCTTAATTTTTCATGAATAAACCATCGGAAATTTGAATGAAAATCGCAAGAAATAGATTCCGTTGAAATTTTAACCAAAGATACCTCTTATCATAAAGGGTATTACGCGAGAAGTATTTTATCCCTGGGGGGGCCTGCGCCTTAAAAGTGAGCGGTTCATGAGGATCTCTCGGGAGTCTTCATGCGTTCAGTTTTGAGTTTTAAAAGTTTTTTTTTTAAGAGAGGAGTGAAGATCTTTTATAGACGTCCCTATAGTGGGGCAGTGTTGGAGTCCTCTCCCCGAAGGGCCAACTAAACACTCCTCAGAGTAGAGCGGAAGGAGACCGAACCTTGACCGTGGTCAAGCGCAGGGGGGTTTTAAAAGTCTGTCGAAGCTCCAGTATATTCACAAAACATTCTCCTACAATATTTTATTTTTCAAAAAGTGACCAAATTGTTTCAACCTGTTTTCATGATTGTTTATTTTTTTATTCTACTTAAATCGAAGAGCTGGTATTTTTAGGATTACTTAACACTTACAACGAGCTTAAAAGTTTGAAAAAAGAATACAGATGAAGTATTATTTTTCAAATTTTTTGGAATGCCCCCTGCGGTTCTAATATTTTGTAACGGTTGTAAGACATTACGGTTTCACCCCCTATTTCTGATTTAAATTAACGTAAAACTCATCTAATCTGTTCCTAAAGAACATCTCGGCAAGATGTGCAGGGGCATATTTCTTGATTTAGTGGCGCGTTTTCGAGGAATGATTTTTTAAATTTGTCACAAATTCTCCACCCCTTAAAGCAAAAAATGCTTCTTCATCGTCTTTGTACAATTCTTTGGTGGGTCAGCCAGATACAGGATCGTCTTTTCCACGCTTATTAGTGATCCGTTATTTTTTAACTCGACATTTCCGCAGCTCCCAACCGGGGGTGCAAAATGGAAACAAATGTAACTCATATAGCTAATTTTTAAATAACTAAGAATCAAGTCGAAAACAAATACAAAATGTTTACACAAAGTTCGGTAACATTTTGGTAACCCCCACACCCACAACAGAGTGCCAAAGACCAAAACAACCCCTTTCTGCCCAAAATTTTAATAAAACCAAGAAACTTTCCAATTTAAAACTGGAAACCAGTTACCTTGCTTCATATTGATGAGCTATACACGGATTCAATTACTTTATTTTATTTTAATGGCCTACGCACAGACGACGGCGCAGCGCAGCGGAGCCGTCGTTCATCACCAGTTACCTTTCTTAATTCTATATTTCACTATTTCACATAAAGAACACAATTTCACATACATCAACTTAAGCTTGAAAAACTGGTTGATTTTATAAACGTACATCATGTTGGAAACGATGCAATGTTTTCGCCCGAATTGGCATACTGCCAGGGTTACTCAAAATTGGTATCGTCAAAATAATATACTTTTTGTACCAAGAAAACGACAATCCCCCTAATTTACATCAGGGTCGTCCAATTGAAGATTTTTTGGGAACTTTATATCACAAAATGTACGATGGAGAAGGGCACGCTGAAAACAAAAAACTACTAAGACATAGAACTTACAGAAAGATGTGCGAAGTTGATTGACAATTGTCTGAATTACTTAGACTAGCCATTTGTACCCTCAGATGAGGGCAATGAAATATTTTTATTATTTGATGATTCACTCGTCAAAAACCTGCAATCCATAACCCAGAAAATCGCGCCTCATTGATCAGCAACGGACCTATCATTTAGTTTAAGATAATTATTTTGTTAGTTACTAAGCTGCTAATGAATTTTGTGCCAAAACTTTTGTAACACACGTGTTATAAACGGCACTAGTCACGAGTTTATTAGGCACGAGCGGAACAGCAGAATGAGTGTTTTATATAACAAGTATCTAGAGAAGTTTATAACACGAATTGCATACTATACTTTTGCTACGACTAAATTGGTAAAATTTTGAAATTATTTTATTATCTAAAATGAACAAGGTAATAGTACAATATTATTAAATTAGTTTACTTGGGTAAATAACTGTTACTTTATAGAGACATTAAGGCAATTGCTAAATGAAACATGAATTCTCCTAAATTTCTTTAATGTTTTGTATTATTTATTTTAAGTTGAAAGTATTCCTTGTTTTATTTATTGATTTTTTATTTTGACAGATTTTTGATAAGTGACAACTAACTTGATTTTGAGTTTCAGTTGATTTTAGCGATTTAAAAACCAAGAGCTAACTTCAGTCAATGACTAAAACGCATATAGTCACAGTTTGTCAAGGTGTATTTAAAGAATCAATTATTGTCGTGGAAACATGTGCAATAAATGGCATTTTAGAGGTGAGGGTAGCAAAAATTGTTTGAAATAAGGTACATTTTTACATTTTATCGTCCAGCGTGTTTTGAAGTTGTAGGTCTTAAAAATTACCAAAAAATATAACGTTCAATTTCACCATTTCCTCTAAAAGCTACAAATAATCTATTATAAACTAGAGGCAATAAATTTTGATACATTTTGGAATTTGAAATAAAGTTAACCTCTTCACGCCCAGATTCGCCACATGTGGCGACAAGCAAAAAAATATATATTTTACAAATTAAAAAGAAAATTACCGCTTTAGCGCAACTATGGAAAATTTTTTCATATTTTTTTGCAAAAATCAGTTTATGACAGTGGAATAATATTTCGTAGAAAACCGTAACAACAACAATTTTTTTAATGAACTCTGGATTATGCCATAATCCAATCAAAGTAGCATGGGCGCGAAGTGGTTAATGTCCACGAGGGAAAAATATGAAAAGTTTTAAGTTTCTGATTGAGAGTACTAAACAACGAGGAACTTTTATAAGTTTGAAAAAATATTATTTCAGATAATAGATGTCTGAAACTTATGTTAATTAATTAGAGTTTACTCTAAATTGAACGCATAAGTTGCTGAAATTATAATTTCAACAACATAGGCGTTATTTTTCCGCTATCATCAGGCAATTTATAGAATACGCGCCATCATTTTATTTAATTAATAATTAACTTAATAATTATTCCTTATGCGCTATCATTTTATTTTATTTATAATTAACTTCATAAATATTCCGTATGCTCCATTTTACTTAAATTTCATAGGGAAGTTTTGATTACGAATCTATATTATTTTCGTGGTAGCGAATTATATTTTATTGATCAATCGTTGTTGGTCCTTATGACCGAACAAAATGTAAATTTGCTACCTTAACACATCCATAAATTGAAATTGGAAACTCCAAATTATCGCGGATACATTAAATAGATTAAATTGGTCGACAAATGCCTAGAATTGTTACTACTGAAATTTATAATTGTCCAATATGTAAGCTTCTTAAAAATAATATTCCTATATTTTAGAATTTTTATATCCCAAATTGTCTATCACTGTTATAATATTTTACAAGCACCTGACCTTCTGTGCAACATGGAACTGGTCAAATATTGATGTAAATAATACGATAGCGCCATAAAAAAAGTTCAAGGGTGAAAGATCGCGCGGCCAATTCACATTGCCGTTTCTCGATATAACCCGTCCAGGAAACTTTTCTTGTGCCAATGCGATTATCTCCCTCGATGTGTGATTTGCTGCTCCGTCTTATTGAATAAAATAGTTAATTGTTTAACAAGGCAATAAAGTGACAGATTTACGGACGCGGCTGGAGTTTCACCGCCGAAAATCCAGCCAAGTTAAACACATAATTTTTTCGCGGATTGTTCAGGAGGAATTAGTAATAACTTGCAATGCGATAATTTTCAATATATTTAATTCTATTAACATATCGCAGGTAGCTTTGTAAAAAATTCGTAGGTACCCAAGTAAAATAAAAATTGACATTTATAATAGATATTGTGGTGTCCGCATTTTGACGGTGTGTGTGGTGTAATCATTTATAATCACAATGATCATGATTTCGTAAGTGACATGCAATGAATATTTAAATCGGACGGACCGTATAATTATTTCGAGTAAAACTCTTCAATACATTTCTTTACTGATATGGTTGATGGTGGAAGCCATTACTTTGTGATACATTTTGATTCAGAAATTCAGGAACTTTTCAATAAAATGCACTATCTTGGTATCACAACCATTTCTTTACGATTAAAAATATTAAAGCCATTATGTTCATATGTTGTTCAATGATTAAACTGAAATAAAACGTACATAATACGTAACCTCCAAATCCTTTTCGATCATTTTTCCGATTGCTGCTCGGGATCAATTACGTGGGAAAGTTAGGCAAACACACGGTGCTCGGGAAAACTTATGCGGGGTTGTTAATACTTCGCAGAAGCCGTTATTGAGCTTCTTCCGCAAGCAACATATGAAGGAAAATCTCTCGTTTTACTGTGCTAAGAAGTAAGTGCGCCGGCCGACGATTTTAAACGTCAAATGCCGGGCCACTCGGCGACTCGATTTTTGTGCGCGGATAAGTTAGGGACTCGCATGGAGGAAAACACACGCGGTATTATTAAAACTTCGGGGAAGCCTTTTTGGCACGGGAAATTCGAAGGCAACTCTCAATTAAGCGAAAAATACATGGTAATGTCAAACAAATTTCCGAGCGGCTTCTATTGGTCGACGCGGCGTATCATCTGATTTGCGAAATAAAATGACGAAGTCTCCCATGATTGGTTCATTACTTTTACAGCCTAGGGATAAATAACCATTTTTAAAGCCTAGTCTGCAAAAGTGATATTTCACGGCCTAAAAGCAGTCCGAAAAATCTTATATTTCATATCAATCCGCGAAAAAAATGTTTAGGTCAATATTTAGCAGACGCGGGTACTGATATTTTTTTATCAAATTTTTATACCGCTCGGCGTTGACAGCAACGTGATTTTCCTCTACATCTTAAACAAATTAAGAGACAAATATCGTACCAAACTACTTTATCAGGGTAGTGGGGCAATTTCTGAATTGCTTCAGGATTTTCTTCAGCCCAAATTCTACTTAACCAGAACACCGCATACAAAAATATTATTTTTTAGCCAAAACCTGGATCGAGGTGCAACTGCTCTAGAACCAAATTTGCGAAAGCCTAATGCACAAGATGGCCAGAAGGCGTGAGTTCTTGAATGAGCTGAATATAAGGAATCAAGTGAAGATCGTGATGCAAAATTCTCCCCGTAGTCATATGAGAAATGTTCTTGAGAACGTCGTGTAACAGAGACGTTGGAAAGTTCTTTTACAATCTTGCTTACAGCAGCGATGTTCTTCGTTGTCCGACGGCGCACAAATGTTGACTTATCTATGATGATTTTATGTGAATACTTTAGTGTAAATTATTTCATTGATTAAACACATTAATTATTATAATCCAGCTCATCAAATAAATTTTTCAGAGAATCATACTTTGATGCTCGTCAATATTATGTACAATTGGTATTGGTAAATGCGATGATTTGAATGTTAAATAAATGATTTTCCCATTCAAATAAACCCGGCATCAGTAGATTTATCTGATTTACAGCACCCAGTATAAATATATATCTTCATATATATCCCGAAAATGCAAGGGGAGAGGTAAAATCAGCGAAAATCGGGGATTACCGGTCTCTAACCTTCGGAGCTGGGTACTGCTCACAGGGAAGATTTTCGAGCTTTGTGCCCGTGGAGACTTTTGATCTAGACACTGAAAGGAACAACATATCCAAAATTTGGTAAATTTTACCGAAAGCCGATTTCCATTTGATTTGTGAGGGGTCCTTTGCATTCTGATGATAAATTTAAATAATTTGTTATCTCTCCGTAATAACAGTACTCAGACATTACTGAAACCCTTTGACAGCCTGGTGGCAGAGTTGCCAACGTAACATTTTAAAGTTCTGATGCTGTATACCCTTTACAACATCTTTTAACAGATACACAATTTGTTATTATACAATACAATTTATTTACAATTTAAGTTAATGTCTGGCTTTTTTACAATTATACAGAAATTGATGAAATGTGCATATAGGATGCTATTAAAAACGAATATTGGGTTTACAAGGAATTTAGTGTTTATTTGGGTAGGAGGGTAAAGTTATGGGGTTTGGGTTGGGGTTTTACTAATGGTCAATATGTGTTCAAATGTAGATGATTTGGGTCGTTTGATACAGTAGTTTATTAGAAGAGTTATGGAAAGGGATACATAGCTTAGATTTAGAGGGTTTGATTTTAACCCGTCACTTCGAGAACCATGTTTGTAATGAATGTAGTGTTATTTAAAGCTTGGGAGAATAAGGAACTAAAGCTACATCATCGGCTAATTTGAGTGGGTGTAAGAAATCACGATTGGATCAAAATTGTTACAGCAATAGATCATATACAATGGGGGACAGAGGAGATCCTTGAGGGATACCTTGGTGGGTCCTAAATGGTGGGAAATCCTTATTTTATTTTTATTATTTCAATTTTGAATACTCTTTTGAAATAAGTAAATTGTAAGTTATGAAAGCAATTCATGCAATATTGCTACATCTTTATTGGATTCAAGTAATTGTTAACGCAATAATGCTTTTTTTATTGCAATTAGAAGGCAAATCATTTTGTTTATTTGCCTTGATTTCTGAGTTGTTGCGCTATTTTTTTCAATATTAAGTTGTGTCTTATCTCTTGGTTTTTGTAACAAGGAATGTTCTTTAGTATTACGTACTGTTTTATCCTTTTTAAGTTTTTTTTATGTTATGTTTACGTTTTTATGTTTTTTATGATTTTACATCGTTCTAAAATTAGTTTTAATTTGTAATTTTTGTAAATTGGTTTGTCCGTGAAATAAATATTATTATTAAAATACCGCGGCCTTGCTTTGAGTTTGATTTTAAACGTTTTCGTGAAATTTAAAATTAAACCACAATTGGCGCTGAAATTGCCTCTTTCAGGCGAACAAATAATGTATGAAACATTGAATATAGTCTATTTATACAGCATTTGCAGAGGTGGGGTCGGTGGGGGTTTATTTCATAGTGCTGCGTTTGACACGTCTGTTTGATCGTTAAGCATATTTTCCGAAAATTTTCTTTTATTTATTTCGACATCCTCCATTATTGATTAATTATTGTCAAAATGTTGATTTTCTTTCATGAGGTAGAATATTTCGAGCAGGTTATTTTTTGTTTGTTCATTAGACTTTTTCAATGTCCTTCTATTTGCTCTTTATTTGATTTTGAATGATCAAACGTTTTTTTATTAAAAATCTAAATATATTAGTGGATTTTTTATATGATATTGATTTAAGTATCCATTGTCCTTAATTAAATACGATTACCATATATAATACGTACATGAAATAATTTACTTAAACGATCGCCGGTAATACTGAATACATATATTGCAATTTGCCAGTGGCATTAGACTTAATTAAATTATTAAGGGCTGAATTCGGATGACTGGAATTGCTTATTTTATTGCGGTTTCAATTAATTGGTAATTTATGAAGGGGATTGTGATGTAATTCAACAAGTTGAACAGAGCAATTGGGAACTGAATTATCATTTAATTGCACGGCGCTGTATACATACAGTTTGATTTTTATATTTTATATTGAGTATCATTTATTATGCCAAATTATTTTTCAATCATATAACCTCGGAATTATTTTTATATGTGGTATCGAGTGTGGATTCAATTAACTTTTGTTTACAATTATTTACACATATTTGCACTCATTTATACGGCTTGTGTGATATTTTATTCAAAAATATTGTTTGTATTAATTTTAATTTTAATCCATTTGAATACAATAAACAGACGGCATTTCTTTATTTCACTGGTCGAGCTATAAATCCGAAGATTGCGGTCAAATTTTGAATTCATATTTCACACCACAATCGCCGATGGTTGGCTGAAGTTTTGAGTTACTTGCCATGTTGCCGATTCTCACGAGATAGACAACAAGATGATTGCTAAAAAAATTAAATAATCGTCGATTTGAGTCCACATAACTTTTTTTTCTGTTGTCAATGAATAATACCCAATAAATCCCATTTTGTATCCCATTACCTCCCCAATAATCCAGACCATGTAAATCCTCTCGTTGAAAGTAAAACTAAGTATCCTTTCAATGATAATCATTGCAAATCCGTGCAAATTTCATCATCAATTAGGAACGATAATCAATTGCATCTTTCTGCCCGTGACTATCCTTCGTATCAATTAGGCTTGAGTCAATCAATCGATTGTATAATTTTTTAACAAATTCTTGCCTACCGAATGTTAGTGAATTCACTCCTGTGTCATTTGTCCAATATAAACGCAGAAGTCTTTCGTTACTGATGCGTCAAAGTCGTCAGATATCTGGTACAATGTGGATTTTCACATTGGGAGTCCCTTCGGTGGGTTTGGAAGGTCAGTTTTGCATTTGTTTACCACCATGATCTTCATTGCAGGATTTACACTATTCAATAACAGTCGTCGTGCAATTTCAAGGGTGGTGAGATCCTATGCATTTTTGCGAATTTAATCTCGTGCGTGCTTTGTGGTTTTCAGTTATTGCAGCAAATTGGAATTGGTCCTGGATAGGGTAATTCTCAACTTCGGAGTATCTTTTATATAATACATTTGTACTTCGTGTTCGCGGGATGCTATGGTAACTCGCAGAAGATGCATTTTCCTGGATAAATAATTGTTGGTTAATTCCTCAATTTATAATTTCACACTTATTATAATGAATAGCCACCCTCGCTGACCTCAATGCGGCTTATCTGGGCTGAAATAATTCAGTTTGTAACAATCACTTCATCGCATACTTGAGATTGTTTGAATTCAAATAAAACTTTAAAAAAGTAAATTCGGAAGTTAAAAAACAAAATTCTCGCATTCTTCTTTCGGCACGGCGGCGGCGGACGCCTTTCTCTGCTTTGAGCGTATTTAAATCAATAAGCGTGCCTTGGTCACTACATTAAATTTAATACCGAATACTAATTTCGCTTTGATTATTATATTTTCATCGAAACTAAATCTGCATATTTGCACACAACTACGTGCATTAGTGGCCGTAAAGTGGAACATGTATTTAAATGTCGACATTGTGTCAGTCGAGTTGTAGTGGTTGTGTGGTAGTTGTGTTACTCGCAGTAGTAGTGTTAAAAGTATTCGATATTTTGGTGTGGCGATTGGATATTGTGTTACCCTTAGTGTGGACGTGGATGAAATTTATGTGTCGATCTTTATGAGTTTGCATTTTTTTAACTCTTAGGCGTGGGTGGACAAATAGATATAAATGAGAGATCATTTCCCCTTTTTACGAAGTTATAATTATAATCGAAAGATTATTATTTTTCGGGGTAGATGTGTTACTGCTCTGCACCTAACGAAAATGTAATGTAAACATCTCCTTAGATTTAACGCGCCTACTGGATTAAATTAAATATTTCATTGCAAATGCAGTTTTTTATGGTAATTTTTTTAAGAATTTGTTGGCTGAAAGACCTTGACCTTAGGACATCAGCAAAAAAAAATTCCGAACGCTACAGTGTAATAAAATTGGCTGCGCCAGAAATTTTGGTGACCAAAAGTGCATTTTTATCAGAAATTACTTTGTAAATCTTAAATTTTCTTCGACAGATGATTTAAATTGTGGCAAATTAATATTGAATAATGTGTCTTTACAATTGCCCAAAATAAATTTCCAAACTCTTCAGTTTAACAAAATTGGCTACGCTAGAAATTTTGATGATCAAAACTACACCTTATCAGAAATTACTCTGTAAATCTTAAATTTTCTTCGACAGATGCTTGAAATTTTGGCACATTGATCTTGAATAATGTGTCTTTACGACTGCCCAAAAATAAATTTCCGAAAACTACAGTGTGATAAAATTGGTTGCGCTAGAAATTTTGATGACCAAAACTGCACTTTATCAGAAATTACTCTGTAAATCTTAAATTTTCTTCGACTGATGCTTGAAAATTTGGCACATTAATCTTGAATAAAGTGTCTTTACGACTACCCAAAAACAAATTTTTGAATACTACAGTGTGACAGAATTGGCTGCGCTAGAAATGTTGATGACCAAAACTGCACTTTATCAGAAATTACTCTGTAAATCTTAAATTTTCTTCGACTGTTGCTTGAAATTTTGGCACATTAATCTTGAATAATGTGTCTTTACGTCTACCCAAAAATAAATTTCCGAATACTACAGTGTGACACAATTGGCTGCGCTAGAAATTTTGATGACCAAAACTGCACTTTATCAGAAATTACTCTGTAAATCTTAAATTTTCTTCGATAGATGCTTGAAATATTGGCACATTAATCTTGAATAATGTGTCTTTATGTCTACCCAAAAATAAATTTCCGAATGCTACAGTGTGACAAAATTGGCTGCGCTAGAAGTTTTGATGACCAAAACTGCACTTTATCAGAAATTACTCTGAAAATCTTAAATTTTCTTCGACAGATGCTTGTAATTTTGGCACATTAATCTTGAATAATGTATCTTTACGTCTACCCAAAAATAAATTTCCGAATACTACAGTGTGACACAATTGGCTGCGCTAGAAATTTTGATGACCAAAACTGCACTTTATCAGAAATTACTCTGTAAATCTTAAATTTTCTTCGATAGATGCTTGAAATATTGGCACATTAATCTTGAATAATGTGTCTTTATGTCTACCCAAAAATAAATTTCCAAATGCTACAGTGTGACAAAATTGGCTGCGCTAGAAGTTTTGATGACCAAAACTGCACTTTATCAGAAATTACTCTGTAAATCTTAAATTTTCTTCGACTGATGCTTGAAATTTTAGCAAATTAATCTTGAATAATGTATCTTTACGACTACCCAAAAATAAATTTCCGAATACTACAGTGTGACACAATTGGCTGCGCTAGAAATTTTGATGACCATAACTGCACTTTATCAGAAATTACTCTGTAAATTTTAAATTTTCTTCGACTGATGCTTGAAAATTTGGCACATTAATCTTGAATAAAGTGTCTTTACGACTACCCAAAAACAAATTTTTGAATACTACAGTGTGACAAAATTGGCTGCGCTAGAAATGTTGATGACCAAAACTGCACTTTATCAAAAATTACTCTGTAAATCTTAAATTATCTTCGACTGATGCTTGAAATTTTGGCACATTAATCTTATATAATGTGTCTTTACGACTACCCAAAAATAGATTTCCGAACGCTACAGTGTGACAAAATTGGCTGCGCTAGAAATTTTAATGACCAAAACTGCACTTTATCAGAAATTACTCTGTAAATCTTAAATTTTCTTCGACAGATGCTTGAAATTTTGGCACATTAATCTTGAATAATGTATCTTTATGACTACCCAAAAATAAATTTCCGAACGCTACAGTGTGACAAAATTGGCTGCGCTAAAAATTTTGATGACCAAAACTGCACTTTATCAGAAATTACTCTGAAAATCTTAAATTTTCTTCGACAGATGCTTGTAATTTTGGCACATTAATCTTGAATAATGTATCTTTACGTCTACCCAAAAATAAATTTCCGAAAACTACTGTGTGACAAAATTGGCTGCGCTATAAATTTTGATGACCAAAACTGCACTTTATCAAAATTTACTCTGTAAATCTTAAATTTTCTTCGACTGTTGCTTGAAATTTTGGCACATTAATCTTGAATAATGTGTCTTTATGTCTACCCAAAAATAAATTTCCAAATGCTACAGTGTGACAAAATTGGCTGCGCTAGAAGTTTTGATGACCAAAACTGCACTTTATCAGAAATTACTCTGTCAATCTTAAATTTTCTTCGACTGATGCTTGAAATTTTAGCAAATTAATCTTGAATAATGTATCTTTACGACTACCCAAAAATAAATTTCCGAATACTACAGTGTGACACAATTGGCTGCGCTAGAAATTTTGATGACCATAACTGCACTTTATCAGAAATTACTCTGTAAATCTTAAATTTTCTTCGACTGTTGCTTGAAATTTTGGCACATTAATCTTGAATAATGTGTCTTTATGACTACCCAAAAATAAATTTCTGAACGCTGCAGTGTGACAAAATTGGCTGCGCTAGAAATTTTGATGACCAAAACTGCACTTTATCAGAAATTACTCTGTAAATCTTAAATTTTCTTCGACTGTTGCTTGAAATTTTGGCACATTAATCTTGAATAATGTGTCTTTACGTCTACCCAAAAATAAATTTCCGAATACTACAGTGTGACACCATTGGCTGCGCTAGAAATTTTGATGACCAAAACTGCACTTTATCAGAAATTACTCTGTAAATCTTAAATTTTCGTCGACAGATGCTTGAAATTTTGGCAAATTAATCTTGAATAATGTATCTTTACGACTACCCAAAAATAAATTTCCGAATACTACAGTGTGACACAATTGGCTGCGCTAGAAATTTTGATGACCATAACTGCACTTTATCAGAAATTACTCTGTAAATCTTAAATTTTCTTCGACTGTTGCTTGAAATTTTGGCACATTAATCTTGAATAATGTGTCTTTATGACTACCCAAAAATAAATTTCTGAACGCTACAGTGTGACAAAATTGGCTGCGCTAGAAATTTTGATGACCAAAACTGCACTTTATCAGAAATTACTCTGTAAATCTTAAATTTTCTTCGATAGATGCTTGAAATATTGGCACATTAATCTTGAATAATGTGTCTTTATGTCTACCCAAAAATAAATTTCCAAATGCTACAGTGTGACAAAATTGGCTGCGCTAGAAGTTTTGATGACCAAAACTGCACTTTATCAGAAATTACTCTGTAAATCTTAAATTTTCTTCGACTGATGCTTGAAATTTTAGCAAATTAATCTTGAATAATGTGTCTTTACGTCTACCCAAAAATAAATTTCCGAATACTACAGTGTGACACCATTGGCTGCGCTAGAAATTTTGATGACCAAAACTGCACTTTATCAGAAATTACTCTGTAAATCTTAAATTTTCGTCGACAGATGCTTGAAATTTTGGCAAATTAATCTTGAATAATGTATCTTTACGACTACCCAAAAATAAATTTCCGAATACTACAGTGTGACACAATTGGCTGCGCTAGAAATTTTGATGACCAAAACTGCACTTTATCAGAAATTACTCTGTAAATCTTAAATTTTCTTCGACTGTTGCTTGAAATTTTGGCACATTAATCTTGAATAATGTGTCTTTACGTCTACCCAAAAATAAATTTCCGAATACTACAGTGTGACACAATTGGCTGCGCTAGACATTTTGATGACCAAAACTGCACTTTATCAGAAATTACTCTGTAAATCTTAAATTTTTGTCGACAGATGCTTGAAATTTTGGCAAATTAATCTTGAATAATGTATCTTTACGACTACCCAAAAATAAATTTCCGAATACTACAGTGTGACAAAATTGGCTGCGCTGGAAATTTTAATGACCAAAACTGTTCTTTATCAGAAATTACTCTGTAAATCTTAAATTTTCTTCGACAGATGCTTGAAATTTTGGCACATTAATCTTGAATAATGTGTCTTTACGTCTACCCAAAAATAAATTTCCGAATACTACAGTGTGACACAATTGGCTGCGCTAGACATTTTGATGACCAAAACTGCACTTTATCAGAAATTACTCTGTAAATCTTAAATTTTCGTCGACAGATGCTTGAAATTTTGGCAAATTAATCTTGAATAATGTATCTTTACGACTACCCAAAAATAAATTTCCGAATACTACAGTGTGACACAATTGGCTGCGCTAGAAATTTTGATGACCATAACTGCACTTTATCAGAAATTACTCTGTAAATCTTAAATTTTCTTCGACTGTTGCTTGAAATTTTGGCACATTAATCTTGAATAATGTGTCTTTATGACTACCCAAAAATAAATTTCTGAACGCTACAGTGTGACAAAATTGGCTGCGCTAGAAATTTTGATGACCAAAACTGCACTTTATCAGAAATTACTCTGTAAATCTTAAATTTTCTTCGATAGATGCTTGAAATATTGGCACATTAATCTTGAATAATGTGTCTTTATGTCTACCCAAAAATAAATTTCCAAATGCTACAGTGTGACAAAATTGGCTGCGCTAGAAGTTTTGATGACCAAAACTGCACTTTATCAGAAATTACTCTGTAAATCTTAAATTTTCTTCGACTGATGCTTGAAATTTTAGCAAATTAATCTTGAATAATGTGTCTTTACGTCTACCCAAAAATAAATTTCCGAATACTACAGTGTGACACCATTGGCTGCGCTAGAAATTTTGATGACCAAAACTGCACTTTATCAGAAATTACTCTGTAAATCTTAAATTTTCGTCGACAGATGCTTGAAATTTTGGCAAATTAATCTTGAATAATGTATCTTTACGACTACCCAAAAATAAATTTCCGAATACTACAGTGTGACACAATTGGCTGCGCTAGAAATTTTGATGACCAAAACTGCACTTTATCAGAAATTACTCTGTAAATCTTAAATTTTCTTCGACTGTTGCTTGAAATTTTGGCACATTAATCTTGAATAATGTGTCTTTACGTCTACCCAAAAATAAATTTCCGAATACTACAGTGTGACACAATTGGCTGCGCTAGACATTTTGATGACCAAAACTGCACTTTATCAGAAATTACTCTGTAAATCTTAAATTTTTGTCGACAGATGCTTGAAATTTTGGCAAATTAATCTTGAATAATGTATCTTTACGACTACCCAAAAATAAATTTCCGAATACTACAGTGTGACAAAATTGGCTGCGCTGGAAATTTTAATGACCAAAACTGTTCTTTATCAGAAATTACTCTGTAAATCTTAAATTTTCTTCGACAGATGCTTGAAATTTTGGCACATTAATCTTGAATAATGTGTCTTTGCGACTGCTCAAAAATAAATTTCCGAAAACTACAGTGTGACAAAATTGGCTGCGCTAGAAATTTTGATGACCAAAACTGCACTTTATCAGAAATTACTCTGTAAATCTTAAATTTTCGTCGACAGATGCTTGAAATTTTGGCAAATTAATCTTGAATAATGTATCTTTACGACTACCCAAAAATAAATTTCCGAATACTACAGTGTGACACAATTGGCCGCGCTAGAAATTTTGATGACCAAAACTGCACTTTATCAGAAATTACTCTGTAAATCTTAAATTTTCTTCGATAGATGCTTGAAATATTGGCACATTAATCTTGAATAATGTGTCTTTATGTCTACCCAAAAATAAATTTCCAAATGCTACAGTGTGACAAAATTTGCTGCGCTAGAAGTTTTGATGACCAAAACTGCACTTTATCAGAAATTACTCTGTAAATCTTAAATTTTCTTCGACTGATGCTTGAAATTTTAGCAAATTAATCTTGAATAATGTATCTTTACGACTACCCAAAAATAAATTTCCGTATACTACAGTGTGACACAATTGGCTGCGCTAGAAATTTTGATGACCATAACTGCACTTTATCAGAAATTACTCTGTAAATCTTAAATTTTCTTCGACTGTTGCTTGAAATTTTGGCACATTAATCTTGAATAATGTGTCTTTATGACTACCCAAAAATAAATTTCTGAACGCTACAGTGTGACAAAATTGGCTGCGCTAGAAATTTTGATGACCAAAACTGCACTTTATCAGAAATTACTCTGTAAATCTTAAATTTTCTTCGGTAGATGCTTGAAATATTGGCACGTTAATCTTGAATAATGTGTCTTTATGTCTACCCAAAAATAAATTTCCAAATGCTACAGTGTGACAAAATTGGCTGCGCTAGAAGTTTTGATGACCAAAACTGCACTTTATCAGAAATTACTCTGTAAATCTTAAATTTTCTTCGACTGATGCTTGAAATTTTAGCAAATTAATCTTGAATAATGTGTCTTTACGTCTACCCAAAAATAAATTTCCGAATACTACAGTGTGACACCATTGGCTGCGCTAGAAATTTTGATGACCAAAACTGCACTTTATCAGAAATTACTCTGTAAATCTTAAATTTTCGTCGACTGATGCTTGAAATTTTGGCAAATTAATCTTGAATAATGTATCTTTACGACTACCCAAAAATAAATTTCCGAATACTACAGTGTGACACAATTGGCTGCGCTAGAAATTTTGATGACCAAAACTGCACTTTATCAGAAATTACTCTGTAAATCTTAAATTTTCTTCGACTGTTGCTTGAAATTTTGGCACATTAATCTTGAATAATGTGTCTTTACGTCTACCCAAAAATAAATTTCCGAATACTACAGTGTGACACAATTGGCTGCGCTAGACATTTTGATGACCAAAACTGCACTTTATCAGAAATTACTCTGTAAATCTTAAATTTTTGTCGACAGATGCTTGAAATTTTGGCAAATTAATCTTGAATAATGTATCTTTACGACTACCCAAAAATAAATTTCCGAATACTACAGTGTGACAAAATTGGCTGCGCTGGAAATTTTAATGACCAAAACTGTTCTTTATCAGAAATTACTCTGTAAATCTTAAATTTTCTTCGACAGATGCTTGAAATTTTGGCACATTAATCTTGAATAATGTGTCTTTGCGACTGCTCAAAAATAAATTTCCGAAAACTACAGTGTGACAAAATTGGCTGCGCTAGAAATTTTGATGACCAAAACTGCACTTTATCAGAAATTACTCTGTAAATCTTAAATTTTCGTCGACAGATGCTTGAAATTTTGGCAAATTAATCTTGAATAATGTATCTTTACGACTACCCAAAAATAAATTTCCGAATACTACAGTGTGACACAATTGGCTGCGCTAGAAATTTTGATGACCAAAACTGCACTTTATCAGAAATTACTCTGTAAATCTTAAATTTTCTTCGACTGTTGCTTGAAATTTTGGCACATTAATCTTGAATAATGTATCTTTACGACTACTCAAAAATAAATTTCCGAATACTACAGTGTGACAAAATTGGCTGCGGGACCGAAACTGTGTGGCTTCTGTGGCGCAAATAGCAGCGCCCCAGACCGGAGATCTGGAGGTTGCAGGTTCGATCCCTGTCATAGGCATGTTCACACTTTCGATCCAGTTTAATACGAAGAATTTCAAAAATTATTTGCTAGCAAATGAAAATCATTCCATAAAATAAAACACACTTTTACTTACAAGTAACACTAGTCACGTGGAACACGCCGATTTTGATAGGCCTTAAATATGTTTTATTTTAGGTCAAAATAAGAGACCCGTATTTTTTATACGTGCCCTAACGGCTGTGAAGGGAGTAAAATTCCCTCTTGAAAAAAAACGGTTTTTATCTCCCTGAGAGAAGATCGCCAAAACAATAAAAGATACAAAATAAAGTTTCAAATAAAAGTTTTATGGTTTTTAATGTACTTAATAATAGTGCAATCAGATTTTTCAAAAATTTCATATTTATCGAAATTCCCCCTCCTTTCTCAATTTTTGAAATTTTTAAAATTCGTTTTGTAACGCATCTTAAAGTATATTTAACGAAAAATTCAATTATACATGATAAAGGTGTATTCCCAGAACGCATTTTTTTTCACACCTAATTGAAGTGATGCAGCATATTGAGCATTTAATTATTATAAATAGACTACTTAATAAAATCAACATGTATAGTATAAATCAGATAAGACAAAGTTAGATTGTAAAATAAATATACCTAATAAAGAAGTCATTCATATAAATCTGAAACAAAAGGTCCTAAGATTGATCTTTGGGGTACACCAAGTAAGATATTCTTCTTACTCGATATATCGACTTAATTTCTGGTGCCTAAATATGAAACAATAATTTTGGAAGCAATTGGGTCAAAATTGTAAAAATATAAAAGCAAAGTAAAGAGAATACACTATCGAAAGGTTTACTGAGATCCAGGAAATTACAAATGGTTAGTTCTTTTTTTTCAAATCAGTCAATGGTATAATTTACAAATTTATTTACTGCCATAACCGTGGATTGTCGGGGACGGAAAGCAAATTAAGCATTAGAGTTAATTATTTTTTTCGAGACATATGTATTTGCTCCAAAATCAGTCTCGAGTATTTTGAAGAGTACAGGTAGTATTTATATTGGTTGATCGTTACTTGTATCGTCTTTGTTACCCTTTTTTGAATACATCGGGGATGCATTTTCCTACTTTAAATGCATCAGGAAACAAATTATTAACTATGCAATTATCGATTACTTTTTCTACACACGTGTACTTTCACTAATCACCTATCCCTCAGTTATAAAATGGGTTCGAACATTCCATAATCTCCTCAGTTGTTCACGAGTTGTTCACGTGCACGTAGGTGTGTTTTATTCTTTTTAACATTCAATTCAAAGGCGAAGCTGCACTGATGAGAGATAAATCTCGAAACGCCTCTGCAGATAGCTATTTACTTAATGTTTACATATTTTATGATTCAGTTTCATAGTTTAAAGTTTTAAAATCCAATTCAGTTTAATTTTCAAGTTAATCCTGTGGGTAGAAATAAATAATCTTAAACCAATGTTATTTATCTAGTAGTACTAGTAATAACATGCAAATTTCTTTTGTATCATTCAATATCCAGCGTGGCACTAGCTAGGGAAGTATAGAGCTATTCAGCAGAGATGGCGGTCGGGTGTCTTGTCCGTCCGAATCAAGTAGTGTCCGTTGCAATTTTCCACCATAGGCTAAATCGCGCGCGGCAATGAAATAACCGGTGTGTAAGAGACGCCGTAAACTAAGACCGAGCTACGCAGGCCGCTTGTGTGTTTTCTAGATACGGAGTAATTCCATGTAACGGGCGTTACAGTTCGTACACCTCAGCTTGACAAATAAACACTAAATTATAAAGAAAACATGGCAAACTTATTGTTTGAATACACTCCACCTACGTTCAATTTTCGTAAAATGTATTGAAATTAATATGTCCATTAGCAGGTAAAAAAATAGAGCCATTTTTGTGCGTAACGGGTGTTACGCGATTTGGCCTATGTATACCAGATCACTCATAAGAAATTTGAAATTCTGCGAATTTCGTGAATTTATATTTATAAAACATAATATAATGAAAAACTAAATAACCGCTTAATACTATAGATTAATTATAAAAAATAATAGCTACAGATTTTTTAATGGCAATTTGTAATTGTAAAGGGTGTTACAGCTTGGTGTAACGGGTGTTACGTGTTCGAATCCTAAACAATATTTGCAGTAACAAGTCTATATTAAATCACATATTTGGTGGTTATTTATAGTGGGAACATTTAAAATGCAATATTCAATTATTTTTCATGAATTTATTGTTCTAAGTTATCAACTGAGCACAAAAAACTGTAGTAAGTACGGTCCCCTCTTATTTTTAGTTCAGGAATGGGCAATATGCAGATGATATTTGTAAAACGAACATCTGAAACATCATTTTCATTGCTAATGAATGTATTAGCACTGACTCTCTTTAAATACATGACCTGCACATCGCCCTTACATATTGAACTTTGGCATACTGCAGCATACGTAAATTCTTTTTGCTTTTTGCCTTTAGCGACGATTCTCACTAAAACGAACACTCCTGCATGGATATCCCGGACTGATAAGGATAAGCCGGACTCGTCTTCAGAATCTGTATACACCTCATTGTGGCGCAGTTTCTGTTCAATATTGAGAACTGTCCCTAGCACACCAGACGATAGCCTGACTGATAGAAGATTGAGTGGAATTCTACAAATAAGTCTTTCATCACTATTAATTTCAACGTTCTGTTCTATGTCTTCTTTCCTACATAACTCTTCTATGCCTTTATCTTGTTTGATGTTTTCTTTCTCTTCCTCTTCGATTCGTTTTATCTCATCCTCTTTCATGTTTTCATTTTCAAGTGCAGCTTTTAGAATAGCAAGTGGTAGAGAATCTTCATTGTCAAAACCAGAGTCCTCGTCCACATCCATTAAAGTAGCCCGTACTTCAGTGTCTTCTTTTATCTTTACAACAATTGGATTTGATTTAGATGTTCGTGCTACTACAATTGAAACATCGTCCACAGCTTCAAAATGGTGTTGGATTTGAACTCTTTCAATAGATAGAACGTGTTTCCAGATGCTATCAAGAAGATTTTTATCGTTCTCAATGTCAATTTTTGACACAAAAACTATGTGTATGCCTTTTACTTCAGCTTTTACATACTTGTAGAAGTCTTCTGCTGAATTTAGGATCACTTTTCTGGCTTTTACACCTGTCCATGCTACTCTTTTTACTGTTCCGCCAAGTCCATCGACTGCGCCTTTTCCATGGGAAGCAGCAAAAAATTCCCACTGGAGTTTGTCAAGATCAGCATACTCTTTAAAATTATTAAGAAGAGCCAATACACATCGGTTTTTGAATTGTGCCGCACAATTGTCACTGAAAATTTTTACGGCCTTTATGGAATCCTTGACCTCTTTCAGGTAGCCGAATATCTTGTTAGGAAGGTACACACTGCATATTTAGTGTGAGATGTATCATCACTCACAATGACAATTGGCTTTATTTCCTGGTTAGACAGCCAGATGCAGCAAGTGAAAATGGATACTTGATCATGGCTCCAATGAGCGCTCTGAATTTCGTCCTGGCTCACTAGAGCATAATTTTCAGCAAAATCTATTTGAACTATTGCTTCACCGTCTTGCAATTTTTTTTTTCGATTCTTCGAAGCAATCAGACTGTACCTTTTTTACGTAGCAATGAATCTTGAACTTCTCCATTTTATCTTTTAACTCTTTAAGTACTGCTTTGCAAGACATAGTCTTTGTTTCGACTTTAGGGCGGCCTCCTAAATTGGTGCATTCTTTCCAAGATATACTTTTTTTCAAGCATTTATGGTCTTTAAATTTGCCCCAAAAGTCTTTTGGGCAGTTTTTGCAGGAGCTAAGCATACATGTTTCATTTTCGGGGCTATAGCGTTGATCAATTCCTTGTGCGTATTTGGAAATCCCGCCAAACATTTACTGACACTTTCAACTTTGTTAAGAACGTTGAGTGCTGAGCACAGACGCATACCACATGAGCTGTATATAGGGTTGCCAGATGGCCGGGATTTCCGGGATTGTCCCTGAATTTTGCGTGTTGTCCCGTGTCCAGTAATTTTACTTTGCTGTCCCGGAATGAAAAAATCCTAGGTTTTTTTCACAAACTAAGTCAAACCAAACATAGCGTGTTCGCGCTGTGTGAGGTGAGCGAGGGGAGGGGTGCGAGCAGCTCACTTCGCGTCGCTCGCCGATGAGAGGCCACCCACGCTCCCCGCCCATGCACCGCAAGTATCGCCCGCGCGAGGTTCATTCATGTTTTGTTTTTGATTCGGAGTGGATGTAAATTATTTATCAACATGGATGCATTGTCTTTACCATCAACGAGCAGAAAGAGATTCACGGGTTTTAATGACAGATGGTTAAATGATTCTGATTTTAAAGACTGGATTGCAAAATAAAATGAGTTTACAGCAGTTTGCATAATATGTAACACAGAAATCGCAATTCAGTATGAAGGTCGCCGCGCATTGACAGTAAGTTGCTGTTACTACTAATTAAATTATTATATTTTATTAAATACGAGTTAGTAAATAGACAGATAAGCACTTAGTCGTAGATAGATTAAATAATTTAGTGGGTGTGTGTAGGTATTGTAAAATACATCTTGTGTTATAAATTTATTTATTTATGATAGTTATTGTCGTAATAGTTTTATCAATTGTATTGTCTTGTCGCAGGTTCACGTCAATAGTAACAAGCATAAAAATATGATGTCAGCCAAAAAAATGTCAAGATGCATGCATAACTTTTTCATCAAAAAAGATACAAAGGAAGAAATTTCGGTCGTAAATGCAGAAGTGGCGTTAATTTACCATAATGTTAAACATGGTTTGAGTTACAACAGTTTGGACTGCCTGGGAAAAAAATGTACACAAAATTATTCCAGATAGTCAAATAAGTGCGAAAATGACATGTGAACGTACTAAGGCCTCAGCAATCACACGCGGTGTTTTAGTGTTTTAGGACCTTATTCACAAGAAAAGTTGATCTCAGATTTAAAAGAATCTTATTTTTTTTTCAGTAGGCTCAGATGCATCGAACGTGGGAAATAGAAAAACATTTCCGTGTGCTGTTCAGTATTTTGATAGCAAAACGGGTATATGTCAAAAATTATTAGATTTTTATGAAGAGACTGACGAAACATCGCTTGATATATATCAATGCCTGACCAAAATCACGGCTGAAGCCGGCCTCAGCATTGATGATCAAATAAGTGCAAATAGTGCAGATAATGCTTCTGTAAATTACGGTATACATAATTCTGTGTATCAAAACTTAAAAACGGAAAACGCGCGCGTTTTCAAAGAGAATTGTTATTGTCACATTATAAATAATTGCGTAAAGTATGCATTGAAAGGTCTTGATGTCGACGTAGAAAGCATCATCGTGAAAATTTATGGCGAATTTAGTTCGTCAGCTTTGAAAACGAAAAAATTGAAGGAGTGCTGCGAATTTGCTCAAATCGAGTACAAAGAACTGCTAAGACATGTTCCTATAAGATGGTTGTCACTTTTGCCAGCTATAGAGCGATTAGTATATATTTGGCCTGCTGTAAAATATTACTTTTTGGTTAAAGGACCAAATCGCAGTCATAAAGTACTTTGGGATTTTATTTCAGAAGGTTGCGACGTTAATGATCTCAATAATGAAGAAGATTGTAAAAGAGAAGGTCTGCATGACTGTTACCTTTTCTTCTTGAATAATTTATTGCCTGAATTCACAAAAGTGATATTGCTATTAGAAAGTGACAGCTTCGCCATTCTGGAGATGTATTATGCAATACGAGGTCTCTTTGATCAATTAAAAACCCGGATTGCTGATAACTTTTTTGGAAGTAAAGTAAGAGCCATTTTCAAAACCCTCACCGAAGACCAAAGGAATAGATTCAAGTCACAGGCACATATTTTCTTGCAGAGAGCAATCAATTACTTAGAAGAGAGATATGATTTTGGGCCTGATGGTATTTATAAAAAGTTTGAGCTTTTGTTTCTTAAATCACATGAATTGAAATTGACCTGGGAAAAGCTCTCTGAATTTCCTGTGATATTAAAAATTGAAGATGCAGTTGACATTAATTCTCTTTATACAGAGTTCGCTTGTTTAAAAGCCGTTTTTGAGATACTTCCAAAAGACTTGCCAAACGATAAAATCTGGGCCCATTTCTTTAGAACAAATATTTCTAATGACCTTGTTGAATTCCAACGAGCAATGCCTTTTGTGAAAGAATTTTCAGCTTATTAAATAATTTATGGACAAAAGATAGAAACAGAATGTCCATGGATCTAATAAAAGCTGAACTGCAAACTCGTATAAATTTTACTGAGACTTGCTCAGAAATGATATCTGTTTTGCAATGACGGCCAAAAATTATTGAAAATAGCAAAATCTAGCGAAAAGTATTTAAAAAAATAATTTTACATATGTTTCGATTTTAAGATGATTTATTAGCCAAGGAGAGGCGTTAAATTGTTTTAAGTTAATAATAATAATGTTGATTGTCTGCCAAAGTTTAATTAATAAGCCTGAAAGATATGCTCACTTTTCGTTTGTTTAGTTTTTTTTATATTAGATAATACATCTACCAAAGTTTCATTAATAGTGCTCAATATTTGTTGTATATTTTTTTATGTTACAAAATACCTAATGTTGATTTTCTATCAAAGTTTAATTGATAAGTCTGAAAGAGGATCTCAGTTTATGTGTTAAATTCTTTTTTTTTTAAATAATATGTGATGTTAATGTTCAAAGTTTAATATTTAATTAAGCCTTAAAAAGTTACTTACAAAAGTTGAATTACATTTTTTTTGTATTTAACAGTTTACGAAAGTCATTAAAAAGATTTTTACAAAAAAAGTATTATTTTTCATCAACCTATAGTTCTAGGTAATTCCTACTTAGTTTAGTCACGGAACAGAGATCACAACTCTGATGCCGTTCGTGGCCCCAGAAATGTCCAGGAAATGATTAGCCTGGATCTGGCAACCCTAGCTGTATACGAAACAGGTAGCACTTCTACTGGCCGCAAGTTGTAGAAAATAGATTTTCCAATACTAGTGTCAGGATGACTATCCTTAAAGAATTCATAGGCTTCCCGGATAGTTACGATCATATTCCTCTTTTGCTTTTTTGTTTTCTTGCCTGTGACGGGATCTCTTATAGTTTTATAGTCTTTTATTCCGGGAGCCTGCCTACTAACATCATCTCTATAGTAGAACTCTTTTACAGCTTTTTCAATCCTTTCGTCTTTCTTTTTCTCTTTCTTTTGTATTTTATTCAAATCACATCCCAACATCTCTAATGCTAGTTTCTTTAAAACAGTAACCTTTTTATCTGGAGAGTTAGGTAGACCTTTATTGGTCTTTCTAACGGCTTTTCCAAATGTTTGTAAACATTTATAACTACCGATCGAAGGTGTCGAAATGGAATCAATGTTTTTTGCAGCTTTCAATTTCTGCCTGTAATCTTGAACTCGAACTCTAGTTTTCTCTCTAGAAATAGCTAGTAATTTGGGGTCCTTTTCTACAGCTTCCTTAACTTTTTTTCTCCTTTTTAAGTCCCTTTCTCTTTCTTTTCGCAAATGCTCTGTATATTTTTCGGAGTTTCTTTTCATCTTTTCTCTATATTTTTTCATTCTTTCTCTTGCTGCAATCATCTTGAGAATCTAAAACAACAGCAACCCAATCAAAGCTGTTACCATAGCATGCTATATTTAGGGATCGTCAATAAATGATGTTACATTGATCACAATTAGTGTAATTTCGGGACGAAAAGAAATATAAATGGTTTTAAGTGTTTGAAAAACGCCTCCGTAACTTATGGACGACCCGTCGGTGTTAAACTATACACTGAAATCATTGCCAATATGTTATTGATCCAAACAAGTACCATGTTGGGACAAAAAGATGTAACTGGTGTAAAAGTATGTAAAAGTGTTAAAAATTGTCCCGTAATTCGCGAATGACCCCATCTGTGTTGAAGTTTAGAAGAATTCACCGAACCCATTACCATTACTTTATTGGTCCCAATAATATCAAATCAAGAATGGGTAACACCCCTTACGTAACGGGTGTTACATGATATTCCAATCAATATTTTGTAAGTAAATAAGCCAAACATAAAAAATAATCCAATTATAAGTTGCTTGCAATCATAACCTTACTTGCTCAAACACTTTTCACGATGCTTGCAATAGGCTACATGTTAAACAAACTTTTCGACTATTTTCGTAACGGGCGTTACCCAGCACAGGGACTGCTTTAAAAGCTGGAGAAAGCAATGAAAATATTAAACTTACCAAATTATTTATTCACGCACAAGCACAGAAAATGTTTTGTATTCAAATGACGGATTTCAAGTTGTTAATTTGACAGTTCTTTTTTTATTTTATAGCGTTGCCATTATCAGAAAAAAATAACTACCATTGATCAAGCCTAACGTCCTGAGTTTAGTTGGAGAAAATTCGATAAATTCGAAAACTAGGCAAATTTTTTAAAGTTCTTAATAATATATACGATCATTACATTAGCTTAAACTAAATTTGAACAAAAAATACTAAACTTAAAAAAAATAACCGTGGTAGCGTTTCACATGGAACTACCCTACGGCCGACGAAATCGTACGTCTTGGGAATATCCGCTCTGTTATCAGGTAGTAGAAAAGGATACCAATATTATTTTAATGTTCCGAAGTTAGTTCGTAAACCGCCCTTTCTCATGAATAGGTCTATAGTTGTTTCAATAAGTTATTTTTGTGTATTGAGACTTAATTTTGCAGAAACAGGAACAGGTTGAATATTCATGTATTCAGGCTATTTTCGTCTTTATTAAATTTGTTGATTACTTTTGTTAATGGATCTATAATTATATCAATTGCCTGTTTGATAATTTTTAACTTCATTCCGTACACATTACTTATGACCTCCAGCTAACTCTTGGAGTCGGGTCGCTATGAAACAGCACAAGAACACACACATGATGGGGGCAGAGGCAGAAAAATTCTGATAGGCGCGATGACGATCGCTATTATTTACACACAGATTATGTTACAGAAAAAATGTTCAAGAAAATATCTACACACGGAAACTTAATAAAGTACTTGTCATAACACTTCACCTTTAGTTCGCACCGAGATGCTCGACGAGTTCGCGGAGGAGTGACCGGCGGCTCGGCGGCAACGACAGCGGTGGCGAAGGCAGCGATGGCGGCGGTGGCGACGGCATGGACGAGTATTATAAATCCATTGCCCATTTTCAAGATGTCCATTACGGAAATAAGATTCAATGATGAAACGCTTGTGAAGTTGCGAGAATACCATGATTAAATCAAAACTGACTTTTAATTGACATAAAGTCAACGACGTGCTGAACTAATCTAAGACCGTGATTTTGTTTATCATGGCCATGCCTTATCTACATATTTTTTATACGTACTTCTCACATTAGAGGATGCTTCTTTCGCTAATTTAAGGGGTAAGGCCACTCCAGGTCGCAGAGAAAAGGCTAATATTGAGATTTTTTCTAGAGTATAATAATAGTATATTACATAACTAGAGTTGTAAGTAGCAAATTACGCGCAAGTGAAAGATATTGCGTACGAGCCGCGTTATGTACTATACTTTACCTTCGACCTTACATTTATTCGCTTAAACTAAAGACATATTGAAACTGAATATTGTCAGGGTGACGTTTAAATTTGTATTAAATGGCCGGTTATGGCAATGCATGACGACTACCAACTAAACAAACGAATTACCGTTCGAACAATTTTCCGTCGAATAATATATTGTCCAATACATTGATTGAACAAATTTAAGGATGCGGATCGTTGTACTCACTCTGAAGTGTTAATCTACTAAGATACCATTGTAGTGGAAGTACCAATAAGGCATAGCGTGAAGTTAATTATGTCGGTTTTTATTTTAACCAATAAGTTGTAATCTGACGTTTAAATGTCACTGTCACTTTTGATTTTTAAAAACGAACGGACGAATGCAGGGGGACTCGGCGGACGTTAATTGTAATTGACTAATAAGTATATAATATAGTGAGGTACATAAGTGGTAATAGTACATGTTAAAAATTTATGTACAACATTTAACATTTATATATGCGCTATATATCCGTAATAGGTCGCTTACGATTGGTGAAAGCCGTTCGGTAATTCATCAATTACAGTAGGTAAAAGCATTAAAAATTCAGTTAATGTAATTTATTAAACACACATTTAAGTATAAGAAAAAAATGTTGCCTATTTGGTTTTATTTTAAAATGGCGGCTTCAGAACCCAATATTGCACAGAACCTTTCAAGCGAAGCCTCAATCGCGCGAAACGATTGCTCCCGCAGATTTTAAACCAGAAAAGAAAAATCAAAATTGTTTAAGTAATGTATGCCAAAAGTTACAGGATAGCATACATTTTTTTTGTTATTTATTCTAAAATTTCTTAAGTAAGATGGCAATATTTTTATATTGCCATTTCGACAATGAAAAGATCTGTCAAAATCAAGAACAAAAATAGGGGGATGCCATTTAAAAACAAAATGGATGACGTCTTTACTCAAAAACAAATGACGACTAAAAATCGACTTTCATGCAAAAATGTGTATTTTCATAAAATGTGTAAAATTTCATAAAGAAAATCGACCTGTTCGAAGATTTTTTCAAAATTTATTTTATTTCGGTTTTACTGAATATATTCCATACTTTAGGCGCGCACTGTTTTGCATAAAAATGTGTATTTTTACAAAAGAAAATCGACCTGTTCGAGGACTTTTTCCAAACATATTTTATTTTGGTTTCACTGAATATATTCCATACTTTAGGCGCGCACTGTATATAAAAAACTGTGTCTAAGCCTATGTCCCATATCATCCATAATTCCTCAACCCAAATTTCCCCCAACAATCTTTCCTTAAGATAAAAAAAAGTTCAGAAAGTTATTAGCTTTTCAAACTCCTTTGTGGCTTTTGGGCCACCCTATAGTATCACACGTATTATATTTGGGTCCTGAACTTTTACTGGAACACACATTTTTACTTTCTCCGTTACGAAGTACGAGAAAGTATTGTGATCGTGATTTTTTTTTCAAAACATTTTTTTACGGAAATATCCGTTTTGGGGTCCCTAGATGCCATTTCAACAATTTCTGGAAAAAAAATTTTTGTGTCTGTGTGTGTGTGTGTGTGTCTGTGTGTGTGTGTGTGTGTCTGTGTGTGTGTGTGTGTGTGTGTGTGTGTGTGTGTGTGTCTGTGCGCGCTGTATCTCAAAAACTAATAAACCAATTGATATGAAACTTTGAACATAAGTTTTATTTGATAATCCGGAGAACTGAAAAGCTTTTGGTAAAATTTCGTACACCGGAAGTGGGTGTTTACCTTAACTGTTTTTTGTTTTTTGCCAATATTTTCTTAAATATGAAAAATATCTCAAAAACATTTAAACAAATATTGAAGACAATAAATAAATGCGAATATTTTGTTTGAAAACATTTTTCATAAAATCATTGTTAATCGAGAAAAAAATTTATTGATTTTTTTTTCATTTTTGGTATACAATTATGAAATGCTAATAGTTACAGTAAATGTATGTTAATAATAATTGTAGAGAATGCCAAAATGAACAATTTATGAAGAATAAGTTTTTTTCGAAATCTCTTTAGTTTTTTAGTAAACCGAGTTTTTCAATTTGAAGTACATTTTTCCATCTTTCATAATTTTGACGTTTTAAACGTCAGTTTTATCCGAGTCTACGAAAGTTTCGATGCACACTTAAAATATGATTTAAATTGAAAATCAACCATGGAAGCTTAAATATAAATGATGCCATCAAGTCGGAGAAAGTAACATGATGGCCACATCACCATTTTTAGTCTGAGAATTGTTAGCATTTCTTTACCGATACCTGTTTAATTTAAAAATTATTTACATTGTTGTGACAAAGTTTCACTTGTTTGTCAGTATATCACGAGAATTTACGGTTTTTAATTAAAACATCCTTATAAGATATACGCTGTTGCAAAAAAGGTTGAATCCGTAAATAAAGTTATTATTATTATTATTATAAGATACATACTGAATTTTGATTTTAAAATGTGCGATTTAAAGAATTTGAAAGCTTATTACAACAAATACAAGAAAACGAAATGTAGCCTGAATATATGAATATTCAACCTGTTCGTTAATCTGCAAGCAAAAAATTAAGTCTTACTAAGACTATAAACAAATAACTTATTGAAACAACTACTTCCCTGGCTAGTGCCACGCCGGATATTGAATGATACAAAAGAAATTTGCATGTTATTACTAGTACCACTAGATAATAACATTGATTTAAGATCGTTTATTTCTACATACAAGACTAACTTAGAAAATTATTCTGAAATGAAATGTGAAACTTTAAACTGTAAATGTTATTATTAAAATGAAAAAACCAGAAAACATTTTGACAAGGACACACGGTGCTAAACTTATCTAGTGTTACTAGATGAAACAAATTTGATAATAACTAAAAATACCACTGAATTAAAAAATATATGAAAATTAAGTAATTGGCCATCTGCAGACGCGTTTCGAGATTTATCATATTCATATATTCAGGCTACATTTCGTTTTCTTGTATTTATCTAATGCTTTCTGCAACAAGTAAAGTTGTTTCTAATTTGCTTATTACAACTGTTATCGATTGTTTTTTTATTCCATTATTAATTTGAGGTTCTAAGCCTCGATTGAAAATCAATTATAATACATCTACGTTTATCTTTAGATTAGTGGCGAAAAACAATTAATAATATTATTTCATTGTGCAAATTTGTTTGTATAAAAAAAGATATAAGGGTGACATTTCAGTGGATTGCCGAATGGTCGATTGTCTGCAATTGACACCTGATGACATCGTGGGGCGTAAGTATCCGTGCTCCGTTTATGTCAGGCCGACGCTCATCCCCGACGCCTAAACTTGTGCCGTCGGGACGATCTATCAATGTCCGCAACGAAAATTGATACGCTTTATTAGCATTCGCATCTTTCGCGTGATAGATTTGACTTATCGATTTTTACATAAATCAAGCCTTTGCAGAGACTTCCAACAAATCGAATTGCTTTATCTGACGTTAATAAAGTCTACAGATATTATTACCAGTGAAATGTTCTTGATAATGTATGGTTGGTGATAATCAGCACCAAGTTGGGTAGACCACACCATGAATCTTCCTAAAGCTTGCTCGACGAGATAGAAGTATCAACTTAAGCATCGTAATATATATGCTTGAAACTAGTGCTCTACTTATAATAATATTACTGGGATTGTGAGATTAGTGCCTGCAGAGATTTCGAGGTGGTTATTGATGACCTTTTTTCCGCACTTAGTCGCTCTTTTGATCTCCAAGTTTTCTAAGATGTTAAGCTTTCATCGCTTAGTGCAATTGTGTAACGGTTTAATGTTTCCGATCGTATGTTTATTGGTGATACAGTGCTCTGATTGTTTTTTTTATATTCTTTGAAGCTTCTGCCTGCTTGTCCCATACATAAATTTGTATTATTTAATAAAACACTAACACAGTGTATGGTTTCAAATTATCTTTATTGTTCTACAACAATTGTTTCACCACACAGTGGCTTCATCAGGTAGATGAAAAATAATGGTTATACATTTTACAATTACCGCTTATATACTAAAAAATTGGGAACAAACGTTGAGGGTGGGGGGGTGTTGTATTAATGCGTTGAAATCAGAATTAAAATTAAAATTTGCGTTATAATAAATGAACAATAAAGATAATTTGAAACCAAACACTGTGTTAGTGTTTTATTAAATAATACCATGGAGTTTCAACAAGTAACAGCCTCATCCATCCAATACATAAATTTGTGGCAATCCTGCTGATAAACTCCACTATTGCTTAATTTGTTGCGAGGCAATATATATAGTATTTCGTCGATTTGCAACCAATCTCAAACGAGTGCAAAAATTATATCGTGTTCCATCAAGAATGCACCAACAAAACTATCAATTATACGTTAGTACAGATATGGATTTAATCAAAACTAGGCAGTTATTAATTTAAAAAGTTACGTTTCACGGAATACTATCTAATCCATCAACGAAATAAAACTAGTTGATAAACTTTAATCATTAGATGGAGCAAATAATTTCCAAGTATTTCTTCATTAATAAGTTTCGAGAGCCCAAAACCGCCCATTCAACATTAATAATTAATTAAAAAAGAATGATCGCTCCGCCCCCGGTTAGACCGGACGTTAACTTAATAAATCACCCCCTCAAGGCTGTTTATTGATTTCGAGTCGAGGGTTAAACTTAATCACTTTTTTTTCCACTGGCTGCAGTTTGTATATACCCCAGTGCCGTGCAATGTTAATGCAATAACGAGGATTATTTTTCAGGCGGCTGCCAGCAAATTATGTTTTCATGGGGCACCTGCGCTAATTTGCTTGAATTTTATAGGGCAGTTTCCTGCGCCAGGTAATCTTGTTTAAAAGTGCACTTTTTCTCAAGGGATGAGTGGATAATGTCTTGAACCAGATGTTGCTTAAATGGACTTAATGCCCCAAATAGTATTCAGTGCGTTTTTTATCAATAGGGATTTACATGCTAAAATTTGTAATCCTGTTAATGGTTTTTCTCTTGAGAATTTCAGCATTCGTTTTGGCAAACTTAAAGTTTACGTTTTCCTGAACAACTTATTAACGAAATTAGTTCTGAATGTATGTATGGTTGCTTAATATTATTGACTAAACACTTTTTTCAGGACATTGTGTGTGAGTTTTATTGAAAATATATGTGTTTTCTCTCTTGTATACTGTATATTTGAAGTGCCGTTCGGCATAAACGTTTTCTTTTTTCAGTAAAAGTAGTGTTAAGTCTCCTACATTTGCGTTTTGGTTTAAACTTCCCATTCCATTAAAGCAAATAATCTCTTTCCATAAAAACTTATGAATTGCATAATTTGTAGCTCTTTAACTTTTCTTCCCTTTATAACAACAGCTTTCACTGACTTAAAACGGATTGGATAATTTTGTGTGGGCTAGAGAGAATCCATACATTTTCCATCAAACTCGCACACTGTGGCCTGGAATATTGGATGTTTAGGTAATAATTTTGGGGAACCGTACGTACATACATAATTAATTTCGTTAATTTATTTATTATTTTGGACTTTTTTTGACGATATTTTGAAATTTAAATGTATTTTATCGGAATTTCATATTATTTTTCAATTTTTCGATCAGCTGTTGTTCAATTCCAAAACTAAACAAATCAAAACTCTCTTGAAAACGGCAAGGACTTTAAAACCCAGATAGATTTTTTTAGAAACTGAGCTTTATGTATTATATGTAATTTGAAGTTTAACTTCTACTTAAATGTTTGACAATTCGAAAACAAAAATTTTAAGAAATCCATAGCACGTTCCAAAATTTTTGTATTTTTAAATGGAAATGTTATTTAGAAATAATGACATTTTTGATCAAGTGTTTCACCTTTTGTATTTTTTCTGATATTTTTCACTTTTTTGTTCGTCTACGACAGTTTTTCAAAACAACTCAATTTAATTTGGATATTAATCAATATATAAACATGTTTTCAGAAGAAGAAAAAATCGACATTTTGAGACTTTTTTGGAGTTTTATATTATTTCGTCTTTATTAACAGTGGTTTACATATTTTTAAGATACATTCAAAAATTTTGTCATATCACAATTATTAACTGGCTATCGACCAGAGGTTTTTCAGCCTTATTTCGTGTTATATGACTCTAAATTTAAAAAAAAATACCCGGAAAATCCTCAAAATTTTAGTACCCAAACAGATTTTAAAATAACTACGCTTTATAAAGTAAAGAAATTTTAGGCCCCAATTTGAATTTCTTTTTCAATATTATACCCGACGTCAGACAAGTGTTCGTCAACTCGAGAACAAAAAATATCAGAAATTCATAACCTTAGAAATCGTTCTATTTTCAAAAACTAAAATTATTTAGAAATAATGACGCCTTGTAACTCGTATTTGATTATTGGTTAATTAACTGGCTATCGAGCAGAGGTCTTTCAGCCTTATTCGTGTTATATAACTCTAAATTAAAAAAAAAACACTCCGAAAATCATTAAAATTTCAGTACCCAAATAGATTTCAAAATAACTACGCTTTATAAAGTAAAGAAATTTTAGCCCCAATTTTAATTTATTTTTCAATATTATACTCGACGTCAGACAAGTGTTCGACAACTCGAGAACAAAAATTATAAAAAATTCATAACCTTAGAAATCGTCCATTTTTAAAAATCTAAATTATTTAGAAACAATGACGCCTTATAACTCGTATTAAATTTTTGGTTAATTAACTGGCTATCTATCATAGGTCTTTTAGCCTTATTTCGTGTTTTATAACACTAAATATAAAAAATATAACGCCCTGAAAATCGTCAAAATTTTAGTACCCAAATAGATTTTATAATAACTAAGCTTTATTATGTAAAAAAAATTTAGCGCCGATTTTAATTTCTTTTTCAATATGTATACCCGATGTGTGAAGTGTTCGACAACTTGAGAACAAAAATTATCAAAAATTCATAATTTCATAATTTTTCTATTTTCAAAAACCAAAATTATTTAGAAACAATGATGCCTTATAACTCGTATTAAATTTTTGGGTAATTAACTGGCTATCGATCAGAGGTCTTTCAACCTTGTTTCGTGTTATATAACTCTAAATTAAAAAAAAAACATAACTCCCGGAAAATCCTCAAAATTTTAGTACCAAAATATATTTGAAAATAACTAAGCTTTATAATGTAAAGAAATTTTACAGACAATTTTAATTTCTTTTTTAATATTATACCCGACGTCAGACAAGTGTTCGACAACTTGAGAACAAAAATTATCAAAAATTCATAAACTTAGAAATTGTCCTATTTTCAAAATCCAAAATTATTTAGAAACAACGACGCATTATAACTCGTATTAGATTTTAGGTGGAGTGTAAATATTACGAATAGTACATTTTTTTATATATTAGATGTTTGATAGGGTTTTTAAAAATGTCAATTATTAATTGGAAAATTTCAAACCACAAACATGTTCGAGAAAGGAAGACGTTTTGAAACTTGAATATACATTTTTCGGAGTTTTATAATATTTGCCTATATTTCGAACATGTGTTATACAACTCTTAAACTTAAAAACAACAACAACGGTAGTGAAAATTGTCAAAATTTCAAACCCAAATAGATTTTAAAATAACTAAACTTTATGAATTATGTGAAATTTTTGTTATTTTTTTATTTTTCTACAAAAATAATTCGAAAATTTACAGGTTACCTTACCTAAAATTTGTTCTTTTTTATAAAAATGACGCTTTATGTCTCGAATTATGCCTCCTTTACGTTTTGTATTTTGTTTGATTTAATGTCCCACTGGAGTTCGACAAAGTTGTTTGTTCACGAATTGGGTATATTTAACACTCAATTTCTTAAACACGCATTTGCGTGTTTAATACACTTATTAAACACGCACACGCATTTGCGTGTTAAATATGGTTATTAAACACGCTAATTCGCGCTTTAATTCACAGAACGCGATTTATGATAATATTTTGTTTACCCTGTTTAATACTGATTTTAATTTTATTTCAATTGTAATTCTATTTACAACTTTTATTTCGATTTTAATTTTGATTTTGTTTTTGTTTTTTTTTTTTTTTTATTTTAATTTTTATTTGAATTTTCGTGAATAAAGTATACAACTCGCATACAATGGCTATTAATCACGAGAACGATGTTTGCGGAACGAGCCGTAGACGAGTGGAGCAAATCGTTATATGCTCGTTGTACAATATACTATTTTTTTAATTCACCACTCTCTTGAAAATTGAAAAGAATTTAATAACTAAACTGATATTAAAACAATTATATACTGAAGGAAAAAAAATAAAACACCTGAAATTTGTGAAATTTCGACTATTTTCAAACCGCCATAACTCGGCGTATTTTCGATCGATTTTGATGAATCTTTGAAAGCAAAAAACTTTGAAATGTATTCTTTAAATTCATGCATGCAAAATTAAGCGCAAGCCCTTCCGCCCCCTCTAGCGTCCCTGTTTTTTCTGGAAACCATATCCAACTTTGACGGAGTGGGAAAAATTGGAAAAATTTTGTCGACTCGATCCACCTTAAAGGCATTAAAATTTGATCAATTCCCTATGCAGGACTCAAATGACGAAATTCCTACAACGATTTGGCACCAAATTATGGGTGTTTGAAAAAAGTGCATTTTGAGGTTTTTCGCTCATAACTCGGTGACTTTTCAACCAAATTTGAAGATTCTTTCGGGAAAAAATCCCATTTTGGCTCTACTTTAAGGGAGCATGCATAACTTTTAAGAAGACATTTCAAAGTTTTTCGCCCTCAAAAATTCTTTAAAATCGATTGAAAATACGCCGAGTCATGTCGGTTTGAATATGGTCGAAATTTCCCGAATTTCAATTGTTTCATTATTGTTTCCACCGGATTAGGTGTAATTTTTTTAAATGTTGGGTTACTGTTTTTAGTTCTTTTCTTTATTTTAATTCCGGCGCCGCGTAAAATTTTGAGATCCAATTTTTTTTGAAAATTCACAATTTCTCTTTAATTTGTTATATTTTCAAAAACTAACATAATTTATAAGAAATGACGTTTTATGATTCACATTATGTTTTATATTTTCTACTTTTACTGATTTTGTTTCTCACTGGTGTTCTCGAAAATTAATCAGAATTCACCACTCTCGAAAATCGATAAAATTTGAAATATCAATTTTTTTTTATCATAATAAAACACTTTTAACTTTGTTTTGTATAACTTATATATTTATTTTTGTTTAAGTTTCTTGTTTGAAAATGGTAATTGTATTACCGAAACTTAAGTCACAAAAATAAATATATAAGTTATACAAAACAAAGTTAAAAGTGTTTTATTATAATATTTAAAATGTATAACGAAGTAGAAGCCTCCAGCATAAACAATTTTTTTTTTAGTTTACATTTTATAATTTTTTAAATAATAATATTTTTTTATATACAGAAGGCCATTTGACATAGTGATACAAATCAGATTACATAAAATACTAAGGATAAGATAAATACAACATATTAAGATCTGATCCTAAATCTAAGCCTGTTTCCTTAGCAAAAATACCTCTTCCATAACTTGTATTTTTTTAAACTAAGGTTATTTAAAAATAATGACTTACAGGTATATCACTTGAAATTCATTGTTGCTGGAGTATCTACCTCACGATTTCTATTTATTCTGACATTTAAAATTTTTGCAAAAAATTTTTTCAAAAATTCACCACTTGTGAAAATCTTCAAAATATTAAGTCTAATCGAATTAAAAGTAACTAAGTTTTACGAATTGAAAAATTTATGATTTAATTTTTTTTATTTCGATTTTTTCTTCGACGTTGCGTCTTTTAAATGTTCAATATGAGAACATTTTTCGAAAATTCATAACTCGCATAAAAATTGTTATGTTTTCAAAAACGAAAGTTATTTAGAAATAATTTATAACTGGAATTATATTTTGTTAGTGTCTACGTTACGGTTTGTATTGATTGTGCTCAGGTGTATTTCAAAAATATACCACTCTTGTGAAAATTGACAGATTTGTTTTAAATTTTTCATCTCGACGTCGTTTAAGGTTACTTCAGAACTAAAACTTTTAAAATTCATAACTCGCCCAAAAATGGTTGTAAATTCTAATACTGAACTGATTTTGAAAGGACGAATTCTTGTGAATTTAATTTGGGTTTACCGTATTTAGATCACCGTGTGTAATAATTAATTTCAATAAAATCACTGAATAAAACACTTACTATGTTTTTTACCACAATTTATTTGATGTATGTACAAATATTTCATATACATACATATCACGACTTAAGTTTCGACGTTTTACTGTCATTATCAAGTGAAACAATTAATGGAAGACGTTGCATTTATATCGGTACGAAAATAGGGTGAGGGTAACAATAATTTGCAGCTAGGTTGCTAGCTGCAAATTATCAAACATATTATTCAATTCAAAAGATAAAACCAATCCCTTAAAGAAATCAGGTGTTTACGAAATTTCTTGTTCCGAATGCAATAGTGTATATGTAGGACAAACCGGTCGTAGTTTTGAAAAAAGATATTCTGAACATTTCCGCGCCTTTAGATTAAATCAAAATTCCAGTTCTTTCTCTAACCATTCTTTAGAATGTAAACATTCATTCCCCGAAATCCAAAACATGAAAATTTTACACAACTGTACAAAAGGTACAAAGCTTAACTTCCTTGAATCCGCCGAAATTTTCAGACTTAGCAATAATCCCCTCGTTAATCTGTTGAACGACCAGACCGATCTAATATACTCACCGCTTTTCAAAATTCTTTAATCTCTTAATTATGTTTTTGCACCTGTTCACTGTAAACCATCTTGTTACCCTCACCCTATTTTCGTACCGATATAAATGCAACGTCTTCCATTAATTGTTTCACTTGATAATGACAGTAAAACGTCGAAACTTAAGTCGTGATATGTATGTATATGAAATATTTGTACATACATCAAATAAATTGTGGTAAAAAACATAGTAAGTGTTTTATTCAGTGATTTTATAATGAATTACCACGTAGTAACGGTCACAACCATCACCATGAATAATTTCAATAAGTTTTTGCGCCATAATATTTTTCTTCTTGAAAATCTGTTTATTAGACAATACCGAGGTGATTTTCAAATAAAGTTTTTTGAATCTATGCGTATTGAAATCCGGACTATTTTAATAATCATATCAGATATTATAAATATTTTGAATACCGTAAGATTGGGTAAGTTCGGTCTGCAGGATAATGCAATAATAACTGTTTCTTACTAGGAACATCTTGTGGCTTTAGCTGAGACGTTCAGCTTCTGAAAATTTGTTCTAGGGTCTCAAGTAGAAAACTGTACAAAGGTTAAGTTACTCCGTTGCACTAGTTTTATAAGCTACAAGTGATTGTATATGTGTAACATTGTATGTATTGATATGATATTTGAATATCAAAATACTTCCTGGTGTAAGTCATTATTGATTGTATCATCATTTAGTATTTTGGTGTCATTAGTATAATACGTATGCAAACTACTTTTAACCCGTTTTTGCTCAACGATATTTTTTTCAAATTTTCTGTGCAGTTTCTTAAGACAAAAGATTCAAACGGCAATCGTGCGTTTTTCTTTAGTGCACAGTGGTCTTACCAATCATAAATTCATCATAAACAAACGACGCTGGTGCACGTGCAATTCTTCGAAAAAATAGATGTTCCACTAATGGAACAGTGGGCAAAAATGGGTTAAAAAAATGGCGATGACGTCATTACGCAAAGAGGTGCGGGTGTGGAAAATTGACAACTATCAGAAAAGATGCGCGTTCAAAAAATAAGGATGACGTTTCGGAGGATTTTGGCCGTAGATGATCGGGGAATATTTTATTTGGAGCGTTCGACAGCCAACGTTCGCACTGTATAATTAGTTTTATTGCATATACGATACAACTAATAACATAAGCAATATATACGAGTACATAACCAATCAATAACGTTTTTAAAAGAAATGCATAATTTACTAATAAATTAGATGTACATTCATTTATAAATTTACTTCATAATAAAAATATCAATAAATTCAATTTTCAAATTTACTCTGTTTTAACCACAAATATGTTTTTTTAAAACAATCTACTTTTCTTAATCAGTTTCATTATAAGTTAACCCTGAATAGCGGTTGCAACCATCCCCTTCGTTATTTTATAAATGTTTGACAAACATCAGCAAACAAAAACTAGTCGGGAAAATAAATTTCCACAAACTAAAAATAATTGATGTGGAAATTGAATCCCGTCCGCGAAAGTGGGTGTTCGTTTAAAAACAACAGCACTCGCCGCATTTTAATGAGAGTTACATTGGAAAGAATACATTTCGAAACGTTACTAGTAGAAATTCCAAAGGGTCGGAATTAATGGCGGAGACGGGCGTAGCCAGTTTCGAATATAAATCGCCCTTAAAATCACATTTTTCAACAATCGCCTTTTCCTCTAATAACTCCGAAACTCATTAACCACTCACTGCCGGCCATAATTCGGGACGAACGCCTCTGCGGAGATTTTATAAACGAGAGGCAAAATCGCATCAGGCGATAACGAAATGTTGCTTTGTTATACGAAATAGCCGGGAATTTTAAAATTAAACTCTTTTCGCGATAACATTTTTATGAGTCAACTCAAAATAAATATTAATTCACGTATTAAGTTCTGATAATTATTAGAAAGATCGTCATTTTAAATCTACGTAAATAAAATTTAAATTCTGTTAGGGGATTCCTCTTAGTATGGGGAAAATCAGAAAAACGTGAACGAAAAATTTCTAACTACCTCAGGATAGTTGACACGATATTTGTACGTGTGGAATTTTTTTAATGGGCTAGATGGATATATCATATGCAATCATGATTTTTATTCACCTCTACGCACACGTGGTTGCATACTATGCTAATAACACCACATGTACGCATCCTACCTGTCATCATATTCAATTTATTTTGGTTAACACATCTCTGGTGTGTATTGAATTGTATTGTAGTCTCCCTTACGTGTTAGTGATATACAGACACGGCAATTTATTTAGGCTTTGAATTAATTGATCGAACTACAGTTACAACAATCCTCTCTCTAGGACAACGAGAATATTTAACTTTATTCCAAGTAATATTGATATCTTCAATTTGTCATTGTACTTATTTTGCAAAGATGATTGAGCGCGTTAGCATTATCTCACTAAATTATTTTTTGGTTATAATAGTCATTTTAAAGGTAATTTTTTTTTGTTCGAAGTACATTTTTAAGTTTAGGTTTCGTTCATACACGTGATAACTTTTTACTTTCTCCGTACTACGTAAGTAGGTTAATAATGAGACACTTTCCTCTAGGATCCATTTTTTATTTTTCCATTTTCTTCACACTATATGCTGTCTAAATTTTAATATTTTAATATTATCTTCTCTAAAAGCAGAGGAAATAATTAAAGTAGAAGAAAAGAAAACACTAAGAGTAAGACAACGTTTCTGGAATATGCGGGGGTTAATAAAGAGCTGATAAATAAAGAACATGGGGAGAAACTCCAAGAATTTATCAGAGAAAATTATTGGGATGACTTGGGTGATGGAGAAAAAAATCTAAAAGGTACGGAACAGCTACCAAATCAATATCAATTGAAAAAGCAGGCAGCAGTGAAGAGAAAGGACAAGGGTAGTCCTGGTAGAGGAATAATAACAGGAATTTTAAAAAGTGGACAAAAGAGAGTACAATTGAAGAAATTGAAGAAGTACTTAAAAGGTCAGCTATAAAAGGAAACAAGTCAATCACGTTAATAACATTGATTTTAAACGTTTTAACATGTATATCCGTAACTTAGATTTAGCTTTTAATATTATTTTTAATCATTGTTTTTGTTCTTATTTTTGCGGCAGATTTTTAAATTTATTTATTAGTTTTATCTCTAGGTTAAGTTTTTACGAGTATTTTAATTGTGAATTTTATAATATATTACTATATGTAGATTCATTTGTAACTGACGAGTGTAAACTTATTACAAGTATGAACACGAATAAACTACATTAGATTACATTACAACAATATGTAATAAGAAAGGGAATATGTATCAGTTGACGAATAGCATTGTTTGCGAAAACTAGAATAAAACTGAAAATAAAAATTATTAGAGAAGATTAGAATGCAATAAACGGAGGAGTGTATGGAAAATATAAGATACGAGGGAGGATCAGGCTGGAGAAAAGCGAAGGAACAAGTAATAACCAATTAAAAAAGAAAAATTAAATATGGTATTTTCTTTATTTAGATATAATTCTAAAATAAAATATGTATTCAACAATATCTAAAAGTTTGCAATTTTTTTTCAGTTTATATAGCCAAATAATACACTGTGCAGCTTTGAACTCAGCTCGGTTCAAATGAGATTTAATCAAAATCCAGAAATGAGAAATTATAAATTTGTACCAAAAGCAGATTGCAAAGTTCACAATCGGTGTTAATTGAATTTCATTTTATTTAAATATTTAGTAAATGATCAAACTTCCAAAGCTTTGTGGTTCAAATAGTACTATATCAAAATCTAGACTAGGAATTTTCAAAAAAAATATACAATTCTAGACGACAGTATCATTTTAACTTTTTTGTAAGGTTTGGAACTGATTGCAGTTGTTTTTTATTTATTTTAGTAATTTCAATAATTAACTTAGCTCGGCTTAAATGGGATTAAATCAAAAAATAGATATGGGACATTTCAATGCTGTATAAATTTCAGTTGGATAATATACTTTCAATGAATATAAATTATTTGCAATCGATAGTAGTTGTCTTTAATTTTTTAGCCTTAACTTGAGAAGTCGGTAACTGAAAAAATGTTTTCATCTCGATCCAAATGAGATTATATCAAAATCTTGACTGGGAATTTTTTATTTTGTTTAAATCAGGAAGGTACTTGTGAAAAGTTTGAAATCGATAACAATTAAAATAAAAATTTTACCCAAGTACAAAAAAAAAACTAATTTAGTTACGTTTAGATAGGATTATATCAAATTCAAAATCAACATTTTCAAATTTCTTATACAATTCTACAGGAAAATGTACAAGTTTGCAAAGTTTGGATACAAAAGCAATTGTTTTTAATTAAGCCAGCGAAATAAAAAACAACGCAACTTAAAAAAAAATCAGGACAGTGTAGATAAGTTTAAATGAATGTGGATTTTTCGAATTTTAATATCTCAGGTCAATATAAATGAGGGTAAATTACAATCTTGACACAAGATTTTTCAAATTTTAATACAATTCTGAGTACTCGTACTATAAAACATATGAAACGTTTGGAATTGGTAGCTTATGTTTTTAGTTTCTTTTTGCTGGTAAATAGTAAATGAACAACATCAAAAACTAACTCGGCTTAATATGAACATGATTATATCCTAAACTAGACATAGAATATTTGGAATTGGTAGCAGTTGGTTTATTCTTTTTTATCCAAATTAAAAAAAATGGTGATGTGACTATCATGTTACTTTTTCCGATGGTATCATCATTTATATTTACACTTTCATGGTTTATTTTCTATTTCAATAATACTTTAAATGTACATCGAACGTTTTGTAGAATCGGATGAAACTGACGTTTAAAACGTCAAAATTATGAAAGATGAAAATGACAAATTATACTTCAAATCCCAATCGCCATAAATTTGCTGTAACTATTATCGTTTCATAATTATAAACCAAAAATTAAAAAGAAATTCATAAATTTTTTTCTCGAATATAAATGATTTTATGAAAAACATTTTCAAGCAAAAGATGTTCATTTCTTTTATGCCTTCAATATTTGTTTAAATATTTTTGTGATATTTTTCATTTTTAAAAAAATATCGGAAAAAAACAAAAAGCAGTTAAGGTAAACACCCACTTCCGGTTTACGAAATTTTACCAAAAGCTTTTCAGTTCTTCGGATTATCAAATAAGACTTATGTTCAAAGTTTTCTGTATTGCTCTATTAGTTTTTGAGACACATACACAGACACAAAATTTTTTTTTTTCCAGAAATTGTTAAATTGGTATCCCAAAACGAATATTTCCGCAAAAACATTTTTTTTTTCACGATCACAATACTTTCTCGTACTTCGTAACGGAGAAAGTAAAAAATAACTCATCTGGGTCCAGATAAGATTATATCAAATAGTTGATTTGTGTTTCAACAACAGTTTTCAACACGGGTCAGACAACTAATAAATTATGTAATTCGGTGTATAGATAAAAAAAATATATTGTTTTTGATTTTTTTAAATATTTTTTAAATTATGAAGAAGCATATACTTTAAACACTTTTGCAAAGTTTTGAATCGATAATAATTATTTCGATTTTTTTTTTAGCCAAGTGGGAAAAATTTATTAATTCCTCCAGGTTTAAATGCGATTATAAGGAAAATCAGAGATAAATGGAATTTTACAAATTTTTATACAATGTTAGAGCCAAACATATTTTTAACAATTTTAGAATATTTGGAATTTGTAGCGTTTTAATTTTTTTAGCCAAGTGGTAAGTGAACAACTTCAAAAACTGACTCGGTTTAGTTCAAACAAGATTTTATCTTAATGTACATAGAACATTTGGAATCTGTAGCACTTGTTTTAATATTTTTCCAAATTAAAAACATTACTTAATTTGATTCAAAAAGGATTTTACCAAAATCTCGACAAGGAATTTCTTATTTTTAAAATTCGGAAGGAAACCGCGCTTTTATTAATTTTTGAAAGTTCAGAATTGAAAGCAATTGTTTTTAGTTTTGTTGGCTAAATTGAAATATGTAACTTACAAAAGCTCGTTTCAAATAGAATTAAATCAAAATCCAAACATGATATTTTTATAAATTTGACCCAACATTTTTTGAAAATTTAAAATCCGTACCAATAGTTTTTTTTTTTTTGCCAAATAGGAAAGCGCACAAATTGCAAAATTATCTCAACTCCTCAAAATGGGATTGTATCAAAATCTTAAGAAAGGATTTTTCAAATTTGTATAAAATCAGATCCGAAAATATACTTCAAACAATTTTGGAAAGTTAAAAATCGGTAACAATTGTTTTGATTATTTTTAGATAAATGGGAGAAAAGCAACTTCGAAGATCATTTCAGCTTAGTTCAAATAAAATAGTATCAAAATCTAGACGTGGAGTTTGCTAAATTGATATGCAGCTCTGGAGTAGAATACAATTTTGCCCAGTTTGAAATTGGTAGCAATTGTTGGAATAATATACATACATACCAGCGGCGGCTCTTGGATTTCCGTAGAGAGGGCAAAGACAAAAATGCCGCTCGTGCCGCACTACTTACTCTTATAGAGGAAGCAAATATTTCGATGCTGTTTCGGTCAAATTTTCTTCCGTTGCCCCACCGCCGAACAACCACGAGTCGCCACTGACCCGTATTATAAATTATATAGTGTGGTTAGTGTGGTTCTTATTTTAGAAGTAAAAATCAACGGGATATCCGGGAAAATAGTTCGTATAGATAAAAAACTAATAACTGTAAATTTCGAGCCATATCGAACATCACATTGCCGAGCACTCTAAAAATTCTAAATCTGAAATTTTAAAAAGTCGATTTATTTCCGTTTTTTTTTTATTTTGGCTCACCGAAATATTAAACGGTCTATCCCAATGGCTAACTTATATACATGGTGTCCCATTTTAAATTGCCACTCCAAATATCTCGAAACCTGAGCAACATGGCAAAGAATGTTTTAGATAAAAGATGTAGGGCTCGGAGAGGGACATATGCTGGCGACCTTTAAAATGACCTTGGCGTTAATTTTTCAGGTCAAACGAAGGTAAACTTTGAGTTTTCAAACCCCCTATTTGTTATTGTAGAATCGTAGTTTACGGGAAAAAATACAAACTTTTTGTAGGAAACGTTTCTTTTTTAATGTTTTTTCACGAATTTTGTCCGTCATGTTGTTTGAAATCTCAGATTAATCCCCGGATCTTACTCCTTTAACTTTGTCAACGAGAAAGTATTTGCTGAAGCTCTAACAATAGTGCAAAATATGAAGGAGAGGATTAGGACTGTATTTCGAGCAATTTCCATCCAAACCCTTCGAAATCTTCAAGTGAACTTTCGCCAGCGGGTACAGAAGTGCATGGACGAGGATGGGCACTTGATCTAGCCTTTGATCTAAGAACGAGATCGAACCTTTAGCAACTGAAACCATCGGCCCTTTATAGGGCCAATGATGTGCAAAATCCCATCGGAATTCTCCATGTGGTGCACATCGGGTGACGCTAATGCCGAGGGTAATGCGTGAATCACAGCCTGGATTCATCTGAGATTTCAAACAACATGAGAAAATTCATGAAAAAACTCTTGAAAAAAGCATTTTAAAAAACCTTTCTTACAAAATATTTGTATTTTTTCTCGTTGAATACGATCCAGTAATAAAAAATAGGGAGTTCCATTTGGAAAATCATAGTTGATTTTCGTTTGACCTTGGACCATTTTCAAGGTCAGCAGCATATGACCCCCTCCGAGCCCTACAACTTCTCATCTGAAACATTTTTTGCCATGTTGCTCAGGTTTCGAGATATTCGAGGTGGCAATTTAAAATGGGACACCTAGTATTGTGTCGATGGAGGACGTTAATACGAATCAAAAACGTGTTTATTTGTTGAAATCAGACTAAAATTGACGGTGTTATAAATTGTCTAAAACCCCTCCATTCATTCAAATTGGGATAACATTATAAGAAAACAGACGCTACACCTCAATTGGTAACCAAATCTCGTTTTTTTATCGGGAAGCAGGGGCGGCTCGTTATATAGAGCTAAGGAGCCATGCACCTCCTGTAGTTTCAAGCTCAGCAAGGATTTTTAATTAATTCTTACAACATTTACAGTTACTTTGGTCTAGGTCTAGGAAGATTAATCGTTCTTTCTTTCTTCAAAAAAGGAGGGAGGGGTATATTGTATAAGTGGCTCTACCATTAACATATTTCACGAGCCGCCACTGTCGGGAAGGAACATTATGATATTGCTATGCCAGTACCATATCTTGAAATCGTGTTGAAATCGGTTTTCAAAATAAAATGGGAACGTCAGCTCCGGTGGTCATTCTATTCAACAGATTTTAATCCGAATAGGTTTAGTTATGAAAACATGTATCGGAAACTATTTAATAATTTACATTTCATAGTTAACATTTGAATTGTTGCTATTATAGCTAATTTGAATATCAGTTCGTATAAAACATACGACGATGCTAATTTCGACTTATCAGACATGTGTAATGATGTTCTTCAGTTTTGTTCATATCAGTTGACAATACAATGACAACACAGTAGACCCGATTACACTGAATTTTTGAAGCTGGTTGTTATATTTTTAGGAGGTAGTCCATCGGGAATATCTTTCCGGGCTCCAAGAGTTTTTTCGTCATGACCCGTTGAATAGCATAATATTTGTTTCGATTTCATTTAACAACCAGTGAGATAAACAGCATTCATGATGTATGTCAATTTATTGTTAAGCTTTATGTGAGGGTTTGGTTTTAGGCACCACTTGGAACAGAAGGTCCTAACAACGATTTTAAGTTTAATAGATCTACACACCTGTAGCCGCATTGGCAAAGATATATCCGCTGTTACCGTAAAGAAAATATGTGACCATTTGTGTTACCTATCAAAGGGAGCCATTGGATTTGCACTTTTTGATTAAAGTATTCCATTAGATATAAAAAAAATGGTAAAAACTATGACTGGTACTGCAATTGACCGTAACAAATGTAACTACCGTCACTATCGCGCTGTGATACAACCAAATGATATTCATTCTTTTGCAAGTAAAACGTCACTTTGTTTCAAAAAATACAATTTTCAAATGTTTTAAGGAATATAAATAAATTTCAACGAATTTCTTGCAATTTGAACACATCCTTTGGTTTCAACGTCAGGATTATATTGCCGGCCATGAGATTTTTAGCAAAATTCTTGTTGTGAATGACGTTTCAGAACGAAAAGTTAAATTAATTGTAGAATTTAGTACTCTGAATGTCGAGGAACAAAAGCAGTTTCTATTATTAACCATTGATGGGTATCGCAAGAAATATTCGAGTTTTAATATAAAATGCATTCGTTGGTAATATAAAAAAAAAATGTACGAAACACCGAAATATAGTTGACTAAAAAATTCATAACTCTGTCAATTTTAATCCGATTTCAACAACCACATCCGTTTTTGGATTCGAATTAACGTCGTCTATCGACACAATATTTAATTTGGCCATTAGGGTGGACCGTTTAATATTAGGGTGGACCAAGATGAAAAATTGGAATAAACCGACTTTTTTAAACATTAGAGGGCTAGGGCTTGGTTAGTTTTTTATCTAAACGAACAAGCTTCAGGGTTGTCTCGTTGATTTTCATATAATTCGAAACTCCCCATTCATGCTAAAACCACTGTAATACATACTTACATGTATTTAGCAAATATTTACCTTTCTTTAATTTTATAATACAGTACATTATATGGTATTAGTGCAAGCCAATTTAGCTTGTGTTTGTGCCTGTGCACTGTATCTCAAAAAAAAATACTAATATTTTTTTAAATATACTAATAAAGATGCCATACACGCATCTATGTACATGCGATTGCATATGATTATAATAATACCACATACACGCATCCACGTACACCTGGAAAAATGTTACCTAAAAATACTGATATTCTTTTATTATACTAATAAATAAATTGAAAACCAGATGCCATTCACGCATTTAGGTGCATGCGGTAATATGATTATAATAATACCACATACACGCATCTACGTACACGCGGTTGCATATGATTATAATAATACCACATACACGCATTCACGTGCACCTGGTTGAATACCATAATAACCCCATTAAACAATACACTAATTCTAGCATAAAATATAATTGAATTCAATTATATCCCAATATTCCCCACGAACAATATATCTTTCAGAAATTATAGGACCAATTGTTAATACAAAGAAAAGGAGCTCCGATTTAATCCAAAATCCAATCCTCCGGCAATTCCATCCGTTATAAGAGTGTTAATTACGGATCGCTTGTCGCAAATTAGAATCGATCGGACCCGGTCGGGAGAGAAGAGGTCATTATTAAAACTATCAGGACGGTGATGGTATCGACATCCCGTGGGAGAAACTCTGCCAGATACACATCCAAATTCAAATGGCCGTTCGACCTGGACCTATTAATTATGGTCCTGCCCACAATACCCCACGTATATTTATCACCAATTAAAATAGGCGGTATACCATGTTCGCCAATTCAAGTGTTTTGATACATTGAGATCGCAGTAAAGAATGAACTCGGTGCACACCATTCATTTAATTGTGTCTGCTCGCTCTGGCGGATTGTGCATTTTGATTTATGAAAATTGTAGCGATTAGTTATTAGAGCTTTCGTATTCACAAGTGGAAATAGATCATCGTGCTTGTTATTTCATCCACCATTGTGCAGGTTAGATAACTCTCATCGGAATTAATTTGATTGACAAAAGGATTGACATCGAGTAGCTAATTTATGCCGATTTCAATCCAGATTGTATGCAGCTATAAGCTGTAATTGCAATGAGCTTGATTAAAATTGCATACAGTTTGTAAATATGATAAAAACTAAAAGAAGATGTATTTAGTGGTATTACATATTTACGGCTGATCAGCACTACAAAATTAATAAAACTGAGGGTGAGTTAATCAGTTCTTTTACTGCTATTCAACATATAAATCATATGTAATAGTAAACCGGTATTGACGAAACAATAAACACTCATGAAGGTAACTGCTGTGTTTGGGAATTTCCGGTTCCAATAAACTGGCGCCAGAGAAGTAATGAAAACCCTTTTTACTTGCATCACGTCCTTTGACACAATATATTAGTATATAAGTAACCCTTTACCTGACGAAAGCCGCCATATTCGCGATAATAAAAATATTCACGTAACATCGACTCGTTAAAATCCGCGAGCGCATGACGTAAATTGAATGTTCCCGGCGCAGTCACCATCAGATTAATTTATAAATGAGCTCATTTTAGTTGTTTGTAAGGCGATGGATGCGGCTTTTATAAACTAGTTTCTTAGCTAAGGGTTTATATAGACGTAGACTGATGACCACTGGCCAAACGCTTATTGTTAATTATGTATTAACTTAGAAGTATACGCCCAACAGTGTTTAAGCTGAAAGCAATGTTTCTATGTTACCAAACACGTTACACCATCAACCGCTACTGTTAACACAGGAGGCATTAAATCATTAAAAAAGTATTTCTTAAAAGTCTACTGATATTTCTTGGCAGAGGCTATCATTTAGCACTCACTGCTGTTGGAAACCTTGCTAAAATCAACGTATAATTTTAAGAAAACAAATTTTTCTCTACTCACATTCTCATTTGGAACACTAACTGAGATTATTTTGTTAACTCAGATTTCCCGACTCAGTTTGTGAGGAGGTCTCTAAAATAATAAATAAATAAATAAATCTATTTATTCCTCTTAAATCTGGGTCCTAATTCTACTCACGGTAGTTTTTGTCATCTGTGGTTTTTCTCACCGATATAAATTAATTAATCTATTTATTCCTCTAAAATCTGGGTCCTAATTCTACTCACAGTAGTTTTTGTCATCGGTGGTTTTTCTCACCGATTTGGCGCGTTTTCAGTCGCGAAAAGTACTGTATTGTATTCGGCCGTGAGTCACCGAAACGCGTCATTTCCACCGAAACCACCGATGACAAAAATCCAGTAGAACCAGGGCCCTGCAAATAAACATAAGTTTTCCTTCTGATTCTCGCGCTTAACTTTCCACAACGTTAAGCGCAAGGTATTTACTTTTCGCAAATCATTGTTTAATATACAACGATATGCCCTTTACATAAGACTTTATAAACATAACATTAATACGACTGCCAACTACGAGACAAAAAATCAAGTTTGGCTACTTACAAAATTAAAAAATATTTTTTCAAAAACAACAAATTTTTGTCCCTTTTGACAATGACTATGTATTATAATTGCTGTTTTAATAGTTATTTATGCAACAAGTGAGTAAAGTAGTACTTTTTTTCACGAGTAGGAAAGGCAATTCCTACAAGTGAAAAAAGTTGCTTTACTCTCGAGTTTCATACAAAATTTTTTCTACGTCCGTTATAAAATGTACAGTTTTTTTCATTAATTTGCGTTCATAAAATATGTGATTCCTGAACCCTTCAAGTAGCGTGAAAAAAAGCGCCATAACGGTTCATTTTTTCACTGTTTTGCGTGAAAAAAAGTGCCGTAGCGGTTCATTTTTTAACGCAACTAAAAAATTGTTTGCGCAAAGTGTGTCATGAACGCTTCGCAACACGCCGCGAGTTCCGCCGATAAATATCAAACATTCGTTTCCGATCAAGAAAACTTGAAAAAATGGATATTATTTTCTTCATTTAAAAAGAGTATTATTACTTATAAAAATTGATTAAGGTTTTATCAAATTTATAAATTTATTTAAAGTTACGGACGTAGAAAAAATTTTGTATGAAACTCGAGAGTAAAGCAACTTTTTTTCACTTGTAGGAATTGCCGCACTCGCCTTCGGCTTGTGCGGCAATCTTTCCTACTCGTGAAAAAAAGTATAACTTTACTCACTTGTTGCATAAATAACTATTTTCTACGTCCGTAACTTTAAATAAATTCGATAAAGCCTTAATCAATTTTTATAAGTAATAATACTTTTTTTAAATGAAAAAAATAATAATCATCAAGTTTTCTTGATCGGAAGCAAATGTTTGACATTTATCGGCGGAACTCGCGGCGTGTTGCGAAGCGTTCATGACACACTTTGCGCAAACAATTTTACTGTAGCGTTAAAAAATGAACCGCTAAGGCACTTTTTTTCACGCAAAAGGGTAAAAAAATAAACCGTTATGGCACTTTTTTCACGCTGTTTGTAGGGTTCAGGAATCACATATTTCATGAACCCAAATTAATGAAAAAACTGTACATTTTATAACGGACGTAGAAAAACAATAATATGTTACTCAATCGAATTGTGTTTTTTGACCGGAATCCTGAAAATTAACGTGGCAAGAACAAGTGAACGCCTCCCGAAATTTTTATATTTTTTTGTAGATCTAGATCTTTTGAAGCGAATTCCTCAATAGATTGGTTTTAACATTTTTTTCAAAATGTTGAATTTTTCGTTTTCCTACTTCAAATTTGAATTGTTGCTTAAAGGGTATGGCAATTGTTTTTTTATGGGAAAACAGAAGTTGATTGTGTTTTATAGATTTTAAACTTTTGAATCTAACTCCTCTATTGATTATTTTTTCACAATATTAATAGTTTGCCTGGTTTAAGTTTATTTCTAACGTTTTGATTTTAGAAACGATTTTGTAATAGTTTACCTAAAAATTAGAGCTTTATTATATTTTTATGAATTTTGATACTTTTAAACCTAATTAATTTTTTTTTTAATTTTACAATTTATATTTTTACCAATTCAAGTTTAGATGGACGTTTAGTTTTTATATAATATTCGCCAATTTTTTGAATGAAACATTTAGAATAGATTCCTTTTTATGGATCTTAAACTTCCGAAGCAAATTCCGTGAATGATTGAAGTGTTTTCCAATTTTTCAATTTGTCAATGTACTAGTTTAAATTTTGATTGTTGCTATTTAGTTTCCACGCGAGAAATACATTCAACGATTTATTAGGTTGTTAAGTATGAAATGGAGCAAAAAATGCACACAATTTAATTCGATTTTTTTCCAATAAAAACTTTTTAGTTTTAATCAAAGTATGCACCCATAATATCGATACACTTTTGCCATCTTAGAGGTAACTCATTTATCCCTTTGCTGTAGATGCCATCTTAGAGGAAACTCATTTATCCCTTTGTTGCAGAAGCCTGGATCACTAGAGTCGATGAACTCTTGAAACGCCATTTTGACAGCCTGTGCGGAATTGAATTTTTTTCTAGATAAAAAGTTGTTTAAATTTTGAAAGAAATGATAGTCATTGGGGGCAAGATCTGGCAAGTACGGTGGGTGACGGAGAGTTTTCAACTTCAACTCCTGTAGCTTTGACACGGTCATTCGTGTGGCATGTGGCGTTGTCGTGTCGTTCCTTCTGTGCATCGGTCAATTCAGGCGGTATCCACTTGTCCGGATTTTTTACTTTACCGATTTCTGCCAAATGAGTCAAATTTTTTTTTGCTTTGATACATTGTACATTAATGATAATTCACGTGCACTTTGGCTGGGATTCGCTTCCACAGTGGATTTCAGGAGTCATGGATCGACTATGTCGTTCACTAGACAGGTCGAAATCACCCAAACGAATTTTTTTAAACCAACGAGCTACAGTCGCGTTTGTAGCCACTTGAATACCGAACAGACTATTAATATTGGTGACTGCCTGCCGTGTTGTGGCTTCACGGTGTTACTTCATCAACATACGAATTTTGCTGATTTCTATGGTCTCACTTAATCACCTATACAAAAAAACTATTGCAATTTTTTTCAAACTGAAATATGAGTTTGAAAGAGGAAAAGTACCTTTCACACGAAAAACAAATTTTGCCAAAATACGGCATCTAAATGAGGTTGTGTGCGATTGAAATAAATAACATGAAGTTTGCTCCATTTCATACTTGACAACCAATAGAAAATTGTAAAAATTACCAAACACTATTTGAGGAGTTGAACTGCAAAACTCAACTAAACCAATTTTGGCCCAAAATGAGCTTTGTGTCGATTCTTACTGTCCAAGCATAGATAAATCCGAATATGTGTGAATTGTCTTTCAAAACGCAACAAATCATATTTAAAAATTCGGCTAAACATTAATTTTTTTTAAGCAACAAATAGACTTCCTGCACGTTTTTCGCGGTTTCTGAACAAATTATAAAAGTGGATTTGTTGAGTTTTGCAGTTCAACTCCTCATTTATATATTGTTTCTATGTAAACCCAAAAATCGATTGCTTTTATATAAATCTTGAGCTTTCTAAGGTAATTTCTTTATTGAATATTTTTTTGCAATTATTGAAAATGTTCAATGCATTTCTCGTTAACCGTGGTCATATTTGAAATGTTATTGTTTTAATTCTACATAGAATTTTGAAATATTTAATTAGACAATCTAAAATAAACTTTTAAGGATCCTCAGCTTTTTAATATTTTTTTTAAGATCCTTCTACATGGAATCTGCCGATTGTTCTTACGTAAAATTTAAACACAACTATTTTTTAATATAATTTAACATTCAGAAGCAAATATGAATGCAATAATTTTGCAAAATTTCTTAAATTGTTTAATGTAGTTTTCGTTTTCACAGTTCGAGTTATTGTCGATTTGTTTCTACACTGGATTTAGCAATTATTTTAATGGAAAATTTATAATGTTTTTTTTTTATCTTTATCTTTTAAAGCAAGTTCATTGACTGAATAATTTTGAATAATTTTTCAGTTCATTGAATGGATTTTTCGTTTCCTGGTTTAAGTTTTACTTGTTTATGATTTATTTCTACACAGGATTTCGCAATTGTTTTTCCAGAAAATCCAACATAGTTTTCTTTAACTTCCTGAGCAAATTCCCTTATCACATTTTTTTTTCAGTTTATGCAAATAGTTGAATGAATTTCTCGTTTTCTCAGTTGAAGTTTGAGTTGGTTCCGTTTGTTTCTTCAAAGGGTTTCGCAAGTGTTTTTATAGAAAATCTAAAATGGATTATTTTTTTATGGATCTTGAGTTTTTGTTGAAATTCTAATATTGAATAATTTTTACAATTTTTAAAATAGTTGGCAGCATTTCTCATTTCCCAGATCAAGTTTGAGTTAATGCCGATTTTTTTTTCTACACAAGATTCAGTAATTGTTTTGTATTATTAAATCGATAATGGATTGTTTTTTATGCATCGTGAGGTTTTAAAATAAAATCCTTAGCTGATAAGTTTTTTTACAATGTTTTCAAATTGCTGATGAATGCATTTCTTGTTTTTTCAGTTCTAGATTGAGTTGTTTCCGGTTTGTTTCTTCAAAGAATTTCGCAATTTTTTTTATAGGAAATCTAAAATGGATTACTTTTTATGTATCTAGAGTTTTTGGAAACAATTCCATTACACTTGGCAACAAAAAAAATATATCTCCTGTTGCATGAGATTTTCCAACTGATTCTGAGTATTTGGGCAATGCTGATTTCAAATCTTCTGCAAGCTACGGTTATCATGCAATTTGATATTTTATTTTTTTATTATTTCAGTGGTTGGGTGTTGAATTTATTTAATTGCTTGCCAATGAATAATGCCTTAGTGATGGGGTTGGATTACTGTATGAGCCAAATATTTCACAAATAACCTCCCATTTTTCGTTTTTTCATATTTTTCACTGGTATCGAGGGATAGCGGCCTAATCACGCGAATTCGGCCAATTTGGACATTTAAAATTGCCTTATTTTTCTGTTTTAATTCACCATACTTTTGTAGCAAGAAACCTCACGAACCACCTCCCGGTTTCAGTTTTTCCATATTTTGCACAGGTGCCGAGGAATAAGTGTCCAAACTCGCGCGTTTAGGCAAATTCGATATCTAAAATTTTCGCCTCAGTTTACTGTTTTATTAAAATTTAGTTTAGCATACTTTTGTAGCAAGAAACCTCACGAATAACCTGCGATTTTCCTTTTGTTGATATTTTGAATAGGTGTCGAGCTAGCGTATTCAGGCGCATCATTAGTTGCCCCATAAATATCCTGAAATTAGTCATCTTCTTCGCCTCGAAAACACATATTTCTTCTCGAACAAAGTGTGACTTGTGTGTAAACTACAAGCTTCTGTTTACTAGAAGTTGTTGTCTTTCCGCTAACTGGGGTGCAATATCAAGGTCCATTTCTTGAACAGTCGCCTTAATAAATGGCGAGAAAACTTTGGTGCTGTAAGTGACGAACTATGTGAACGCTTCCACCAGGACTTGATGATCATCAAAGGCGATGGGACGTCCCGTCGACTGTGAAGTTTGGTCTGTTATTTGTCATCAGATAACGACTTAATCGTAAAGCGTCTGTTTTCTCTTACTTTTTATCAACTTTCTGCACCAAATCGTCTGTAATGACTGAAGGTCGCCCACTCCGTTCGTCATCATGCACATTTGTGCGGCCATCTTTAAATGCTCGAACCCACTGTCTAACCATTCCATCGCTCATAATGCTTCCTCCGTAAACTGCACAGATCTCACCATGAATATCGATCGCTTTTAAGCGAAACAGACCGAACTTCACAGTCAGCGGGACTCTCAATCGGCGTTGACATTTTAAATGGTTGCTAACACACGTAATCACGGACGATTGTTTCCGTAATGGCGACTCAGCTTTGCCAATAGATGCAGGTACACAGCGTGCATGCGCGGAATACCTACGGCAGCGCTGAATCGGCGGAATATCAAAACGGGACTTACTTAAAAAACATGCCTCGTATAATAAATATGCAAATTTCGTAAAATGTTGATTGTTGAATTGTATAAAAACGGTAGCTTGGGGAGAACAAATAACGTCAATCATATTTGAATTAGGCACACCCAAATTAGGTTAGAAAAAGTTCTTTTATCAATGTAACAAAAATTTTGTTGCCCAGTGTTATTGATTAATTTTACAATTTTTAAAATAGTTAACTGCATTTCTCATTTCACAGTTCAAGTTTGAGTTATTGCCGATTTGTTTTGTACACAGGATTCAGTAATTGTTTTAATGGCAAATCTAGAATAGATTGTTTTTTTTTTATGGATGAATAATGAATTCATTGACTGAATAGTTTTTTTAGAATATTTGAAAAAAAATTAATGTACATTTTCTCAGTTCTAGTTTGAGTTGTTTCTTCAAAGGATTTTGCAATTGCTTTTATGAGAAATCTTAAATGGATGATTTTCTTGATGGATCTTGAATTTTTGGAGCAAATTCTATAATTATTATTTTTTTTTACAATGTATGTAAAAGTTGACTGCATTTTTCATTTCCCTGTTCATGTTTGAGTTATTGCCGTTTTTTTTTTCTACGCAGGATTCGGTAATTGTTTTAATTGCAAATCGACAATGGATCTGAGTTTTCATAATAAATTCATAATAAATTAATTAGTTTTTTTTAGTTTGCAAATTATCAAATGCACTTCTCGTCTTCTTAGTTCTAGTTTGAATTGTTTCCAAATTGTTTCACACAGAATTTCAAATTATTTTGATAGGAAATTTAAAATAAATAATGTTTTTCCGGATCTTGAGCAAATTTCTTTATTGAATAATTTTTTACAATTTTTAAAATAGTTGAATGCATTTCTCGGTTTCTCAGTTCAAGGTTGAGTTATACCGGATCTATTTTTACAAAGTATTAGGCAATTGTTTTTATGGAAAATCTAGGATGGATTGTTTTTTATGGGTCTTGAGCTTTTGAAGCAAATCCATTGCCTGAATATTTTTTTATAAATTATTAAATGCATTTCTTGTTTTCTCAGCTCAATTTTAAGTTGTTTCTAATCTGTTTGAATTTAACAATTGCTTTTATAAAGAATCTAAAATGAATGCTTTTTACTTTCTCCGTCACGAAGTACGAGAAAGTATTGTGATCGTGATTTTTTTTTCAAAAATTTTTTTTACGGAAATATCCGTTTTGGGGTCCCTAGATGCCATTTCAACAATTTCTGGAAAAAAAAAATTTGTGTCTGTGTGTGTGTGTGTGTGTGTGTCTGTGTGTGTGTGTGTGTGTGTGTGTGTGTGTGTGTGTCTGTGCGCGCTGTATCTCAAAAACTAATAGACCAATTGATATGAAACTTTGAACATAAGTTTTATTTGATAATCCGAAGAACTGAAAAGCTTTTGGTAAAATTTCGTACACCGGAAGTGGGTGTTTACCTTAACTGTTTTTTGTTTTTTGCCAATATTTTCTTAAATATGAAAAATATCACAAAAACATTTAAACAAATATTGAAGACAATAAAAAAATGCGATTATTTTGTTTGAAAACATTTTTCATAAAATCATTGTTATTCGAGAAAAAAATGTATTAATTTTTTTTTCATTTTTGGTATACAATTATGAAACGCTAATAGTTACAGCAAATTTATGTTAATAATAATTGTAGAGAATGACAAAATGAACAATTTATGAAGAATAAGTTTTTTTCGAAATCTCTTTAGTTTTTGAGTAAACTGAGTTTTTGAATTTGAAGTACATTTTTACGTCTTTCATAATTTTGACGTTTTAAACGTCAGTTTTATCCGAGTCTACGAAACGTTCGATGCACACTTAAAATATGATTTAAATTGAAAATAAACCATGGAAGCGTAAATATAAATGATACCATCAAGTCGGAGAAAGTAACATGATGGCCACATCACAATTTTTTATGTATCAAATTCTGAATACATTTTTACAAATAGTTGAATGCGTTTCTCGTTTTCTCGGTTCTAGTTTGAGTTATTTTTGATTTGGTACTACATAGAATTTTACAATTATTTCTATAGGAAATTTAAAATAAATATTTTGATGGATCTTGAGCTTTTGGAGCAAATTGCTGTAATGAATAAATGTTTACAATTTTTTAAATAGTTGAATGCACTTCTGGTTTTCCCAGTTCAAATTTGAGTTGTTGCTGATCTGTTTCTACACAGAATTTGGCAAATATTTTTATGGAAAATCTAGAATAGATGATTTTTTAAGGATCTTGAGCTTTTGAAACAAATTCATTGATTGATAAATATTTTACCATTATTTGCATCGTTGAATGCAGTTTTCGTGTTCAAATTTGGATTGTTGCTAGTTCCCAAAGGAAGCAGTCCTTCGTCCGCCAATGAACATCTAGAATAAAGTAATGTCATCCACAGCCATTTTGCAGGAAATCAATAAATATTTTAGATTTATTTGCAGAAGATAGAGAATATAACTATAAATGAATTTTACTAATAGAAAAGGCGTTTTGAAATATTATTAAATATCAGAATGAGTTACGTCACAAAGAACTGGACAAAAGTTAAATTTGTTTTTTATTTGAATTTAGAATTTTATAATTTTTTAAATAAAAAATCATGGCACACTTGAGGTTTTCTTTTAATGAACATACGATACTAACTTAACTATGCATACAACTGATTATTACTAAATTTGGTAATATTCTCTAACAATATTCTTTCAAATATTATTTTCATAATTTAGTACAAAATTTAACAGTTATATTTGTTTATAAAAGATCAAAATGATTACAAATCCATTATAATCAAGCTTTTCATAAATATAAAATCCGATAATAATAACATCAACTTCGCAAACTCCACTATAATATCAGAAATGACCTAAATATGATTAGTTTGAAACCACAATAGCAAATATTTGTTTAAGCCCGAGTTTCGCCGTCAACAATGTCATCAATCAATGTAACTTCGCAGAGTTTTGTCCTCGCGTCGCGTCGGGAGATTAAATATAAGTCCCAGTGAACAGCGTTGCTATTTCACTCCACCGACATAAGTCCGAAAATCCCCCTGTAACGAGGGATACGATAAAAGAAAAATCTGCGCTTAATTGGGCGCACAGGAACCCTCGCTAATCGTTTTTTATATAAAATATAACCTTTCGTGCAGAGAAAATTCCCGAAGAAAAAGGGAGAAGTTATTCTAATTCCCACGGTCCTTAGGCACGAGAAAATTTATATTCGGGCAGTATTTCTTCCACGATTGCCACGGGAATTTTATTAAATATCGCGAATAAAGGGAGAATTCTTGAAATTGAAGCCTATCGGCTGGCGGTTATTATGCGCCGAAATTGAGATTAAAGGGCTCGCCTGTAGGTTATTGAACGGAATTAATTACGTTAATTAGTAGTATGATAAGGATTATAAAGGGCTTGTAGTCAAATCAGATTTATATTAAAATTTGTTTCAGAAAATAATTAAAAACGATTATTAGGAACATCTATTTCAAATCGGTATGAAATAGATGTTAATAATACCAAATAAAAAGATGGTTTAAGTATTAATGTTTAAAATTCTTGAGTAGTTTCATATTATGAGGGCGTTTTCACGAGGAGTTTAGAATGAATTAATGGATACATCAAATATTGTTTCTCCACGACCACTGTAGAATTTATGCATTCTGCAATCAATTTTGATCATAGAACGTTCACATTCTCACTCTTGTTATGGAACAAAACACTATGCGCTTATGCGTTTTGCATGTAATTCATTCCATAACAAGGGATAGAATGAATATTCTCACACCGTTCCGAATAAAACAATTAGCCTTGGATATCACAATTGTCAAAATACTATAAACATAACCACAAATGTAATAATAAAACGTAAGTTCCTTGTGTTCATTACTTTATTAGTCTATTTTATCTGGTCGAGGAGAAAGTATAGTCTGCTACTCGGTAAGAATGGAAATTCAGATGCTCGTGGTTCCTCGCGCTCGCCTCGCGGCTCGCGCTCGAAATATTCCACTCGCATCGAATTTCCATTCTAACCTTGTTACAGAATATACTATTCCCCACCAGTTCACCTACGAACCGGTTTTGACCTTTTAGATCTCATCAGCATAGTTAGAATCTGTTGGAGAAACGGACATTACTATTGGATCATAAATATTCGAAACACCGTTAAATGTGGAAACGCCAAAGTGGCGGAATCTGTTCAGTACAACAATTAGGCAATAGATTCCGCCTCTTTGGCGTTTCTATCTCAAATGGACTTAAGTTACAAATGGTTGTTTATGTCGTTTTGTAAAATCTGATTCGTTTTTATCATTAGTGGTATTATAAAGTTGCATGATAATTTTGGTGGGCGGAATATTTAAAATGTTCAACTACTTCTCGTTACATGTATAATATTGGCGCGCTCTTCTAGACAGTGTCGCACAAAAGAGGTGACGCCGTAGTATTAACGGCAAAGGGCAATTTTTTCTATATTACATCAGGATGTAATAAATAAATTCAAAAAAACGAAATATAGCCTGAATATATAAATATTCAACCTGTTCGTAACTCTGCAAGCAAAATTAAGTCTTACTAAGACTATAAACAAATAACTTATTGAAACAACTACTTCCCTGGCTGATGCCACGCCGGATATTGAATGATACAAAAGAAATTTGCATGTTATTACTAGTACTACTAGTTAAATAACATTGGTTTAAGATCCCTTATTTCTACCCACAGAACTAACTTGAAAAATGAAACTAAATTGAATTTGAAAACTTTAAAATATAAAACTGAACCAAAAACTATGTAAAAATTAAGTAAATAGCCATCTGCAGACGCGTTTCGAGATTTATCTCTCATCAGTGCAGCTTCGCATTTAAATTGAATTTTAAAGAATAAAATACACTTACGTGAAGGTGTTTGTTTACGACTCCTTCACGGTCACGGTCACCTTCACGTAAGTGTATTTTATTCTTTAAAATTCAATTTAAATGCGAAGCTGCACTGATGAGAGATAAATCTCGAAACGCGTCTGCAGATGGCTATTTACTTAATTTTTACATAGTTTTTGGTTCAGTTTTATATTTTAAAGTTTTCAAATTCAATTTAGTTTCATTTTTCAAGTTAGTTCTGTGGGTAGAAATAAGGGATCTTAAACCAATGTTATTTAACTAGTAGTACTAGTAATAACATGCAAATTTCTTTTGTATCATTCAATATCCGGCGTGGCATCAGCCAGGGAAGTAGTTGTTTCAATAAGTTATTTGTTTATAGTCTTAGTAAGACTTAATTTTGCTTGCAGAGTTACGAACAGGTTGAATATTTATATATTCAGGCTATATTTCGTTTTTTTGAATTTATTTAATACTCTCTGCAATAAGTAAGGTTGTTTCTATTTTATTTTTTATTTTTTACATCAGGATGTATCAGAGTGTAGATCAGATGACATTATTTCTTCAGAGGAATTTTATTTTATTCAAAATTGTAGGCTTTATACAGAATGAGTTAAACACTATTCAAAAGCGAAATACCCAGCATGGTTTTCAAATAACAACAGGCAGTAATGTTCGAATGTTTTTTTCAGTATCGAAAACACATGGACTTTATTATTTTCCTTTGCTTGAAATCGTTCTTGGGAAACTTGGACCGGCATTGTTTCTAATTCTGTGGATCATACCGGATTAATGGGAATTTGTACTCAAATTCATGTCGCAAAAAACTAAACATATTTTTTTAATACGTTTTAATACAAACAGTCGAATTGTTGTGAGTCCTATCTGAAGGCCGAACGACTTTGTTCGACAAACGTCGTTATTTTCAGAAGAGATGAACAGAATTGGATGGTATGGTATTCCAATATTTCCATGGTAATTTTAGATTTTTTTAAAGCCACTTTTCAATTGGATTAAGATCGCACCTTAATAAAACTATTACGAGGTTTGCTGTTTTGCTGATTTATGGTAGTAAACGACCATAATGAGGATTTGTCTTGCCTCATTTCCAGCCAACCTCTTAATAGTTTTATTGAGGTGCGGTCCTAGTCCACTTGAAGAGCGGATTAAAAAAATATCTCAAGTCAACATGGAAATATTGAAATACTATAAGCATGTTCAACATCCCCTTGATTCATTTTCTCTGAACAAATCACAGTTTATCTTTCCATCCCCAAAATGTTGGTTTCGATACGTAGGCGCGCAGGGGAGAGAGGCTTAGTTCTTTATTTATTATTCCGCACTTCTTGGAAAATTGTCTGGTTCGGGAATTTAAATAATGCGGAATTTATGTTTTGAATTGGAGCAATGGTTAACTCATAAAATGCAAATTAAAATAATTACGCATTTGTTGAAACGCTTGGCTAAAAATCAAGCGCCAAAGCGTTATAAAACACACAAAGGAAAACGAGGAACGAATTGTATACCTGTTTCATGAAACATCAGCTCCACGAAATATAGAATGTAGCTTGAATATTCGCACATTAATATCAATTATGTTTTGAATTAATATACGCTACTGTGGTTAAAGAAGTTTTAGACATCTTATATTTAACAAGAACTTTTTAATAATATGTGTATTAATAAAATCAATGTAAAAATGTTACTGCAAAATTACTGTAATTTTAAATATATTTTACTATAGAATGTTATTTTCGCGTTTAAAAATATTACAAATAATATAGTATAAGTTGTTCTTATAAAACGTACGAACAAAAACGGTGTTTAACGATCTTTTGGAGAAATGTTCAACTTTCTGCCGCTGTAATACATTTCATATTGGACAGTTATATACAGAATAGGTCAGAAAAAAAAGGTAGATAATGAAAACGTAAGTTAGACCGCGGAAAAGTCTGGGGAAAACTTTTGAGGTTCTAACAAAGATTCAAAATTCATGGTGGATTATATCGATTTTCTCTGAAACTGTCAATGATTTTTGAAATGCCAGTTGATTCATCTATTCGGTTTGCAAACCACAGTCACTTTTTAATCATTTGAATTAACTGTTCTTGAAGATCATTCGCAATAAGATTATTTTTCACAAATAATGCCATTTAAAATGGGTATGTTTTTTTTATTTCATTAGCCTCAGTTATTCATAACAGTTTTTTGCAAATATTAAACATGCATGTCCAATAAACCGAGAATAATAATTCGATTAATTAAGAGACTCTAGTCCGAATATGCAAACCAAGAAAAACAACCCTCATCAAAAGGCGAAGTAATCACAGGACCATCATCAACAAATTCGACAAATACAGATACCAATGCCAAACTCAATCTTTGAACACGACAACTTAAAACTTAAACAACAATAAGCTTTACTTATGATTTATTTTTAACTGCTGTTTTCTATGCAGGATTGATTTTTTAGTTCGTTTTTTTTCTTATAAAATGTAACCCACAATTGCAACCTGACTAAACTCTATCCATTTCCAAGTGGCAGTGGAAATAAACAAACCCGGCTACGTGATAGCCACGTGCGTACTTCAATATACGCTTGCGATTGCCGTGCGTTTAAAAAGTGTTGTACAGCTTTAGTACAGAAATCGTAATAGACTTAAAAAAATATTTACACGGTTTTATTTAACTTGTTATTTTGTCTGCATGTCTGTTTGTCAAATTTACCTATGTAAAGATTCAAAAACTTAAAATTTCTAATAATATTTTAGCGGCCCTCTATTTTTAACAAATTTTGAACAAAAACAAAAATAATATTTAAACATGTTTTTCACTTACTTCTAGTCCGACATTATGTCAAATTAAAGAAAAACATTTTTTAAATGAAATTACCACAGATAATCAGTAGTGTATTTTTGCATAACTAATAAAGTACGATCCATGAAGTTTAGAAAAAAAAATGTGAAATTTTTCAAAACATTGTGGATGTAAATGTATGTTTGTGTCAAATTTATTTCTACTCAAACATATCGTGTGAGCCACAAAATGTTGTTTCAGAGTTGGCTGTGAGATAAATGAGGTATGTCGCATATTATTACGTCATGAGACTAGATTAGTTCAATTGAATTAAATTTAAAAAAATTAATTAATCTCAGACATGACTGCTATGTTTCTCTCTCTCGGGCATGGCCAACTCTGAAACAAAATTCTGTGGCTCACAACTTATTATTAAATTTGTATTATGTGGAAACTCTAGATAAGTTTGGCACTATGTCTCTATGCAAAGATGTTTTCTAGCTTTTTTAATTTAATACGTTGGCTGCATATAAGAAGAAAATGTCACCCCCCATGTGCCCAGATAGAAATAAATAAATCAATACAAGGAAATTGAATTTTTATTATTCTTCAGGCTTACAAGGAACGAAATCATATATTCTTTTTGCAATATATTCTTTTTGCAAACATAATTGAATTTACTTTAATAGAAGAGAGGACTGATCGTGCAATACGTGTGATGCTCACGGCAGCCAACGTGTTAATAATAAAATAAACGCTTTCAAATTTTCTAATTTAATTTGAAATAATTTTTGTCCCTGTACACCAATGTTATTGCAACAGCACTACTATTAATAACATGTCATGGAAGAAGCTGTTTTAATAATTTTAATTAAGTCTTTGTAAGGTTTCATTTTGCAGAGTTACAAACAAATTTAAGTCTAAATTTAGTCTATGTGAGCCGTAATTTTGCCGAGTTACAAATAGGTTGAAAATGTATACATTTAGGCTACTTTTAGTCTTTATTTAATTTATTTAATGCCTCTGCACAAGTATAGGGCTTTAAATTTTAATTAATACTCATATATTGTTCAACAATATTTAGCCCTTTATCTTTGTCATTGGACTAAAATACCTGTGTTTGAGGCACAAAGGTACCCTGAGAAAATTAATATGCCAATAAAATTTGAAACATTCGTTCGATTAAAATTAAAAAAAACATAACAGTTGTTAATAATAATAATTTATTAATGTCAATCAAAAGTTACACAAGTCAATTATGTACATACATAATAAAAAAATATATATATTTATACATGGTGTCCCATTTTAAATTGCCACCCCAAATATCTCTAAACCTGGGCAACATGGCAAAAAATGTTTCAGATTAAAGTTGTAAGGTTTGGAGGGGGGCATTTGCTAGCATTTGCTAATGACTTTGGAGTTAATTTTCAAGGTCAAACAAAGGTCAACTTTCATCTTTCAAATAGGACCCCCTATTTTTTATTGCGGGATCGTATTCCATGGGGAAAAATTTTGTAGGAAACGTTTTTTTTATGTTTTTTTAAAGAGATTTTTCACGAATTTTGTCCGTCATGTTTGAAATCTCAAATGAATCCAGGCTGTGATGTGCACCACGTGGAGGTTGCCGGTGGGACTTTGCCCTGAAAAAGGCCGATGGTTTTAGTGGCTGGAGGTTCGATCTCGTTCTTAGATTAAATTCTCCATCGAGTGTCCATCCTCATCAATGCACTTCTGAACTCGCTGGCTAAAGTTTACTTAAAACATTTCGAAGGGTTTGGATGGAAATTACTTGAAATGCAGCCCTAATCTCTCCTCCATGTTCTGCACTGTTGCCGTACTAATTAATTGAAAAGTTTGAATATTGATGAAACTTAATGCCATCAGATGTCGCGTAGGACACCTGATGGCTCGTCGCATTGCTTTGATGCTAATGCCGAGGGTAATGCATGAATTACAACATGGATTCATCTCAGATTTTAAACAACTTGACGGACAAAACTCTTAAAAAAGCATTTAAAGAAAAAAACGTTTCCTACAAAAAAAAAATGTATTTCTTCTCGTAGAATACGAACCCACAATAAAAAATATGGGGTTCCATTTGAAAAATGAAAGTTGACTTTCGTTTGACCTTGAAAATTAATTTCAAGACCACCTGCATGTCCCCTTCCAAACCCTACAACTTTTATCGGAAATTTTTTTTGGCCATGTTGCTCAGATTTGGAGATATTTGGGGTGGCAATTTAAAATGGGACACCCTGTATACATGTATATAAATATACAGGGTGTCCCACGAGGTAGTGGACAGCCGATATCTCTAAAACGGTTAGTAGTACGAAAATGAAATTTGGTGGCTTTAAATGGTTTGAAATGATGCCCCTTTCTGCATACATAGATTTCATTTCCGTTTCTCCATTTCCGAGAAAATGACATCAACTTCAAAATTTGAAATGGGACACCCTGTATATTTATGGATTTTTGATAAGGTGATTGAAAGACAAATATAGCGATATCATATTATTATTCATATATTGTTTTTAGAAAAACAAAAGAACAATGCAAATAAAAACCACGAACAAATTAACAAACAAAAATGAACTAATTAATAAAAGCTGTGCTACAAGAAATCAGGCTATAAGATGTTTAAATTGATTTCCAGATTTGTTTACACAAAATTCAAGTCTTGCCATAAGGTTTCTTGTGCAAGTTGCTCTCACCATATCTGCAGTAATTGTTCGGCATGCTGCTACGATTCGATTCTGCAAGTCTTCCAGATCTGTAGGTGGTGCGGCATATACAACATCTTTTAAATATCCCCAAAGGAAAAAAATCCAAAGGTGTAATATCTGAGGATCGCGCTGGCCAATGTATCGTACCATTTCATCCGATACAGCGTCCTTGGAAAGTAATATCAAAATACTCACTCATTCGTCGAGAATAGTGAGGGGGTACACCGTCATGTTGCCACCACATCATTGCTCTCTCACTTAGCGAAATCTCATCTGGCAATTCTAGTTCATTTTGGAGGAAATTTAAATATACAGCGCCAGTCAGTGTACTTTGATAAAAATAAGAACCAATCACACGACCATTAAATAAAGCACACCATACATTTATTCCCCAAATGTGCTGAAAATGAGTTTCTTCCATCCATCGCGGATTATCAGGAGACCAGTAATGGCAGTTATGTCGGTTAACATTGCCATTGTTGTGAAATCGATTTTTATCACTCCATAATATTTTATTTAAGAAACTTGGATCGTATTCCAGTTTGATTAATATTTCAGCAATGAAAGTTAATCTTCGTCCAGGATCCTCTGGTGGTTATCCTCGCACTTAATGCACTTTGAATGGGTGGTATTTATTAAATTTCAACACTCTGTGGACTGATGATTTGCTAACTCCTAATTCTTGAGAAAGAAGTCTAGTAGATACATACGGGTTCGCTTGTACATATGCCAAAATATTTGTAACGTTATCTTCCATTAAAACTGACCTTTTTCGGGATGTTTCATGCTTTCCCACCGGAAAAGAACCTCTCCGCAATCTTTCTTCTAACTTCACGAAGGTATTTTTGCTCGGAGTTCGACGATTCGGATATCTAACTCTGTACAAATCTCGAGAGCGTCTACTGTTTTTGCGACATTCTCCATAGATAAGGAGCATGTCGACATACTCGTCATACGTAAAACTGGGAGGCATTACTGTCACGTAATCAGAATGTATTGTCAACTTGACATCGAACATTTGACATGAAGCGTTTTCAATTTTTTTAACGCTTTTTTTGTTTATCCATGCCACCGCGATTATCTATTTCGATTATTACTTCAACAATACTTCCTCATTTTACAATAAAATCCCCTAATAATATGGTATTGCTGTATTTGTCTTTCAATTACCTTTCTAAAAATTCATAAATATACAGGGTGTCCCATTCAAAATTCTGAAGTTGATGTCATTTTCTCGGAAATGGAGAAACGGAAATGAAATCTATGTATGCAGAAAGGGGCAAAATTTCAAACCATTTAAAGCCACCAAATTTCATTTTCGTACTACTAACCGTTTTCGAGATATCGGCTGTCCACTACCTAGTGGGACACCCTGTATAAACAAATACGGTTTATAGTTGTATTGGATATCTTAAATTTACCCTAAAATTATGTTGTATTATAATAGATCATCAAGTAGTAATTCTCCAGTTACTACATAGTAACATCATCCCTTTTGTTTTAGAAACCGAAAAATTTTTGTTCATTGCATTGATTTTAAATTTTACCGTGGGAAGTAACTTCAAAGTACTGGGCAACAAATTAAATAATTTAGGCCCATAATATTTAACGCCATTCTGGCAAGTGCTAAGGCGAATACTAGCAGGGTATAGATGTTCACTAGACCTAGTTTCATAGACGTGAATATCCATATGCTGCATATATATGTGTCTATTTCTGTGTATATATATATATAGCAAACATTCAAGGATGTAGAGGCTAGGGAGCGTTAATATCTTTTCACTTATAAAAGCGTTACGATAGTCTGCTCTGTAATCGAGGGATGCCACGATCCTGACAGCACGTCATTGTAAGCCAAACAGTCTAGTCATTATGCTAGAATAGTTCCATATCAGGATGCCATAGGCCAGATGACTTTGACATAGGGCAAAGTAAGCAGTTCTCATAGCCTGGTGGGGTAGTTCAAATTTTAAATTCCTTAGTAGGAATATTTGAGAACAAATTTTATTTGCAAGGTGTTGTTCATGGATTTGCCATGATAGTTTGGTGTCAACATGGATTCCAAGGAACTTGGTACTATTTTTTGTGGAATTTGGTTTAAGTGAAAACATAATGTTGGCATACTTTTCTGCATTTGCATGTAGTCTGTTAGCTGAAAACTACTTTATTGCAGTATTGACGGATTGTGTATTTTTGTTCATTGCATTGATTTCCCCGTTAGATATGTCAACAATAGATGTGTCATCGGCAAATAATGTGACTGATGATGTTGGTAGTTGTTTGGGAAGATCATTGATGTATATAAGGAATATTAAAGGGCCAAGTATAGACCCCTGGGGTACCACGTGTTTGTATATCATACCTTCAGACATGGTATCCTTCAATTTGACCAACTGTGTACGGCCATTCAAGTATGAGCTTAGTAATTTACAACTACTGTCGAAATTATAATAGTACAATTTTCGAAGAAGAATCTCATGAGAGACACAATCAAATGCTTTGCTTAGATCCATGAAGGTAGCGGAAGTATATAATCCTCTTTCAAAACCTTCATAGATCCGGGCAGTAAAAGCAATGATTGAATCCCTCGTAGATTTACCTCTACGAAAGCCGTACTGGTTGTCCGTTATCAAATTATACCTGTCCAGATAATCTAACATTTGTTGAAACAAAATTCTTTCAAGAACCTTAGAAATAATTGCAAGGAGTGAGATGGGCCTGAAATTATTGACATCAGTCCTGCTTCCTTTTTTGTGAACAGGTATAATGTAAGCACGTTTGAGGCAGTCGGGAAAAATACCTGACCGTATGCATGCATTAATTAGTTTGGTTAAAGGACTAATTATGGTGTGAATTACTTCGTTCAGAAGGTTAGTAGTTAATCCGTAAATATCTCGACTCCTTGAGTTCTTTAATTGGTTCACTATGGTCCTGACAGCAGCTTGACTGACTTCTGGAAACGAAAAGTAGCATCCCTTAGTTTTTACATTAAGTTCGTGCAAGAAAATAATGGGATCCAAAGGCGGCCGTAATATGTTATTTTATTTAGCAGTATCTCGTGCCATACACAATCGAAGGTTTTTGCCAAGTCGTAGAATATGGAACCTGAGTGATTATTGTTTTCATATCCATTAAGAATATATTGTATTAAATACATTATTGCATCACTCGTTGATTTGTCGTTCCTGAAGCCAAACTGAGACTCATTGAAAATTTCAATTTTCGAAATATTGTTGTAATTGATTTTTAAGTATGAGTTCAAAAATGTTCCAAATAATTGGGATTATAGATATAGGCCTAAAATTACTTCATTTGCATCATTTACGTTGCCCCTTTTAAATAAAGGCACGATTTTAGAAATTTTTAAAAGACTAGGAAATACATTCTCTCGGATGCACTCATTTATTAACTTGGTTAAAGGAATGAGAATTTCTCCGTTACGGAGTACGAAGTACATTGTTGGGTCCCTAGATGCAATTTTAGCAATTTCTGGAAAAAAATGCGTATGTGTGTGTGTGTGTGCGCGCGCGTGTGTTATGTGTGTGTGTGCGCGCGCGTGTGTTTGTGTGGGTGTGTGTGCGCGCGTGTGTTTGTGTGTGTGTGTGTCTGACTGCTGTATCTCAAAAACTAAAACAGCAATTAATATAGAACTTTTAACATAAGTCTTATTTGGCAATCCAAAGAACTGGTAAAATTCCGTACGCCGGAAGTGGATTTTCTGTTTTTTTTTCAATATTTAAAAAAATGGAAAATATTACAAAAACATTCAAATAAATATTGAAGACAACTAGGAAATTAACATCTTTTGTAAGAAAATATTTTCCATAAAATCATTTTTATTCGAGAAAAAAAATGTTTTCTTTTATTGTTGGTTTATAATTATGAAACTATGATTGTAACATCAAATTTATATTAATAGTAACTGTACAGAATGCCAAAAAGAACAACTTATAAAGAATAAGTTTTTTTCGGAAACTAAACTCTTTGGTTTTTGAATAAACTGACATTTGCAATATAATTTGTCATTTTCATCTTTCATAATTTTGACGTTTCAAACTTCAGTTCCATCTGATCCTTCAATACGCTGATTGTACATTTAAAATATGATTTATATAGAAAATAAGCCATGAAATTATAAATATAAATAAATTTTATACCATGAATCGAAAAAAGTAACATGATGGCCACATCACCATTTTTTTAATTATTTTGATCCCACAACCTCATTTTCTATGTTTTCCTCACCTGCTGATTTATCAACATCTGGCGGTATGTATGCAACCTCAATTATGTCTATAAATACATAAACTTAATGTTATTGTTGCCGCGAAAAAAGGAACTAAATTACGTACCTCTTTCATATTCCAATTCGTCAAATGCTTGTTCTACTGCATCCTTTAGTTAATTAAAATTTAAAAAAAACCTGCTAATTCGATTTGCTATCAACTATAGTTACCACAAAAAAATAAGCAACACTCTCCAAGAAAATCATGGATCCCATTTTTTATACAGTATGTTTTTTTTATCGTGGGCCATAGGATTTTACATGCTAAAAATTATACCTTGTGTTAATGTACATTATATCATATAATTTTGAAGCAAATTTTAGTTAGTAATATAAACCTTTTATTTTTCTACATAATTAGAATAATTTAAACATGTTTTATTCCATTAAAAAATGAAATTATTTAATATAAATAACAGCAAAAATAATCAATGTACCTTGAATTTACGAAATGTCAGATTGATTAGTGAGGCAAGTAATCAAACGAATTTATGCTAGAAAATGTTTACACTGTTGAAGAACGGCTGGAATTTGTAACGGCAATTATAAGAGGTCCAGCAGGGAAATAGTTTACAACTTTTCTGCAGCGTATTCCGCTCGTCTGGTTCCGAAAATTTTATGATAAAATATACATTAACACAAGGTATAAATTTTAGCATGTAAAATCCTATGGCCCACGAAAAAAAAAAACATACTGTATAAATTATTGATTAGGAAATTCAAAAATATTCATATGAAAGATGACATTTTTATACAGTCAGTTCGACAATGAAAAGATTTCTTAAAATCAACAACAAAAATAAGGGGTTGTCATTAAAAAAACGAATGGAACTTATTTTAACACCAATTGTATTAATTAGCAAGTAAAATAAATTTTTAGAATAATTACAAATGTTTGTACACCACAAACACAATAATTAAACATTTTAGGACAAATGTATGCATCTGATAATTAAAAAAAAAATGTATACCACCCGGTTAACCCATATTTTGCCAGTGATGTAAGAAACGTGCAAGCAAAATTCATCAGAAATATCATCACCAATATATCGTCCCGGTGCATCCACCATAATTTTATACACGCCTACGTTTAACAAGCAGTTGAATTTATATAAACGTCTGCATTAAACATATTTAATAAATGATATTTCAGTTCAATTGTGGATCCTTTGAAGTAAAATCCTGAATTATTTTTAATACGAAACTAATAAGCCCTTGCGCTTATCACATAATTAATTCTAATTATCTTATCGACTAAACCTTAAAAGCATTTAGTCGTTGAGATATAAAAGTGGCGGTAATTGAATTTTCCAGCCTCCGTTTCAATAAATAAATTATGTGGTTGAAAGCAATTTCCTTTCAGAACTATAATGTAATTTTCAGTGGTAATGACGCGGCGCACAAAATCCCGCATTATGAATTTAAAATTCGGCCGCAACAGTGCAGCCGACTGGGTGATTAAATAAAGCGTCAGACCATTACGGCCCTTTATACATGCAAATTGTCCTCAGTCGTGTATCAAAACAAAAATCTGAAACTTTAATTACTGCAATTTTGTACACACTTCCATCGCTACAATTAGGAGTATTACATCAAAACGACTGGACTTTCTTCACTCCCTAATGTAACGTCACACCGGGGAGATGATGTACATCGCAGGGGCCCTTTCGAACTTTAACGAGGGAATAAAGTGGTTCAAGTGTGAGGCATCGCCTGACAGCGCCCATTTACGAAGCGCACCTTACATTTTCCACGGGAAGGGATGAATGACGCATTTTAAGTATCTCAAATTGCAGCGGAAAATGTCTGAAAGGGCCGCGCTAGATAGGTTTTCATTAATGGATGGTAACATCATAAACTTGTCTTGTTTATCACTTTTCGTTTAAAATGCTCTTTTACTTTTATATCGGGCTTTCGTGAACTTATGAAATATTTGATTTTTCACGCACTGTATTTCTAATATAAATATTCACTTGATGACGTTCATACGTCGAAACTTAAGTCGTGAATTTTTGTTTGTACATATGAAAAAAATGTATCTTCAGAATAGTAAACTAATTGTGATACAAACATAGTAAGTGTGTTATATTATTATAATTTCCTGTGAAATCTAAATTCTTATGTAATTTAATATTTGATTAAAATTTAATTAAAACAAATCGCTGATTTAATTTAAAATAGATCAATAATATCAACTCTTTTATAGCCGGTAATATTTCAATGGTTTATGAAATTTCGTGACATCTTTAATTTGTAGAGAAAACAATACTCCTTTGAAATTAATTTTATGATGACAATGATTTCCTCTTAAGTAAAGTTTGAATCTGCTCTTGTAACCATTTCCAAATGTTTAAAACCGGTTGTCTCGATTAGTGTAAAATTCCCTTATTTTATCGCAGATTAACAAGCAATAACAAAAAAGTACTCTACTTTTCTCGTTTTATAATTTGGGCCTTGCAAAGACTTCAATAAGGGCGAAATGTGGTTTTTGGACAAAAAAAAATATATTGAAAAAATTTTGAGGGCCAGAAAGTCTCACTTGGGGTTTTCTAAGGGTACCTAAATGATTTCCGAGGGATAGAAGTCTCCAAGAAATCCCCTTTAGGGACATTATGATGCCTTAATACACCCAAAAACGTTCCATGCGTATTAAAATCCGGTCAAAAATTACCAAAATCGTGTATTTTTATGTTTTTCGACCTTTTGCATCACTTAAAAAATGTTTGGCAATACACAATTTTGAAGACAATGAAAAATTCCAAAAGATACAGTTTTTGGATTTCCTGTTGCGAAAAAAACAAATATTGAAATGGCTGCCAGTTTTCAGTTATCAAGCCGAAAAATCTGAAAAAAATACCATAATGAGGCAGATAAATGTGTTTTTCGAAACCGCATGTAAAAAATATTATTTCTAGCTCGAGTTATTCCAAAAATACTGAAAATCCGTTTTTTTGAGCTGGCGGCCGCTACCGAATCGAATGCTCTAAGTCCGGTCAAAATGCCCTTTGTTCAAAATTCTGACGATTCATTTCTGGAAAAATGCTCGGACACATCGATTAGTATTTTCAACTGCGCATTTTTTGCACTAAAAATTGTATATGTAGTGTGTCCCATAAACAAATGCCGAAACAAGGACACCTTTTTTAAATGGAACACTTCTTATATTGTCGCAAGTTTGGATTCGTCGGAAAATTCTTAATATTGAGAAAATTAAAAATTACATCACAACAGTTTAAGGAATGTAAATAAGTTTTTGATTGCGACAGTGAAGTAGGCGAACATCAACTCTTTGTCGGCGTCATTCAGTGTTGACGCAACGGTTACAATTTATTGAAATGAAAGTGCATTTATCTGAGAAAGAACGTGTTGAATTACTTATGATGATTTTGGAGACAGAGTGCATTGGAAGTATCTGAACCTTACGGTTTGACAATATTGCACTCAAAGTGGGCATGAGTAAAGTTTCAGCTAAGTGGGTCCCAAGATTTTTATTCCCTGACCAAAAGCCGCGTAGACAGTTTTGCCGAAACAATTTGGACTTCTTAATGCGAATAGTCACTGGTGATGAGATTTGGGTACATGAGACCCTGAGACAAAATCTATGCAATGGGTGCTTAAGGGTTCTCCTCCCCTAGTGAAAGCTCGCACCCGATCTTCGGCTGGAAAACTCATCTCAACCATCTTTTGGGACTTGCAAAGTATTCTCTTGATTGAAAATCTACAATAATAGCAGAGGCTTATGGTAACACCCAAAAAAGTTGCATAAGGCTATTGCTAAAGAACTCCCCAGATTATTGCAAGGTGATGTGAAGCTTCTTCATGACAATGCGACCGTGCCTAAAGTAGCCAAAATCCAAACCATTCTGCAAGAATTTTGCTTTACAGAGCTAGACCATCCACCTTATAGTTGGCTCTGGCACCGTTCCACTTCGACCTGTTCGGAAATCTAAAAGAACTTCAGAGGGCATCGCTTTGGAACAGACGAGGCCGCCAATGATTATTTTGATACTCAAGAAGAATCTTTTTTTTCTACTGGTATTAACTCATTGCAGGACAAATGGCACAAGTGCGTTGAAGTAGGGGGAGATGAATTGAAATATAAAGTTATATAAAAAATTGTATGTGTTTTGTTTCTCAGTTAGATAGATAATTTTTCTAGTTCTCCTTGTAGATGGAGTGAATAAGTATTTTGAGAAGAGAAAGTTAACACGTTGACCGCTTTGTCAGTCACCGGTGAAGTATTCCAATGGGGCCACGTCAGTCACTGATGACTGATAGTTAGTACCTACTTTAAACTTACTATTTAGCGCTGTCAGTCACGAGTTTGATTGGCCGTTGAATTTGTTAGAGAGAATGTTTGTGAGAGTGAGACACGTCTTTGACACATTGCACGACGGGGCGAAACGCATAATTTTTTGCCATTGGAACTTTGTTAGTCACCTGTGACTGACACATAAAAACCCTTAATTTCGTCTAAAAAATGCATCAAAATGAATTAAATAAGCATACTCTTACTAATTTTTAACATAAAACTTAAAAACAAAGAAAACTTTTTTTGACATTTTACAAAAAACCTTGTTGGCAGCCAATGTGCTAAGTGTAAATGTGGTAATTGCAAAAAGAAAACCAAATTGTTGAGTATTATATAAAAATTTGCAATTGTATTATATAGTTCCAACCATTTATAGAATAACAACTTTTATATTACTTACATGCACTTTTCAGTCCTCCGTCAGCAGAGTTGAAGCCCAGCATCCACGGAACATTATTGACATTACCTTCTTTAATTAAATCCGCTGGATGGGCATCGATAAATGCTCCTGGACTTTTTGGTTCGATGGTTGGGCGGAAGGGAACAATAGGATCTGCATCCCAAAGCTGCAAAACGCCCGTAATAAAATAATATTTTTCTGCAGCCGTCCCAAAAATAAAACTTTCGGTATGATTTATTAAATCGAAAGTGCCACTTTACATAAATCGTACCGAAAGTTGTTATTTTCGGGACGATTTTGTTTCACTTTCGGAACGATTTCTATACTTTCGGGACGCTTTTTGTTACTTTCGGGACTATTTTGCGTATATAAGTAGGCGACCTTGATAAAAACATCAACTTCGTATTTAATTATGACAGCGCTTGTCATATAACATTCGTGTATGTTTTTGCTCTTTTAACATAAAAACGGCTGCAGAAAAAATATTGTACGTAACTCGTTCCAAAAGTGATTTTACGGGACTCGCAGGATTCCAGGACTCGCCTACGGCTCGCCCTATGGCTCGTACTAGAAAATTCCTACTCATCCCGTAAAATATCACTTTCGGAACTTGTTACGTAAATTACTATTTTGCTGAAGTTAAGATGGTTGAACATTCCGCTCATAATCTTAAGATTCATATCGTATTTTCTTGTAATTTCATTGCATTTTGTTAAATTTGTTTTATGGTTCGTTCACTGGTAATATGGTTCTTTTAGTAAGAAAGTGTAAACATTCAGAAAACCCATCAGTTTGTTGCAAAACCTAGTACGTTTGAGTCATAGTGGAATAATTCCAAAAGTACACTTCAAAAGGTACAGAGTTCACATGATGTGCATTTCACATGGGTACCTATAGTCTTACTATAAGTGACCACTCGTTGAACTCAGCAAGAAGTGTGTAATTTATTTAATGCAACTCATCCTGATAGACCTCCAATTACTAGATCTACTGTTAGCAAAATTGAATCGAAATTTGTTGAACACGACCACTTTAGGAATACCAGCAAACATATCTGAGGCTTCTGAGCTGGACGTTCTGCTAGAAACTCAAAATAACCTACATAGGGTTGCAACGGCTACATAGATCACATAGACAAGAACTGCAATTTATCCTCAGGATCAGTTTATAACTACTTCGGGTAGCTAGGTATCACCTTTATAAGGTTCAATTGACCCACGAATTATTAGAAGACGATTTTGTCCGAAGAGTGCAATGAGCAGATTATTGCGGCTAAAAATCAAAATTTAAATTTCATCAGATGAGGCTACTTTTGTTTTGAATGTACACGACAGTAGACAAAGCTGTAAATCCTCATTGGATACAAAAATGCCACACACAGTACCTATCCTCAAAAAGTAAATGTGTGGGCAGGCATTGTAGAAAATCGAATTCTTGGGGGAACTTTAAATGGGGAATGCCACTTGGACTTTCTTCAATTTGAACTAATCCCCACTTTAGCTGTTTTGTTTCCTGATCCCCTCATATTGACATATGGTTTCAACAAGATAGGGCACCTCCTGGCTGTTCGAGAATTTCTGGATGTAACTTTTCTCTATAAATGGATTGGACGAAGCTGTCCCATTGAGTGGCCTCCAAGATCACCAGATATAACCCTATTAGATTTTTTCTTATCTGGTTATTTGAAATCTAAAGTTTATGTGAATAGACCAAACATTGTTGATGATCTGAAACAGAGAATACGCCAGGAAATATAACTTATTTCACCAGAAATAATTGAAAACGTTCAATGGGAAACAATTCTTTTACCAGAAAAATGCATTGAAGTAAACATTTATTATAAAGCATTTATTGTTATGTTATTATATTTTTGTATGATTTATTGTTAAACATTGTTACTTTAAAATGGCCGACTTATAATAATTGACAATATTTCGTAAATAGTTGAAGGTAGATATAGAAATACACGGGAAAGATCTAGAATTTTCCGACGATAAATAATTAATAAAATAATTATAAAAATTTTAGAAAATACTAATCGACGTGTTCCGGCGTTTTTTCAAAAATGAATCACCGAATTTGTTTCTTTCAACATGAACGCACTGAACATTATTTTAGGTCTCCAGCGTTCGGAATTGCATCGCTTCATTTTATGGTTCGTCCTATTCGACCTAAATGTTCAATCAAAGGCAACAACCAAAACCTGATTGCGGAGGTATTTTTGACAATCACAGCCAACGCTCACAGTGGCAGTCCAGTGCCCAAAAAGCGGAAATAATTGTTGGCGCAAATGCCGGCTCCAGTTTAAATATAATTTGCGTTCGATTTCGATCGCCAATGGGCATTTGTACATTTTCGGGAATTAAATTACTTTTTTACAGTTAACGCCATCGGATATGTAACATTTCAATTTTATTGGACGGAAAATCGATTTAATCAAAGTGTTATGAAGATTCTTTGATCGTCCTAAAATATAACATTAACGATATTTGCCTTAATAGCACGCATCAAAAACATCAAATTTTGATAAGAAAACGTATTTCTTTTGTTACTGAAAACAATCCCCATCTAATTAGTATGGCGAACTATGAAATCGCACAGATCACCATACATATAGTTTCTTATGAAATCATTAAATTTGTCGTTTACGACATGATTCACAGGGCATAACAAATGTAATTATTATTATTTTTTTACACATAAACACATATTTTTGTTTAGTTTTTAATTATCTTGCTTTTACACATAGATAAATAGGATATTATTTATATTTGTAGTTCATTAAGAAATGTTTATAATTAAATGAACAACAAAATTTCATTTAATCTTAAAAAAAGGTTTGTAGTTTACGTTAAAGATGATACGAAGAGTGGTGGGTGGGCCCTACTTAGTGGTGGGTGGGTTAGTGGTGGGTGGGCCCTACCTATCCTACAATCAAAACAATTTAACCTATCCTACAATCAAAACAGTTTATTAACAAATGGGGTTATTACAAAATTTTAATTTTGCAAAAGAAGCAAAAGCAAACATGGACCGTGCTTCGGTATAACTAAGAGAGTATAACTAAGAGGGTACGATTCATTGGAATTGGAACACACTCTCATAATCTGTGATTTAATGTTTAGAACGATTAATCATTTCTTTATCATTTCATTGATTATTTATTAACACTATTCGATCATCCATAATTTTAATTTAAAAAAAAATGGTAATGCATTCATATTGCTTGTTCGTTAAAAATTTAATCTGGAGAATATTCAACTTTAATTGAATTAGTTTTTAAATTATACAACACCCTCGCCTTTCCGGGATACGTATATCCCGGTGGGTTTAAAAAAAATCAACTTTGTGACCGGCTGAACTTATATCTCCCAGGAAATTACTGCTGGGACATACTGCTACAGTCCACGTAATTTTAAACCCAAAACAAATATTTGTTACGTGTTTTCATTACGTACGATACTAACTGGGCAATACGTCACCCCCGAGTAAATGTAAATTAACACGAGAACATTTCATGCAGATTAAATGAAAACCGTGAATTTTTATTCTTATTACATAAAAAATAGGGATGTGGCCATACCTTTTGATTGTGTAATAATGATTTATATTTATATTTTCAAGGTTGATTATCAACAGTAATATAACGAGTGCCTATGATTTTGTCGGCAATTATTAGCGGCAGGATCACAATTGCTTGTTGCGACGAAAATCGGACCGACTCGACTGCGAAGCAGGAGTGCCAATTCTAGGAGCAGCAAGCAAGAGTGATCCAGACGCTAATAATTGCCTAGGAAAAATCAGTCATGAGTTAGATTCAAGAAGACAATTGGCCGAACAGAAAGTTCACACTTCATAATTTGAAAAGTTAAATTTAGTGACACCAAGTGTCAGACGTGTATTAATCTGCACTACAATAATTGTAGTAAAAATGAGCTTACCAAAATTTTGAGAAATGCCTATGAATACTATTACGATGAAAGCATTTTTTGAGATAAAATTCAAACGTACAGGGTGTCCCAAAATTGAGATACGACCCCTAAGTTAAAATTTTAAATGTGAACCCCCATTTTTTTGTTGCATTTATCGATTCTACGAACTCGAAACATTGGAATTAATAAGGAAAAATCATTATTTACTTAATGAAATGGTTTTTTCTTATTGATTCCAATGTTTCGATGAAACCATGTTATCTTTTACCAGAAATAAAATAGTAGCAGTACCCTTTTAAACGCAACAAAAATGGGGGTTCACATTTGAAAATTTTAACTTAGGGGTCCTATCTAAAATTTGGGATACCCTGTACATTTTATCTCAAAAAATGCGCGTTAAAAAATAATAATACAAGTGTCCGAGCATTTTTCTGAAAGAAAATACCCTGAATTTTAATCGAATTGATTCCTTACTTTATGTACACAGTTTATATACGTACGCTTAAGAATTTTTCTATGTACGAGGATTTAACTAGTTCAGAAAAGACGTAAAACCATTTTGTGAGACAAAGTAGGGATCGTGGCTCCCCCTTTCTGTAAATTTTATAGAAATATATCTATTTTCTGATGATGTAATATTTCTTATACTTATATTCCAATGGTAATTTCCATTTCCCCATCAGCAACAAACTACACGGATGAGACCTGAAATGTCGAAACCGGTCTGTATGTGTTCTGATCAGGAAACAATATTTAATGCAATATTTCTGTTTTTTCCAGTTCTTATTTTGATTTGTACCTGTTTTTAGGAAGATATATAAGTAAACTTCATGTTTACACTAAATATGTTTTTTTTATATTTTGTATATTTATACCTTTAAAGTATTATATAAACAAATAAGGATAATTAAAGTACATAGCAAGTCAACATACTTCTTCATTTCTCGTGAAAAGTTACTTAAAGTTCTTTAATTTTTACACAAACAATACTCATACTGTTAACGTATACATATATCCGTTTTCCTATCAATTTATTCTGTAGAATACCAATTAAGTAATCAATTAATTTATTCTTTACCATGTTAATTGCCTATAACAGGTTAGAAATGAACATTAATACACACTTTTTAGGATTAATCTGTCCAAATATTTCGTTAATATTAACTTATTAAAATGTCTGTACTTTGCATATGTTAGAAGCAAACTGGAATATGCATCCCTAATTTGGTATCCTATGCTCGTGTCACACAGCGTACCTATTATACGCATCGAAAGGAAATTCTTGAAATTCCTATCGTTTAAACTAGACGGTAGTTATCCAGTAAGAGGTGTACCACAGGAGGATCTACTAAACAGACACGATATAACTGATATCAATGCTCGCAGGGATTCTTACAGTGCAAATTTCGCAAAAAACCTGATATCCAACAAAACTGATTGCAGCTATCTTCTTGGAAAACTGCAGTTTTATATACCTCGATTGGGATCCAGGCATGCAGTGACCTTCAGCCACCCTACAGCACGAACAAATTTACTACAACGCTCACCGATCCACCTGATGTGCAAGGCGGCCGACAGTGCGTTCGACGATATATTTCTGTAGTCCTAATCTTGTAACCAATACTATTATGAGTTTTGTAGATAATGTGTTCACATCTCTCACTCTTTTTATTTTGGTTTTATTCTATTTTATTTCTATTTTTATTGTTTATTTTAAATACTTACATTAATGTAAAATTTGTTTTTAGCTGTATTTTGTCATGTTATCCTGTTATTGGACATCTTGATGTCTGTTGGATAATAAAGCCCATTATTATTATTATTATTATTATTATTATTATATGTACTTCCATTTATTTATGTATTTTATTTATTTATTTATTTATAATACAACCAACGGAACAAATTTCCAATCACAGGTTATATAAATCAAAATACAATTGCTTAAGAAAAAACAACCAAAATAAGAATGCGTACTTATAAGTAAACCTAGACGGATAACATATTTAATATAACATTAAAACATAGTTTAGCGCACTTAAAATTAAATATATCTATGGAAAATCCAATTCAACTAATTTATTATAAATAGAGCACATTGAAAAGAGAGAAGATTTGATTAATAAATTTGTTTTAGGAATCGGTAAATGAAAGAAACGTTCTTGCCTAAGGCGATTAGGAACTTGAAATTTTAATTGAACGATAATGTCTGGACAATCAATAAAGTTATTTAATATCTTAAAAAGTACTGTAACTTGATGTGCTTTACGGCGACTTTCAAGAGTTTGAATGTTAAAAGTATTTAACAGAGTCTCATATGAAATGCAATCATTTGGATAGAATCCATACTTTTTAAGATACAAATACTTAACAAAACGCTTTTGAATTGACTCGATTAGATTTGTGTATTTGTTATAGAGCGGATTCCAAATACAACACGCCCGAAAGTTTCGGTTTTCAACAAAGAAACCTCGGGACCTCTGGTTCGAAGGAAACGGCTCAGTAATAAATTTGCTCATTCTGGTCGAATCCAGCTTCAACTGGGCGGTTTAAGGTATACTTCACGTGCTTTGTAGTTCATTTTACTCTTTTTTCCTCTTAAGTTTGATTTGCAATAGGGATCATTTTCATTAGCCTTGTGCAAAAATTGTGCTTCTCAAAGTTAATTAAATCAACATTTAAGAGAGACGACGACTAGAGTTAGAGCTGTGTTTTTCAACTTTCAACCTTACGCTTTGTTCACGTGAGGTTATTTCGAAATCTAGGTCATTTTTTGCTGAATCTTATTTATAAATGTATTTTTAGTAAATTTTAAAAATTTCAAGTCGTTAACAATTGTTTTTGAAAATTTTCCAGGCAACAGAGGTTTTGAAACACACTCTTTTTGTGGAGATTTCTCCTGAAATATAGAAATGTGGTGTTTGGAGATTTTTGCAGAAGCATAATTCTGTATGAATATTGGGCGATTCTGGAAAATTTTAAGACGGTGGCAAGTGTTTTTATATTTTTTCAAGCCATTAAAATATTTTCAAATTTCTCCAACCATACGCTCTAATCACAGATTATTATGGTACCGGTTTTTAATTAAATCTGACATGTTTTTTAAGAAAATTGAGATAGGCCCCGATTATACAGAATTCGTTTTTTTTTCTGCCAAACTGACCGATGTATACCTTAATTTTTGGTGTATATTCGCTAGAAACTGGAAATTTATATTTCTCTCAAATCGACAACTAGCGAGTGACCTTTCAATTTTTCCGAAAACTATTCCAGTTATATACCGGGTGACCCAGGGATCTGTAAAAGCCCCATAACTTATTTGCTATTTGAGATATGGACATCTAGTTTTCTTGAACTGGTACCCACACTTATTCTACATATTTTAAAAATATGTATGTTTTTATACAGGTTGTCCCAATATACATAACAGAACAAAGTTATGTTTTTTTAAATGGAACACCCTGTATTTTATACTTTATTTTCAACCCTCTTGAGAAGCTGATAAAAATAGTATTGGACAGTATGGGTCTATAATGGACGGTTGGTTAGTTATGGGCAAATTTGTGGCAAAAACAGGTACACATTGAAACCATTGCAGAAGCCCTCTTAGCAAAGTTAGCGTCATTTTTTATACACTAAAGAATTTTCCACATCATGAAGAATAATATAAATCGGCTTTGGTTCTTTTTTGTTCATACTGCTATACAGGGTGTCAACATACGCAAAATATTGTATAACTATTTTTTTTCAAATGGATCACCCTATATATCTTACCACCAATGCATGGAATTTTTAATAAGCTTTTCAATGATGTACAATTTGTATAATGAAATATTAAGGATTCTTGAGATTTATCCATAAAAACATTTTTCTTTTGTCACCTCCTGCTCATTTTTGGATTTTCAGCCAAAACTATGCATTTTATGAAAAAATAATAAAAGACCAAAGTTGTAGAGCGGAAAATTTTCGATCGATATAGGTCTTTCGATTTTTCCAATAATGCGTGCATTGCCCGCCAGAGTGCGCAAAATCGTGACCGTATATGAATTTTTGCGTTTTTCTCAAATTTTTTGTTAATCAATTGCACTATACTTTATTTTCCACGTCCTCTAGGAGAAAAACGGGTAATTATAGAATTATTGAAATGACCTAGATCGATTGAAAATATTCCGCTCTACAACTCTTAAAAGATGTAATTTTTGCCCAAAATGCATAATTTTCGCTAAAAATGCAAAGAATCATTGAGAAACGCAAAAATGGATACATTTATTTTCAATTTGCATTTTTAAGGAAAACTATGAATTTTTGGCAAAAATTGCTTCTATTAAGAGTTGTAGAGCGAAACATTTTCAATCGATATGGGCCATTTTAATGTCCCTATAATATTCCGTTTTTCCGCTAGAGGGTGCGGAATTATTAATAAAAAATTTGTATAATGAAATATTAAGGATTCTTGAGATTTATCCATAAAAACATTTTTCTTTTGTCACCTCCTGCTCATTTTTGGATTTTCAGCCAAAACTATGCATTTTATGAAAAAATAATAAAAGACCAAAGTTGTAGAGCGGAAAATTTTCGATCGATATTGGTCTTTCGATTTTTCCAATAATGCGTGCATTGCCCGCCAGAGTGCGCAAAATCGTGACCGTATATGAATTTTTGCGTTTTTCTCAAATTTTTTGTTAATCAATTGCACTATACTTTATTTTCCACGTCCTCTAGGAGAAAAACGGGTAATTATAGAATTATTGAAATGACCTAGATCGATTGAAAATATTCCGCTCTACAACTCTTAAAAGATGTAATTTTTGCCCAAAATGCATAATTTTCGCTAAAAATGCAAAGAATCATTGAGAAACGCAAAAATGGATACATTTATTTTCAATTTGCATTTTTAAGGAAAACTATGAATTTTTGGCAAAAATTGCTTCTATTAAGAGTTGTAGAGCGAAACATTTTCAATCGATATGGGCCATTTTAATGTCCCTATAATATTCCGTTTTTCCGCTAGAGGGTGCGGAATTATTAATAAAAAATTTGAAAAGAAAACGCTAAAATGCATACACCATCACGATTTTGCGCTCTCTGGCGGGCAATGCACGATTTATCTTAAAAGTTGAAAGACCTATATCGCTCTACAACTTTGGTCTCTTGTATTTTTTCCTGAAAATGCATAGTTTTGGCTGAAAATCCAAAAATCAGCAGAACATAGCAAAAGAAATATGTTTTTATTGATAAATCTCAAGAATCTTTAATATTTTGTTATACAAACTGTATATCATTGGAAAGCTTATTAAAAATGCCATAGATTGGTGGCAACTTATATAGGGTGTTCCATTTGAAAAAAAATAGTTATCCATTGTTTTGCATATGTTGACACCCTGTATAGCAGTATGAACAAAAAAGGACCAAAGCCGATGTGTATTATTCTTTATGATGTGGGAAATTTTCTAGTGTATAAATAATGATGCTATCTTTGCTGGGAACGCTTCTGCAATGTTTTCAATGTGTACATGTTTTTGCTACAAATTTGCCCATAACTAATCAACCGTCTATAATAGACCCATACTATCTGATACTATTTTCATCAGCTTGTTAAGAGGGTTGAAAATAAAATATAAAATACAGGGTGTTCCATTTAAAAAAACATAACTTTGTTCTGTTATGTATATTGGGACACCCTGTACAAAAACATACATATTTTTCAAATATGTAGAATAAGTGTGGGTACCAGTTCAAGAAAACTAGAAGTCGATATCTCAAATAGCAAATAAGTTATGGGGCTTTTACAGATCCCTGGGTCACCCGGTATATAAAAAAAAACTTGACAAACTGGTACTATAGTGTATTTTTAATTACAATATTAATGAAATCGGGTTGAATCATTTTTAATTTTTTTTTCCGCGAAACTATATAGAAAAGCTTTGATGGTACTACCCAACACCTTCTCAATGCTACACACTGTGTTTTTATTTAAATGTATTTTTTATATAGGTATAGTGGTTTGAATGAAAAATGCAACACCAAGAAGTTATGGTCAGATTCTAATGAAAATTTCACAGAAGTTGTGTTTGAATGTCCCAAGTAAACGATCAAAATTTCAGTTGAAAATCTTACTTACACAAGCATTTTTTTTAATAATGAGTCGGTCCTTCGTTGTTTCTAATGCACTCATTCACGCGGTTCGGCATGCTTTGAATGAGGTGATCAATATCTTCTTGGGGTAGCTCATCCCAAGCTTCCTGAATCCGCAAACGAAGTTCGTCCAAAGTGTCTGGGGCACGGGGTAAATTTCCTAGTCTGACGCCTATCATTTCCCAAACATGTTCGATGGGCGAAAGGTCTGGTGAGCGAGAAGGCTATGGAAGCACTACAACGTTAGCTTCTTCTAAACACTCGATTGTTACCCTTACTGTATGTGGGCGAGCATTATCTTGCTGAAAGATAGGGTTTTGCAACCCTTGTAAGTACGGCAGTGCAACGGGCTCTAGAATAGTCTGTACGTAGCGCCAAGCATTTAGGGTGCCAGGAATAAAAACTAGAGGGGACCTACCACCATATATGATGGCACCCCAAATCATCACCCCCTGCGTGAGAGCAGTATGCCGAGGAAGCGCGAAGTCCATATTTCTGCGTTCCCCGCGGAAACGTCTGACACGTCTACGTCCATCGTTGGCCCACAAACAAAATCTGGATTCGTCAGTGAACACAATTTGTTGCCATTCTTGTCTCCAATTCACCCGTTCTCTACACCATTCCAACCTAGAAGCTCTATGACGTAGAGTCAGGGGAAGGCAACAAAAAGGACGATAACTACGCATTCCAAAACTCCGTATTCGATGATATATCGATGCCATTGAGATTCTAACATTTAATGTATCCCTCCAAGTGTTTCCAATGGCCCGCGTAGTTGACAATCTTTCTCTTATCGCCAAAAGTCTCAACATGCCTTCTTCGCGCTCTGTCGTTCTTCGCTGTGATCCAGATCCTCTCCGACGTCCATGAAAACCTTCCTCAGACCATCTTCGCCAGCACCTCATTACTGTGATTGCGTCACGTTCCATTCTATTGGCAATTTCTCTAAACGAAAGACCACCCTCTCTCATGCCAATAATACGACCTCGCTCGAAATTACTTAGTTGTACAAAATTTCGACGGTTACGAACTCTCGGCATTTTAAATGATGTTCTTCGCACTATTATCACAAGAAAACGAATCCAAATTGTTCCATGTTTATAAAAACACCATTTAATATTGCTATTTTTCGTATATAAAATCATCCTAAAAAGAGGTTTCACGAAGGAGTTTTTTATTGAAATTTTAATGAGTTACTTTTTATACCAAAAGCCATCAATTATAGAAAAATTTAATAAATTCTGGCTGTTTTCTTGGCCCACTCAGAATTCTCTGTGGCCCCTACAATATTATGTCTCCTTTGTGGCATCCTACGAAATACTCTGCGGCCCCTAGGGAGGCCATATGCCTCACGTTGGGAACCGCTGAGCAAGACAACGGCGTCGTTCATGATACTATAGCACGTACGGTTACGTAACAATTTTTGAATTTGTTTTTAGCTGACATCGGATGTTTACTCTTCGCGCCCTCGAATCATCTATCAAATAAATTAAATAAAGCAAACGAGCTGCTACATGTCAATAGCAGCTCATTTGATTTATTTAATCAACAAAACAAAATGATCCAGATAACGTGAATAGTAGGTGTTATTTTAACCGCCTAAATTTAAATATCGCCAAATGTAACGTTATATCGTTTTTGCGCTACCGTTCTATATTGCTATTCTTACTGTGTGTGTATTTAATCACGTTCGAATGGCTTTCCCCGACTAATTTCGGTTGCTAGGAAACTCACAAAATAACAAGCCTTTTCTGAATCATGACAGTCCTAGTACCGTTATAGGCTAGTTTAAAGAGCTGGGATTTTTAATTATAAAAGTCGTTTTGAACTATTTTTATAACTATTTAAATCGGTAGCGCAAAAAATACTATACAACACTCGGCAGTTAAGTGCATTCAAACAGGTCTCGAAAATTAAAAATAAATTTTTTTCTCGACCTGTTAGAAAGCACTTACCGAACTTGTGTCATAATATACTGTTACCTACTCCCACTTTGTAATTGATAAATTACCGAACTGTTTTCATCAATCGTTACGAAACCATTACGAAAATATAGAGCATATACTGTGCGCGCCTAAAGTATGGAATATATTTAGTAAAATAGGTCAATGTTATACTCACACAACTTTTCATCTATATTGAATTTATACAATGCTTCTGCAATAAGCGAGGGTTTTCAATTTTGATAATTAAATTAGTAACTATTTAAATTGTAAATTATAATAATTGGTTAAAATTTTCATATCACAAATATATTTTATCTAAATAAATAAAACTTTACGGCTGCATAAATATACATGAACATATTTGCTTATATCAATTTAGAAGCCACGTCGAAGTTGTGGACAAAGTTTACCGCATGACAATGTAAATGGAATTATCGAGGCTTATACCTGCTTCATAGATTTCTTGTTGTTTGCAGATGGCGCATCCGGTGGGACATGTATACCTTTAGTCAGCCCCACCACGCTGATGCTGTCGAGCAGAGGAAGGGTCCGCTTCTACCAGAATCCACTTTCGCCGACACCGCAGATAGGACCGCCGCCCCACCTGGCCGGATATTTAGCGCCCGAATACCGGCCCGGAAAACATGTCACGGACACAGAAGCAGAAAAGGTAAGGACTTGAGGAATTTATCAATAATACATGATTGGATCATATTTGAAATATTTTCAATATAAATTGCGAATAAGAGCTGGAAGAGTATTTGGATATTTTTTAACAGGTTGTTGTTCATCAATCAAGACAGGTTTCTATAACTATATATCTAAAAAAAAACAAACTGCAATGGAAGAATAGATAGCTGTAATAATCGTAATAATATCTTCTTATCGTCTAAAAAAATGTTCATTACATATTTTGATCTAAAAGCTGCTGTTGCAACTTGAATGTAAAACTTATGTTTTGAGATTAATCCTATACTATACTAGTTTACTTGGAAATTGACATCAAGCCAACAAGATGATCGAGAAAATTGAGTGAGTGAGGTTAAACAGTTATCTGATTTATAGTGATTTTAAGATTGGATTTTGTACATTTTAATCACATAATATCAATGGGTAAAAACGTATTTTGCGCTCTTAATAAACAAATAGCTTTTTTCGTGAGGATTTGATTTAGGAGCTTTATTAAGATTACGAATTATATAAAGATGTTTATTGATATCTAGACTGTACTATTTCTATATACCTACAAATATCTTTATTAATAGTAATTTATAAATAAATAAATAAGGTTTATTTACGGATTCTCCATTACAAAAAAATACATAATTAATTATTTCTTAAAACTAAAATATTGATTGATTACGCATTAACTATTTAACCTGATTAGTTTTAAGTTTTTGACAATCGACGCGTTTTAAATTTCGTAATATTTCTTCGTACGACATTGCAAAGAAATCTATATTAAAATTAGCGTAAAGGCAATTTGAATAACGCATAAAACGAGATAAGCTGCTATTTACACCATAATTGGTTCTATGGAAAGGTATTCGAAATAATGGGCGTTGGCGAGTTAACTTATTATCTGCCTTAAAAAAAAATTAATTTGAGACAGGATATCAGGACACTGAACATTTCCATTGATAATTTTTTGAAGGAATAATACATCGAAATAAAGTCTTCATAATAGACCCATACTATTTTATGCTATTTTTATCAGCTTCTCAAGAGGGTTGAAAATAAAGTATAAAATATTGGGTGTTCCATTTAAAAAAACATAACTTTGTTCTGTTATGTATATTGGGACACCCTGTACAAAAACATACATATTTTTAAAATATGTAGAATAAGTGTGGGTACCAGTTTAAGAAAACTAGAAGTCAATATCTCAAATAGCAAATAAGTTATGGGGCTTTTACAGAACCCTGGGTCACCCGGTAGATAATCTTGAATGATAGTGGGTTTAGTTTACTTGACATTCTCTTAATGTACCCTTACATTTTAGCTGCTTTATTGCAAACATAATTAATATGACCAGCGAATGTCAGTTTTTCATCGAACAAAATCTCAAGATCGTTTATTTCGCATAATTTCAATAAATCAGTGTTATCAATTTTATAATTCCAGTTAATATCTGACCGTTTACGTGAAAAAGTGATTGATTTACATTTTTCAGTATTAAAAAATAGTGGACTTTGACAACACCAAACATAAACTGAATTGAGATCTTCTTGAAGTAAGAAACAATCATTGATGGATTGAATTTCTTTAAATAATTTTAAATCATCCGCGAAGAGTAAAAAATTTGAGTGTTTAATTGCAGCTGCTATATCATTAATAAATAAAAGGAATAACAATGGCCCACAATGTGATCCCTGAGGCACACCAGAGGGGACTTGAATAACGTCAGAAAGATGGTTCTTAATCTTTACACACTGGCTGCGGCCTTTTAAAAAACTTTCTAACCATTTACACACTGAATCATGAAAACCTAAATTACTTAATTTAAATAACAGAATGGCATGATTTACTTTATCGAAAAATCAGCCTTCGAAAAATCAGTATAGATCGCATCCACTGCATTTTTATTCTCCAAGCTGTTAGAAAATTAATAAATTAGACGTCGTTGATTTCCCGCTTCTGAATCCATGTTGCTCATTAATTAAAATATTCTTACTCATCCAATTTAACTGCACAGTTACAAGCTTAGGTATTGCTGACTGAATTGAAACGCTACGATAATTTGGAATAACATCTTTCTCTCCAGATTTAAAAATTGCTGTAATATAGCTCCGTTTCCATAATGACGGAAACGAAGTGGAATTTAAAGAATAATTAAAAATAATAAATAATGGTAATGAAATGGAATATATACAGTTTATTAGAAAGTTATTGGGAATACCGTCAGGTCCAGTACTATTACTATTTTTTAAAGAGAGAATAGAGTTAAATATTTCAAAGAGAGATATATTAAGTGGCCTATGTGTAACTTCTTGGTGAGAGTTAAAATTTGGCATTTGAGTTTTTGTATCATTATTATAAACAGTTGAAAAGAAATTAGCAAAAAAATTAACACATTCTGCGCCATTGCTACTCATAATACTATTATAATGCATCACTTCGGGAAAGTTTACATCGCGGTTATTAGTTTTTACAAAATTCCAAAAACAATTTGGGTTGCTAGTTATGCTATTATTAACAGAGTCGATATAATGCCTGTAAAGTGAATCTCTTATGTTATTACATTTAGTTCTCAATACTTGAAATTGTTGATAATTATTAGAATTTTTGCATTCTTTATACTTTTTATGCGCAATTTTTTTAAGATGAATTACTTGAATAAGTTCTTTATTGAACCAGTGAGGAAATTTAGAACACTTTTTACGTTTAACAGGAATATACCGATCTATAGCATCATATAATAGTGAATAAAACGTACCAACAAGACTATCTATATGTATAACATTCGTATCCAAAATAGACCACCAGTCTAAAGAGCCTAAATAATAATTGATAGCATCGTTACATTCAAAAATATATTGGCCGTTCTCTATTATTAAGAGGTTTTTCGGCCTGTGACTATTTGTATTTATTTAGATACTTCAAAACATAATGATTATTACGATAATAATGTAGAAAACCATGGATTAGAAAACATTGTCTGTACTAACTTGAGCGTATCTTTTATCCAATAAACTCCTCTCTCGTAAAAATAATTTATTAGTTGTCCGTTTTCGAAATTTAATTGAGAAACTCCTTTTTCTCCGTACAGCGGAAAATAAATACGCCTTCTGTTCCACCGGGACACGCTGTATTAGTCTAATCTCTTGCCCACTTCACGAAATTGAAGCAATAACAATAAAAGTCCAAATAAATCTCGGCATCCGCAGCGGCAGTGAGCCGAAGGTTTAGGGGAAAAACGTCAAGTTTTCTCGCCGTCTGATTAAATTTACTTTGAAATATACACTTAAAACAATTGTGCGACAATAATTCACGGTAGCATCAGAGTTCTCTCGGTCACCAAATTTATACTTGACAATTTTCTCAATTGCTCATTTTTATACAGAGCGACCGAAAAGACCACGAACTTTAAATTTGCATTAAACCAGTGATTCTCAAAGTGGGTGCCACCGTCCCCTGGTGGGTGCTGCAGCGATTCAGGGGGTGCTGGTGCATTTGAGGGGCGATGAATAACTTTAAGGGGGTGGTGATAGTATAAAAGAAAGAAAAAGATTTAGTGGAACGTGGGTTCAGTGCGGTAATCAATTTGTTAACAAAAAAAGAAGCGAATTGCAAATAGTCAATCTTGGTGATTTAAGATTACTGACGACAAAAATAGAGCCGATTACTAAATTGGTAGCAACACTCCAGGTTCATCCTTCTCATTAAGATGGTTTAGAACGTTTTAACTTTTTTTGTATAACATCCTATTCTGAGTTCAATAAATAGTTTCATAATTTCAAAGTTCAATGTTTCTAACACCTTTCTTTACTATATTTTACGAAAAAGGTAGACATTTGATTACATATATATTTCCTATTATTTGCTATTAAATTTAAAAAAAAATAATTTCCAGGGGGCGCTAAGTAATATTTTTTTTTGGAAAGGGGATGGTAGGACAAAAAAGTTCGGGAACCACTGCATTAAACAAATGAAGTTTGTCTTGTTTTTTTGGGTGCCGTCTAAATCAAATATATGATTTTTGTTGGCAAATTTAATAAACTACTTTACTAAATCAATTTTAATACCAAATGTGATATTATACTTGTTTAATAATTAAATTATTATACGCCAGAGACCAAGCGACACTCAAAACAATGGATTTTTCGGGGTGAATCTGCTCCGAAGAAGGCAAAGACGGTCCCATCGGCCGGAAAGGTCATGGCCACGATTTTTTGGGATTACAAGGGAATAATCCTCATGGACTTTTTGCAGAAAGTAAGAACGATCACGGGGCAGTACTACAGTGAATGATTGGAACGATTCGATACAAAATTACGGCCCCATTTGGCTAAGAAAAAGTGCTGTTTCACCACGCTAACGCACCAGCACATTCATCCAGAATTGTCGCTGTCAAATTGCATGAACTACACTACGAATTACTGCCGCACCCACCGCACTCGCCCGACTTGGCTCCCTGCGACTTCTTTCTGTTCCCCAACATAAAAACGTGGCTCGGGGGAAAAAAAATCAGCTCAAACGAGGAGGTTATCGTCGATACCGAAGCGTATTTTGAAGAGTTTGACAAATCGTATTTTTTGAAGGGGTTAAAGAAATGGCAGAAACGTTGGGAAAAAAATATTGTACTAAAAGGAGATTACGTTGAAATATAGAAAAAAAAATTGTGTAAAACTTGCCTCTTCATTCCTAACACGGGTACTTATTGATCGCCCCTGTTACACGAGAAATAGCTCGCGACTGCAGGGTGTAACAAAGCTGTGTTTTGAGATTTTGAAAGCACCATTAAATCATCCAATGCATCAAGATCTATAGCGTTGATTTCGAAAATCGCTTAACATGTAATCGGTGGACACAGAAACAAATACAAATGAATTGTCGTTTCTTCCGTTGGGCATAATTTTTTGACGAATCAACTTTTACAAACCATGGAGATGTTAATCCCAAGGAAACGAAAATCCTATCAATTCCAGTGGAAGTAAAATGTAAGGAAATGACTTCGGACTAAAATACTGCAGTAAACCAATGCCAAAGGAGATGATGTTTTAGCAAAACATGTGGGCCTAGCCAACAAGTATTTGAAAAAATTTACTGATGGCTAGTTAGCGATACAAACAAATAAATGGATTTTCATTTAAACATAAAGTTGTTATTCTGTAGCCGTAGTGAAACTTTTTTAATTTAAATGAAAACATTTAATTTGTTCCAGATGTAAGAAGAAATGTATTCAAAAACTCTTAATTTTCAAGCAAGTTCATGAACACCAACAAGAAAATGTTGTTGTAAAAACAGACAACTACTAGTTCTTGCTAGGATTGATAATGTAAATATAAGGTATGTTTGAAAGCTTTTACTTCCTTGCATAAAGTCTGCAGAACTCGTTATTACTCTGCAAGACTTTAGAAGATTTGGGAGCGAGGAACTCAAGAAAGTTTGCACTTCCACCAGAAATACTCTTGTTGATAACACAGCATATGGAAAGTTTTCCTATCTATCAGAGTCATTATTCTAGTACCGTTATACAATATCTCGATTAGAGATTCAACTTAAAAAAAATACCAGAAATAAAAGTTGGCTACTTTACATTTTTTAATTATTTCAAAACGCTGTTTGGCCAAACGCATGTTGACTACTGCTTTGCAAAGACAACACGAAAGTCTGTTCATATCCAAGAGGCAGTAAGTGTAAACACAATCACGTGAACGGTGAGATTGCACAGGGTCGCACAGTGGCGGCTCGTGGAACATTTTGATGGTAGAGCCACTTAGCTCTACTATCTACACTCGTAATATGTTTTTTGAGAAAAGTAAAAAAACGACAATTGTTGCAAAATCATTGTTGACGCGAAAAAAATATAAAAACAAGTGCAACACAATTGATATTTTCCAAATTTACTCAAAATACATTAATCATAATAATCCTAGAAAATGTCCAAAATACTCCATCACAAGTTTATAGATAACCGAACGAGAACAGCGCTTAATATTTTTTCAAGTTTCACATCTTCGGTTTAAAAAAAGAAATACAAAAACAACTGTAACACACTTGAAGCTTTCCAAATTTATTCAAAATATATTAATCTTAATAATCCTCTAAGAAACTTAAAATATCCCATCACTGGTTTTCAAGATAACCGACCGAGAACAGCGCTCAAGATTTTTTAAGTTGTACTTAGTCGGAGTGAAAAGAAATACAAAAACAACTATAACACACTTGAAGCTTTCCAAATGTACTCAAAATACATTAATCTGAATAATCCTCTAAGAAACACAAAATACCCTATCACTGGTTTTCAAGATAACAACACAAAACACAATTCTGGAAGTATTTTTCAAATCTGCTAATTTGTTCAAGAGATATATTCTCAAATAAATGCATTGCCATTTTTCTCGTGTCATAAAACTTTCGCAGGCATCGTTTTAACATTTAAAATGACAAATCAGTGTTTTTAGAATTAGTTTAAAAAAATCTTGTTTCGTTTGAAATTAGAGGTAGTGCCATGGCTCCTTGGCTCTATATAGCGAGCCGCCCCTGGGGTCGCACAGTACCGCCCGCCCATTTACAAAATGCACTGCAGTCGAAGGGCACAAAATACAAAGTGAATCCGGCGAGAACTCCACGAGCAGCCGGCATTTTTTACACTTACTGCCTCTTGGATATGAACAGACTTTAGAAGATTAAGGGTTTACTCTTCTTTGTGAGTCGAATCGTTGTAAAGAGTGGTCTTGGAAGAGACTCCTTACTGCCTGATGACTATTGAAAAAGTAAAAAGTACGTCTGGAAAAAGTGATGAGCAAAAAAAAAAATTACGATGTACCCAGAAAACAATATACATTATTGGAGTGTGGAAATCCCACACTGTCTGCGTCAAGTTGTACATCAGCATCCTTGTCTACATACGTGTGGTGCGAATAATTGGCGACAAACTCATCGGTTCCCATCTTTAAAGGCAATTTAGACGGTGAAATGTACGTTTTAGAATGTTTCTCAAAATCTGAATAACTTCAGGATGTTTCAAGCTCGTAGCAATTGTTTTTAAATTTTTTTTTACCGAATTTAAACATGCAACTTCAGGAAAAAACGAGCTGACGTTGAATAAGATTATCTTAGAATTTAAAAAATTGACCTTTTAGAATTTTTATGGTATCACGTGGTAGCAACTATTCTGAATAAATTTCAACAAGCCGTCGTTGAATGAGATTATTTCTACCGAATTAAAAAATGTAACTACTGAAAGAACAAACAGACTTCTAGGTGCGATTGTCTCAGAATTTGGAGAGTATTACGCAGTAGCATCTATTCTGAATACTCCCTGAAAGTTTTATGCTTCTAGCAGTTGTTTTAACTGAATGAGAAATGGCCTTTTGAAAATTAGTTTGGAATTCAAGCAATTGTTACAGGCTTGAAACTTTCTGAAGTTATTCAGACTTTGAGAAACATTCTAAAACTCCTACGTTGAAGACGTAAATTTTGAAGTGCGACAAAACATGTGGTTTCAACATGGCGGTTGTCTGGGGCATTATTCCGTAGTAGTTTGATCGTGATTTCCATGGTCGTTGGATCGGTAGAGGTGGTCCGATAAATTGGCCAACCAGATCACCAGATCTGACTTCACCAGATTTTTTTTGCAGGGATATCTGAATGACAAATTGTACCAACAAGTACCAACAACTCGCGAGAATATGGTTGAACGGATCAGGAATGCTTGTGCCCATATTACTAAAGACGTATTTCTCAATTGTATAGAGTAATTTGAAACGCATATCGACAATTGTATTGAAGTTCAATCATTTACTTGAAGAGTGAGAGGCAAGGGGACTCACATTAATCAAGCACCCCGAAAGGTGAGAGGCTATGGGACTCACGTCATTGTTCCTGAGTTACGCTAAAAGTAGTTTATTAGCCAACCACACAGGAGGTGGGGGAGCAACCGTAACATCATTGAATTGCCCGTCGAAAAATACCAAACACGTGTTTCTGTTTTTTTTTATTCTTTTGATTTCTGTTCTATTTCTTGCAATTACAGTGCAAACTATCGCAAATCGAAACATTTTTTTTGGATAAATCGTACGTAGAATACGAATCTCCGATCAAAAATAGGGGTCCCTATTTAAAATTTCAAATTTTTCGCCTGCTCCGCCTACAGGGGGTGTGTGGGTGGGCGTAATTTAGTACTAGCGGATGCTCTCCTCGGAATATTGAAGTTTTGAGTCGACAAATGTTTCTGTACGATGCGTATTTTTAGAGATATTACAAAATTCCAGGTTAAATGATTCACCCAGTATATGAAGCAGGCAAAAAGGCCAGCTCAAAAAAATCCTTGCAGAATTTAGTTTCTACGAGATACAGGATGCCCGGATTTCGTAGGGGCAACATAGGCAACTTCAGCGTTTGAAGAGATAGAGAGATGGTCAAATTTGCAAAAAGGTGCAGGTTCGAGGGCTCACTTGTTCAAAACAAGAATTAAAACAAAATCTCCCAATTTCTTCAATTTCAGATTTTCTTTTAATTTTTATTGTGGAGGCCATGACAAGTGGGATTTGGGGGTGTATTCTCAATGAGCCCTCGAACCTGCACCTTTTTGCTAATTTGACCATCTCTCTATCTCTTCAAATACAGAAGTTGCCTATGTTGTCCCTACGAAATCCGAGCAGCCTGTATAGTACGTCAATAATTACTGAAGTATAAAATAATCACACAATTTATTGATGGGATATTATACAGGATGGAAACTTTAACTGGAAAAAAATAGGGTATTTTTGAAATGAAAAGTTCTAGAAAAAAATCTTTGGACACTTCGATTTTTGTTTTTTATTGCGCACTTTTAAGCGTCTTTGAAAATAGTATGACATCACTAATCTTTCACGTATGGCGCCATAAACATTTTTTTTTATGGAAACCATTTTTTTTATTTAAGAAATTTAAAAAAAATTAATACTTATTTAATGTATCAAATGTTCAAAATGAGCACTGTTCCTCTCTTGGCAGAAAGCCAATCGGTGATAAAACCCATTCCTTATATTAATGAAACATTTCTGGTGGAATTTGTCTCAATTCATGCCGAACGTAACCGGCATTCCTTTAAATCTTCAATATTTGCTGGTTTTGTAACATAAACCTTGGTCTTGTGATATCCCCATAGAAAAAATCGAGTGGGGTAAGGTCAGGAGGTCTTGCCGGCCACTCAATTGCACCTTTTCGTCCAATCCATCCATTTTGAAAATGTCTTCCAAATATTGCCGAACGTTCACAGCATAGTGGAGCTCTGTCTTGTTGAAACCAGATCCGTTCGTTGGACAAGTCTGGATCTAATCCACTTGGAAATAGTACTGCTAAAGATGAAACGATATCTTCTTGAAGGAAATTAAGATATGCTGCTCCATTAAGATTGCCGTTGATGAATATTGGCCCCAGTATTCGATTGCCAAATGTCCCAGCCCACACATTAACTTTTTGTGGGCGCTGAGTACGGTTGTCTTTGTTCCAACGAGGGTTATTGTCAATCCAGTACCGACAGTTATGCCGATTTACTCCACCATTTAATGTGAACGTACTTTCGTCAGAGAAAAGGATGGATTCTAAAGATATTTGATTATGGACGATAAGGTTCATCATTTGATCGCAAAATTCAATTCTTCTATCCGGACCATCTTCAGCTAATTCCTGAACCATCTGGGTCCTGTAAGGATGAATCCTTGCTTTTTTTTAATATTCGCACTTACTGTTTTCTTCAACAGTTGGTTGTCGTTGCCTAGGAACATACCTCACATGGCGCAAGTCCAGGTATCGTTTCTCTATTTTAGAAATTGTACTTCGATTAATAGGTGGTAAATCTGGATATTTTTATCTAAATAATAGAGCAACCTGTGTCTGAGTTCGGAATCTCTCACCATATAATAATAATAATTATTATTATTTTTTTAATTTTTTTTTCTCATACACAAAATAAATCAACATACATATTCAATTATGAAATACACGCAAATCATCATCAAAATCTCAATAAGAAGGGCTTCCGTTAGGGGCTTCCGTTAAGGGCATTTTAAAATTAATCTTAACTGCAAGCACACAATTTCACAACTGGCAATTTTAATTGCTGTGACAATCAGATTTACGACCTGTCAGATTTGAAGGACAAATTCCACCAGAAATATTTCAAAATGTAAGGGATGGGTTTTATTACCGATTGGCTTTTTGTGAAGAGAGGAACGGTGCTCATTTCGCATTTTGAACATTTGATACATTAAATAAATCTAATTTTTTTTTTTCAATTTCTGAAATAAAAAAAAATACAAAATATTTTTAAACAGTTGTAAAGAGAATAAAATCTGCTACACATTTAGTGAAATAAAAAAAATGGTTTCATTAAAAAAAATGTCTATGACGTCATACATGAAAGACTAGTGACGTCATACTATTTTTAAAGACGCTAAAAAGTGCGGAATAAAAAACAAAAATCGACCTATCCGAGGTTTTTTTTCTGTAACTTCTCATTTCATAAATACCGAATTTGTTCCAGTTAAAGTTTCCACCCTGCATGTGGCCTTTGAATGAATTAATTTTGTGTCTATGTTTTGAAATTTTGGAATGTTATTTTTGTATTTATTGTTTAATTAATCGAATTTTTCACAATTTACTAAATACTAAATACCCGAATAACGGGTTGACATTCTAAATCCAAGACATTTACTGACCTGGACAGTTTCGCTAATTCGGGAACAAATCCCCCTGAAACGGCCGCGGTGGCCCAGTGGGCAGAGTTCCTGCCCCTTGGCCTCGGGGTTGTGGGCTTAAATCCCGCCTGGCCGGTCAAGTTTCTGAATGAAGAATAGTCCGTAGATGTATAGTCCTTCTCGCTTCATATTTATAATATTAATGTTTACAATTTGGTTGTGGCAGAATGCATTAGATGCCTACGCTAATATCCTGTTATTCTATATGACTCGCGCTTCCTCAATCCAATATCCTTCTTTAAAATAAAATTGATTACTCTTACTTTGTTGAAATGATAATATTAAAGCTTTATAGACTTTATATTCTCTATTAGTCAAAATTGAAAACCCTTAATTGTTGTAGATGCATTAAATAAATTAAATCAAAATTTTAAGTGAATAAATTTAATGAAAATTGTATGATAAGACAAACAAAATTGAATAGATTTTTATGCAAAAAGTGAGTAAAGTATTTTTTTTAGTACGAAAGATTGCCTACAAGTTAAAAAGGTGCTTTACTCTCAAGTTTCATACAACATTTTTTCTACGTCCGTAACTTTAAGTAAATTCGATAAAGCTTTAATTAATTGTTGAACATCGTTGATTCTTTATATTTAACTTGAACCTTACGTATTTTGCGTTCAATTTGAGTTGTCTAACTCTGATTAAATTTTAACTGGAGAAACATCGATGATTACTTTATGTGTCGATTTAATAAATGAATAGCGTTATTTGACGTAGTTGAAACGATAATAGTTAATTTGCATCTTCCTTCATGTAAAAGCGAAAAACAATGAACCGTTATAGCACTTTTTCACGCTTTTTGAAGGTTTCAGAAATCATTTATTTTATGAACACAAATGAATTAAAAAATGGTGATGTGGCCATCATATTACTTTCTCCGATTTGATACTTATATTTGTAGAATCATGATTTATTTTCAATTTAAATCATATTTTAAATCGAGCGTTTCACATGATGGAATGATTGCAACGTCAAAATTATAAAAGCTAAAAATGACAAATTATGTTTCAAATTCAAAAAATCTTTACCGTAAGTTTACTGAAAAACTAAAAATAATGCTAAGTCTTGAAATGGATTTCTAAAAATAGTCCTGATTAATTAAAAAGTCCTAAAAACCTAATTAAAGTCCTGAATAAGAAAGTCTTGAAAAAAGTCCCGATAAAAAAGTCCTTCAAAAAGACCAGAAATAAAGTCCTGAAAAAAGAGTTCTGATAAAAAATGTCTTGAAAAAAGTTTTGGAGGAACAGTTTTGGAAATAAAGTCTTGACAAAAGAGTCCTGATAAAAGCCGTAAAAAATAGTCTTCATACAAAATACTAAAAATAAATGTCCCGAAAAAGAGCCTAAAAAAGTCCTGAAGAAAGTTCAGAAAAAGGGTCCTGATGAATTATCATAAAAAAATTGTCCTATAAAAACAGTCTTAAAAAACTGCCCGAAATAACATCTTAAAAAAATAAACAAAAACAGATTCTGAAAAAAAGCATTGTAAAAAGATCTGAAGAAATTGTCCTGAAAAAGAAATCCCAAAAAGAGTCTTGAAAAAAATTCCGAAAAAAGTCCTGCAAAAAGGCCTAAAATAAGTCCTTAACAAAGGATTCTTGAGAGAGTCCAGAAAATATGCTGTTAATAAAATTTTGGAACGAAATCCTGAAAATAAGGTCCTGAAAGAAAAAGTCCTAAAAATAAGTCTTAAAAAGTCCCGAAAAAGAATCATCGACAAAACGTCTTTTAAAAATGTCCTTAAAACAGACCTGATAAAAGTTCTGAAAACATTGTCCTGAAGTCCCAAAAAGGCGAAAAGGATAAAAAACTGTTCAAAGTTTTGTGGTCATTTCTGTATTAGTTTTTGAGATACAGCGCGCACTTTACACACAGGCAGATATAGAAAATATATGGTGATGTGGCCATCATGTTACTTTCTCCGACTTGATGGTATCATTTATATTTACGTTTTCATGGTTTATTTTCTATTTAAATCATATTTTAAATGTACATCGAGCGTTGCGCAAACTCGGATGAAACTGACGTTTGAAACGTCAAAATTATGAATTATGGAAAAATTATACTTCAAATTAAAAAACTCGGTTTACTCAAAAACTAACAAGATTTCGAAAAAAACTTATTCTTTAGAAGTTGTTCATTTTGGCATTCTCTACAATTATAATTCACATAAATTTGCTGTAACTATTATCGTTTCATAAATATAAACCAAAAATTGAAAAATTAATAATATTTTTTTTCTCGAATAGCAATAATTTTATAAAAAATATTTTCAAGCAAAAGATATGCATTTCTTTGTTGTCTTCAATGTTTGTTTGAATATTTTTGTGATATTTTTCATATTTAAGAAAATATTGGCAAAAAACAAAAAACAGTTAAGGTAAACACCCACTTCCGGTGTACGAAATTTTACCAAAAGCTTTTCAGTTCTTCAGATTATCAAATAAGACGTATGTTCAAAGTTTCATATCAATTGCTCTATTAGTTTTTGAGATACAGCGCACACAGACAGACAGACACACACACACAGACACAAAATTTTTTTTTCCAGAAATTGTTGAAATGGCATCTAGGGACCCCAAAACGGATATTTCCGTAAAAAAAATTTTTGAAAAAAAAATCACGATCACAATACTTTCTCGTACTTCGTAACGGAGAAAGTAAAAACTGTAAATATTATTATATTTAGACCTGTAAGTGGGATATTACAGAATCGGAAAGAGGTTGCTAAACATAATATGAATAGCAGCTATTCCTATTTAAAACTAGAATAAAGGACCCCGCATTAATCTTATGGAATTTGTTTCCCGGTAAAACCATTTTCACATATGTTCTAGTTTATGATCTACCGAAAAAAACATGTCATAGACACAAGCCTTAATAGTGGACAGTTTTTTTAGTTACAGTCAGTTAAAGACGAAAAACTCTATCTGTACGAGTATCGTTTAGGGATACTTGCGGCTCAAAAAATCTCGTAGAAAAATCATTATAACTCAAAATAAAATATAGTATAAGGCAAATCAGAGCAAAACTCGGGTATAAGAGTGTACAATTATAATTCACTATGATATGTAAAGCATCCGTTCTGGCTCGCGGTTTGAGCCTTCCTTAGTGGATACAAAAGAAATAATATAAATCAGATAAAATAATACGATAATACAGAACGGAGGAGCTCATAATAAAAATGTAATAATAAACAAAAGGAACGGATGGATGCCAATTACGTCACCTGCCTTAAGGAGAAAAGAGAACATAACAAAAATTATATATACTAATTGAGTTAGAAAAGTTTGACAGCCCAGAAAAAACCGCTATAAAGGGGCGTCCGCCGATCGGCACCAAAAATTAATTAAGGATTAAACCTCACCCCTTATCGGGGCCTTATTCGGTAAAATTTTGATAGTTTTTGCGCGCAGATCGACGCCCAGATAACCGGGCAACCTTTTAGAACCGGTCCCGTGGTTTCGTTTCACCCCCCACCGCCGGGGGTAATTTTTCAAACGCAAATTTTCGATTATTGCACGTTTCCAAAAAAAAAAAATATCTCCTCCGTAACCGCTGGAGCTGGACGATCCCGGTATGTCTTAAAATAATCTTAAAGAAAATATCTAAAGTTGATCGATCCACTTTTTTGAATTTTTGCCCCGTTTCCGAGATATGATTTTTTAAAAACCGGGTAAAAAAAAAAATTTTTTTTCTTCTTTTAGGGACGTATTTTTTTCTTTTCAAGTAGAAAAGCTGAAACCTTCAGGGATGGCAGAAGGGATAACTGGCTTTCATTGGGAATTTTTTCAAAATTTTTGGAACCATCCCTACGTGCCACCAACGCCACGAACTCAGGGGGTGGTTCGGTTTTCTTTTTTTAAGGACGTATTTTTTTCTTTTTAAGTCGAAAAGTTGAAACTTTCAGGGATGACAGAAGCGATGACTGGCTTTCATTACGATTTTTTTCAAAATTTCGGGATCCATCACTACGCGCCATTTGCACCCTTTGGGTTCGGTTTTTTTTTTTCTTTTAAGGACGTATTTTTTTCTTTTCAAGACGAAAAGCTGAAACTTTCAGGGACGACAGAAGGGATGAGTGGCTTTCATTGGGAATTTTTTCAAAAATTTTGGAACCACCCCTACGCGCTATTTAGGCCCTCTGGGTTCGTTTTTCTTCTTTTAAAGACGTATTTTTTTCTTTTAAAGTTGAAAAGCTGCAATTTTTAAAGATGGCAGAAGATATTTTTTCAAAAATTTTTAAACCACCCCTACGCTTCATTTGCACCCTCTGGGTTCGGTTTTCTTCTTTTAAGGACGTATTTTTTTCTTTTCAATTCGAAAAGCTGAAACTTTCAGCGATGACAGAAGGTATGACTGGCTTTCATTGAGAATTTTTTCAAAATCTTTGGAACCACCCCTATGCGCTATTTGCACCCTCTGGGTTCGTTTCTCTTCTTTTAAAGACGTATTTTTTTCTTTTAAAGTCGGGGAGCTGAAATTTTCAGCGATGGCACCAGAAACTTTTTCAAAAATTTTGGAACCATCCCTACGCTCCATTTGCACCCCTGGGTTCGTTTTTCTTCTTTTAGGGAAGATTTTTTTTCTTATAAGTCGGAAAACTGAAACTTTCAGGGATGGCAGAAGATATTTTCCCAAAATTTTTTGAACTAGCCCTATGCTCCATTTGCACCCCTGGGTTCGTTTTTCTTCTTCCAAGGACGGATTTTTTTCTTTTAAAGTCGAAAAGCTGAAACTTTTAGGGATGACAGAAACGATGACTGGCTTTCATTGGGAATTTTTTCAAAATTTTTGGTACCACCCCTACTCGCCATTTGCGCTCTCTGGGTTGTTTTTCTTCTTTTAACGACGTATTTTTTTCTTTTAAAGTCGCGCCATTTGCATCCCCTGGGTTCGTTTTCCTTCTTTTAAGAACAATTTTTTTTTCAAAAAAAATAAAAAAAATAAAGATAATAATAAAAAATTTAAAATTTAAAATAAAAAATAAAAATGAAAAATAGAAAATAAAAATAAAAAAATAAAAAATAAAAATAAACAATAAAAAATGAAAAATTTAAAATTTAAAATTTAAAATTTAAAATTTAAAATTTAAAATTTAAAATTTAAAATTTAAAATGAAAAATGAAAAATGAAAAATGAAAACTGAAAAATGAAAATGAAAAATGAAAAATTGAAAAGTATAACATGAAAAATGGAAAATTGAAAATGAAAAATTAAAAACGAAAAATTAAAATTAATTCAGAAAAAAAAATGTTTTTCATTGATGGCGCAGCGCAGCAGAGCCGTCGATCTTCACCAATTACTTTGCTTAATTCAATATAATAGTTGCTATTAGACGCAAATCAACATCAGTAGGCGGCTAAAATGTGATTTTAATGGGACACGCTGTGCCGTCGTCCGTCACCAATTGAATCGCTTAATTTTGATAGACCCCGCTGGACGACGGCGCAGCGCAGCGGAGCCGTCGTGCGTCACCAGTTACGTTTTTTACATTTTTACATTTCACAATTTCACATAAAGAACACAATTTCACATACATCAAACTTAAGCCCAGGAAAAACTAGTTAAAAATACTATTTAAGTACGAAAAAATTGAAAAGCAAAACTGTTAGAATAAAAAGTAGGCCTTATGTGTATCATAGTGAATTATAATAGTGCGCTCCTACACTTGAGTTTTACTCGGATTTGCCTTATACTATATTTTATTTTGAGTTATAATGATTTTTCTACGAGATTTTTTGAGCCGCAAGTGTTCCTAAACGATACTCGCATAGATAGAGTTTTTCGTCTTTGACTGGCTGTAACTAAAAAACTGTTATTAAGGCTTGCGCCTAGGAAGTATTTTGTTCGGTAGATCATGAACTAGAACATATGTGAAAATTAGTCGATTTTACCCGGAAACAAATCCCATAAGATTAGTGCGGGGTCCTTTGTATTATAAAATTGCTCAATTATTATTCCCAGCATAAGCTATTGTTAATTATTATTTAAATTAATATTAAAGTTATCATAATATAGATGACGTAGCAAACCATTGTATTATTTTATTATTTCCAGGCTATATCTTTATTATCTAAATAATTTCAACCGCGCAAGTGAAATTTTTAATTGCGATTTCTGAACATTCTGTGTAAATTTGCTTTTATTCAATGTTCTTGCGGAGAAGCGACAAATTGTTAAATTGCCCAGCAAAGTTTGCAAACATAAATAGCATCAAAAGTTTGTGGAAACACAGGTTCCATGGTGTAATGGTTAGCACTCTGGACTTTGAATCCAGCGATCCGAGTTCAAATCTCGGTGGAACCTACTCTTTTTTTTAAATCTGAAAATATTGCTTTACTAGTAATGTAAAAATTGTTCACCATTTTCATGCAGAATTATACAAATTATACATATTAGATCATGCCTTAAGTACTATAATTGCACAAATATTTCATAATGATTACTTAGACCGTAATAACTATAAGAATAGAGGAAATAATGGCAGTACACTCCTTTATTTGCAACATAATTACTAAAACTATAATTAACCCCTCGTTAATTTCCTGTTCCAGACTTGAAAGCTTCAAACTCGGACAACCTTTTAAATAGCTTTACCGTGCCTGTCTTTAACACGTTGTGTCGGTTTCAAGTTTTCCGCTTCCAGCACATAATTTCTCGTCAGACGTGAACTATATAATTAATTCTTGAAGAAATTTGCAAACGCTGTATATTTCATTTGATTTTGTACTGCAATTGTTAACTTCCTGTCAGATAAAAGCTTCACCTGTGATAATGATCGCAGTGCATTTATATAATTCAATTACTTCAATTAGTCACAATTGCACACATTATAACTAAGCATGCATCCATTTGCCAACCGGTGCATTTACATATTAATATTTCCACATTATGTATATATTATAATGCATAACGCTACCTTCGCCATTATGTGATATATGTCGGGCGGCATGTTGCGTTCCGTTTTAATTGCAAACGTCGAAATTTTTGAATTCGTTCCAATAACAGACAGCATCTGTTTTTCCGACAAAGCCGCGGTGTAATTTTGTTTACAATAAACGCATTTTACAATTAATTACGCGCTAATAAACAAACAATGAAATAATTTTAAATGGAAACCCTCAACTTGTGGATTAATTCAATAAATTGAATGGAAACAAAATTTAGATTAAATATATGAATATTCACAACCTGTCTGTCAAATCTACATATATGAAACTAAAAAACAAATAACTTATAATATTAATGTTTATTTACCGCATACCCTTTCACATGTGAATTCATACACAGTTTCACTTAAAAAAAATAAAACCCACAATTAAAATACATAATTATACCTAAATAATAAATTAATTCAAACTAATTTATACTGGGTGTTCAATTAAAAAAAAATTCTTCACATTTAGCGAAGATCTTACTTCACAAAAGTAACATTTAATTACTTAAACAAACCTAATCATCTGAAAATGTAACATTTCTGTTAAGAAACGCTTCGATAATTTTAAAATATTAATTTATTATTTGCTGTGACTGTTCAAATTTAGCTCTGTATAATAACACAAAAACTTAAATATTTAATTGTACTTGTAATTGCATTACATATTGAAACAATGTTTGACAAAAAAATTTGACTATTCAAAAATCTTAGGAAGGGTCTGATCATTCCGTGAGTTATTCTCTCACTAGTGGGTAATGAACAACATTACTTCCCTCAAATGACCGCAGTAATTCGCTTATTACACCCGATTGTGGATACAGAAAATTATTGCTTAGCAAAAATATCATTTTGTTTCATAATCTAACGTTAGAGAAATCCTTATTAAAATGGGCCAGCATCAGCCCGTTGTGTTTTATTGTTACACAATTCATTATTTTGTTCAAATGGTTTTTACAGATTAACAGATATCAAAAAGTCGATTACATAAGAAAGATGATCTTATTTATAACGTTCAGAATGTCTGAAGTATACATAAATATTTCAGACAAATTCACATGATTATAAGGATCACGAAGTCAGTAGCTGATTGTCCTTAGCAATATATTGGACGATATACAGGGTGGAAACTTTAACTGGAACAAATACGGTAATAATGAAATAAGAAGTTCCAGAAAAAACACGTCGATTTTTGTTCTTTATTGTGCACTTTTTAGCCTCTTTAATTTAAAAATAGTATGACGTCACTAGTCTTCACGTATGACGTCATAGACATTATTTTTATATGGAAACATTTTTTTTTTATTTCACTAAATTTGTAGCCCTTTTTCTTCTCTTTAAGACTGTGTAAAAATATTTTGTTTTTTTTGTTGTTTTTATTTAAGAAATTGAAAAAAATATTTTTTTTATAAACTTGTTTATGTATCAAATGTTCAAAATGAGAAATGAGCACCGTTCCTCTCTTGGCAATAAGCCAATCGGTAATAAAATCAATCCCTTACATTTTGAAACATTTCTGCTGGAATTTGAACATTTGATACATTAAATAAGTCAGAAAAAAAATTAATTTCTGAAATAAAAAGTCAAAATATTTTTACACAGGCATAAAGAGAATAAAAAGGGCTACAAATTTATTGAAATAAAAAAATGGTTTCCATTAAAAAAAATGTCTATGACGTCATACGTGAGAGACTAGTGACGTCATACTATTTTTAAAGAGGCTAAAAAGTGTGCAATAAAAAATCTTCTCATTTCGTAAATACCGAATTTGTTCCAGTTAAAGTTGCCACCCTGTATGTAGTAACAACCCTTAGATATTGACAATAGGTTCCATGGTGTAATGGTTAGCACTCTGGACTCTGAATCCAGCGATCCGAGTTCAAATCTCGGTGGAACCTTGATGTTATTTTAACTCATGCAATCTGGATTTACTGGAACTATTATTAATTGTAGGCAAATAATAAAATGTGTTTTTAAATTTCGTGAATTTAAGTAATAAATGGCCGGTGCTACTTTTGTAATAACACTGGAATAGGTAGAATGGTAGAATGTGGGGTTGTTTTGCGAGCGCTTTGCTGGTGAAAAATAACCCCATAATTCCGCCCTTACTTACTGCCCGCGAACAATAAACACCCCCCCCGAATGAATTATGAAAAATGAAAATTTATATAAATTTTTGATGTGCACTTTTTAGCCTCTTTAAAAATAGTATGATATCACTAGTCTTTAACGTATGACGTTATAGACATTCCTTTTATATGGAAACCATTTTTTTTATTTCACTAAATTTGTAGCCCCTTTTCTTCTCTTTACGACTGTGAAAAAATATTTTGTTTATTTTTGTTTTTTTTTTATTTAAGAAACCTATTTATGTATCAAATATTCAAAATGAGAAATGAGCACCGTTCCTGTCTTGGAAATAAGCCAATCGGTGATAAAACCCATCCCTTACATTTTGAAATATTTCTGGAGGAATTTAAATATTTGATACATTAAATAAGTTACAAAAAAAAAATTCAATTTCTGAAATAAAAAATCAAAATATTTTTACACAGTCGTAAAGAGACTAAAAAGGGCTAAAATTAAGTGAAATAAAAAAAATGGTTTCCAATAAAAAAAAAACGTCTGACGTCAAACGTGAAAGACTAGTGACTATCAATAGTCATACTATTTTTAAAGAGGCTAAAAAGTGCGAAATTAAAAACAAAAATCGAGGTGTCCGAGGATTTTTTTCTGGAACTTCTTATTTCATAAATACAGAATTTGTTCCAGTTAAAGTTTCCACCCTGTATGTACTAACAACCCTTAGATGTTGACAATAGGTTCCATGGTGTAATGGTTAGCACTCTGGACTCTGAATCCAGCGATCCGAGTTCAAATCTCGGTGGAACCTTGATGTTATTTTAACTCATGCAATCTGGATTTACTGGAATTATAATTAATTTCAGGCAAAAAATAATATGTGGTTTTAAATTTCGTGAATTTAAATAATAAATAGCTGGTGCTACTTTTGTAACAACACTGGAATAGGTAGAATAGTAGAATGTGGGGTTGTTTTGCGAGCGTTTTGCTGGTGAAAAATAACTCCATAATTCCGCCCTTACTTCTATACCTCAGGATCGGCAATGAACTGCCCGCGAACAATAAACAACCCCCCCAGACGAATTATGAAAAATGAAAATGTATATAAATTTTTGATGGGCACTTTTTAGCCTCTTTAAAAATAGTATGATGTCACTAGTCTTTCACGTATGACGTCATAGACATTCTTTTTATATGGAAACCATTTTTTTTTATTTCACTAAATTTGTAGCCCCTTTTCTTTTCTTTACGACTGTGTAAAAATATTTTGTTATTGTTTATTTTTGTTTTTTTTTTATTTAAGAAATTGAAAAAAATATATATTTTTTTATAAACTTATTTATGTATCAAATGTTCAAAATGAGAAATGAGCACCGTTCCTCTGTTGGCAATAAGCCAATCGGTGATAAAACCCATCCCTTAAATTTTGAAACATTTCTGGTGGAATTTGAATATTTGATACATTAATGCCCACTTGCACCACAGCCGATTAACTTTAATCAATGGTTAGTACCGGTTAGTACTTCTTTAAAACACAACAATTTTATTCGCAAATTGTTTAGACTATAACATATTAATCAAAGAGACATATTTGGGATATCTTACAAATTTATAACACTTTTATATTCCCGAATTTTGACTTGATCAGAAGTTTAATCGTGATTAACTTTTTAACCACGATTAAGTACCTGCGGTGCAAGTGGCCCTAAATAAGTTACAAAAAAAAAATCAATTTCTGAAATAAAAAATCAAAATATTTTTACACAGTCGTTAAGAGAATAAAAAGGGCTACAAATTTAGTGGAATCAAAAAAATGGTTTCCATTAAAAAAAATGTCTATGACGTCATACTATTTTTGAAGAGGCTAAAAAGTGCGCAATAAAAAACAAAAATCGATGTGTCCGAGGATTTTTTTCTCGAAGTTCTCATTTCATAAATACAGAATTTGTTCCAGTTAAAGTTTCCACCCTGTATGTAGTAACAACCCTTAGATATTGACAATAGGTTCCATGGTGTAATGGTTAGCACTCTGGACTCTGAATCCAGCGATCCGAGTTCAAATCTCGGTGGAACCTTGATGTTATTTTAACTCATGCAATCTTGATTTACTGGAACTATTATTAATTCTAGGCAAATAATGAAATGTGTTTTGAGATTTCGTGAATTTAAGTAATAAATGGCCGGTGGTACTTTTGTAACAACACTGGAATAGGTAGAATAGTAGAATGTAGGGTTGTTTTGCGAGCGCTTTGCTGGTGAATAATAACTCCATAATCCCGCCCTTACTTCTTACCTCAGGATCGGCAATGAACTGCCCGCGAACAATAAACACCCCCCGAACGAATTATAAAAATGAAAATTTATATCAATATTCGGTATTAATCTACTTCCACTCAATATGTGACATTAATTTGTTACCCACATATATTTATTACTCCCAATTATTGATGTTTTAATAAGATGCCAACATTGTTTACTGTACCACATATACCGTGAGATTAAAAAGTTGAAAATAGTTGGCAGCACATTTTTTGAAAATCACTAAAAAAATCAAGTAAAATTATATTGGCTGTCTGGAATTCTCCAAAGCAGTGCAGTGTACGTTTTGTTAATTGTTTTAAAAATACGATTGTGTGGTTTATCTGTTGATTTTGTCTATTTTAAACATTAGCAGTTATATTCAAAACTGATCATGGTGATTACTAATACATTTAAGATTCATTATCTAGCTGTTTCATTTGAATTTTAGAGTTTTCCATACCAAAACCATACAAATTCTTAGTGACGCCACTGAATTTCTGAATATGTTATAAGGGCTGCCAACAAATTATTAAAACAACTACTTCCCTCGCAAATGATTTTGACTTTACTGCTTTTTATGTAAGCTTAGAAAAATAAGGTAATTAACTGTAAGTCGTAAAATTAAAATTCTAGCGAGACTGGGAACAGATGTGTTTTCTGTCGATTTTTTAGACCTCGGAAATATATGCAAATAACATGAAGCTAGGTTTTCTTTTTCTTTAACTTTGAATGCTTAAAAAATGATCAAGTGGCGGCTGATAGCGTGATTCGTAGTGGGGTCATCGGAAGTAAAGATTGGTCAGAACAACGCATCTCTACCGAACGAATAGAATTCAATTTTACTGAGTGAATGAGTCAATCCATCCGCAATCATCTCTATACTCACATCCATTACCCTGGCACCACCATGAGTTATGACACGAGCCTTTCCTAGTTTATAGTCCTAGTAAGACTTAATTTTGTAGAGTTCCGAACAGGTTGAATATTCACATATTCAACCTTCTTTGCCGAAAAGAAAAGACCTCAAAATACATCCAGAATTAACATAATTTTGTCATTCTATTACAACAATTGGCATATTGCATTTGGAAACAGTAGCGGATCTAAATTTTTGGCACATGGATGGCGTGTCCACAAGTATGCAAAATGGGAAACTTTTTATTCGTGATTTCTCGGAAAATGTTACTTTTTATAAAAGCTTTTAAAACAAATTAAAAACACAAAACAAATGGAATATATAACGAAGATATAAGCAATTTATTATAACTAAAATTTTCTAAATGATTATAATCAAGTATTCCAGACATCTAGGACGCAGGCTCTTATTAAAAAGTGTATTTGTTGTAGGTCCAATACAACTCCTAATAAAATAATATTGGCCAATACATGGCTCCTTGTACGTTACACCACTGGCGCTGGTCAAAATTGGAATTTGGTAATTTAAAACTGGTTTCTTGCATAAACATCATAGTAGATTCATGTCCAGTCAGATAACTGAATGAAAATTTGTGAATTAATTGTAAAGCGCGAGTTATTATTTGGGAACTTTGAATTCACTTTTTTTTAATTATAATTTTATTATGAACGTTTGCTACAGCGAACAGTGACTGTAATGACTTACAATAACAAGTACAGAGCTATTTATAAATTAGTTATCCAATATTTTATCAGCGAAATTCAGGTGTTCGCGTGTAACCTGCGCGTCATCACATATTACATAATAGAACTTTTGTGAAGTTGGCTCACGCAAACTCTGGATCCGCCCCTGGTTGCGAATTCCAGCTGTTTTACACTATTTACACTAACTTGACAATATTTCATGCGTTTAATTTTATCACGTGTGTAAATTAAGTTGCCGTTAATTGTAATATTAAGTGATGACAACCATTTTACAAAGGCTCGCGTAAGAAAATAATACATTCAAAAACACTTGGAGGCGCCGGGCATCGATCCCGGTACCTCTCGCATGCTAAGCGAGCGCTCTACCATCTGAGCTACGCCCCCTGTTGATTTTAGACTTTGATTTAAAAATTACAAAATTATGGGTATAGCCTACACCCCTATACCGTATGGGCATACATTTATAACTCATGATTAATCTCTTTCAACTAAATGATGAAAAGTGTATAAGAATAATATAGCAATGTCACATTTATTTAAGCAAGAAGTAAACATTCAGAACAAATTGCAACAAATTGTATATAGGTCAAACAAAGAGGATCATCAAATTCAAAGAACATTCCTACTATATTAAAAATGAAAAACCTATACAAATCAGCAATCGCTTATCAGACATTAGCAACCGGTCCCAAATTTACAATTAAAAATGCCAAATTAGTAAAAGAATCCAACGACTATCATTTAAACATGTTGGAAGCCATAGAAATAAGAAAAGATAAAAAAAAATTACTTACATTATTAGATTTAATACCTACTAAAATAACACCTATTAACACTATTGTCAACCCTCCCTCACCCCATGCCGAATAATACTTCTTTACTTCAATTTTATGAGACCCCAATATTTTCAAAACCTTAAATGAATTTTCGGTTCTCCCGCTTAATCCGTCTAGGTTTATATTTCGACACTTATTTTTATTTATTCAGTTAGCTATTATAAATAAATAAATAAATTGTGAGGAGATAACTGTGTTTTATTAGAAATTTTAGGAAATAAATTAAATATAAACGAAAAGTAATTCAACCGTAGGTAACTCTGCAAAATTAAGTCTTACTTGCATATTGCATATTCATATATTCAGACTACTGTTCATCTTTATTTAATTTAATTATTCCTTCTCCAATGCTTTTTCAATTTTTAATGAAATATTGGCAAAATCTAAAAATTTCTGAGAAAGTCTATGTATGAAGCTCATTTAAAATTTGAAATACAAACACATACATCCAGGAAAAATATGCAAAATAACTCCATACTCATAACTGTTCCCGGTACAGCCATTAGATATTACAATTGTCGGTCCTTTAAAATAAAATTATACACACGATAGTTTTATCTTCACTCTCATTCGAAAAAAATGTTAAAAATAACCCTATTGGATGTAGGCAGTCTGCTTAAAAAAGCTTAATTGATAAAGGCATACGTGGCTTTCTTGCTTTAGGTATAAGCCCAATAAATACTGAAGAGGCCCGTAGTCTTCCCCTTAAAACATTTAAACAAAGACTAATTGTAAGAGAGTTTTTAATATCTAGTTTGTACTTCTCAATCGAAGAATTTTTAAAAATACTGGGATATAATTACAGTTTGTCATATGTTATTACTACTTTATTTTATATTATTTATTTTGTGTACTTCTTAATTTTACATTGTATGTTATATCAACCTAATCTGCTTTAATTATTTATTGTTTTAATTTAATTTATGTCAATAGTTGTATTCAGATGTTAATTATTATTACAAATTTTAACCTGTCTAGTTCCTAACTTAAATATATGTCTTTTATTATCTTTTATTCATATTTAATTACGATTTTACTCTTTTGACTCATTTATAATTTTAATTTTTAAATATTTTAGTAGTGGATTATATGATTTTATTAGATTTTATTTATTATAATTTATTAGGGCCAAGTGCTGATACTGAACTATTACATTAATTTATTTAATATACTTAATTATGAATTATGAAAAATATAAATATATTTGTCCCAATAACTACTGCTTCTGAAGTAGAGAAGAAGTCTCAAAATAGCAGAAAAAAATAATTTTGTCCAGTCCACCTAATCAAAGAAATGTCACGTAAGATTATCTTCACAAAATTTGGTTTCTCCTGGAGACTCTGTTATTGATAATGACGCTAATGGAAATACGTTTCTGTTACGAAAATTATTTCACCGAATCCATCAACCTCACAAGGAGTTAAATGAAGTTCACGCAAACAGCATTCAAAATAATAAAGAAAAAAGTGTGCACCTTAAGGAAAAATGAAAAAGTTTAAACTGGCAAAGAGAAATAAGATTATATTTAAAATAAATAGAAAAAGGCAACCGATCCCTATATGGAGAGGAAACTAGCTCTTCAAATTAATCTATTATGCGACGAAGATAAATAAAATGTGTGCATAGTCTGTAATAAATCTAGAAAATTCAACGAATTATGTTATCAATGCAGAGGATGTTATTCAACCAAAACCTGTAATTGCGATTGTCGTCGTCAGTTTATGCAATAATATGTTTTTAAGATACTTTTGTTTGGGAATCATTATATTACGTATCGAAGAGGATGGTTGTGACCGTTATTACCTAATCCATAAATAAAGATGTGATTTTTTCCGAAAGTTCTTTGTTGCATTGATATGATGTGCATATGTTTCCAGTATGTATATAATGTTATTTTTGCTCTGATTTTCTTGTGGCCTCACTATCTCCACGTAACTGTGTAGGAAAATTAAAGTTTGATGAATATAACGCGTCTAAATTAAGTAGGTTTTAATTGTACTAACAATATAAGGCAACTAATTTACGACGGCTTTGTGTGGGACAATAATTCATTCAAAAATTTTGGAGGCGCCGGGCATCGATCCCGGTACCTCTCGCATGCTAAGCGAGCGCTCTACCATCTGAGCTACGCCCCCCGTTAAGACTCTAATATATAAATTAAAAATATAAGAATAATATTATTGTTATTGCTAAAATTAAAATTAATACTGTATGTGCTACTCAATTGTGGGTATATTTGAAATAAATCTCTTGTTTCGTTTCATGTCATAATGCATAGTTTCCTGACACGTGTTTCGGTTTATTACAATTATTCTTATCCCGTTAAGTACCAGTGTCCTATTTATAGGACAGTACAAGAAATATTTTTTTTCAAACATTAAATGTTTTTCAAATTAAATATAACTTTAGAAATACATTGTTTGTACATTAATAAACTATTTAATATTTTTTTCTTTAAATATTTTATAATAACAAATGAATAAAAAATATTGAATGTATCACTTTTTTACTTGATATGTTTCATAAGAAATCTATATCTGTATACGTTGCAAAACAATTGTGTGATTTCTGTGGTTATATTTTTCTCATTGGAAAAGGTATGTGTTAACATGTAGTAAGGTGTTTGTATCAAAAATATTTCAAATACCTGCGTAATTGCCGAGCTAAGATGGCTGTCCTATAAATATGACGCTGGTACTTACCGATATCAAAACGTGTGAGTTTGTCTGTCCATTTGCTTAAAACTTTTAGATCAGTTTACACATTTTATACGTGTATTTATTGTGCACATAACCGTTTTTTACCATTTTTTCCTTGTTTATATTCGAAATATTTTATTCACGGTAAGTAACAGTACTTACTTATTTATTTTTGGTGTGATATTTTTAGTACATAGATTTGTTTGCTCACTTTTTTTGTCGAGCAGATCGAAAAGCATTGTCATTACAAGAGATAGAGGATATTATAAATTATCCCAACTTTATAAGAGCCGAAGACATCGATATAGTAGTTCTTCCGCCAGATTCATTGACTGATGAAGACAAAGCAGATGATAATATTTTAGGAACAGGGGAAGTAAATTATATACCTGGCGAACTTGTAGTGCAATATAATTTACTTGATAATTCTAAACCTGCGAAAGTAACGATATAAGTATGGCTAAATCTTCAAATATTCAAATTTGAAAATTCGCCTCGCAGGAACATCCACCGTTGAAGTTTTTAAAGATTTTTTTACGGAAGTTGTGATAACCCAAGTTTCAAATTATCGTCTGATAAGGGCAGAGTATTTATCAGTATTCTTTTATTTTCTGGATATCATCAAGCGCCATCCGAAAAACATTACTGGATTGAGCAAGTAATTCTTGGTGTAGGTATTATAAAAAATATGTATATCAAGAAATAAGAATTTAAAAATCAAAAAGTACATTCATTTTGCTGATAATTTACCACATAATAATAGATGCGATAACAGAAAATCGATAATTAATGGGGTAGCTTGACATTACAACAATGTTTTGCATTGTCATAATCGATAACAGAAAAACGGAAATTAGGTGAGTAGCTTTTAAGGTTATAAAAACATGAAGTACATGACGTTACGTCACTGTCATTAAGTTTTAATTTTTACAATTACTCTTTAAGCAAACCAAACTATTCAGCTTGTAATAAACCATAACTTTTCCTGATCCTTATTATTATTTCATTCGATAAATTATCTACCCAAATATACCGCGAGCTTGGATGAATTATCAAAAACACATTTTTTTCGTACCTTTTACCTTTTAGTAATTCGTCTCGACATAACATTTGTTGTCAACTGGTTATTAACCTCGAGCTGAAGCTCTCGGTTAATAACCCGACAACAAATGTTATTGTCTCGTTAAATTACTAGGTAACAAGGTACTCAAAAAACTATTTTTTGATAATTAACCTCGATCTAGGTTTATTACTACCGATAATTAAATTACAAAATAAATGTATGTAAATATTGTGTTTCTATAAATTATCTTAGTTGTAATAAATAAATAAATATATTTTTTGAAATGAACATTTTGATACCCTAAAGTGCCAGTGTCCTATTTATAGGACAGGTCATAACTCAAAAATTTAAGACATTAAAAAAATAATTCAAGCTTTTTCTTGTTTATGTGAACTGTATTAACTAAAGTAATTGAGTGAAATTTGACATTTCAAAAAAATATTAATTTGGGACTTAATGGGTTAAAGGAGATTACAATGACAATTGCCCTCATTTACTTACCAACCAATGAAATCGAATAACTTTGATGACATGATCCAATAAAATTCTAATTACGATGCATAACAGACTACGCTGCATGTTATGCATGGCAATTAATCCTGGGTGGTATCTAATCAGATAATTCATCATGTTGATATTGCCTAGCAACGCATTAGTACATTTTCTATAACATATAAAACGTCAGTTATTATCGGAATTTTAAGCAGTTTGCTCCTGAATTCGATCTGTTTGTATTTTCGGGTGAAGTGTTAGTGCTTTCATCAGTAATAGTATTCATAGGCATTTCTCAAAATCTTGGTAAGCTCATTTTTACTACAATTATTGTGGCGCAGATTAATACAAGTCTGACACTTGGTGTCACTAAATTTAATTTTTCAAATAATGAAGTGAAGACTTTCTGTTCGGCCAATTGTCTTCTCGAATCTAATTCGTGACTGATTTTTCCTAGGCAATTATTAGCGATTGGATCACTCTTGCTTGTTGCTTCTAGAAAATAGTGATCCTGCCGCTAACAATTGCCGGCAAAATCATATGCACTCGTTATATTACTGTTGAATACTAATTTGATTACGCTGAGTTACATCTTCTGGAAGGCATGGAGATTAAAAAAGCCACTAAGAACCTCAATAACTAAAAGGATCTCCTAACAAACAATACTATTTTAATCGCCAGTCTTTCCTACAATTAAGACAGCTGTATATATTCTAGCATCTTCTAGTGAACATCCCCAAGTGATACTCTGACTTCGGAATCAAACCCCGGTTTTTATTATCGTCCATACTAGTATAGTATCTATGCCTCGGGAAAAATCGATCTCAACCGTTCCTTAGATTTTCTCATATGCAGAATACAAGACGACCGTTTCAGACTCGTCTTACGAAAAATACGCCTTTTCGGTAGAAATGTTCCATATAAAAGTTATAAGGTTATAAGTGGTGCATTATAAGGTAACATTAGTATGACCTTGAATAACATTGTTAAGGTCAGTGGTCTTTGCGCGACCTTAACAATGTTATTCAAGGTTATACTAATGTTACGTAATTAATAATGCAGACAATATGCAAGAATGACACATTATCTGGAGAACTAATTCTGTAAAACATTAACAAATTAGTTAAAAATTGTATCAAAATGTAATTATAAATGTTAAAATGAAATTGGTTAAATTAGAACAGTTATAGAAATGTACACATATACATGGAAAACCTAAAAACCAGTCCATTAAAAGCCCAACCTATGTAGTCGTTTTACTACTACAAAACATCTTTATTAAAGAATTGTGATATACAGTTAAATATACAGGGTGTTTCAGAGCTCTGGGAGCGCTCAATCATGTGCTTATTTTTATACAAAAGTTGTGCAGAATAGTGAGCTGCACGCTCCAAAAATATTTAAATTTATACAGGGTGTCTCATAACAAAGTTACAGACCAAATTTATGTTTTTTTTTTAATGGAACACCCTGTATATTTGAGCATTTATGGATTCCTCGTTACTTGGAGATTAAAATGACCTAGGTTGTGGGGGTTGATAACTTGCCGTTTTTGTGTTATTCAGTTGTTTATACAAAAATTTGAACAAAATTGTTAAAGTGCTCCCCTGAAACTAATAAAGATAATTCATTCTAATTTAGGGGATAAAGTTTAGTTGAACTTTAGTCTTCAAAATTACTCTATCAATCAAAACATAACTCAGTGTGTTATGTGCAAAATTTCTCGCTAAGGCGACCATGACCACAAATAGGTAACATATTCTTATTTTATTATTTTTATGAGCATTTTATTCATGTAAATCTTTGTTTAAATTGAATGAGTCCAAGTTTCTTTTAACAAATATTAGACGTTCTTAGCGCTGTTAGTATATTATATACCTAATAAATTGTATAATGTAAAATAAGTAGGTGTTGTTTGTTATACGTGTATACATAATTTGAATTTGTAGGAAAATTGCTTTCTTAATCTATATTTTAAACTGAGAGCGGATTACGAATCGAGATTTATAATCAATGGGGGCGTAGCTCAGATGGTAGAGCGCTCGCTTAGCATGCGAGAGGTACCGGGATCGATGCCCGGCGCCTCCAAGTAGTTTTTATTTTTTTTATTTTTGATCTTCCTCCCTATAAATTCTCATGACGTGACTCCCTTAATTAGAATTAATCATCTTCGAACATTGCTATTTTATCTACATAATCTCAATAAATCACGTGTGTTCAAAAAATTGTGCGCAATATAATTAGAAGTTGTTTTGTCCGCGTTTTTATTTTCTCCGATACGAAGTACGAGAAAGTACTGTGAGAGGCGATTTCAAAATTTCTGGATTTTTTTTATGTCTGGGTGTATATCTGTCCGTCTGTCTGTGCGCGCTGTTTCTCAAAAACTAATACAGCAATTAACATGAAACTTTGAACATAAGTCTAACTTAACAATCCGAAGAACTTAAAACTGCTTAGAAAAAATTTTCTCACAAAAAAAATGAAATGCTTGGAAAAATTTTTCGAAGGGGTACTCTTACAAAAAAAAAATATGAACTGCTTGGAAATTTTTGTCAAAGTGGACTTCTTACAAAATACAATATGAACCACTTTTGGTACAATTTCGTACAACGGAAGTGGGTGTTTACCTTAACTGTTTTTTTTCTTTTCTTCCAATAATTTTTTAAATATGAAAATTATTACATCATTTAAACAAACCATGTCATGACCAACAATAAAGTTTTCAACGATTAATAATGGTTAGTATAAGGAAACAAGAAAAATCTCTCACAAATGGTGAAATAATGTTTTGTTGGTACCGTTCTTGATTGACAGTAACAGGATGCTTGTCTACAAATGGTAAGTCGGGTACTGTGAAGGGGTTTGTCTGCAATGACATCTGGGCGATTAAATACAAGGAATCGATCACTGCCTCACACACACTGACCCAGTGTAAGGCTTCAAAATGTGTTTATTGTTTCACTACACAGATGAACATTATTTTAGCGATTGGAACGGATGAAATGTATTACATTTGTAGACGGAACATACGTATCAGTGAGAGTTATTAGCGCTACTAAATGTTAGGCCTACTACGCAGCAGAGCTACAAAACAAGATATCGACAACGCACATAATAGTATCGACGTACGTTTATGGAAATTTAAACTATTAATTCCATAACAAATTAATAACAGGACAGCTCTCGTTATTTCGGCATTACCTGAAGATCTTTTCTACATGAAACGCCATTTATTGTACTTAGGAAAAATAGAAATTGAAACTCTCAATTATACAACTTTAATTCAAGTTCAAATACACCGGACATCAGGACACCCTTATTAGAAGACCCTTCAGTATATATTTATTTAAATTTTAATGAACGGTGTTTAAAGGAGTGCGAGTTAGATAGATAGATAGATAGCGCCCCACCATTTAGTATTAAAAACATATTTATTTATTTTTACTGATAATTGTTGCGATGTGTAATCTATAATTAAACTGAATTGATAGATTCACTCTTTTTAAAATATTGTGACGTTTTGAATTCAGTTCAAACAATTATTTATTTCTTCTAAACGTATGAATACAATAAATCTGTAATAATCAATGTATGTCCATCAATGTTTATTTCAGCTTTTGTATAATTTTGCATACAAATGCGCGCTGATTGTTGTAATTAAAGTTTTATATTCTAGCAAAATTGCTTTAGTTTTTGGGTAATGCCTGTTTAAATTCCCATTAAATTCAAAACGTGCAAGCGTAAACGGGCACAGCGTTCGTTAATTGTGAGCTTTTCATGAAACGCCCCTCTGCAATCGCGTGCATTCCTGGAAAGGCTAAATCTCCGTTCATTTGTTGTATTAAAAACGTTGTGGCCTTCCATTTTCTGAAATTAAAAATCCACACCGGAAATATCCATTTACATTTCGGTTATTGTTCTTGAAGATACCGAAGTATGATATAATGATGCTTAATGCTCCTGCATTCGTGGTATAATTAGTTGCTGGCTTTCATTCCGGAAAAGGGAAAGCAAATCACTAAATCCGCCAAGTTGAATAAAAGATGAATTACAAACATTATAAATAAGTATTTGGGTTAAAAATAAAATAAAACGTACACTATAACTTCGTCATGAAATGGTAATTGAATTGATTTCATGTCTTGATAATGTTTTTATATGTCTTGATTATAATATTTAGTTAATTTGAAATTAAATACTTTTTGATGTTTTTACCAATATTTTAATAATATATCCAACACGCCGAATTTAAATTTTACATTTTCTTATTTCCTAATAAACCTAATGTTTGACAATTGTCAACTGCAGTCATTGTTGTTATTAAAAATTGATCGCCATACAAAACAACTTACTGCACTTAAAACATATTACAAATTTGACGAAAATTTTGCGGAGAAAAAGTTCGTGGACTTCTCCATATTAAAGTTAATCCACTATTCGAAGATTAATAAAAAAAATTGTAGACCGGTTCTCGTATGAACAAACAAACGCTACCGCGTCCTCATCCTGTGTGGTCGGGCGAAAATATTGCAATCGCCATGAGAGTCTCAATCGGAACCCAGGAACATCAACATGTCATCGTTCTTAACAATTGAATATTAGCAGAACCAGTTTGCAACGAATTCTCACTAAAGATTCGCCTGGGCCTTTACAAAGCACAATTAAATCGAGAGTTTAAGCCACCAGACCATTTACAATGAAGACAATTCGCTGAGTGGGTAATGGAAGACCAAAGAGTGAATACAATTTTTTTAGGAACATTAGAATAGAATTTTGTACGAACCATTCCGTGGAATTCTTCAAAGTAAATTTGAATGAACAAGTTAAATCCTGCTCAGAAAACGAATTGTTGGTAGGTTTTATTAATATAATAAACAGAACTGACGAATTTGGGAAAATGTAAGTCCTCGTGTTATTCCTAAAAAACCGATACACCTACAAAAAGCTACTGTTTTATTATGGGCTGAAGGTGTAATTGGACCGTTCTCTTTTGAGAATCAGTTTGGCCAATCTTAAACTGTAAATAGCTTACGTCTTCGTGACATGATATCGAACTTTTTGTGGGATCAATTGAACGAAATGTGGTTTCAACAGGATGGTGCAACATGTAACATATATCGAAAGAAACCATCGAATTGTCAAGACAACGTTTTTCTGATCATGTGATTTATAGATATGCCGGCATTAATCAGCCGCCCAAATCTTGGGCGGCTGTAATGTTTCGCACTTGGTCCATAACATATACATTGGCAATCGCTAAGAGCCAAAGATACAGTGGTCAGGCGCAAGCCAAACAAATTTAGAGACGTAATATTCATACAGAATATTATAATTTTGTTAAGACCAAGACCAAGCTTGCTAATCGATTCATTTTAATGTAGGTTAGAGAGGCTTAAAAACATTTGAACATACATTAGGTCAGCGTTTTCCAAACTGGGAGGCGCGGACTGGTCTAAAGGGAGCCGCGAAAATTAGTCACAGTGAACAATTTTCCAAATTACTGCTAAAGTTTTCTATTTAAAAAATGAGAGAATAAATGAAAAAATACCATCGTGCTTTATCGCGCATAGTTCAACTAAACATTTCGTAACTTAGCATCCATATACCTAGACGTCCTAGACCCCGGAAAATCTTTTGAACCAAGGCCGTCCTTAATTTGGCGACACTAGCGCTAATGTCGCTTCAAACAGGTACTCTCAGCAATTGCGAGCGACTGCGGGCTTTTACAAACTCGACCGACACAACTTAATAAAAGCCAGATGCATGGAATAACAGGAAGCGACAAGGCATGTTGATAAATTGGAATCGATAAGCGCCATCTGTACGCCAACAGATACGTGTGTGTGTATATATTCTTTAGTACTACACTAAAATAAGTTAAATATTGGTAATCAAAAACACTTGGTTTTACTTGTTTTACTATTTATATTAATTAAACATTATACTTCCACAAGTTTTGTGCATTCTCCTTTCGAGAATGTTCGTGTGAACAACTACTTGGGCAAGTTGTATAATATTTATTCTACTTAATATAAATAGTAAAACATAGTGATTTTGTTTACCAATATTTACCGTGTTAATAACGTTTCATCGGGTGATGTACACATATATTTTGTACATATTGTGCTATGAGGCTAACACAAGAAATGATTGTTTTATTCGTCCTCGATTTCCACACTTTTTGACATTCTACGTTTCAAGTAACACGGGGAATTACACGGCATGTAAATTTTACCGGAAAAGCACCGTCTAGTATTGGCAACAAACATAATTTACAGAAATCCTTCGAATTTCTATTGTGGCGCCATCCAATATTAGCGGCGTAAAGCTCGATTTCTTATGCCCTGTTTTCCATATCTTTTGTCATACCCCTGGCCAGATGGGAGCCCACTAACGCCACTGGACACACAGATGCTGATGCATCCAGAAAAGATCGACGCACGTTTAGCTCACCAATTTGTTTCGTATCACAGCTAATATTTAATTGGTTCAGCAGTGTTAGGTTGTGTTTCTATTGTTATTGATCATAATAGTAAGTAATTTAATAGTTTTATTTTTTTAGAAGAACTCCCAAGATAAGGAAATACGACTTATCCTATTTATCGTTCGGATTTACTAATATTATTAACGATAATGTGGAAAAAACAATGTGTTTGTTGTGTTCAAAAGTTTTGGCTGCTGATAGTATGAGGCCCGGCAAATTGAAACGGCACCTTGAAACTATTCATTCTGAATACGTTGTTAAGCCACAAGAATTTTTTCAAAGAAAATTGGATGAGTTATCTAAAAACAAGCAAAATTTCAAAAAAATTGTTCATATTCCATAAATGCATTACTAGCATCATACCTAGTGTCGTACAGAATCGCGCAATAGCCCCACACAATAGCAGAAACCTCAGTTTTGCCAGCAGCTATTGATATGGTCAAAACAATGTTTGGCCAATCTTATGCGAATCAGTTGCGACAAATACCGCTTGCTGATAATACAATTGGCAGAAGAATTGATGATATATCTGAAGATCTTTGTGACCAATTAGTTTCTCGAATGCGTACTTCAAAATTCGCCATACAAGTAGTTGAAGCTACTGATGTAGCTAAAGACGCACATTTAATTGCATATGTTCGATATGTTGACGATACTAATATAATTGAAGATATCTTATTTTGCAAACCAATTCCTGACAGAGCCACATCCAATGAAATTTTCAAAATAATAGACAGATTTTTTAATGAGAACGACATAATGTGGAATAATTGCATTGGGCTCTGACGGTGCACAATCAATGGCGGGACACAAAACTGGTCTTCAAACACTAGTTAAAATGAAAACACCTGAGGTTCTCTGGACGCACTGCATGCTCCACAGAGCAGCTCTCATATCAAAAACTATAAGCGAGGAACTTAACAATGTTTTTGCAAAAGTAACGAAAGTTATAAGTTACATAAAAAAACAGTCCATTAAAAGCAAGGTTGTTCGCAAAACTGTGTGAAGATATGCGAGCTAATTACACGTCACTTCTGTACTATTGTGAAGTGCGCTGGCTATCTCGTGCAAAAGTGATTCAAAGGGTACTTGAACTCAAAGAAGAAATTGCTATGTTTCTCGAGGAAAATCACAATGAAGATGGCAATATGTTTAGGGATGATAATTTTATTGTTAAACTTACATATTTGGTTGACATTTTTGAAAAATTGAGTGTTCTTAATAAATCAATGCAAGGACCGCAAATGCATTTGCTTATACAAAAAGACAAAGTGAAAGCATTTATTAAAAAAGTGAAGCTATGGAAATCAAATTTGCAAAAAAATAAGATTGACATGTTTCCACGTTTAAATTTATGCACCCGAGATAACATAGAAGCAAACAAAAATCTCTTTGTGGAACACTTGAATGGTTTGTTGCTACAATTTTCGAATTATTTTGGTGATCTTGATTTTACAAAGTTTGCGTGGATACAGAATCCATTTATCGACGAAGAAGATGATGAATTTGGATTGACAAGTATTGAAAAAGAAAAATTGATTGAATTATCTTGTGATACTATATTAAAACATAAATTTCAGACTGTATCTCTGGTTCAATTCTGGTTGAATCTTTATACACTTTGTCGAACAAAGCTTTGAAAGGACTGCTGCCGTTTGCAACATCATATTTATGCGAAACGGGATTTTCTGCCTTGGCTGCAATGACATCCAAATATCGAGCTCGTTTAGTTGTAGAAAAAGAGCTATATCGTTACAAACACCAAGATTTGATAAACTTTGTGCTAATAGACAAGCACATCCATCTCATTAAAAACAATAATAAAATATCGTTTTCCATTAGTTTATATGAATAAATATTATAAGAGTAAAAATGTTGGTGTTTTTATTTTATGAAATCTTCAGAAGGGGGGGGGGGGGGTGGGTGGCGCCAAATGATTAAATATTTTTAAGGGAGGCGTAGTAACAACAAGTTTGGAAACCACTGCATTAGGTGATGCTTAATTATTGAGTGCAAGGATAAAAAAATAAAATTAAAAAAGTAACACAGGGCTTTTGGTAGAATCAAGCTTGCGAATGGTTTAATTTTTACAGTAATATTCCTGCACGTTAATGAGTTTCAATAAACATTTGAATAATGGCTGCCGGTTTTTAGGGCTACACGTAGAGTTTTGCAAATATGTTTTCTGCCATTATGTATCACCATCGCGAAAGGTACACGTCCTCAAAGTTTCCACTGGGCCTATCACATTTGAGCTAGCTCACTCGGTTCAAAAGTTATCTCTTTATTACAAAATAGGCTAAAACTTTTTTATTTTATTAGACCATAAAAGTAGACCATAAAAGTAATCCGTTTTGGAATCGGGAGAACGAGACGAACCCATTGGTACTATCACATTTGAGCTAGCTCACTCGGTTCACTGGGACTCTCTTTTGGGTGCAGGCTTCAGCTGATGATTTTACTGCTCTTCGTGAGATGGCTTGAAGGGACACTAGCGGGTGCATACTTCGCCTGTGGGCTATTTTGCCATGGTCCTGTTGCTAATTGTCCCCGTTGCCCGATCTAGCTTTCTTCCTCAGCACAGCCCTGCTGTACTTTGCGACCGCTTTCTATCTATTGGTCACCCAAATCATAGCGTCTACCACTTTGTCTGTCTCCAGCTTCTTACCGATGGCATCCTCCAGCCTTTTCCTCTCCGTTGTACATTCAGGGCACTCAAGCAGCATGTGCGCCGCTTTACAGTACGGGCAGGAGGGGTTCGTTGCCATGCTGATATTGAAGCAACCATGCTCTGTTAGGGTCTGCGTTATAAAGAAGTCGGTTTCCATGTACTTCCTGCTCACCCAGTGCCCCACATCTGAGATGTAACTGCCGGTCCACACGCCCTGGTTACCTTCGATCCATCTCTGTTGCCATGTCTCGAGCTGCCAGGCTAGGGACTTCAGCCTTCCGCCTTTCCGCGCCTGCTTCGATACGCGTTCGGATGCCCTCGGCGATGATATCAGGTGGAACAGAGGAGACCAGGATCTCGACAACCTTGGTTGATATGGTGTGGCAGTTCCGGCAGACCCTGATGGGCTCATTGCAGTCACTGCGCATTCCTTTGGCTTTTAAGGCAATTGACCCATGAGGGGTAGTGTAAAGCAGTGTTGCTTTAGCTACCCCCATCAGCAACAGACGCTTGGTGTCACTCAAACCCCCGATGCTGGCCCTGAGGCGGGCGTTTGACCAGACAGATTTTGAAATTCCTTCAGCCGCAAGAACATGGAACCTACAGTTATGTTACCTTCCAGAGTGACTCTAGGTACTGTAGGTTGGAGGATACCTTAATGCTGTATGTTGTTCTTGACTCACCTTAACTTTTACTCATTGTTTAGTCTCTAAAGGTACACGTCCTCAAAGTTTCCACTGGGCCTATCACATTTGAGCTGGCTCACTCGGTTCACTGGGCCTCTCTTTTGGGTGCGGGCTTCAGCTGATGATTTTACTGCTATTCGTGAGATGGTTTGAAGGGACACTAGCGGGTGCATACTTTGCCCGTGGGCTATTTTACCATAGTCCTGTTGCTAATTGTCCTCGTTGGCCGATCTAGCTTTCTTCCTCGGCACAGCCCTGCTGTACTTTGCGACCGCTTTCTATCTGTTGGCCACCCCAATCATAGCGTCGACGACTTTGTCTGTCTCCAGCTTCTTACCGATGGACATTCAGGGCACTCAAGCAGCATGTGCGTCGCTTCACAGAACAGGCAGGAGGGGTTTGCTATCATGCCGATCTTGAACGGGTACCCCTGGAAGCAACCATACTCTATTAGGGTCTGCGTTATAAAGCAGTCAGTTTCCCCGTACTTCCTGCTGACCCTGTGCCGCACGTTTGAGATGTAACTTCCAGTCCACATGCCCTGGTTACCTTCGATCCATCTCTGCTGCCATGTCTCGAGCAGCCAGGCTAGGAACTTCCTCTTGGCCTTCCGTCTTTCCGCGCCTGCTTCGATACGCCTTCGGAAGCCCTCGGCGATGATATCAGGTAGGACAGAGGAGACCAGGCCAGGATCTCGACAACCTTGGTTGATATGATGTGGCAGTTCCTGCAGACCCTGATGAGCTCGTTGCAGGCTCTGCGCATTCCTTTGGCTTTTAAGGTAGTTGACCCATGAGGGGCAGTGTAAAGCAGTTTTGCTTTAGCTACCCCCATCAGCAACAGACGCTCGGCGTCACTTAAACCCCCGATGCTGGCTCTGAGGCGGGAGTCTGCCCAGACAGATTTTGATGTACCTTTAGTCGGCGCAAGGACATAAAACAGTTACATTGGCTTCCAGAGCGACTCTAGGTACTGTAGGTTGGAGGATACCTTAATGCTATACCCTAAAAGCTCAATAGTCTCAAACTTGTTCCTGCCTACCCTACGCCTTGAGAAGAACACCGCTACCAACTTTTACATCGCGACTTGTAGCCCCACCGATGCCACCAAATCGATAACTTGTTGCGTGGCAATCAGAATATCATCGACGAAGCCTATGATGTCGGCTCTTTCTGATGGCAAACGAAGAATATTACACAGGGTTGGAATACCGCCTGTAATTGGAGCTCTAGAAGGTGAACGAGAGCCTTGCCATGCAGTTCGCCTTCCCCGAAGCCTGTCGGTCAATTAGCTCCTCACTATCCTCATGAGGTAGCCGGGCGTTTGATTTCAGGACATGGGACGGAGTTGATTCTTGACATCAAATGCTATCGCCAAGCAATGTCTTCTCCGCTTTAAGTTACCTTTGTCCTCCATTATCTTGACCCCGAGTATTGCGTCTACTGTACATCTGCCCTTCCAGCAGCCGAATTGCTTCTTGGATATTTCCCCAGTGGGCTAAAGTAATTCTAACTTATTTTTGACAACTTGGAGAACAATCATTTTAAGTTGCAACAACAAAAAACCATGTAGTTAATAATATTTGGGCATAAATTATTTAACCCGTTAAGGTCCAAATTAAAATCTCATTTTAAATTTATTAAACAAACTTAATTTTTGCGGCACAGTTGAAAAATTTTACTGCAGCGGCATACTCTTTCAGAAATACTGGAATAAGGGATTCTTCTTGACTCACCTTAACTAACTGTTTAGTCTCTACAGGATTTATTTTTTTGCAGATTTATGAACAGTGTTTATTAAATTCACCCTGTATGTCTTTGATTCATTAAAAATAATTAATTGTGATGACGTATGTTTTACAAATATTTTCACAAAGCATTCGTTTGTAACAGAGATGTTTTCTCGTTGTAGAGTAGACATGATGAAAGAGTTTTAAACACTTTCCCTTTCCCATTAGTGTCATGGACAAAATTCGTTGTTGTATATTTATGCGTTGCTCTTTGCTTTTCTGTTCCAGATGTGGATATACGGTTTGGGGGAGACGCTCAAGAGGGCGACGCTAACGAGTCACGCGGCCACCTCCCGGTTGAGTGGAGAACTATGCGTCGTTCTGGCGGATATGACACGACCCCAGGCCACTTCCAGGGCCTCGCTCATGAATCTGCTCGATGTAAGTGGACCACTCATCCCTTCTTCCCTTATTCCTTATTCCCTTTCATACCGGACGTGCCTGATAAGTCCGATGTCTCTCTGTATGGAAAATGCTATTGATCGACATTAAATTGTGCAATTCTCCACACGAAATATATGATTTGGCACGAACCACTTACGCGGAACTTCTGGCCCCATTTACGATTGCACTTGTTTGCGTTTCCAAAGCGGCTCGTGGAAAAGTTTCCGAAGAATCCGGGGAGGGGGGCGTTATCGCGCCCTTCTAACACTCGAGCCGTTCATGAAAGTTCGCGTCCATTTATTAAATCTATTTTTCGGTTCTATCGAAGTGTAAGTAAATATTTACTTCCTGAGCGTACATCCGGTTTTTACAAAATTGCATCAAACTTGACCTTAAAAGTATCATTACATAATTTTACTTTCTTTTACTACTATATTATAAAAATAAACATTTTTTATGAAAACTTTTTGTTGGTAAATTCTTCCGCCCGCGCAGGGCTCGAAACCACAACACCCCTGGATGCCCGTGTTTAACCTCATAATTAAAGTTAAATTTGGAAATCGAAAATAATGATGTCAACACCAGAGTGGAAACACTATAATCATCAATTGTAACGAATATTTTTGAAAAATATATATTTTTTAACCCTAACCTAACTCGCTGAAACTCGGACTCTCCGGACCAAACACGAAGAGATGGCAACCCTAGTAGGGGTGCATTACTTGAAGTTGAAAAATGCATTAATATTTTCATTTTTAAAATTCCAAATCGACGTGTCCGGGGATTATCATGACAAATGATGTTTGCAAAAGTCACGTCCTTATTGCAATACTTTTTGCATACACTGTATATTTGTACTCTATATTACATCGAAAATTAATATGAATACGCCTTACAAATAATGATGTTTATAAAAGTATCCGTCAATATAAGAGAATCAACAAAGATATAAACTTGCATTTCAATATGGTCGATAAACTTAAAACTATATTTCCTGCAAATAAACAACAACGATCGCGTCCCAAGAAATAGCCCTGCAATATACAGCGTTCGACAGCTGTAGAATTTATGGGAGTTTCGCATTCAGTTTATCCAAGGTAAATATAAAGAGTTTAGTGTTTCTTAAAAACTTTTTTAGAATAGTCGAAGGTAATATTTCACCGGTGATTTCAATAGAGCTTGCCAAACTGTGCAATAGTGTACGTAGTGCAGTACGTTCAAGTAAAGTTTCTATCAGAGTTACCTCTGGATGGAGAAAATGTAATATACTGCGATATAAATTTTGTGATATTACTGTTTAATTGTAATTATTTATGGCTAAAACATAATGAATTGTTCAATTCAATTTGAAAAGCCTCCCTTTTCTGAAAAGAAATTTAACACACAATGTATTCATTCTACTTTAGAATGAAATTAGTTTGTTCGTTTCTAACCTAAATCGTAAGTTACTCGTATTTTTGTTTTAATTTCTCTTTATTATTTCTAAAGACTATACCACCATAATTTAAACGTAAATGTTATATAATTGAATTTAAGTAAATAGTAAACGCTGTTTTCAGGAGTACACCACTCCACACTCGTTTGTTTAACGTAATTATGTTACCCTTGTAGTTAATCATTCATAAAAGCAAAACGCCAGACCCAACTTTACCAATTAAGATAATCTAGTGCAGAATTAATATTCCTATTTACCTTTGGTTATCAGTAAAACCTCACATATTGAGACACGTAATTTTCAATCGTGTAGGGTGTATCCCTGGGAAATTTACATAGTGAAACAGCCACAAAATCCTCCGCCGCAGAGATATACTTAACACTGTAATTTTCGTTAATAATGAAACTTCAAATCGGTTCGCGTATCGGAAACCGCATCGAAATGGGCAGTAAGAACTCGATATAAGCGGAATGCAACAAAAGCTCCCGTCGCCCCATGAATATGCATGATATCTAATTCTAATGGGACCATCCTACTCTCCATGCCAGGACATACGTGTTATAAACCAGCTTTTGTTTGCAGCTTACTATACGTCTGTGGGTGTTGATAAGGAACATATGCTGATTAATTAATCCATGCTTAATTAATACATATCTATCGCTTATTTGAAGATCTAAAATAATTTTCCGAAAGATATTTTAGTTTTAGAATTTTATTAAAGTTGTCAATGCAAAATAATTGCGAACATAAAAAATGTCCTACAAGTTTTAAAACGCAGAAAAGGTTTACAGTATATAATCGTTCTTTAAAAGTTTACGGGCTTGCCGTTGAACTAAAAATTAAAAAAAAAACTCATCACACGATTAAATCAGTTCTCCTCATGTGAAATATTTTCAACTTTCTATCCCTTCCGGTTCTACTGGAAATAGCACCAAATGTATTATTGTAAATAGATCACCCTACATATTATTATATTTTTGGATTCCTCGTTTACATTGCAACATATTTTGTAGGAACGTTTGTGCACTTATCTCTTAGTTTTCAAGAAAATTAATTATTTCTAAAATTATTTTGACCTCAAAAAGGCTTCTTGAAATCTGCCTGTGACCTCTCTTAAGAATAAGATAGAAATATGATTTGTATCTCTAATTGTACCTAGAGAATGGCTCTATGAGTAATATAATTGGAAACTGTCAATTTTGACAATAAGTGTTCTTAAAGTGTGCCCTCTTAAATATCCCGCAATTGAATTTTTTAATGCATAAAACGAAGTGATAGGAAGTTAAAATTATTTCACATGAGGAGAACTGATTCAACTGTGTAACAAGGATTTTATTTTAAATTTTAATACCACGGCAACCCCTTTAACTTGTAACCAACAACGGTTTAGCATAGACACCCTGTATAGATAAACAAATTAGGAACAACCTTACTTGTTGCAGAAAGCATTAAATAAATTCAATAAAACGAAATGTAGCCTGAATATATGAATATTCAACCTGTTCGTTAATCTGCAAGCAAAAATTAAGTCTTACTAAGACTCTAAACAACTACTTCCCTGGCTAGTGCCACGCCGGATATTAAATGATACAAAAGAAATTTGCATGTTATTACTAGTACTACTAGCTAAATTGGTTTAAACATTGGTTTAAGATCGTTTATTTCTACCCACAGGACTAACTTGAAAATTAAACTCAATTGAATTTGAAAACTGTATAGATGTTTTAACTGGCGTAATGAAGTAATAATAATAGTAATAAAATTCTAGTTAGATCCCTGTTCTTTACTTAACCTGTCTTTAGTCAATGGTTCGAATACGCACCATTTCAAAAATGTTTTATTATATTCATTGATCTTATATCCGAAAATAAGCTGAACGCAATTTAGATGTAATTTAAGTTTATTTTACTTTAAAGTTACTTTTTCAAACATTGTTTGATTTTTTTCTATTTTAGGTATGATGTTATTGAGGTTGTTTAGATATTCTTTTTTACTAGGAGACAATACGTTTAGATGTTTTCAATATCGCAATTCCTTGTAAGGATTATGGTAAATGTACTTTCAAGAGATTAAAAGCGTCTATATTTAAAATAACGAACGTTAATTCTTTGTGATTCTTATACCGGCTAAAAAGGGATAAATGTAATTTCAACGTATCACAGATTTTCGAAACTTTAACAATAACCGCTACGGTAATCATCTAACAAGTGAAAATTTAAAAAAAATCGGTATTCTTTTATTGACCTGCTTCTTATGCAATAATATTGGTCCATTGATGACGATGTGCAGGAACAATTTTCGAAAAATTAAACAAAACTTAGTTATCTGACAACTATACGATAAAGATGAGCAAATGATTTTGTAGTTTAGATATCAGTCATATAAGATGTAAAGGGTGTTCGAATTTCGTTCCCTCAAAAGATTAAGTGTTTCATTGGCTGTATATGGTGTGAAATTTGCCTAAATGATTATCCAGATAGTGTACTTTTATGCTCATATTACATCCAAGATTTTTAAAGCTAATTAAGAGCTTTTGAACTAATTCTTTGTAATTTTCGGCCTTCTGATTTCCTAGAAAATTTTTTACAACAGCAACAAAAGATTTCCAAGCCTCTGCTTCTAAATTATTCATTGAATGAATGAAATCGTTGTCTTTCATTAAAAGTCTTATCTGTGGGCCATCAAAAATACCAGCTTTTAATTTTTCATTACTTAAACCGGGAAACTTTCTTGAAAGATACATAAAACACAGACCAGTTTTATCTAACGCCTTAACAAATTGCTTCATAAGTTCCAATTTGATGTGCAATGGAGGCAAAATGATCTTATCTCTAGAAACTAAAGGTGGGTTTATAATATTTTGATTGCCAACCGTCATGTTATTTCTCAAAGGCCAATATTTTTTTGCCCTGCTGTCCCATAAACATATGAAGCATGGAAATTTCGTGTACCCACTTTGTTGACCTAATAGAAAGTTGACCATTTTTAAATCGACACATATAACCCATTGGTGCTCCGAGTACTTAAGTTTTTTAAAACAAGATCCACGTTTTGATACTCCTCTTTTAATTTCGTTGAATGAGCAATAGGCACGGCTGCATGTTTATTACCAATATTTAGTAAAACATATTTTAAACATTGCTTACAGCTGTCAATAAACAATCTCCATTCTTCAGCTTTGTACCTTGAGAGCCCCAGTTTCATTAAAAGGCCACCAATATTATTACAATAAACGATATCATTTTCTGAACTAAAAAATGGAAGAAATTCTCTTTCGCGATCTCGATAAAATGTTATTTTAGTACCTTGAGATAACAAATTTCTATCTTTGAGTCTAGATGCTAGAAGCTCAGATCGCTCTTTCGAAAGGTCAAGGTCTCTAATTAAATCACTTAAAGCATCTTGTGAAAAAAGTGAAGGCGCTGTTGACACTTCAAAATCACTGTCACGTTCAGAAAAAACTTCCATCATCTCTGTGTCCGACAAATCTGATAGATCTTGACTCATGGGAGATGGTACGTCACCAGAAAACAATCGAGGTCTTTTAGCACTCGGTAAATCAGGATATGTCATTTTTCTTTAGTTTATACCATGTAATTCTACAACACAAAAATAACAGTCATCAATGTGATTTTTCGGTTCTGTCCAAATCATCGGCACACTATACTTTAAATGATTACGTTTACCGTTTGCCCACTGTCTTAAATGTTCATTACATAACTTGCACACAATATTTGGAACCCACGGTTTGTCCAGAGCCTTCATCTCTACATTAAAGTAATCAACGTATGTCTTCTTCACTGCATCTGTTATAAGTTTTCTAAACTTTTTTACCACATATTCACCACAAATGTAACAAAATGTATTTGGATTATTTACACAACACCTTCTTGACGACGGCATATCGATATTATTATTTAAAAATAGTTATTTATGCAACAAGTGAGTAAAGTAGTACTTTTTTTCACGAGTAGGAAAGATTGCCACATGAGCCGAAGGCGAGTGTGGCAATTCCTACAAGTGAAAAAAAGTTGCTTTACTCTCTATGAAGGGTTCAGGAATCACACATTTTATGAACGCAAATTAATGAAAAAAACTGTACATTTTATAACGGACGTAGAAAAAAGAAATTAATTGATTATAATGACATTAAGTATAATACAATACAATTTTTAGGTTATGATCGATCGGTACAAACCTGAATGTAGCTTCGCGAATTTGACAGCTTCCCACGACGTCTTGCGGACTAATTAATCAAATTATAACATAAAATTAGCGGCACCAAACAAAACTTTTTTTTTTGTAGACCTGTGTTATTTCTACTAAATTCCGTATGGCCTTTTCTAACCGTTTCTGCAACAACCGTTTCTGCAACACTTTCTCCATATTTATAATAAGTTTTCACTAAAAACACACGTTTTTCAACCGTATTTCGCTCCATACTTAAACACTAATAGTTTTACAACACAAACGTCAACTGTCAAGCGACAAATAAATAGAAGCAATGCCAGTGGCGGATCATTCAAAAAGCAATCTCAAATTTGAACACCCTTTACATAAGTTTCGTTTTTTTTTTATTTTGGTGCATCAATTGTTTACCTATTTCAATTTATTCCATTTGGAGGAGTAACTGCGGAGAAGTCAGATTCGGCATATAATAATAATCATACCTTTATTAACGGGATTCACTCTGTACATGTAATACATAGGAGGGAAAGTCGTCATATTTTTTTGATAATTACTTTACGTCTTACAAAAATGGTGTTTGAGGGAGAGCTTCAAAGTCAATCCTAACAAAACTGTGGTTGTACCTTTTACTAATCGCAGGAAACTGAATATCAAAGCTCCCAGAGTAAAAGGACAAGAAATTGCGCTATCCTACCAAGTGAAATATCTAGACTTAGTACAGAACATGAAACTTAACTAGAACGCGTATCTAGAAAAAAACGATCAGCAAAGCAACACCGGTACTCTGGATAGACCGCAAACTCTTTGGGAGATCATGGGAGTTAAAATCTAGAATGATACACTGGTTGCAGATTATGGTGGTAGACCTATTATTACATATGGCCCACTAATATTGTGGACCAAAACAAAACGTGTATATGCCGTAATTCTTGTGTATTGTAATTTATTTATTGTTATTTTAAATCATGAGTCACGTCGCGTCCGTAAATTTTACTTATTTATTCTATTATTTATATTTTTAATTTGTTCATGACTTTTATTATTTTATTATTGAAATCCAAGTTGACGATCACATCCGCAAATACTGTATTTATACATTAATAATTTATTGTACATATATGTATTATGGTGGCCTAAGTGAAATAAATTGATTTATTGATTGACTGATTGATTGTAATAGCACAAAAGAAGCTTAAAACTCTTCAAAGGTTGGCCTGTATTGGCATCACAGGAGCTACACATAGCACTCCCTTTGCAGCAATGGAAGCTCTACTAGACCTACTTCCTTTGCACGAACTAGTCAGAAAAGAAGCTCTAATGAGTGCACCGAAATTAGATAGGGCATAGAATCGGGCACTCAGCTCGGACGCCGTTACACCAGAGTTCCAGCAAACACCGTCGGACGTAATGCCGATCAAATTTGACTTGGAATCGAGTTTTAAAGTGATTATAGACAATCTGAACCAAGTCAAAAAAAAACTGAAACAAAAATCTGTATTCTGGTATACAGAAGCATCAAAAACAATATACCGATGTACTTGCAAAAGGAGGAACTTCGACCACAATCATTGGACCGAAGCCGTCTTGCGGGTTATCGAAAGCACATAGGAAGGGCGTGGTCAAAGAATAGGAAAAAATGCAAGACCGATAATTGGAAAACTGCACCAGGTCAGAGACAATCCATTATGTTCATTCATTTCTCACCAAGCAGAGCCAAACAGCTTTTACGTCTTACTAAAACCGAGATAAGACTAATCACTAGTCCCCTTACAGGACATTGCTCAGTGAAGTATAATCTTCGGAAGATGGGTAAAGTGGACAACACTATCTGTAGACTATGTGAATCGGCAGAACATACACAATGCGAGTGTGTAGCATTAGGCCCTAACCGGAGGAATGTCGAAAATGCCAGAATCGATCTGGGCATTGCCTCCAAGAAAATTAATTGACCTCACCAAGGAAGTTAAATTTGTTTGAATATAAAAGCAGTATGGTACTAGTACAAAAGATCTAAATAGGTCGCAGTACTCTAAGGCTCACCATAGCTAATCGATCCCATCTAATCTAATCTAATCTTATTTTACGTCTTACAAATTATTGACGGAATTATTTAAAAGACTATATTTTGCGACAGCAATAAAACTGATAGCCAGAGAGCAGAGGTCGCCAAAGTGGTCTATATAGACCCCCAGGTGTCTATTTAACAAAAGTAGGGGTCGATCCGAATCGGAGGGTCGATTAGGGGTCGAAGGAAAACAAGTGTAAAAAAATTGAAAACAATGTAAGGAGATATAAACCTCAATTTTCATATATTCCGCTAGAGAACATGAAACCTTTTTTAGTGGAAAGGTTTTATTTAAAGGAAATGTATGAATAATATTTGGATCCCGCGTTTAGAAAAAATTGTTAAACTATTTTAGGTCATCGTCATTTATGTCTTTTTTTAACGAATATCATTATTACAGGAAATTTAAGCCATAAATATCCATCATTCTTTTTACCGTACCAAAGTAGTCAATACACATATTTTTTACACCAGTGGATAGGCTTTGAAATTTAATTCATTACGCTATCAAGATTTGTTCAGAAGTTATAGCCAAAAGACAAAAATATGGCTGTTTATGCTGGAGGCTTCTACTTCGTTATACATTTTAGATATTATAATAAAACACTTTTAACTTTGTTTTGTATAACTTATATATTTATTTTTGTGACTTAAGTTTCGGTAATACAATTACCATTTTCAAACAAGAAGTAAATGTAAATCGGTTTTTAAAACACTTCTTGTTTGAAAATGGTAATTGTATTACCGAAGCTTAAGTCACAAAAATAAATATATAAGTTATACAAAACAAAGTTAAAAGTTATAATAAAATATGGCTGATTTTCGAGGGGCGCGTTCACAAAAAAATACTTTTGTGGGGGTCGATGGAAATTCGAAAAATTATATAGGGATCGATGATCAAAAAAGTTTGGCGACCCCTGGCTTAGAGGAACAGCGCACAAGATAGAAAGCCAGGGACCACTATCACAAAATCGAATGTCAATTCCGGGGTGGCTCTTGCCTGCAACATCAACATTTACATTTATAGAAAATAGAAAACACTGTTAAAAGTGATTACAGAATATAATAAATTCATATGGTGTGATCTTTATTGCATCACATCAAGTGCAACGCAATAAATGGTCTGTTTACTAATGCCATCAACAGATTTTTCTAGTAAACAGTTGAAACTTGTATCATCTGGCAAACAGCAATAAAATGAGTCAACATATTTCAGAACATATATTGACGTTAGACTCTTATTGTTAGTTATTAATAATAAGATAACAGTATCGAGAAGAGTACCTTCAGAAGTAGGAAAAGATCATTTGGGACACATGATAGTTGTACGTGAAGTCAAGAATCGGCTAAGGTGTAAACTGTGCAATTAAATATCTTCTATTTATATAAGAAATGTAATGTGGATCTGTTCTCGAAAGGTTTTAAATAAAATCATGTTATTCGTTGTATACTCTTATGCACCATTCAAATTTTTATAGAAACATTTCTTTTTGTTAAAAATTCTAATGTCCTAGTTTTATTTTTTTAAATACGAAATAAAAATTATTTTAATGCTTGGCCAAAGACTTATTAATAGCTATTATTAGCTAAAAGTACACTTTGGTCGCAAAATTACCATTATAAACTAACTTAGCTGTTGATAATGGTCATTTTGGGAGCAAAATGTACTTTTAGCTATTAATAACTTTGGAAACGAATCTAAGTTATATTACAATTATAGCTATTTATTATAGATAATGGGTGTGGTGACTTTGTGATCGTAATATACATTTAACCATTGATGCATTATTAATTGATTAATAATTAAAGCGTGTATGCCACTAAATCCACGAGTTCAGTTCTGAAGACAAAACAGATTAAATAGGGCCCCATAGAAATACATTGGAATTTATTCAAATGTGATGGACATTGATTTATTTTTTCTATCGCTGCATCCTGTAATGACACGGAAATCTCCGATTGAGCCAGTTTCTCATTAATTTACATGAATTTAATTAACCATGTTATATCAATGTAAAGCTGATTTAATGTTCTATTCAGTAAAAATATACAGGGAGTTCCATTTAAAAAATCCAACTTTGTGTCATAAACATAATAAATTAAAAGTGAAAATAAAGATATAAGCACGCCACTGAGAAAAAGACGTATTTTAAAATAGCCAAAAATTGAAAAACGCCCGATATCTCCCAAACTAATCAAGTCAGCCATGATCTGTTAATACCATCATTGTTATTTCAGAAAAAGAGGTTATAGCGTGTTATCAGATTTTAACTCTTAAGGTTACCGAGACATCCTATAAAAACAAACAGGTTGTAGTATTGATGACTCTGTTTTCGATTCTATGGTACTATTTTTCTTATATTATATACCGAATGTAAGCACGAACCGTATCAAAATCTGCCATTTTCCTAAATGGTTCAGAATAGTATAACGTAAACTTTTGGTTTAAAAAATATATAAAGCCTACATATTATCTCGGTCTCCTTCGGATTATTTGCACTATTCGTGATAAATTCAAAACATTAGAAAATTATTATTATTGAAACCACAATCAATCGGTTGAAATTTCCATTAAATACAATCCAAACGCTTTTTGGGGCTACATGTAATCAACTACCGACGACTTTTATACATTATACTCATTGACCACTGGCTCAATTTTTACTTTCTCCGTTACGAAGTACGAGAAAGTATTGTGATCGTGATTTTTTTTTCAAAAAAATTTTTTACGGAAATATCCGTTTTGGGGTCCCTAGATGCCATTTCAACAATTTCTGGAAATAAAACATTTGTGTCTGTGTGTGTGTGTCTGCTTTGTGTGTTTCTGCTGTGTGTGTGTGTTGTGTGTGTGTGTGTGTGTGTCTCTCTGTGTGCGTTGTTTCTCAAAAACTAATAGAGCAATTGATATTAAACTTTGAACATACGTCTTATTTGACAATGAACTGAAAAGCTTTTGGTAAAATTTTGTACACCGGAAGTGGGTGTTTACCTTAACTGTTTTTTGTTTTTTGCCAATATTTTCTTAAATATGAAAAATATCACAAAAACATTTAAACAAACATTAAAGACAGCAAAGAAATGAATATCTTTTGCTTGAAAATATTTTTCATAAAATCATTGCTATTCGAGAAAAAAATGTATTTATTTTTTTTTCATTTTTGGTTTATAATTATGAAACGATAATAGTTACAGCAAATGTATATGAACAATAATTGTAGCGAATGCCAAAATGAACAACTTCTAAAGAATAAGTTTTTTCCGAAATCTTTTTTTTTGAGTAAATCGAGTTTTTGAATTTGAAGTATAATTTTTCTATCTTTCATAATTTTGACGTTTTAAACGTCAGTTTCATCCGAGTCAACGAAACGTTAGATGTACATTAAAAATATGATTACAATTAATTGATTGACACTGGAGGCGTTTACTTCGTGATACATTTTGAATTATAAATAAAACACTTTCTTTGTTAATATCACTCGATTTATTAGTAGCGACTATAGTTTTGATCACGTTCTGATCATTATCAAACTTTTAGTTCAAACTTTTAGTTTGATAATGATCAGAACGTGATCGAAACTATAGTCGCTACTAATAAATCGAGTGATATTAACAAAGAAAGTGTTTTATTTATAATGATTACAATTGAAAATAAACCATAAAAGCGTAAATATAAATGATACGATCAAGTCGGAGAAAGTAACATGATGGCCACATCACCATTTTTTGGATCTGTTTACTGCCCATCAAGCTTATCAAACCAAGCATATAGTAACTCAAATATTTTAAAATTTTTGAATATATTGAACGAATTTCTTCATTTCAGTAAAAGCCCTTGGACCCGATGGTTTGTCTCCATCATTTGCACTTAGTCGTCCTCTGTTTGTCTTATATAATTTTTGCCTTGTTGCAGGTGCTTTCTCCGATTCTTGGAAAAGTGCTTTCGTTACACCAATAAATAAATCCGGAAACCAAAACAAGTTGAGAATTATAAACTCATATTTTTGATTCCAGGATTCTTGGAATAGTGATTTCATTACACCATCACATAAATCCTGAAACCAAAACAAATTAAAAATTATAGACTTACAATTTTTCAGATTTTTGAAAAATTGCTTACCGCACATCTGAGACAGCTATTCTATAATGTTCGATCTTCATGTGCTAACATGGCTTCAGCGTTACTAAATCAATACCAAGTAATCTCTTAGTTTATGAATCATATATTATATTTATTCCTTCGCTGAGAGAAGTCAGGTGATTCTGTATATATTGACTTTACGAAAATATTTGATACTATAGAATCAGTGTGGTATACAATTTTAATGAATAAATTACGTTGTTTTGATGTTGAGGGTACAGTCTACTTTGTAGGCCTGAAAAAACGGTGATTTTCGGAATTTTTTTGAGATGACTAATAAAGTTTTTAACTTAAATGTTTTTCCCAGAAATTTAATAAGCCTTTAAGTACAAATTTTTTGGTACTTTTATTATATAAAAATTAATTATGTTGTCACATCGTCGAAGTTGGGATGTCACACGGGCATGCCTCACTGGTGGAAGTTCCTCGGTCCACAAAAATAGTGTGAAATCAAAAACGACATAACGTGTTAAAGTTTATTACATTTGCCAATGTTATGTAGTATGGAATTTTAAAATTCGGAAAAACAACAAAATGACGCTTGTTTGGAAAACAAGTTTTTTTTTACTTTTTTGCGGCTCGTTTTCTGCAATATAAAATCAATAAATATTTTTTTTATCCCTGCTACATAACCTTGCGTACTTAGAGTATTTGGGAAAAATTTCAGATCGAAATTGCTACATCCGTCTGCGCGCAGTCACTTCCACCAATTTAAAAAACACTGTTCTGAGAAAAGCTCGTTTGAAAATCCCCGCCACGCGGTGCGCTTAGGCCCGCCGTTTATAAGCATTTCCATTTGATATATCAACTTGCCGTTTGAACGCAATATTTTATACACCTACAGCTTCTAAAAAAATTCAAAATAAAAAAAAATATTTGTTTGAATCTAACAAAGTAGACGGTGCCCTTAATGGCAGTCGTTTGCATCACACTTATAGTCTGTTCGGTGGAATCTGGCGGCTGAGTTCGTTAAACGGTCGGTCCGCCCTGAGGATCGACGCACCCTCGAAAAAAGGTATTACTGTCCTTCGCTCCTATTGGTATACGCACTTTTACATCAATACTTCTCAACAAAGATTGGTTTGAGATAAAAAATATTACGTCCCCTACTTAACGAGCTCCGGCCCTCTTCTATGACCACAGCCGCCAGATTCCAAAGAACGGGCTATATATGGTAAAATTCAATGTGTACGAATGGGTCAATGTGTATCTTGTCCAATTGATGTATTGACTTCCAGTATTCCTCAAGGATCCCACTTATGACTTTTGCTATTTGACATTTTTATAAATTATGCTGTAAGCTGCTTTTCTAATGCGAAATGTTTATTATTTGCAGACGATATGAAAATGTTCATGAAAATTCGATCATTGGAGGATACTCTCTTGCTTTAAAATAACTTGCAATCGTTTGGTAAATTGTGCCAATATAACAAGCTTTTACACATCTTAAAAATGCAATGTGATTATCTTCTACAGACGTTTATCCACTGTGACATATGAATACTCTGCTGAGTGAACCCTGATCATGCGTAGATTGTATAAAAGACCTGGGTGCTACATTTAATTCAAACTTAACTTTCACCACTCCAAAATAGTGACTGAATTTTACCAGCTATTGGGGTTCATTAATCATCACGCGAAATATTTTCGTGATAATCGCACTATAACTCTTATATTGCCGTCATCTAGAGTACATTTCTATTGTACACTACACTAGTATGGATAATGGAAAAAAAAATCGTACGACTTTTAGCATTCAAGTGTAACTTAGTTGGCAGTTACACTGACTCACTATCAATCTTTAATATTACAAGTCTTGATGCAAGACGCTTTAATTCCGATGTGGTACTTGTTTATAAATTTCGTCATTTGCGCCCTTCACTTTACAGTATTTATTAGACATTTACAAATCGTATACTTATTATAGCAAATTGTTTAAAGTGCAATCTATAACACCCTGTTTTCAGATGTTAAATAATGAAAATATAATAAGATTTATATATTTTTGAAGTTGAACAACGATTTTGTAATATTTGTTTTTTTTTCCTCTCAAAAAGTAGAATAAATAATATTTTGGAACCAACATATCATAGTACAGAGAAAAAATACCGCGTTATATTCATTAGTAATATCTGTATAATTAAGGGGATTTGTTTAGGATTCCCTATACTCGATATCCGCAACCATACCCCTTAAGGTTTGACGTCATGTACTTAAATGATATTGAATTGTATACCTATATCCTTTATTTTTAGTAATTATTAATTAGTATAAATTTTAATATGTATTTTAATATTTTAATAATTCATATTTTTTTGTATTGGATTAAATGGCTATTATTAAATAAAATAGTTCTTGTCATAACAACCTCAAAAAAACCAAAGGTCGTACACTTTGACAATTAATGAATTAAGTGGACATTATTTACATAATACCCCAAATTATGAATCTCCTCGATGTTTATTCATACACATTATCCCTAAAGAGGCAATGGCAAAAACCGGATCGGATTCCCCCCAATTAAATCTGTCTCGTTCCTAGGGATGCGTCTGCCCTTATCTCGACTCCCTTCGCATGGGTGGCCTAAACAGCGCATAAATATCTGGCGATGATCGTGCGAAATTTAATCGAGCCATAAAGGACGAATTACATTAGGGCCCATCGAGGGCACGGCTAAAGCAGGAATTGACAAAGCGCAACGATTATGTTTCCTGCCAGGAAGATAAAAAGTAATCACGATAACACCGACGGCAATAAACGGCAACAATTTATTAAACCTATAAATCTGCGTTTAGCGTATTGGATTACTTCCTGTTGTACTATACTACCCAAGATTAACTATATAAGTAGCTAATTAATATCTTGTAATCAATATAATTTATAAATCAATCGATGAGGCTGATAATTGAAAGTTCATTATCACTTTTATGAAATCAAAAATTAAGCAATACTATTATTAGCCCCTTTGTAAATTTAGTTACAATAAATTGTATTACTACTACTATTATTATTATTATTAGTCCTTGGAAGGTTGCCAGCCTTACGTAAAACTTTAAAGTTATCAAATTCAATTTAAAATTATTGTCAAATTCGCCCTTGTGCGTAGAAAACCCAATGTTATTTTAACCCTCTACACTTCAGCCTTCATAGTACACCAAAACAAAATCAAATTTATCTTCTACATCACTTATTTCAGAATTTTCTTCGTAATAAAAACACGTTAAAATACGCATACGCATGTTACAAAAACACTCAAACAAGGCTAAACAAGGTGTCGCCACAGAAGCGACAGTGGATTTAAAGATCATATTTTAAATATCGCGTTATCGGCGACAACGAAGTGCAAAGAGTTAATAGTTGTATTATGAATAACATGCAAATCATTTAAAAAATGAAGGTAATTTTAAAATGGATTCTTTCCTCAGTTTCTAGAGTGTATTGTTTTTAGTTCATATTGTTCACCCTTCGAGTTTTTTTTTAATTAGTCGGCATTGAGTTTCAGCATTTGCAAGTTAACTATCCAGTTTTCAGAAGGAATAAATGCATTGTTAGAGATTGTAAATTGTTATTTGTTTTTAGTTTTAGTTTAGTTTTTAGTCTCTGTAAGGCTTAATTTTACAGAATTACAAAGAGGTCGATTATTCATATATTTAAGCTACTTTTTGTTTTTATTTAATTCATATAAACTCAAAATATTCTAAGAAATCTTTAATTATATTATCGTCTTCCGAAAGCTCAAAAATTATTAAAGAAATAAAATATAAAATTTACTGCAGAGGTCCTTAGCGAAGTCATTCAACAGGAAACTGTTAACTGTGAACTATACAAGATCAGAAGTACCCTCTAAAATAATTTTAATTTGCAGAGGATACACTTCACAAGAGAATTACTTCTACGAGATATTTAAGCTGCATACAAACCGAATATAATGGCAGAAAGACCCCACATTAATTAAAATGTGGCTTATATTTCCAGCATGTTGCATTGAATGAAATTGCGAATCCTGCATATTAAATATACATAAATAGTCTGAGTTTTATTTCATACAATAGCTTCAGTGGTTATTCGTATAAGATGATGGACGGCACAGATGTCTCTGTGGCTGCTCCGTCTAAATTGTGTTTATATTGTAAGAAAGTATAAAAAGGGAGCTAAAATTAATAACATGTGGTGCAGTAACGGTTGTACAAATGATTTCAGCAAATACCTTCAAATATCTCCCTCTGTTATATATGCCGATGACACCAAGATTTTGAATATTAATCAATACTACGACGACTAAAAACATTCATTGGTTGATTAAGCATTTCACTAGTGATGGGTATGATCGAATGATTTCAATAAGCGAATGATTACTATTCGAATTATTCTGAAAATCGATTATTCATTCGAATGATAATTCGAGTGATCATTCAAATGATCATTGAAATGATCTGAAAATCGATTATTTATTCGAATGATCATTCAAATATTTCACGTATTTATTCGAATGATTATTCGAGTGATCATTCAAACGATATGAAAATCGATTATTTATTCAAATGATCATTCGACTAATTATTCGAATAATAAATCGAGTATTTTTATTTTTTAAGTGGTATAGACATATCGCAATGATCACTCAAATTATCGTGACTTAAATACTGAAAACAGAACTCCGGTTATTTCGTTAAAATCGTTCATAAATACTTGTGTTCTGACTTCAGCAATATATCATAATAAAATTATAATATAGAATATATTGTAGTGATAAGATCATTCGAATGATAATCGATTTATTCGATTATGAAAATAATCGACTATCTCGAGAACCTATTTTTATTATTCGAATAATCGGTACTCGATTATTCATTCGAATGATCGGTACTCGATTATCATTCGAATGATCACTCGAATGAGCATTCGAATGATCATTCGAGTGATCGGTACTAGATTATTCATTTGAACGAGCATTCGAATGATTATTCGAATATCATTATATCAATCCGTACTCGAATATGTATCATTCGAAACTTTTTATTTAACAATTTTAACGAATGTACACCAATATTGTTTACAGCTGTAAGGTTTTTAGTGAAATGCAATACAAATTGGAAGTAAATAAGAAAAATGTCTATAGACTAAGAAGATAATAGTTAAAAGTGTAAAAAATATGTACAATATGAATTATATCGGTTGCATTCAAATCATAATCAAAAGTATTTGAGTCACAATAATTAGATCATTCGAACTATTATTCGAATAATCATTCGAGTATCGATCACTCGAATGAATAATCGATTTTCGGATCATTCGAATGATTACACGAATAATCATTCGAAATTATAATCAAGTGCCGATCACTTGAATGATTATTCAAATAAATAATCGATTTTGTGATTATTCGAATAATGATTCGAATGATTAATCGATTTTCAGATTAATTCGAATAGTAATAATTCGATTATCGAGATCATTCGGTTATGCCCATCAATAATATATTGTAAACAATATCAGAGTACTTCGCCGTAATGTTTCGTGGGAAAGATATCCTATTAATAAGTTTTGAATGAGATATATCCGAGTACAAATTAGTATAATGACATTAGAATGGTCATTCAGATTATCCCAATAGCTAGTTTTCGAATTGTCCATTCGAGTACCGATCACTCAAATAAATCATTCCAATGAACATTCGAATGCCAATCGAACGATCATTCGAGCATAGATAATTCGAATGGTCATTCGATTGATCATTCGAATGCTCATTTGAATGATCATTCGAATGATGAGTTGAATACCGATTATTCGAATGATCATTCGAATTACAAAATAGGTTCTCGAGATAATCGATTATTTTGACAATTGCCCTCATTTACTTATTAACCAATGAAATCGAATAATGTTGATGACATGATCCAATAAAATTCTAATTACGATGCGTAAAGACCACGCTCCATGTTATGCATGGCAATTCACCCTGGGTGGTATCTAATCAGATAATCTCTCATGTTGGTATTGCCTAGCAACGCGTCGCTACATGTTCTGTAACGTATAAAACGTCAGTTATTGCCGGACCATTAAGCAGTTTGCTCCTGAGTTCGATCTGTTTGTATTTTCGGATGAAGTGTTAGTGCTTTCATCAGTAATATTATTCATGGGCATTTCTCAAAATCTTGGTAAGCTCATTTTTACTACAATTATTGTGGCGCCGATTAATACACGTCTGACACTTGGTGTCACTAAATTTAATTCTCCAAATTATGAATTGTAAACTTTCTGTTCGGCCAATTGTCTTCTCGAATCTAACTCGTGACTGATTTTTCCTAGGCAATTATTAGCGTCTGGATCACTCTTGCTTGTTGCTTCTAGAAAATCGGCACTTCTGCTTCGCAGTCGTGCCGATTTTCGTCGCAACAAGCAATCGTGATCCTGCCGCTAATAATTGCCGGCAAAATCATAGGCACTCGTTATATTACTGTTGATAATCGAATTAATCGATTATCGTCATTCGAATGATCCCATCACTACATTTCACCTTCTATCTCTAGCATCAAGAACCGCTACAGTTGTGCATTTTCGTGCTACTCTCTGCTGTCTACTGCACTGATGAGGACTAAGAGTACGAAACCGTTATGTAGTTTGTCGTCTGGTATAGAAACAATAATTGGTTGCTTAAAAACGTGCAACTCAAAATCCAAATCTGTAGACTGGTTCGGTGCCAATAGACTACATCTAAATGACTCAAAGGCAGTTGATATCATGTTTACACTAAGACGATGTCGCTGTGAACACGAGACCTACGGAATTTCTAGTTTCAAAACTAACTTGGAGATACTTTATCTAGAAAATTCTGTCGAAATATATTTTTACATCGAAACTTAGCAAACTCACAAAAGTTTAATCCCATGTACCATTAACCAGTTATTATGGCGGCTGTTATGAGTTAATAACTTACTGTATAGTGGCATGGGATAACTCAGATATCCTTACAATTAATAAAATCTTTAGTCTTCAAAGGCGAGTGGTACACCTTTCAGGTGCTCAGTACAGAACTTTCAGCATCACAAATTAATATCTCTTCCCTCTGCTTATACGAGGGGCGTTTGAAAAGTCCGTGCAAAAATAAAAACTACTAACGTGTTTGGGGTCAACCTTTTTTTATTTTTCGACATAGTCTTCTTTTAGGCTTATACACTTCGTTCAACGATGTTCTAGTTTGTTGATCCCTTCCGAATAATAGGATTTGTCCATGTCTACAAAATATCCATTAGTGTCTGGAATCACCTCCTGGTTTGAATAAAATCTTTGTCCCGCCAGCCACTTCTTCAAATTGGGGAACAAATAGTAGTCCGAGAGAGCCAAATCTGGAGAATAGAGGGGATGTGAAACGAGTTGGAATCCTATTTCCATTAATTTTGCGACCACAACTGCTAAGGTGTGTGCTGGTGTGTTGTTGTGATGGAAAAGGATTTTCTTGTGGGCCAATCACGGGCGTTGTTCTTGCAGCTCGGTTTCAAACGGTCCAATAACGATAAATAATATTTACCTGTAATAGTTTTACCCTTTTCCAGATAGTCGATGAAGATTATCCCCTGCGAATCCCAAAAGACAGTCGCCATAACCTTTCCGGCCGAAGAAACGATCTTCGCCTTTTTTGGTACAGATTCCCCCTTGGTAACCCATTGTTTAGATTGTTGTTTGGTCTCAGGAGTATAGTAATGTATCCATGTTTCATCCACAGTGACGAAACGACGCTCAAAGTCCTCCGGATTCTTCTGGAACAGCTCGAATCACTCAACTTCCTTGATTCACACGAAGAAATAGACCAATACGGCTGAAACTTAGTGTGCGTTCATTCAAGAGATACTACTAATATTAAACATGACCTTGATGCGCTCCGGTGGTGCCATCTCTCGGACTTTGCACGGACTTTTCAAACCATCCTCGTATATGCCATTGCCTGCTATACATAAAAAGGTACAGCCTTGAATAAAAATTAAAATTTCCAACGTTGTGAGAAACCTCCAGCACATAAATTTTAAAGTTCATATGAAGACTTACTTCTATCAAAGGTCTTTTATATAAATGTATTTCTCAATGAGGATTAGAGTCTTATCTAATCATAAGTGCTATTTTTGGATTTTTCATTTTATTTTTACAGAAATTTTAATACATTTGTTAATAAATAAATAAATCAGAAACGACGTTTGTTAATGTTAGTTAATGTTAAGACTTTATTCGTTTCTTTTAACTATACGCGAATTTTAATATGTCTGCATTTGCGTAAATATTTGAAAAAATTGTATTTATTATTTATATTCTCTTGACTTATATCGACAGAATTGTACTAACATAAACAAATTATTTGTATTCTTATTATTATTAGGAAATGCCTGTACAATAACTTGTTTTTTGAGTGCCGAGTTTGTTTCCAAACTTTGGTCACCACCACAACAAAGCCTCTTTGTTTTCAGTATGATTGTCCCAAGGACAATACCATTCATTACTCACTAACTATGTTTTTATTTTAATGTGAGATGGATAATATTATTTTTAAATTTAAAGTCTATTGCACTCTTAGAAAAACGTATTGTAGCTGCGTGCATTTGCGTCAGAACTAATGTGGACGGTCCTGGGTTTAAATTCCGGCGAGGGCGTGGATGTTTGTGGTTTTCATTTAGGTATGAATAATACATGTATACACAAAATCGGTAGTGGCTGAATAACCTACGTTGTCTGAGCTAATGTCCTATAGCATCTATAATTCCCCGACCTTTCCTTTTAAAAATAAAAAATAAATAAAAAACGTATTGTAATATATAATGATAATAAACTAAAAAAAATGCAAGCCCTGTATTGTTAATAATAATAATAAATACAGTTTATTGAAACTCCTAAGAGCTACAAATGGCCATCGACCGAAGTCTTTCAGCCTATTAACACTAGCTACATTTGTTGTTAGTTACATTGTTCTTAAAATAGTTATGTTATAAATGTTATATTACATTACATGGTATTTTTAAGATATTAAAGAGACTTGTTAGTTAATGCTTATAACTACTCTCTCGTGCACTCTTTGATCATTTCGAAAATTGTTTTTTCCGGAAATTTATATGCATGATGCATATTTCTATCTCTCTGCAGCATTATTTTGTTCAATATTTCGTGATTTGCGTTACGAGCAAATTTGTTTATTAATTGTTGCGATCTTAATTCGAATTTTGGGACATTGGTTAAGTTATATAGGAGGATGTTGGGAGGGTTGTGTAGTGGATTGTTCGGATGTCTGATGCGGGTTAGTATCCGTAGACAGGACGTTTCTGCTACGGATAGATTACGTTTGACTGTGGATCGGGATGTGGAGAATAGGATTTGTCCATAATCTATCACAGGCCTACAAATCATTTTATATATGAGTGTTGCTGTTTTTGTGCTGATGCCTTTGTTTTTGTACGTTAAGCGCCTGAAACATTTTGCCCGTGTCTGTGCTTTCTTTTTAATTTGCGTACAATGCTGACTGAAAGACAGTTTGTTGTCAAAGGTAATTCCGAGATATCTTATTGTGGTTGATGGTTTAATTGCATGGTTGTTAATGTTTATTGAAGGCGAATTTATGCTTATGCGATGGTATGGGATGAACAATTTTGACTTTTCGGGGTTTAGTTTAAGTCGCCACGTACGATACCAGTCACTTATTTTATTTGTCAGAATTTGTAATTCTTGAGTTGCATTATGTATGTTTGCGCCGTGTGCTATCAGACAGTTGTCGTCCGCGAATTGCAGCATATAGGCTTGGTTGTCCAGAAAATGGGGATCCACATTATAGATGTCATGGCAGAATACATTAAATAATAATGGCGAGAGTGGGGATCCTTGTGGAAGGCCTTGGGAAGGGAAAATCATTTTGGAAAGGGTGTTATTGACTTTTATTTTTAAGGTACCTGTATTGTTATTAGTGTTATTTAGTCAAATATTCCTCTTTTGAAAAAAATATGGAACACAAGTGTAATAATTTAAATAAATCTTTCAACTATCAGCCACTACTAATAATTTATTCAAATATTATAGCAGCGTACACCAATAGAGTATTATATTTGGCGATACATATAAGATATTTAAAAACAAATTGTTATTCATTGTCCCCTTAATTAATAGGTATATGCATTCATATTGGTATGTGTAATGTAAAGGGTGTTTTTTTAACGGCATAAGAAGTTTCGATGGTAGTTGTCTATCTATACTCAATGAGAATATCAAACTGTGTTGACATTTCTGTTCAGTAAGGTTAGGCAATTCATCATGAATCGTTTAACGACACAACAACGCTTCCAAATTGTGGAAATTTACTTTCAAAAAATTAATCTGTTGGCGAAGTTTATAGAGCACTTCGTCCATTTTACGGTCAACATAATCGGCCTAGTGAACAAGCAATTCGTGCAGTTATTGATCGTTTTCGCACTAATCTTGAATCTTCTCGATTCAAAACCATCAACAAGAGAAAGAAATGTGCGTACCGAAGAGCATATTGCTGCTGTAGCGCGAAGTGCTGAAGAAGACGCCAAAATGTCGATTCGTCGCCGTTCCCAACTTGTTGGCCTTTGTCCTTCGACTATGTGGACAATTTTAAGTAAGGATCTTGGATTACGTGGCTATAAAATACAGCTCGTGCAACAATTAAAGCCAAATGACCATCGTTTACGTCGCATTTTTGCTGATTGGGCTAATTTGAAACTGGCCGAAGATGAGCATTTTTATCGAAGAATTGTGTTAAGTGATGAAGCTCATTTCTGGTTAAATTGCTTCGTCAATAAGCAAAATTGCCGTATATGGAGTGAAGAAAATCCTCAAGTCAATAACGAAACACTGTTACATCCGTTGAAATTGACTGTTTGGTGCGGTTTACACACTGGCGGCATCATCGGTCCTTATTTCTTTCGCAATGAGGAAGGAGCTGCAGTTACGGTAAATGGCGAGCGCTATCGAGCCATGCTGACTGATTTTTTGTTTCCAAAAATAAATCAGCTAAACATCGATAACATTTGGTTGCAATAAGACGGCGCAACTTGCCTTACAGCGCGCTTAACCGTCAATTTATTGCAAAATCAATTTGGTGACAACTTTATTTCCAGAAGTGGTCGTGTTAACTTAACGCCTCTCTATTACTTTTTATGGGGCTATGTTAAGTCATTGATTTATGCCAACAAACCAGTAACTCTTGAAGCATTGGAAGCCAATATTCAAGCCACCATTGACGCCATACGGCCAGATTTATTGGAAAAAGTAGTGAGAAATTAGACTGATCGAATGGGCCATGTAACTCGTAGCCGCGGCGGACATATGCCGGAAATCATATTTAAAAAATAAATGCCATGAAATTATCTACCAGATTATAATAATAATTAATAATTCCAACAATATTTATGTCTTGTGTTATTATTTAAAGTTCTCAAGCTCTTAAAAAAACACCCTTTACATTAACTTTTATCTTAATTCATCGATGTATTTTCAGAAAAATTAAGGGAATCTAGTCCAAAGTGGGGATTTTGCGATATATCAAAGAACATTAGCGGAGGTATTTTTTTTTATTTATCTCTTGTTTCATATATCTAAAATATTTTCTAAACATTTTTTAAACAAAATTATCTCGGACTTTTCATGAAGATTAAAGAAAATTTAGTGCCAACTTGTTATTTTTTACTTTCTCCGTTACGAAGTACGAGAAAGTATTGTGATCGTGATTTTTTTTCCAAAAAATTTTTTTACGGAAATATCCGTTTTGGGGTCCCTAGATGCCATTTCAACAATTTCTGGAAAAAAAAAATTGTGTCTGTGTGTGTGTGTGTGTGTGTGTGTGTGTGTGTGTGTGTGTCTGTGTGTGTGTGTGTGTCTGTCTGTGTGCGCTGTATCTCAAAAACTAATAGAGCAATTGATATGAAACTTTGAACATCCGTCTTATTTGATAATCTGAAGAACTGAAAAGCTTTTGGTAAGATTTCGTACACGGGAAGTGGGCGTTTACCTTAACTGTTTTTTGTTTTTTGACAATATTTTCTTAAATATGAAAAATATCACAAAAATATTTAAACAAATATTGAAGACAACAAAGAAATGCACATCTTTTGCTTGAAAATATTTTTCATAAAATCATTGCTATTTGAGAAAGAAAATTATTATTAATTTTTAATTTCTGGTTTATAATTATGAAACGATAATAGTTACAGCAAATTTATGTGAATAATAATTGTAGAGAATGCCAAAATGAACAACTTCTAAAGAATAAGCTTTTTTCTAAATCTCGTTAGTTTTTGAGTAAACCTAGTTTTTAATTTGAAGTATAATTTTTCCATCTTTCATAATTTTGACGTTTTAAACGTCAGTTTCATCCGAGTTTGCGCAACGCTCGATGCACATTTAAAATAAGATTTTAATTGAAGATAAACCACGAAAGCGTAAATATAAATGATACCATCAAGTCGGAGAAAGTAACATGATGGCCACATCACCATTTTTTTGTTTTATTCTATAGCCAGGCGCATAGATAGACATGATTTTCGAAGAGGGTTATGACTTTGACCTTTCTTACCAGCTAATAATTTAATAATTTAAGTTAAAATAATTTTTTTGGAAACATATTAAACATAATTCTTCGGGGAGCTATCAAGTATTTTGCAATGTTTTATGGAAAATTTCTAATAACTAGTGACGATTACAGGTACAGTTATCTAAAATATTTTCTGAAAAAAGTATTAAGTATTAAGATTTTCATTTTCATTTTGTTTAGAAAATTTTCGAAAGAAACTTATCATAACCTGTTTTTCGATTTGTTTTTTATCTTGTAGCTACATGTCTAGAAAATTAAGAAAAGGGATTTTTGGGAAAATTGAAAAAATCTAGGCGAAAGCTGACGTTTTGCGAGTAACGATGTTTAATGAAAAATTGTGTAAAATTTAGTGACAAACTATTGTAAGATTTTCCTTTCGATTTATAGCTGCATATGTCTAGAATAGTTTACTCGAGTTTACGAAAAATTAAAAACATATCTAGTCGTAAGTAAGCATTTTGGAAATCAGCGATATTTAGAAAATCACTAGTATTTTATAACCTGTAGTTGAATTTGTCTTTTACAGAATATCTAAACAAGTTGGTAATATTACCTGGAATAGTTATTTATTATATCAAAGTGGAATGTTCAATATTAGTCAATCAAGAAAAATTTTCTTAAGTGACAAATGAGTAATTCCACATGTGTATAATATAACATTTTATCCAAAATAGTCTTAAATTGAATTAAATATTGAAATGATATTTATAAAATTTTGCCAAAAATATATTCCAAGGAAGCTGTGGGATGGATGCTATAGTGACATTTTGTTTTATTCTTTCTCTCAAATCACCAAAGTAATTCGCTTATTAAGATTAAGATTTTGGATAGTAGTTATTATACAAGTGTGGAATGTATGAAATTAGTCATGCAAGAAAAGGTTTACCCGTGAGCTCGAAGAGCAAATATAACATTTTATCCCAAATCGTCTGTAATTGAATAAAACAATAAAATAAAATTTATAAAATTTTGACGTACGTGGTGTCGATTTGAAATATTTCAAAAATCTTACAAGGGATCTATCTATTCCGTAAGTCCGAGTTATTCTTTCACTAGTGGATAATGAACAACACTATTTCCCTCAAATGACCACAGTAATTCGATTATTACACACGATTTTGGATAAAATATATTGAACCTTATTGAGGCGTTTTTAGAAAAATTATAATAATAATAATAATATGGCTCTCGGGCCTTTACACCAATGAAGCTCCTCACGGCAATGCAGCGCTCGGGTAAAAATATCATATCTCAAAAAGTTTTAAAGTGCCCATACTTTAAAAAAAAGAAAAAATCTCAGCAAGGATCAGGGTATAACATATATTATTTTTAGGAAAATTCAAATATGAGTAATTGATTATTTTTTTGGATATATTTTATTTATCAAAAACAAAATATCTAAATCAAGTTTTTTTTTGTTTTGGAAAAAATTTAATGGCAAACTTTAAACATTTAAGCATAAAAAAGTATAGAATAACTTTCTTCGTATCCGTAACGGTTTACGATATTTTTGAGTTCTAACTAAAAGTGTACTAAAAGTTAATATTGTTATAACTTTTGACACAATAATTTTCTGAACTCCTAGTAAAGACCAAAATCCATGTCTTGATAGCTTTTATAATATATGTGAAATTCGTTAAAATCCCTGATGTACCCCCAAAAAGTGTGCATTTATTTATGGAATGGCCGTTATAATCTCAAATACAAAGTTACGACTACCGTTTGCTTACAAGCTTATCTCGGTCATTCTCCTGCCGGACGCAAACTGATAACGTCCTCGGCCACTAAGTCATTACGTTTCGGCCCCTCATTAAGCGCTGGCCAAATTCTGTCAAGTTTTGTTGAACTTAGTTCTCGTCGGCAGCAGCAATTACATTAGAATTTGGGTATTCACTGCGGGGAAAGGAACGCTGCCGCGGTGGTGGCCACTTGTAATGCGTTGGCACTTGGTAAATAAACCAAAGCCCTTGGGCGGTATGATATATGAGAAATGTGCAAAGCTCCACGAAAACTGGACAGACCCTTATTATACTCAGCACATAAATAATGCGACATTTTATGTATATATATATATATATATATATATATATATATATATATACATATATATGATTGGTGTTAAAGCATGCTGTAGTTCTCTTGAATTATTATAGTCCAGTTGAACTTCTCGCATCTGTATATAATCTAAATTTAGGGGATGTATGTGTAAATAATAGTTTATAGTTTCATAACTAGATGTTTAATGGATATTGGATTAGGTTTTGAAATTAAGCTAATGTTTTGTTTTATCAGCTTTTTCATACATGAATCAATAATTTTAAACAACTAAACTATCTAATCTTATCTTAAAGTATTCATATCTGTTACATATTACTGTTTACTTATTATAACTGCTAATATGCAAGTCTTAAATCAATTAACTGATTTAATAATTGCTTAACATTATCAGAGGATGATTTTATTTTTTATAAAATTAAAGGTTGTTGAAATTAGGCGCTTGGTTGGTTTCACAATTTTTTTTTACTGTCTTGAAAATAAAACGGGTCAGAAAGCTAAAACTAACATTTATTTATTTTATCATATAATGTTATGCCAATAACTCCTTAGCAACGATTTACGTTAAGATATCTTTAACAACACTAGTGTTCTTTAGAAATTCTTAACAACACTATATGTATCTTAACGCAACTCGTTGCTATGGAGATATTGGCTTACAAACATTATTTCACTTTTTGGCGGTTTTCATTAAACATTTTTCTTTAAATTAAAAAAAAAATAGAAATAGAATAAAATAAAACGTGTTACGACACACAACGTTATTTGTTTTTACATTACTCGAGAATTTAAAACTTCTCTCGTTATGTAAAAAGCTCTATAACGTTAATTGTATCGTAAATTACTACTACTACGGTAGGCCATGCGATAGTAAAACAAGTAGAATACAATACAATCTTACAAACTAAAAAGTAAACGTCAGAATAAGATAAAATACTAAGCCATTAAAACAAATTAAAAACAACATACAAATACTTAAAAAAAAACACATTTTAAATACAGTTTAAAATGCTACAATGAAATCACACATTAAAAAACAAATCAGAGCTCACGAACCAAACCCGTGTGGTTGGTTGCATGCGATATGACTCATTAAGACCATTTGGGTGTAACAGTAGCATTTTCTTGGACACATATAGGAGCAGTCAATAGTAATTCTAATGCCCCATAATGTAATTTTGAAAAATTATTTTGTTCATTTTCCTGTGATTCACACGCAAGTGATTTCAATTTAATTTATTTATATCTTTTGATTCGGTTGTGGTCTATATTTAGGTAGAGGTATAGGTTGATATTTGGTTTTTAATTTTTAACCCTTAATTTTAAACACATATATCTCAGCTTGTAATAAACTTTATTAATCAAAATAAAAACCATTCGAAGTATACACTTTTGCCAACGTGAATGAAGTTTATTTATAATAACCGGAATTGGATGAGCAGCTAAGTGGGAGCGTAAACGGATTGTGGAGGAATGATGGTCTGTGGGAAAGTGGTGAAGGGATAGAGGTGTGTAAGATGCTGTGGAAATGTAAGATAGGAAGGTAAGAAGGGGGTGACCGAGAGACGAAAGTTGCAGAACGAGCCTTTGCTGGTCGCTGCGATCTATTTGTTTATTTTGTTTGTGTGTTTGTCGTTGAAGGAATTATTGGTATCGACTTGGTTTTTGAAGCATTACTCCTGCAAGAACTTGTAGAGGTGCTTAATGGTGTAGTAATCAGTTGGCGAAAGGTCCGATGAATATGGTGGATGAGGCCAGGCGCATACCCAGAAATTTAGCTTGGGGAGGGCTCACACATATTATAACTCAAATACAAACATATGCGTATACTGAAATATGCGAATATGACATTGAATAAAAATGTAACTTAGCAATGGCATGCCTTTATGAGGCATGCGCACCTGGATGAGGCAGAGTCTCGTCGCCCAGTTCGTTCAACTGTCACCAATTGCGGTCGCTGTCGAAGTTTCTGGTGTATTTGTCGATTTGCTGACAATACTTTTTCGCTGTGATGGTTTCACCTGGATTTAGGAAGCTGTGATGGATTAAACGAGCCGTAGACCACCAAACAGTCACCATGATCTTCTTTTGGTGCAGAGTTGGCTTAAGGAAGTGTCGAGAAGCTTAACCGAGTTCCAACTATTGAGCTGAACATCGCCGGTTGTGGTACAGGATCCATTTCTCGTCGTTCGAGAAACAGGCCGTGCGCAGAATGAGTGCCGCCAGACTCCAAAACGACGATTTTTTATTTTCCTCCAGTTCGTGCCGGAGCCATTTGTCGAGCTTTTTTGTTTTTCCAAGTTGTTTCAGCTGGTCCAGATCTATCGGATGAGTTACGCCCAATTGTTCCCCAAGCTCTCTAATCATATCTGCTTCAACCAATGTCTCCCACTGGACAATGTCAATTGATGATTGACGCCCACGATCTTCTTGATCTTCAAGGGTATCATCTCCACTACGAAACTTCTTAAACCAAAGTTGCGCGTGAGTTCATGAACAGTGTCAGGGATGAAGGCATCATTAATTTTGAGCCGTTTCCGTTGCTTTAATACCCAGTTTGAACTCGTACAGGAAAATCGTCAGAATTTACTTCTTTTCCATTTTAAATTAAATAACCTAAATAAAACGGAAATCAACGCGACATACAAATTGTTTCTTATCAAAAGATAAAGCGAAGTCACCACTTGCAAACGATATACAGTGCGAACGTTGGCTGTGTGGAACGCTCCAAATAAAAAATTCCCGATCATCTGGAGCCAAAATCCTCCGAAACGTCAACCTTATTTTTTGAACGCGCATCTTTTCTGATGGTTGTGTATTTTCCATAGCCCCACCCCTTTGCGTAATGACGTCATCGCCATTTTTTTTTTATGGAAACAATTTTTTTTTATTACTCTAAATTTGTAGCCCTTTTTATTCTCTTTACGACTGTGTAAAAATATTTTGTTTTTTTGTTTTTTTATTTAAGAAATTAAATTAATTAAATTAATTATTATTTAAGAATTGAGACAAATTCCACCAGAAATATTTCAAAATGTAAGGGATGGGTTTTATCACCGATTTCTTTTTTGCCAAGAGAGGAACGGTGCGCATTTTGAACATTTGTTACATTAAATAAGTTTAAAAAAAGAAAAATCAATTTCTGAAATAAATAGAAAACAAAAAAAACAAAATATTTTTACACAGTCGTAAAGAGAACAAAAAGGGCTACAAATTTAGTGAAATAAAAAAAATGGTTTCCATTAAAAAAAATGGCGATGACGTCATTACGCAGAGGGGTGGGGGGTATGGAAAAAACACAACTATCAGAAAAGATGCGCGTTCAAAAAATAAGGTAGACGTTTCAGAGAATTTTGGCCGCAGATGATCTGGGCATTTTTTATTTGGAGCGTTCCACATCCAACGTTCGCACTGCATAATATAACCTAATTTATAAAATTATTTATTCCAATACCAAGTTGCAAAAATCGAAAAAAAGAACAAAAAGTGAAATTATTTTTCTACCTTTTTCCATTTTTATAATTTAACAGTATTTTCCTTCGCCTTTATTCAATTCATGTAATTACGCCTTTTCGTTCAATGTTTTTAATTTGTTTTAGGTTAGGTATTACATATAACTTTGTCCCGAAGCAGAAACGGGTTTCCCATTTGGTATTCTCTAGAAATAATCAGGAACTTAAAACTCAAAGCCCACTATAGACGGAAATGGATGCGCACTAAACTACCATTTTTTCACACATAATTTAGAGGGCTGCGTCTTCTGGTAAAGTCTCAATTTAAGGTTGCCTTCAACAATTATATCTCAAACATTGAAAATGAACTTATATCGCGGCCTAAGAACCTTTGGTCGCACCTCAATCGCCTAAAATAACACTACAAGAATTCCATGTATTATGCGTGATGACGTGGTCGAATTCAATGAACCACAGCTTATAGTTGATGCATTTGCGTCTCACTTCTCCAAATAATTCCGTAGCGATATACTTGCTCCTCCAATTATTACTACTACTCATATATATTCTCTGCCCTGTTCTATTCCATATAGCCAATATATCCATTTACAAATCCCTCGATCCCCTGCTACCGACGTCCGTACATCATTATGCGTACTTTGCGAAGCTCTCAATTGAGTTTAACCACAACGTTGTGACATGTGAAAAACAATTTCTTTATAATTTTGCTGATTTCAACCTGATTAACTCTTACCTCAATTCTATCAACTGGGATTTCCTGACTTCGACTGATGACTTCGATGTCGCGATTAGTGAATTCTACGATATCATTTATACCGCTATTGATACATTTGTTCCTTATAAATATACGCAGCATTACACGAATAGTTACCCTAGATGGATGTCCAAACATTTGATTTCACTAATAATGAAAAAGAAAGAAGCGCATGCATCCTATAAACGTTCTGGTCGGGTTGAGGACTACAATTTATTTTCGCAACTTAGGGAGGATTGCAAGAGCTTATCTGAATCCTGCTACAACAAGTATCTCAATGATGTGCAATCATCTATTAAATCGAACCCGCGTTATTTCTGGAAATATGCCAAAGAGTTAAAAAAGGAAGCTGGTTATCCGAATGAAATGATTTATAATGATATCTCCGCTGATAATGGTCTTGATATAGTTAATTTATTCTCGGAATACTTTAGGACTGTCTACACCACTTCATCTAATTCATCCCATCAACCTTATTCTGGTTCCTCTGAGGTTCATGATGTTAAACTAGTTTTAAATATTCAAGATGTGTTTAGTGCCATTTCTAACTTAAAACCATCGCATACATACGGTCCTGATCAATTCTCTAGTTATTTCCTGCAAAATTGCATTTATTCCTGTGTCGTCCTATTTATATCATGTTTGCTAGATCATTGAATCAAGGCGTAGTACCGGAGTTATGGAAAAATAGCTTCATTGTCCCGTTACATAAATCTGGCTCGAGAGCGGACGTGAAAAACTACAGGGGCGTATGTATACAATCCACGATCCCTAAAATGTTGGATAAAATGGTTGCAGATCTGTTGGCTTGGTGTACTAAGTCTATTATTTCTCCCAACCAGCATGGGTTTATTGCTGGTAGGTCCACTCTATCTAACCTTCTGGAATATAAGGAATTCGTCTCGAATGCTTTGGATAGTCGGTATCAGATAGACACTATCTACACTGACTTTACCAAGGCGTTTGATAGAATTGACATTATTCTTTTGCTGGATAAGTTGAGTTCGTTGGGTTTACGTGCCGAAGTTTTGTTATGGATATCCTCCTTTCTCAATAACAGGGTACAGTTTGTTAAGATCGGTAACTTTACATCTAATGCAATTACAGTTACTTCGGGGGTACCCCAGGGGTCTCATTGCGGCCCAATCCTCTTCCTATTATTTATCAACGATTTACTTGAATCAATTGTAAACTGTAACTCTTCATTGTATGCCGATGACTTAAAGATCTTTAAAGTCATCCATACACCTGAAGACTGTGCTGAGGTTCAGGCTGACCTGGATCGTATAAATATGTGGTGTGTCAGAAATCGTTTGTCTCTGAATGTCACAAAATGTTTTTCAATGTCTACATATCGTTGTAATAATCCAATCATGCATACTTACACTATCAACTCAGTTAGCATAAAACAGGTTACCACTATGAAAGACTTGGGCATTACTTTCGATACCAGATTCACTTTCAACAACCATATTGCTAATATTACTAATAATGCATTAAAAATGTGGGGGTATGTGTGGTCCATAAGTAAAGACATGAATGCTGCAAGTTTGAAAGTTTTATATTGCTCTCTTGTTAGATCAATTTTAGAATATAACTCACCCATTTGGACTCCATTTACTACCACCAATATTATGCGGCTTGAACTTGTCCAAAAGAAATACCTAAGAAGCATGGAGTTCAAACTAGGTCGTCATCATATTCGAGGTGATTACCAGGCAATATTGGACGTCCTAAGCATGAAGACACTGGCGGATCGTCGCATTGACGCGGACTTATGCTTACTACACCGTTTGGTTCACGGAATGATCGACTCCCCAAATATTTTAAAAATGTTTTTGTTTCATACTCCTAATAGAAGGACTCGATCAACTACTCTTTTCTACCAAAACACCCACAATACTGTATCTGGTCACAACAATTCGATTTCTCGGCTAACTTCACTTGGAAATGAATTTAATTGCCATGACTGGTTTGATTTATTTGACAATTCATTTAATCGTTTTAAAACAAACTTGAAATTTAGATAATGAAATTTGTATTTATTTTTGGTATTCTTTACTTTCACGATTTTAATATTACATAACTTAAGCATTATATAACTTACTTTTATGTCAATTTTGATCTCTACCATTTATATGTTGTTTCTTTGTAATGGATGTACTCATTAAGTTGAAATGTACTTTATTTTATTATTATATATTTTGTATTTTATGTATACAAAGGTGGTTACCGTAAATAAACTTTATTATTATTATTATTATTATTATTATTATTCCACCAACCGATGAACAAGGGGTTCTCGACATCATGACTACCTTGAAGAATAACTTCACAGCAGGTGATGACTCCATCCCAAGTTTTCTCATGCGTGACTGTCGACAAATCTTGGCCAAACCCCTATGCGTGATCTTTAACTTAGCCATTAGTACAGGCAGGTTTTCGGAGAAGTTTAAGAAGGTAAAAATTAGCCCTATCCCGAAAATAAAGTGACAATTCTCTCATATAAGTTCCAAATGATTTTTTTTTGAAATTTTAAATTTCACTCAATTACTTTAGTTCATACATAAACAAGAAAAAGCTTGAATTATTTTTTTAATGTTTTAAATTTTTGAGTTAAGACCAGTCCTATAAATAGGACACTGGCACTTTGGGGAATCAATGTTCATTTCAAAAAGTATATCAAAAACAAACAATTACAACTAAAATAATTTATTGAAACACAATATTTACATACATTTATTTTGCAATTTGATTATCAGCAAAATGAATGTACTTTTTATTTTTAAATTCTCATTTCTTGATATATATTTTTTTACAATACCTACACCAAGATCTAATTGTTCAGTCCAGTAATGTTTTTTGGATGGCACTTGATGATATCCAGAAAATAGAAGAATACCGATAAATGCTCTGACCTTATCAGACGAAAATTTGAAACTTGGATTATTTTTAGTTCCTGCATATCTCACGGTCTCATTGACAATATGCTCGATCACAACCTCCGTAAAAAAAAAACTTTAAAAACTTCAACGGTGGATTTACTTGCGAGGCGAATTTTCAGCATTCGTACTTGCTGACGAATCCATAGGTGGGAGTTTGGTATAAACGGGTGACATATTTTTCCACGTGAACATATCTTCAGTAAGGTAACGCCATTTTTTCGGCCTACTTCCATCAATATTTATGTTTTGAATATTTGAAGATTCGGCCACACTTATATCGTTACTTTCGCAGGTTCAGAATTATCAAGTAAATGATATTGCATATATAAAGTGTAAAAACTGATCTAAAAATTTTAAGCAAATAGACAGACAAACTCATACATTTTGATATCGGTAATACCAGCGTCATATTTATAGGACAGCCATCTTGGCCCGGCAATTACGCACGTATTGTAAATATTTATGATACAAGCACTTTATTACATGTTAACACATACCTTTTCCAATGAGAAAAATATAATTACAGAAATCACACGATTGTTTTGCAACGTATACAGATATAGATTTCTTATGAAATATATCAAGTAAAAAAGTGATATGTTCAATATTTTTTTATTCATTTATTATTATAAAATAATTGAAGAAAAAAATATTGAATAGTTTATTAATGTCCAAACAATGTATTTGTAAAGTTGTATTTAATTTGAAAAACATTTAATGTTTGAAAAAAAACATTTCTTGTACTGTCCTATAAATAGGACACTGGTACATAACGGGCTAAGTAACTTTGCTAAAATTTTCGAACTCCGGCATTCTTTACATGGCTGGTCGTTCCACTTCTACTAACCTCACCTGCCTAACGCAATTTGTTTCTGAGATTCTAGATGATAAAGGCAGAGTGGATGTAATTGTGCATTTAACACGGTGGATCACTCCCTCCAACTGACCAAACTCGCCACACTGGTATTCTCGCCCAATGCTGTCACTGTTGCCCAATCATACCCATGTTGTTATGTTGTTTATATCTTTCGAATTTATTTCCCGTTCCGCAGTGTCTCTAGGATCTCATCTGGTCCCCTTACTATTTAACATTTTTATAAATGACCTGTTGATGAACTCTTGCCATGTTTTAGCCTACGCTGATGACATCAAGTTATACAGTGAGATTAGGTTTCAACATGACGTTGGTATGCTGCAACTCAATATTGATTTTATCACCGGCTGGTGTCAGGATAATGGATTACAACAACATAGAGAAATGCAGCAGTATGTCTTTCACTAGAAGCCTGCTCAGCCAACACACGCCTACTTTGTGGGGGACAGGGCCCTGATGTCAGTCGATCAAATGCGGGATCTTGGGGTTCTATTTACGACGTCACTCAACTTTTAAGAACATATCTTGGCCATGTCCCTGGCTGCAAATAAATCATTTGGATTCATCTTTCGTTCCTCTAAATACTTCACTGACATCAACTTACTTAAAAATCTGTACTATGCATATGTTAGAAGCAAACTCGAATATGCATCTATAATCTCCCAGACACTCCCATTACACACATCCAGAGGAAATTTTTGAAATTTCTATCGTTCAAAATTGACGGAACCTTCCCTGCAAGACGACATCCTTACCCATCACGATATCACCTGCATACGCGCTATCCACTTCAACTGCATGTACCCCACCAAGGGTCCAGATTCGCTGTGACCTTCAGCCTCCCACAGCACTTACCAATCTGTTAAATCGATCTCCGATCCATCTTATGTTCAAAACACCAGATGCTGCGTTCGAGGACATCTTTCGATAAAATACTTTTTATTCCTTTTTTTATACTACCTATTTATTTCCAAGTATTGTATATTATCTGTTCTTGTTATTATCCTGTTACTGGACTACTAACTATGTCTGTTGGATAATAAAGACCGGTATTATTATTATTATTATTATTATTAACGAAAGGCGTTGGAGCGTAGAATGGTTTATCGATTAAAATCATCTGATCTGAATCGTACGTGTATATTAGGCAACTCCATTTATATAATAAATGTATTATGGAAACTCTAACTAACGTATATAAAACGTTATTTCATATTACTGATCATTTTTAAAATTTGTATTTATTGTCTACGTGTATCTTCTCGGGTGACGAGATTACATTTGTGCGTTTACATAATATTGTTTACTAATACCAAATCCTTAATTTTTTTTCTGTTTACCGCTAATCTTCTGGATTCATGTATGCTAAGATTATTCTTTGTTAGTACTGTCTCCACGTTTCTTTCCCATGTTTTTTTTTGGTCTGCTACACTTACTTGCTTAGTTTGTCTGTCTTCTGGCATTCTTATTAGGTACCCGTACCATGCTATTTTTTTTCTCACTGTTTTTTTTAATGTTTTAAATTTGTAAGTTACATCTGATTTCTTCATTTCTAGCTCTGTCTATTATTATCACTCCTTCTACCTTCCTTAAATACCTCATCTTTTGCTTATTTTTCTCTGGTTCAAGATCCAAGCTTCACTCTCATAGATTTTCGTAGAGGAGGCTAAGACAGAAATGCTGCTCGTGCTCTACTTACTCTTATAGAGGAAACAAATATTTCGTTGCTGAGTTGTTCAAATTTTCTTCCGTAGCCTCCTCGACGAACATCCACGAACCGCCGCTGGTGTTAACCTATATATTCTATTAAATATCGTCATTTTATTCTTCTTTGATAGCTGTTTCTTTTTTCGTATTTTATTTTTCTTGGCGTAGTAGCACCTATTGGTTACCTTGATTCTTTTATTGATTTCATGTTCCGTGCTTTATGTCCATTTCCGATATAACCATCAATTTTGTTATCTCTGTATTTATGATTATGTTGTGCTTCAATAGCTCTTCATATCATACTTGTATGTTATGTTACATATCTCCTTCCGCTACGTTATCGGTGATTGATCCCCCATTGGTGTCTTCGATAGATTGAAAATCATTATATTTTTTGTTTTGTCCTTTAAAGACTTCATAATACCATCTAAGAATAAAATAGTTTAATGGCTTGCCAATCCGTGCACCATTTAGTCATCCCATGTACACGGACGCACTGTATTGATGAGAGCCATACATCGGTCTACAGTCATTGATTTATCTGTAAATATCATGAATAGATGAATGAATATTATGAATAGAATTGGCTCACAAGGAGAGGCTCATTGATTTGATCCATCTTTGGCACACGTGTAGGTCATGACTAGGAGTGAAACAGTGCAAGTAATAGGGCGCACTATTCAGCCGTTTTCGAGAAAATAATTGATTGATTCTAAAATTAAGATATTTAAATACACATGGATTTATGAAAACTATAAAAAGAAAATGAATGAACCCAACTTCAACAATGGGGTTCGATCCTTCGACCTTCCGACTACGAATCGGAGGTTTTATCGATGCGCCAAAAGGTCAGTATATGTTGGTTAACGCAAAAGGTATATAAACATACGAATGAATAACAAATTTAAAAACCATGTTTTCTCGAAAACTGCTGAATAGTGCGCCCTATTACTTGCACCTGTTACACTCCTGGTTATGACCCATACGTGTGCCAAAGATGGATGAAATCGGTGAGTCACACATCTGATCCTCCCCTTATCAGTGCGCTTCTTTGTCTCAGTTTCTGTGTCGTGGAAAATTCCTTCGATCTCTCACTCTCTGTCCTTATGTAGTTGACTGTTTTTCTGTTGACACTTTTGATTGCTTCTATTAATTGGTCCTTCATTACTGGTTTATTCGATATTTCCCACATTTGTTCTCTTTTCTATTTATTTTATTTGACTTCTATTGATTATGTTTTAGTACGATACGTTACTATAATTAACAAAAAATTAGATTGTAACTCTACTACTGTTTTTATTAATATGATCTATAGATTTTACCAATATAACATAAATTACTTTAGAGAATATTCAATCTAGATATAATCAATATTTAAATTGAATCTCACGGCTTACTAAGGAACAAAATTTATCATCTCTTATGAAAACTGATTTACATTACACGTAATTTATCCCAGTCAGCCCGCGAATATTAATTTTCAACAAGCTCACACACATCCATCAGGGCTGAATAATTTTCCGGCCTTTATTAGTCCTTCGAGGGGGTGGGATCACTCCATTTCCTCTTTGAGAACGCACAATCAAAGATAAATGAGTGTTCATTGAGGAAACGTCGCACTTCTTCCCGCTAATTCAATAAACCGAAACTCAGTAGTTGTTCCCTTCGGTCCTACGAGAAAACAATTTTAGCCCAACATAGGGGTAGCTCAGACTTTAATCTTTGTCGTTTAATAAGTAACATTTTTGTTTGATTGCATTCTCGTTGAACATACATTGTGTTTCAAAAAGAAAGTGTTAAGTGTTTTAATTTGCAATGTAAAATTTGCCTAAACTGATTTATTTAAGTTGTCTTAAAAACAAATTAATTGGAAAAAAATAGTAGTATTGTTTGCTACGCCATCTAGTAGTCTAAAGTAATTGTTTTATTGAAATACATATTTGGTAATTGAGCCTCATTTTCCAAAGTTTGGTGTTTGCAAAATCATTCCTGAACAGAATTTCTTTTTCTTGAAGCAAAGCAATGTTTTCTCTAAATATAAAAAGTATTTAGTTTAGTTTAGTTTAGTTTAGTTATTTATTAACGGATTCACCATTTTACATATAAATACAAAAAAAATATATATATACTTCATTCAAGTGAAGAAGACGAAATTATGAAAAAAAACAAAGAATCTACAAGGTAACTTACAGTTTTAGAACTTACATTGATACACGTAATGCCTTAAAAATATCGATATAGTTGTATAGAATTTAATTGTTGTTTGAAGTTAAGTAAGGTACTACCAATAATATTGAAATTAGGAAGATGATTCAAACAGTTAACAAATTCCATACATCTATACAATGGACTATTAACGCTGTAATTTGTCCTAGCGCACGGTAATCGAAATAAAAATTTACTTCTAGTGGTGACAGCAGCACGATTGACATAAAAAATTAGAGAACTGACAATATCATTACTGCATATACGTCCTGAAATAATTTTGTGTAACAAAATGAGGTCATTTTTGACTCTCCGAATTTTTAAAGTATCCATACATAACGTTTGGCACATATCATCGTACGACACATTACTACAATTTTGTAATCTGAAAGCAGCAATTGTAACAAATTTACGCTGCACACGTTCAATCCGTTCCGTGTAGCAGTCATAATAAGGAGACCATATTGTAGAGGCATATTCCAAAGTGGATCTAACTAATGTAAAGTATACAATCTTCAAAGTGTGCAAACTAAACTTGTTACAACTTCGTTTTATAAATCCCAGGTGCTTCAGAGCTTTATTACAAATAAAATGAACATGGTCCGAGAAATTGAGCTTTGAGTCAAACAATACTCCTAAATCTTTAATAACTGAAACCCTAACTAACACCGAGTTATTGAGTGAATAATTAAATATACATGACTGAATTTTCCTAGAAAAAGTAATAGCATTACATTTTCCAACATTCAAATGAAGATCATTTATATTACACCAGTTTTGAAGAGTATCAAGATCCGATTGAAGTTTATAACAATCATTAATATTGTCCACTATTCGAAAAAATTTAATGTCATCTGCAAATAATAAACAACTGGAAGATTTGAAGCAATTAACTACATCATTTAAAAACAATAAAAATAGTATTGGGCCAATATGCGATCCCTGAGGCACACCGGAATAAACAAAAATTGGTTCAGATTTAAAATTTTTAAATTTCACTATTTGCGATCTACTAGATAGGTATGATCTCAACCATTCCACAATTTGGCTCTTAAAACCATATGCATCCAGCTTGGCCAATAAGATACTATGGTTGACACGATCAAAGGCCTTTGAGAAATCTGTATATATCGTATCAACTTGCTTTTGTTTCTCAAAGGCACTTAAAAGGTAACTTTCAAAGCATAACAAATTTGTTATAGTCGACCGACCCACTGTAAATCCATACTGGCTGTCACTCAAAAGATGTCTAGCAGTCCACGATAATTGTTTTGCTACCAATTTATCTAATATTTTAGGAATAGAAGACTGAATCGATACACCTCTATAATCCTCAATATTATTACGTTTGCCCTTTTTAAAAATTGGTGTTATATAGCTAGTTTTCCACGAATTAGGGAAAACAGAACGTTTAAACGAGGTTGAAAATAATATATATATAAGGGTTTTGTAATTGTAAAAACGCAATTATATAAAAAGAAACCAGGTATGCCATCAGGCCCACAACTAAAATTATTTGACAGATGCATTATTTCGTTAAAAACTTCCTGTAATGATATTTGAAAATGATTTGACTCAACTGATGTAACAAAATTATATTCACAATTAATACTGGTGACGTTAGGTCTAACATACACTGATGAGAAAAAATCAGCAAATGAATTTACGATGTCCATTCCATTCTCCAGTTGGGCGTCCTTGTAGATCATTGCTGAGGGGATCCCCGACGTCTTTCTAGATTCATTTACAAACTTCCAGAAGGCTTTGGGACTCCGATGGATATTGGCCTCAACTTTTTTAATATATGTTTCATACAATGATCTACTCAATATTGAACAACGGTCGCGTAAAATTCGAAAATAATTATAATCTGCATCATTGTTGCTTGATTTATACTTTGTGTGGGCTGCATGCTTTTGCTTTGTTAAATTAATCAGGGTTTTGTTGAACCAACAAGGGAATGAAGTAGATTTGATTTGCATCTTTGGAACATATTTTAAAATAGCGTAGTTTATAATCTCATAAAACTGATCAACCATTTGATCAATATTCATATTTAAGAATAACTGATCCCAATCAATGCTTACAAGAAGATCATTAATTTCCAAATAGTTCCCATTTTTAAAGTCGTATGCATAATCAAGGTAATGTAATATTTGTTCAGCTCCAGAGGTGACTAATTCTAGCTCATACCCATAATGATGCAATGAATTGTTGCTTAAAATATTATTTGATAATTATTTGGAGCTATTCTAATTCTCCTTACGGCAATTTTGGAGTGAGTATTTTCAAAATGATTTGCTTAGTTGTCTTTATAAAAATATATAGTTTCAAGTTCACTTTTCTACTTTTGTTACAGGAAAATCCGAACTATTGCTATCGTCGCATTTTGTTGCAAGTTCTTCCTTAAAACATATTTTAGCATAAAAATAATAAAGACGAATAAGTAAATAGCCGTATTATGTTTCGTCTTTATTACTTTTATTCAATAAACCTGCAATAAGTGAGGTAGTCTCAAGTTAATTTACACAGTGTGTATCAGCCAAATGGAATAAATTCGATAATAAATAAATGGGGGCGTGTTCGAAGAAACGCTCGGTACGTCGATTGGTATTTTTAGTTGAGTATTTTTTTCAACAAAAACTTTTTATACAGGGTGTGTCATGTAACACGGGCCAATACCAACTTTCTTATTTGAAATGCAACACCCTATATATTATTCAATTTTTGGATTGTTCAGAAAATTCTAGACATATTTCATGTACTCTGTCCTATACCTATCTTCAACTGTTTTTTTTACTTATTAGTTTTTGAGCGAATTTCTGTAAACAAATAATATTCTTTCTTACTTTCTCCGTTACGAAGTACGAGAAACTATTGTGATCGTGAAAAAATTTTCATTTTTTTTACGGTAATATCCGTTTTGGGGTCCCTAGATGCCATTTCAACAATTTCTGGAAAAAATGTGTCTGTGTGTCTGTGTTTGTTTTGTAAACAGTTAAAGATAGGTATAGGACATGGTACATGAAATATATCTAGAATTTTCTAAAGAATCCAAAAATGGAACAATATATAGGGTATTGCATTTAAAATAAAAAAGTTGGTATTGGTCTCTATTACATGACAAAAATGCGCAACTAAAAATACAAATCGACGTATCCGAGCTTTTTTCGAACACGCCCTCATTTATTTATTATCGAATTTATTCCATTTGGCTGATACACACTGTATATTAGCATTTAGTGAATTGCGGGCGTGCATTAAATCTTTAAAAAATAATAATAGGGCCTCCATGTAATGTTCTCTAATTTCAAGGTATAATAAGATTTTTTACTAATCAATCTTAGTAAAACTTAATTTTGCAGAATTGCGAACAGATTGAATATTAATATATTCAGGCTACTTTTCGTCTTTATTTAATTTATCTAATGCTTCTGCAACAAGTGATGGTTTTCAATTTTAATAATAAATCCTAAGCTGTAAAAAAACACCCAAGTGAGTGATAAAGCGAAACTATTAATTTCTTTCACATTTCAATCGCTCGTTGGCATTCTTTTATAACCGCTTTGCTTGTGACACGTCCTCAGTATATACGATGGGATAAAAGGATTTTGGTGTAACACCGCGAAATTCCACTTCACTCTTCGGACAATATAATTCCGGGACAAAATCTTGCCCTCCGGCACCATTTTTATGGAAATTGCAGCTTATGATGGACGAATGGCCCTTATTTATCGTCGCCCGGCACAGGCAGCGCCCGTTAATAATCGAAAAACTTTGTGAAACTAAACAAGGGAAACTTTAATGTTACAAGAAAGTTTACGGCCACTTTGCATCCCCACTCCACCCTCGCGCCCCATGAATTTTAATTTCGCAACACACAACAAACGGATTCGCCGGCAAAAATCTAATTTTCCGACGTTTATTTCGTCGAGATTGCTGAAGTTTTATGATAATTGATACGGAATATAAATGTGTACTTCTAGGAGGATGCAAAAGTATACATATTTCTTATTTTTAAGAAATGCTCTAGGGGATTTCCTTCTTGGTATGATTACATGTCAACGTCTAATTCACAGTTTAACATTAAGTAATTAAAGGATATTTCTATTTTATACTTCATTACATTTTTTTTAAGATGCCAACAAAATTCATAAAGACACTCAAAAGTTTACAAAAAGTTGGAAAACAAACGTTCATTTGAATGCGCTTTTTCATTCAAACCTCCCATTAGATCATGAAGATAACATCTACCCGTAAAAGAATTCCAAAAATTGTCTTTTTTATCTTATAAATCTTAATAAAATCTGACGTGTACCATTTGTTTAATTGTTAAATTTGTTTACTTAAAAATGTTGCTGTGGTCAGCATGTAACTTTTTCCGAGTTTATGATATAAAAAAAAGATTTTACTAATATTCATCTATTTTCTCAAAAGCTAGATTTCAGAAAAAAAAACTTAGTGCTTACAAGTTGTTCTTTTTGGCTTTCTTTATAATTTTTGCTTATATACATTTGATGCAACTACTAACATTTCAGAGTTACGGAACAAAAATCTGTTTTTTTTTCTTTTTCGAAAATCGAAGATCAACATTACAATGTTTTATTCGAGGTTTTCCACTTATGAAACCCTATTGTATGTTTTACTGGTTGAAGGTGGGTCCACCCAGCATCCTCTGTAATGTACTTCAACTCTAACTACAAACACTTTTTATTGGCGTTTGGTAATATTTTCAATATTCCAAATAATAATCTTTTACTGGTGCCAATAACAGCTTAGACCTTCATATATAATCTACCGCTTCCAGGGTAGAAAAGGACCCATCCACCCCCTCCGTATTAATTTTAACTTCAAGTATAATCGCTGTTCAGAAGTCATAAAATTTTCAGGAACTCAAATGATTTGACAAAAAACTTCAGTAAATCGAACAGAAGTTTATAGGTTATGTTAAAATGAATACGTTAGGTAGGTGGTCCCTATCCTATAGTCCAAATAGTAAAATAAAATCTAGGGTTTTACAAATAAATTAATTTTCCATAAAAGCTTACATTTTGATGTTTCTATAATGATTTCTTACCTGTGAAGTCTTCGTGAGGTTCCTACTGTTTTGCATCGGATAGCGCCGATCCTTTGCATTGATTTAAACATTACCTTCAAATCCCTGCTTATTGGTATTTTTTTTAAATGTTCAACATCACCGATGAATTGACATAAAAGGTTATATTAAATAATACATAGATTTTTAGATTATATTATATTATTGAATGCAAGTGTGGCGGGTGGGTCTAATCCTACAACCAGAGTTTTGAAGTTAAAGTTAATACAGAATGCAGTGGGTGGGCTCTATTCTACCCACCAAACAGTAGATTATACATGAAGGTTTGAAAGATGTTACCTTTCTGTTTTGTTTCTATTACTTACTTTTTGTACTTATATCATATGGTACAAAAATAAATAAAACTTTAACTTCAACTACAAACCTGTTTCTCAGTAGTTATAAAATTTTCTCCAACACAAATGATTTGACAGAAAACTTCAGTAAATCTAACTGATGTTAAAATGAATTTAATGGGTGATGGGTGGGCTATATCCTATAATTCAACCAGTAACACATTACGCAAGGTGACTGCAGGCAGATGCCTTCGGGGACCTGAAAATGGATATTTTCGTTGAAGTTTCGAATTCGAAAAAAAATCACGAAAATAATATTTTATCGTCCTCTGTTCTGAGAAAGTAGAAAGAATTGATTTGAAATTAATAAAAATATTGAATACTTTCAATTAGATGATGTCCATAGATGAAATTACGCAAATAAAACGGTTTTATAGATAATTAAATTATGCATTTTTATTATTATCCATAAAAAATAAACATTTCAAAAACAAATATTTGTTTGAATTAAAAAAGCAAACCAATTGAATATCTAGGTGAAGACTATAATTACACCAGTTTCTAGATAGATATATATCGTATTTATTTTAAGAAATTAATATACAGTGCGCGCCTAAAGTACAGAATATATTCAGTAAAACCTAAATTAAATATTTTTGGAAAAAAATCCTCGAACCCTATCTTTTCATTGTCGAACTGACAGTATAAAAATGTTGCCATCTTACCTAAGAAATTTTTCGAGTAAATGACAATTTTTACAAACAACAATGATCTTAACCTTCCAAATAATACAACATGGTTTCAGCAAGACGGCGCATCCCCGCAATAGGCGTTTTTTCTTTCGAACAAATAGAAATTCTTCTTGAACATTTTGAATATTTTCCAGGCTAATTCTGCGCATTCAGAATAATAATAATTCTTTATTCTTGTCGTGAACTACAGATTAGTACAATAATAATAAATAAATATACAAATCAATGTTCACACAAGTATTGTTCATCTCTCTCGCGGGCTATTATATCGGTCCTCATCTGCCTAGTGCGGGGGTGCGCCGTCTTGTTGAAACCATGTTCTATTATATGATTATATGGAAGGTCAACATCATCTTTGTTTGGAAAAAAGCGCTGGAACAAGGTCATTTTGCAAAAACTCCAAATATCAAGTTTTCACCTTCAATTGTCATTTACTCAAAAAATTTCTTATATAAGATAGCAATATTTTTATACTGCCAGTTCGACAATGAAAAGATCTCTCAAAATCAAGAACAAAAATAGGGGATTGCCATTTAAAAACAAAATGGCGGACGTCATAACTCAAAACCAAATGACGACTAAAAATCGACTCATGCAAAAATGTGTATTTTTATAAAAGAAAATCGACCTGTTCGAGGATTTTTTCCAAAAATATTTTATTTCGGTTTTACTGAATATATGCAATACTTTAGGCGCGCACTGTATAATGCATCTTAATTAACAGAAATAACACTACATATAATTAACAGGCATATGCTAAAGCGATGTTAGTTTATTAATTTGCTAAATAGCTATCGACCAGAGGTCTTTCTGCCTAGCTTTGTTAAAGAACTATTTTATTTTAGTCACAAAATTTTATAAAAACACCGATTTGCTCATACTTACCGTAAAAACAATTGATTAACTAGTTAATGGCAAAACCAAAAATGACACCAATAGTAACTATTTTGTAGATAACTTCATTTCCGATCTTTTCTATTTATTTTCTTTCTTACCAATTTTCCATACATTTAAAAAAAATATTCATAACTAGATGATAAAAAATCATAGAAATAGTAACAATTTGTAGATAATTCAATTATAGAAAATTTTTATAGAACTTTGTCATTCCAACCTTTAATTTTTTTATTTGTTTGATGAGAGCTGGCTAAAATCATTTCTCCATTTAAAGATGCTTTTAGTTATTTTATTAATAATAACGCCAAGTATTTTAAGGTGATTAAGTTAACAAAAACAGTGCAATTCTAAAAACAACAACATTTATTGAAATTAATCAAAATTCTATCTCTTCTTCGAGTCCGGGAAAAGAAACTGAAGCAAATTAACCGCAGAATACAATAAAAGTAAAAAAATGTGATGTGGCCTTCATGTTACTTTCTCCGAATTGATGGTATTATTTATATTTACGCTTTCATGGTTTATTTTCAATTTAAATCATATTTCAAATGTACATGATGTCAGATGAAACTGACGTCAAAATTATGAAAGATGGAAAAATTATACAAATTCAAAAACTCAGTTTACTCAAAAACTAAAGAGATAAAAAAAAAAACATTTTTTATAAGTTGTTCATTTTGACATTCTCTACAATTATTATTATAAATTTGCTGTAACTATCATCGTTTCATAATTATAGTCCAAAAAATAAAAAGAAAAAAAAATTTTCTCGAATAAAATGATTTTATGATAAATATTTTCAAACAAAAGATATTCGTTTCTTAGTTGTCTTCAATATTTAAAGACACGCAGCCACACACACACACACACACACATACAAAAAAATATCAATAACTCGGAAATACCGTATAGAAATAAAAAAATATTGCCCAAATGAAAAATGTAGAAATATGTACGGTGTTCCATTTAAAAACAATACTTTATTGATCCCTCTCTTTAACGAACACCTTGTATATTTCAAAATAATAAAAAAAAACATTTGATATTGCAAAACTTTTATTTTAAACATTTTTTTTTAATTGTTTCCATTTTAAACGAGGTATCCTCCCATTTCGCAATGTTGAGATACCCTGTATATATAAACTTTATTTAACAGAAACAATTTTTTTTTTGGTTTCGCCTTGGTGCTATGACCATTAGCGCCATCATCAATTTTATATATGTTTTAAGTTATAAATTAAATGAATAAATGGACAAATGAATAATGAAAGACGTATACAAACAACCACGGATCCGAACGAATACTTCTCGAAACCGAAAAATCTTTCGTCCAGGCTGGGAGTCGAACCCACACGGCCGCGGTGCAAGCGGCACAAACGGTCGCCTGTACCCACTACACCAACGGACCGCCCTAACAGAAACAATATCACATAAAGAGATATATAGAGCATTACAAATTCGATGCATTAGCATTGTTATCTCGGTAACTATAAGAGATAGAAATAAATGAAGGCAAAATTGCGTATTTTAATGCTGAATAATTTGTTCAAAAGAAATTTAAAATATTCCAACTACTTCCGGAGATATTCCATAAAAACCAAAAAAGTCAATTTTGATTTTTATTTTTACGACATTATTTCTAGTTATTTTGAAAAATCAAGAGCACGTTCTTGTGGCCCTTTTATAAGCTCTTCCAGAAAATAATTTTATTTTTCAAATACGACGTTTTATTATTTGACCAGCATCAATTTAATTTTTTTAAATACGGACCTGGATTTTTAATTTAAATTTTGAGTAGCTTTTTACCTCGCAAAACAAATGATGTGTCACACTTGTCACTAAATTATTTGCTATAGGTGTTATTTAAAGGTTTTTTTTTCTATTGAAGAGTTGGCATTCATTGAAGCATAACAGTTAGTTTTCTGATGCGACATTTCGTTTTTTGATATTGCAATCAACATAGAAAATTAAATGCCACTCTGATATATTTTATAACAAATTTTGAAAATCAGGTCTCAACAAGGTGCTTTTTAATTGGTAGGAGATAAAATGGCTGTTTTTTTAATTCGGTGCGGATTCGTGATTTCAGAAAAAAAATTATATTTCTGTAACAACTTGACTTCATTTATAAAATGGAGTATGACCCAGATATGCCCACAGTTCTATTATGTAGGACGACTATTTGAAAGTTCCTCTTAAAATTATAAGTAGAATATCTCCAGCGCCATCTCTGTTTTGTTTAATTCCAATAAGTACGTTCAGTGATTATTCATTGACAGTTGACAGGAAGCGAAAAATAACCTATCTGTGTTTTTAAATCTTAATTACACTAAAAACACCGACAAAAACTTTTTGTATTAAGTTTCTTAGACAGTCTAATTTTCTAGATGTTCAAAAATATTGCCATTGACTTGTCGATTTTTTTTTTATATAGATGAAAATACATTTCATCATTGCTGCATTTTTTCCATATAAATTGAATTATTAATATTAAGCGTATTAAGTTTCCTTTTGTTAGAAAAACACACTTTTAAAAGGGCACTGAATCTAATTTAGGTAATATTAAAGCTAAGAAATACTCATCCGTCGTCAAAGTTGAGGCACACTTTCAATCACGTTTCAAAGTCATATTTACATATTCTTTAATTTTTAAAAACTTCAAATAACACCTACCGCGAACAATTTTGAGACAAGTGTGACATACCATTAGTTTTGTAAGGTTAAAAGCTACTCAAAAATTAAATAAGAAATCCAGGTCCGTATTTAAAAAAATTAAGTTGATGGTATCTAAATAACGAACGTCGTATTTGAAAAATAAAAATATTTTCTGAAAGAGCTTAAGGAAGTACTCTTGGTTTTTCGAAATAACGAGTAATAAAGTCGTAAAAAAATAAAAACCAAAATTCACTTTCACATTTTCGCAAGTAGTCGGAATATTTTAAAATGCGCAACTTTGCCTTAATTTAATCAACTCTATATGCCTTATAGTTACCGAGGTAGCAATTTTAATGCATCGAATTTGTAACACCTTGTATATGATGAAATTATTTTCTGCCTAATATGCCTTGTTTTATCGGTCGCTATTTTGGAGGATTTTTTTTATTTCAGTTACTATTTTCTCTTAAAAATAGTAATTTACTACGATTTATGTAAAGTGGTACTTTTGATTTAATAAATCATACCGAAAGTTTTATTTACGCGACGGCTGCAGAAAAAATAAGTTTACAAAAACTCTTATTTGTTTGGTGGAGCGACAAGAACAATTGAATAACTAGGTAATAGCAATAGCTTTAATTATATCAATAGTACCAATTTATAGATAATTTAATTTTCTGGCGAATTTTTTTTAATTTCAATGACAACTTTTCCATTAAAAATAAAATTTACAAAAACATCGTTTTGCCTGGAGTAGCACTAAAAATAATTGAGTAACTAAATAATGGTGCAGTAAAGTACATTATTATTATAACTAATTAACATTTTTACTTGTAACGGTTTAATCTTTTTTTTCACAGGTTATATCGGAATATTGTAAGAAGAGACAGCAATCGAGGCCGTTCTCGCACATTGTGATGGATTTACACCAAGAGGCGATGGCCGCTCTCGAATTAACCCTCGATACTCCCTGGGGTCCCCCAGCCATGCCCGAGCTGAGACCACTTACAAGAAATAGGTACGTTATGATATCCGACGATGAATTTATTATATAGATCCCGTGTTATGTAATCCCTCCTGAATTTCAAATAATAATGAGCTAAACGTTGTATCTGCCATCGATCGAAGCAATTACTGGTGGATATACAATATATTTCTTTCTGGTGCGTTCTATCGACATATTTTCTTTATCAGTCGGTTATTATATATCTATTGGTGAAATATGTTGCTGTCCGCTAAGAATAGAGAAGTAAGGATTTTTTTAGATGGGGGTTATAAGATGAATTATGGATCGTACACAGAAGATATAAAACTAGTATTATTCCAATATGCAATTAATGATACTAATGGATCATCACTGGAGAGTTTACTTTTTAAGCTCTTTTATCTCTTATAGGAATACGCGCGGGTTGGTTAAAAGCGAACATGTTGCGGACGCGGATCTCAACCGCACTGTATGAGCACTACATTACTGTATCATCGATCGACTAGCAAGCGTAATAAAACTGATTAAAAAGTATACTCTCTGATTATCATAAACAAAATAAGGGTAAATATTAAGCATTTAAATGGACAAACGTGTATAAAGTGACATGTCTGATAATTATAATGCGAGATCGAAGATTGTTTAGAAGCAGTTAGCTATTGATAATGGGTAAATGTACACTTCTGTGAAATAAAATGAAGCACAAGTCTTATGAGTATTTTTTACAATATTCTAGTTGTATAATTCGGGTCTGCAACATTTTCAATAAATGATAATACCATAACTTGAAAGTAACACCTTTATTAAAAAGCCAAAACTAAGATTAAGACTAAAAACCATCTTCTGTTTTAGTTATAATTCGAATTTTTGAATTGTTGTCAAAATGAAGCAACATTTTAACATGTTTATGATTAGGACAGAGTTATACAATGCACAAAAGAATAAACATAATAAGGTTTTTAATTTTCACGTACACGAAACGTTTTATCAGATTATGGAAGACAGTGTGTGTGCTTTGTAAAAAAAATAAATATGGGGAGCGCTTTTTTTTTCGTGAAATGGACGCAGGCACGTTATTAGCAAATAATAAAGATAAACTGTACGAGGATGAAAAGGGTAGCATTACAAAACAAAATAATGCCGAGCATGAATAACGGAACATTTAAAAATGTTAAAGTGAAAAAAAATTGTCAGCAAGCTACGGTATATTTATTAATAAATAAGAGGGTTGTTTGGACGTTATGTAAATAAAAACTATATATTCTTAAAATTACTCTCGTATACAGGGTGTCCCAAATAGAGTAGGATTGCATGGGTATCTTTCTTATTCTTAAAGCTAGAGATCTGGTTAAATGGGCAATGTTGTGCAGTTTTCTATGCTGATTCAGATTATGTTGAGAAATTTTCGAAATTCCGAGCAGTTTAGAAAATATTTAAAAAAAAACTGAAAATCGCGATTTTCAAAAAAATCAAATATCTCAATAATTATTAAAGATGCGAAAAAAAGTTTTAAATAAAAGTTACTTGGTTTAATTAGGCAAATATAGAAATCAAGTCAAAATAAAATTCAAGATGGCGGTTTCCGAGATATTAATACCAACTTTCTTATTTCAAATGGCCGTCATATTTGATTTTTACACGCATAAATAGACTTTTTTTTTCTGTTTTCAACGATGTACAACAACCTATGTCAAAATAAAAAATAATGGAAATATTAATTGTTTAAATTTTAATTTTAATTTTTTTAAATTATTATTAAAGCAAATGTAACAAAACAAAAAGAGGTAATACAACCAAGTAGTAAAATAACAATAAATTATAAAAAAATGCTCAAAATGTTGACCGTTATTGGCCAAACACAATTTACAGCGTTTTACAACACAAAAAAAAGGTTATTACCTTTAATAACACTAGTGTAGTTAAGAATTTTTTTTTTATTTTAAAAACACTAGTATTGTTATATGTATCTTAAAGCAACTCGTTGCTATGGAGATATTGATAAACAAACATGATTCCGCAATTTAATTAAATTAAAAAATCAAATAGGATAAAATAAACCGATTTACAACACACGTAACGTTATTTCCTTTTACATTACGTTACTTGTATCGTAAATTACTATTACAATCGTGCTTACATTACTTTTTTCCAGTGGCGGCTCGTGGAAAATTTTGATGGTAGAGCCACTTAGCATACACAATATAACTCACCGCCTCCTTTTTGAAGAAAGAAATATCTATCATTAAAAACCTTGCAGAAACATTAAAAAAATAAATAAACACGAAAAATAACCCGCATTAAATCTGTAATACCGTTCTTCGTCCGCGGAAATCAATTAAACGACGAATTGTATTTTGTAACCTTATCTACATCTCCTTAATAAGTACATTACTAAGAATTTGAAACTTATTTTTGGTTGAAAAACGGAAAATTATTCTTTGATCTTATCTACATCTCTTTAATGAGTACTAGTGATGAGCGTTATTTTCACCAACTGCTACTTTGGAACCGTTACTGAGAAACAATAACGGTAGCCATTATTGAAAAATCCCACTAACAGTGATTTTCGATTTTCTCAAAAGTTATTTTATAAAAGGAACGCGATTATATGACGAATAACTTCTTAGTAACAGTAACTCTTATAACCGATTCAATAACGAATCAGTTCTTAGTAACAGGACTCGATTCAATAAAGAATCACGTCTAAAAAAAAACTCAAACAAATATTGAAACGGTGTTTGGAATATTTATATTCCAATAGTAATCTCCGTTTCCCCATCAGCAACTGACTACACTGATGAGACCTGAAAGGTCGAAACCGGTCTGTAGGTGTTCTGATGGGGGGAACAATATTTAATGTTCAAATATTGAAAAGTTTTTGACATAAAATTGACAAACACAAAATAGCCAGTGATTTCACGAGAAAATATTTTAAAATTACAAGAAATTCTTCATATTTTGAAATTTAAATCTATAAAAGCCATTTTCCGACTTCTATAAACTCCTGGTATTGGCACGAATGAACTATTATTGTTATTATTATTATAAATCATCAAAATCGAACAACGCATTCGGCAGTTGTACAATTTCAAAAATCAAAGTCGCGAAAATCTTGAAAATTTAGAAACTGCAATTTTGTATTAATTTCAGGAGAAAATTTGGAAATCTGTTTTAAAATGACATAAAATTCACCTTATTTTGACATTTGTATCATCAAAATCGGTCAACGCGTTGAGCAATTTAAAAATCAAAATTTCAATTTAAATCTTTGGTCTTCTTCGTAATTTTGGAGTTTTGTGTTAATTTTTGACATTTTCGAAAAGTTCACGACGACCGACAAGAAACCTAGATTCAAGGAAGAGATTATTTGCCCCTCCCTAGGATCCGCCAGTGATGAACCGTTTTGAATAATACTAAATTCGCCATACATTGACATTTAAATCATCAAAATCGGACAAATCGTTCGGTAGTTGTTCAATTTCAAAAATCTAAATCGCGGTTTTAAAATTTTGGATTGCAATTTTTGCATTTTGTGTTAATTTCACAGAAACATTTCGTAATCCGTTGTAAAAGTACACTAAATTTTCTGTATTTTGACGTTTGAATCGTGAAAATCTAACAACGCATTCGGCAGTTGTGTTTTTAAAAATCAATATTTTCGAAGTTTGAAAACGAGGAGTTTGGCATTTTGCGTTGATTTAATGAAGAAGTAAAACTAATCCGGATTGTAAATTGCATGAAATTTGACACAATTTTGACCTTAGAATGACTAAAATCGGACAACGTATATGGCCGTTGTGCAATTTCAAAAATCAAAATCGTAATTTTAATCTTCGGACTTTTAATTCGTGCAATTTTTACGGTTTGCGTGTTTCACAAAAAAAGATTATTACCCTGTTTTTAAATTCGGACGACGCGTTTAGAAGTTGTGCAATTTCCAAAATCAAAAGCACGATTTTAAAATATACTTAACTTGAAAAGAGCGATATTTGCATTTTGTGTTAATTGACCCCTAAGATTCACTTTGTTACAAACTGTTACTGAGTAAACTTATTTTAAATAACGCTTACTAAATAACTATTTAAATAACTAGTTATTTTGTGATAACAGTAATTTATTTTAAACAACCGTTTAAATAACTAGTTATTTATAGTAATAGTAACTGTTATAACCGTTTCTGGAAAATAACCGTTTATCTCATCTGAATCTGTTCTTTCACTTAAGAGTGAAAAAAAAACAGAAAACAATTAAACTACAAATGTAATCTATTCGGCGAGTACAACACTTTGCTGAAAGAATTTGCCAAATTTGGTCATGCGTTCACAAGTTAACCTTAAAAAAACAATTGAAGACAAATAATTTTTTGGTCCTGTACTCGCCGAGTACAATACTTTTCAGGAGAAATTTTTAAAATCGGCCATTTTGTTCAAGAGTTAACTTCTCAAAACCACAAAACATTTGAGCGGTTAATTGATTTTTTTTATATCGGGGTTGATAAAAAAATCTATGTTTAAGAGTTATCCTTGAAACATAAAAAACAATTGAATGTCGAATTTATTTTTATCTGCATCTATTCGATGAGAACAACACATTGCACCAAGAATTTCGAAAATCTGGTAATGTGTTCAAGAGTTATCCTTAAAAAAATTAAAAAAAACAATCGTCGAATTTCCGTTTTTATTCTCAATTGATATGTATTTAATAAGTACATGACTTGCCTGTAAATTTTGTCAATAGTAAATGAGCAAAAAGGCTTATTCGGCGATGAATAATAAATTTAATTAATCGCCGAAAATCGTGTGCGGTGCGGAAATAGGACTAACAAGTGCACGTTGTCGCGTGAACGAGGTGATTTGGCTCCAATTGCAGGTTCAGAACGCGTCCCTCCCCGAACTGCGCACCTCCCCGCCGCTGCTAACATTCGAATGAAGTGCCGTACCAGAAGTAAGTTGGCTCCGTTTACGTTGGAGAACAAATGCATTGCGATTTTTCTCTGCTCATTAAAGTTTCACAGGCATTGTTTAGTGTTGTTATTTTTGGAAAAACAAAATTCTTGCCGAGCATAAAATTAGAGGTAGTGCCATGGCTCCTTATCTCTACTTAACGAGCCGCTCCTGCTTTTTTCTATTATCATTAAGCTTCAATTTATAGAAAATTCGTAATTTAGATTTATACGAGAGAATAGAAATAACCGCGGGTTCCTTGATATGTTTAATTCTGTACGTAACCATGGTAATAGGGCTCAATAAGAGCAATCATTTGTATAGTTTCTATAAAATTGTCGGTGTTTGAGTGCTTCAAAAGTGTTTAAAACATGCAGAAAATAGTGTTACATTTGATTCCGGCTATTGGGCGAGTGTTTTACTGAAAAGTCATATTATTATTAATTATGCACGTAAGTAGAAACAACTATTTATATTTTATAGCCCGCCCGCTGGTCAACAATGCTTACAATGGCATTTCCGCCCAAGGGCGTAAAATTCTACTTTACGCCCGCAAATTACTACCAGAATGTAAACTAATAACTATAATGCATCTGCTAAAAGTAAAGGCCTTACATTTTCATTTCATTTTACAAAAAGTAATTTTATAGATTATAAATTTTTTTTTCTAGATGTTGAATTTTATTCGTATATAAAGCGCAGATATATATTAAAAAGAAACGATAAAACACATTAGAAAATACAGCAAATGTGATATACGATATCAAAGGGAAACCTATTTTATTATATTTCGCAAATAAAAAGAAAGGAAAGTCTAAGTAATTTAATGTAGCCGAGAGTTTTTATTGACAATGGCCATTTTCTTTTTCATAAAGATCATTTTCATGCTGAAATGGTCCTTTTATATGTTTGCCTGAATGGATATGCTTTGAATCAACACGTGTTCGAGTGTGATATAGGTCGACAAAGGAGACAAATAATTAGCAAAAAGTTAAACGTAACGATCCAAATGATTCTCTTGACATTATTTAAACATAAAAAAAACAAACGAAGGTTAATATTAAATTAGGATGTAATGTAGTATAGAAATATAAAATCTTATTATTTTTTCAATTATGAATTTTTCGTAATTTACAACACGAATCATTGAAACAACTACTTTCCTGGCAAAATTATCTGTTGCATAATTCAATATTCGTCAAACAAGCATTTGTTTTTAAAACCTCAACCGAAACTTGTTTTGCCATTAATTTAATCAAATCTAGCAATCCTTGAAAGTTTGGAGTAAACACATCACTTTAAAATCCCCAGATTATTAATTAAATGAATGATCGCGTGCCTCTGCTAAATTTTTGCAATTATTTTTTTCCGTGCACGCTAATAACGTGTAATAATTAATCACATTGTTTTCGGATTCGATTAAATCTTTTTGTAAACGACGCAGTAACTACTTGGATGAAATTCGAACAATGCGATAACATGCCGTATGATGTCATCCGAACAGAATTGAACGCAAATCTGCGCAGGATCTGCATTATTATAAACAAATTACTTGCCGTAAACACGCGAGCCCGTCTATAGAGATTGAGTTTGATTATATTTTAGTTGTGATCATCGTATGTAGTGATACAGACTTGTTATACATGTACAGGTAAATAGAGTACAGAGATGATGTAATAATAATAATATTAACAACAATAATATCTTTATGTTGGATTCATTGTGCATTTGAAAAATTATGGTAACTTCGAGGTAATAAATTAAAATTATAAAAACTAAAATTAAGAAAATGTAAACGTAAATAAACAATTTATTTGTGTACACGGGTGTCTCCTAAAAAACATGACTTACTTGGTGGATTTTACAAATATTTATTTAAGCGAGGTTTTTCGTAAGCCGGTATTATATTTTCAGCTGTGTAAACGTTCTTTATGCACCATTATCTTCTAAAAAACATGACTTACTTGGTGGATTTTACAAATATTTATTTAAGCCAGGTTTTCCGTAAGCCGGTATTATATTTTCAGCTGTGTAAACGTTCTTTATGCATCATTATCTGTCACTGTCAGTCACCGCATACATATTTGAATCGTTATTGTTAAAGTTAAAATTAGAAATGGAGCCTCAGAAGAGGATTTAGGGTAAAAAATACAACGAAATAGAAAAGAATTTGTTATTAAACATTTTGAAAGAGTAAATATCAATTCAAATATGGGTAACGTAATCGCAGAACCTAACCTAAAATTATACATTCCGTTCACGATTTGAAAGATCGTTTACAAAGTAGAAAATATAATACCGGCGTTGTGTCAGTTTGAGCGAGAGTTATATTTATTACCACATTTGTGATATTTTGCGTTTTGAGCAGAGTTATTTAGTTGTGATCAAAACATAATGATTTTTGAATACAGTTTAATTATAGATCACCACATAATAGCAGGGTTGCGAAAACAAAAAACTTAAAAAAAATATTATAGAAATCCTGGAATTTTGTTTCAATAATAGGTTATTATTATGTGTAATGTTTATATTCCTACAACTGTGCGAAACAAATGCCAGAAGACATGAAATTCAAAAATTTAAAAATTACCGATTAATGCAATCTCGTTTGAATTATATACAGGGTGTCCCATTTTAAATTGCCACCCCAAATATCTCGAAACCTGATCAACATGGAAAAAAATGTTTTAGATAAAAGTTGTAGGGTTCGGAGGGGGACATGTGTCGGTGACCTTGAAAATGACCTTGGCGTTATTTTTCAAGGTCAAACAAAGGTCAGCTTTAATTTTTCAAACAGAACCTCCTATATTTTATTGCGGGATCATATTCTACGAGAAAAAATACACATTTTTTGTAAGAAATGTTTTTTTAAGAGTTTTCTCACGAATTTTTGTTGTTTGAAATCTCAGATGAATCTAGACTGTGATTCATGCATTACCCTCGGAATTAGCATCAAAGATGCGGGAGCAGAGCAACGCGACGAGCCGTCGGGTGTTTCGCGCGACGTCTGATGACACTAAGTTTAATCAATATTCAAACTTTTCAATTAATTAGTACGACAACAGTGCAGAACATGAAGGAGGAGATTGTGGCTACATTTCGAGCAATTTCCATCCAAACCCTTCGAAATGTTCAAGTACTTTCGCCAGCGGGTACAGAAGTGCATTGACGAGGATGGACACTTGATCGAGCATTTGATATAAGAACGAGATCGAGCCACTGAAACCATCGGCCCTTTTCAGGACCAATGATGTGCAAAATCCCATCGGCAACCTCCACGTGGTGCACATCGGGTGACGCTAATGCAGGGGGTAATGCATGAATTACAGTCTGGATTCATCTGATATTTGAAATAACATGACGGACAAAATTCGTGAAAAAAAATTCTAAAAAAAAACGTTTCCTACGAAAAGTTTTAATTTTTTCCCGCAGAATACGAAATTGGAAAAATCAATTTTTCTGGTTTTTGTCAGCTTCAATCAGGACAAAAAAAAATAGTAAAAAAATTACTTTTTTGGAAAAATGTCCGGAATTTTTAAAAATTGAACGATCGGGACCTTGCTGTCATAACAACAATTAAAAGTCTTGTTGAAAATTATATTTCAGTTAACTAGGGTTAACCCAATCCTGTACACCGTTTGACTCTTCACTTCTGAAAGAGCCTCTGTCAATGCCATCTCCAGGTCGAAGTCAACTTTGACATTAAAAAAAAAATTATGCGTGAAATTCAATTGATCCTCAATAACATAAAATATTGTCCTACATAGTGTAAGTCCCCCTTAACTATTTGAAGGGCAGAATAAGGCCCACCCACCGCATCGCCCTTCGTATCAGGCTTAATATAAACTACAAACCTTTGTTTAAATTGATAAATAAATAAAACATGGAAGGTAATAATCATTAGTAAACGGTTTTTGTAATTGTTATTAAATAGCGGATGGGATTTATTCCACAATCTAACTAGCCAATACAAACATGAAGTTTTACTAGCTACAAGAACAGAACAAAATTAAGCGATTGTTAACTTTGTGTCTTTTGTAAATTTTTATAAAAACCCTGTTTGATATTTAAGTAGTTGGAGGGTAGGATAGGGCCCACCCACCGCCCATTGTATCAACTTTACCTTAAAGTGAACTTTGTGTAGGTGAAACCTGTTATTATTTATTTATATTATTTTAAAGTTGCGCATTTTCAAAATCCTCCGAAAAGAAAATAGAAAAACAGTTGCCACAAATGTAAAACTTTCAAAATTTACTTAAAATCAATTCTTCTCTATGTACTTACAAAAAAACCGATAAAAACCCTTGCTTGGATTGCGAAATATTTACACCCAAATACACTGTGTTATAATTTTAAAGTTATGTATGCAGAAAAACGAACAAAAAAACCCTTGCTAACATTTTTAAATATTTACACTCAAACATACTGTGTTGTAATTTTTAAGTTGCGCATTTTTGAAGTTTTCCGAAAAAAAACTACAAAAACTTTTGCCACATATGTTAAACTTTCAAAATTTACTCAAAATTGATTATTTTTAATGAATTTAAAAAAATCTACAAACAACCCTTGCTTAGATTTCAAAATAATCACACCTAAACACACTCAGATTAAACTTTCAAGTTGCGCATTTTAGAAGAAAATTGCAAAATTTATTCAAAATAAATTCCTCTCTAAGAACGTAGACACATGTGTAAAAATCCTTTGCTAAGATTTCGAAATATTTACACACAAACTGTGATTTAATTTTAAAATTCCGCAGTTTTCAAACGAAATAGAAGAACAATCGTGGCAAGTGTCAAACTTTCAAAATTAACTCAAAACTAATTCTTCTTAAGAATTTGAAAAACCTACAAAAACCCTTGCTTAGATTTCAAAATAATCATACCTAAACAAGCTGAAAATTAACGCCAAGGTCATTTTCAAGGTTACCAGCATATGTCCTCATTCGAATCCTACAACTCTTATCTGAAACATTTTTTACCTTGTTGCTCAGGTTTCGAGATATTTGGGGTGGCAATTTAAAATGGGACACCCTGTATATTTTCCACCTTTACAAATTAAAACTGCCGCACATTAATGCAATAATTTATCACCGCAAACGGCACATAAAGAAATTGCAGCTGTCAAGAATTGTGGATTTTTACTATCAAAAACGGCATTTTTAGATATTAAAAAAAAAGGAAATGACAATTTCGAATTATCCAAAATTCTGCATTTCTTCCACCATATACGGCACGATTTCAACGGTAAATAAAGAAATTAACAGCTGCTAATTGTGGATTTTAACAATCAAAAACGGCATTTTTTGATATTAAAAAAGAAAATTGCCATTTTTGTATTGTTAAAAATTCTGCATTTTTGCCACCACAAACGGTATGATTCAATGGTAGATAAAGAAATTTGCAGCTGCCAAAAATTATATTTTTACTATCAAAGACGGCATTTTTTGATATTAAAAAGAGATGCCAATTTCAACTGCTAAAAATGACCATTTCGAACTGTCCAAAATAGCACTACTATCAAAATGGCAGCAGTAAAAAAGAAATTTTCAATTTCTGAAAATAACCATTCGATACTGTCAAAAATTGCTCATTACTGAAATCGATTCGTTTCAACAATAAAAAGAAAATTTCCAAATGCCAAAAATGTTAGACTGTCAAAATTTGAGCATTTCTTCTATTACTATCAGCATTTTTCAATATTTAAAAAGGGAAATTTTCAACGCTTAAAAGTAACAATTGCAAATTATCAACAATTATGCAATTCTACTGTCAGAAACGGCATTTTTCAATAGTACAAAGATATATTTTTAACCGTCAAAAATGACAATTTCGAATTGTCAGAAATTCTGCATTTCTGCCATCACAAACGGCACGATTCAGCGGCAAATGAGAAAATTAACAGCTGCCGAAAATTTGGGAATTTTACTATCAAAACGGCATTTTTTGATATAAAAAAAAAAGAAAATTTCAACTGCTATTAAAATCGCACATATTTACCATGACAAATGGCACGTTGGCAGTAAAAAGGAAATTTCAGTTGCCAAAAATAACTATTCAGAACTGTCAAAAATTGCTCTTTACTGCAAATGGTTTCATTTCAACAATAAAAAGAAAAATTCCAAATGCCAAGATTTTTTAACTGTCAAAATTTTAGCATTTCTACTATCACTATCGGCATTTTTCAATATTAAAAAAGGGAAATTTCCAATGGTCAAAAGTAACAATTACAAATTGTCAAAAATTCTGCATTTCTGCTACCACAAACGGTACGATTCAACAGTAAATAAAGAAATTAGTAGCATCCAAAAATTGTGGATATTTACAATCAAGAAGACATTTTTATATTAAAAGAAAAAATAAATTTCAACTGGTCAAAACTGTCAAAACTCGCACATTTCTATCATCACAAATGGCACGTTGGCAATAAAAAGACAATTTTCAACTGCCAAAAATAACAATTTACAACCGTCAAAAATGGTTAATTTGTACTAAAATGTATAGTAATAATACATCGAAATCGAATAAAAAATTAGTCAAAGCAGGTCATGAACAAAAAGCCGCCGAATGTATTTTCTTTGTTCCTAAATTTGAAAGTATCAATATACGCCAGCTTGACACTTGCCAATAAGTTTAAGAATTTTGGCTCATGGCCAACATTGACTAACTTTTATTCGATCGCACTGTATTACACGCGTCGGGTGGAACCGTGTCCGATCGTCGTTGTACGTCAACTTTTTTCGGATTCATCGAACATAACGTGGAACGCACTTTTTGTTATAATTTTTAATTTTGATGTGCTTGTTAAAGTATACATTTACCGACTACATACAAGTTAAGTATATAAAATATTACTTTAATTTAATAAATTCATTTTCCAGGAGGGGGCAGCTGCCCCCCTAGCCCCCACCTGCGGACGCCCATGACAGTTACTTGTTTTTATGGAACTTTTTTTAAAGAGATTTCAATGGGATTGAAATTTCGATTTTGTAATAATAAACTAGGTATAGAACACAGTTTGGTTTCTTTTAATAGAAGTCAAAGCAGATTACTCTTTCTCTTTCTAATGAACTCAAAGCTTCCAAAATATACATTATTGGGCGTAGTAGCGTTTTTGTTAAAGTCATATTATGGATTATCAAATAAACACATCTGTGCGAATTTTTATATTTATTCAAAGCAATAACGATTCGCAAATTGCCATGGAAACATACTTGAATCGCTGCCCGAGAGAAAACAACCATATAAATCGATTTTTCAAAGATTGCCAGAAAACCAGAAAATCGTATCAACCATGGCACTTTCCAGCAGCAAAGATGAAGATCTAACTATTATAATACAACCATATAAATCGATTTTTCAAAGATTGCCAGAAAATCGTATCAACCTTGGAACTTTCCAGCAGCCAAGATGAAGATCTAACTATAATAATACGCAAATTTTTAATCCTCAAGAAGTTGGGAAATTAGTGATTCCTTTTGTTAATGCATATCTCACGGAGAGTGAAAGAAACCCTTTCCCGCCCAAGGTCGGGAAGTAGATTATTTGTCAGTTTATATAAACGTCAAATTAACATCAATTGATTTACTTTTAACGTTACATCACACATGGGTATAATGCAGATTACATAATAGATTGCGAATAAAATAGTACACATATAGCAAACTATGCTCTCGGTTGTAACGACTACTTTCCGACTCAACACGTAATATACTGTAACTTTTAATAACTTTATTAAATATTATATTATGTTTTTAACAATATGTTTTGCAGAAACCGTTATCAAATAGTTCTTTCTCAATGTCTGCTACATACGAGGGGCGTTTGAAAAGTCCGTGCAAAAATAAAAACTACTAACGTGTTTGGGGTAAACCTTTTTTATTTTTCCTCATTTTAGGCTTATACACTTTGTCCAACGATGTTCTAGTTTGTTGATCCCTTCCGAATAATAGGATTTGTCCATGTCTGCAAAATATCAATTAGTGTCTGCAATCACCTCCTCGTTTGAATAAAATCTTTGTCCCGCCAGCCATTTCTTCAAATTGGGAGCAAATAGTAGTCCGAGGGAACCAAGTCTGGAGAATAGGGGGGATGTGAAACGAGTTGGAATCCTATTTCAATTAATTTTGCGACCACAACTGCTGAGGTGTGTGTTGGTGAGTTGTTGTGATGGAAAAGGACTTTCTTGTGAGCCAATCGCGGGCGTTTTTCTTGCAGATCGGTTTTCAAATGGTCCAATAACGATAAATAATATTTACCTGTAATAGCTTTACCCTTTTCCAGATAGTCGATGAGGATTATCCCTTGAGAATCCCAAAAGACAGTCGCCATAACTTTTTCGGCCGAAGGAACGGTCTTCGCCTTTTTTGGCCAATCCGAAAATTTTGAAACCACTTATAAACCGTTCTAATCGAAGGTGCAGAGTCACCATAATGTTTATCAAGATTCTCTTTAGTCTCCTGAGGCGTTTTGCCTTTCATAAAGTAATGTTTAATCACCACACGAAATTCTATTTCGTTCGTTTCTTGAAAATCACTCGACTTCCTTGATTCACACGAATGCCAAATACAAATAAATAGACCAATATGGCTGAAACTTGGTGTGCGTTCAGTCAAAAGATGCTACTAACTAAACATGACCTCGATACGCGCCGGTGGTGCCATCTCTCGGACTTTGCACGGAGTTTTCAAACCACCCTTGTAACACTGTGAACGTACTTTTACTTTTTTTAATAAATGAAAGAAGAATATTAAATATTCAACCTATCTGTAATTCCGCAAAATTATGAAGTACAAAGATTAAAAACAAATCACTTATCAAAACAACTACATCCCCGGCCAATGCCACCCCGGATTTGATTGATACAATAGACATTAGCATGCTATTAATAATACTACTATTAAAATAGTGGTTAACATTGATTTAAGATCGGTTATTTCCAGGACATGAAATTTAATTTATTTAATGGTTCTACAAGTAAGAGTTTTCGAAGTAAAGGAACTTGGATTAATTATTTGTAAAACTCATCCATATTTAGGTGCAAGTCCTGATGGAATAATTAATGTAGGCGAGGATCGTTAAAATTAAACGTTCACATTCTTATTTTAAGTTCAAGGTCAATTGGCAATAGCAGCAGCAAAATATTTATATTTTATTGTTCGCTAGAAATGCCAAAATGTCGATAAAATAGAGTAGACAATTATATGGCATAAGTTTAGGAAAAAGTTTAAAAAATATTTATCTCGAGTAGACCTACGAAACTATTCGAGAATTTTAAACAGTAAGAATTTAAACTGATTTTTAATATCTATCTCATATTACTATCCGTAAGAAAATATTTAAAGGTAGAATCGCCAAAGTGGCGGAATCTATTGCTAAATATTTAAATGATTTTTCAAAATGGCTTCCACTTTGTTAAATATATTCTTTGCAAAGTTTTGTACCATTTTAAAATGTGTTTTTATAAAGAATGAGAATAAGGATTAAGTAAATAGATATTTGTACTGGAGGTGGTCAAATTTACTCTTTTTTGTAAGCTGCCTCAGCGAAAACAGTCGACTCCGGGCGTCGTGTCGGCCCGCGGCTTTTGAAAAAGTGAGAAAAAATTTCCCCAAACAAAGTTGACGAGCAAGAGAAAAAGGTCAAAAAAATACTGCAAGTTTGACAATGAAAAGATCTCTCAAAATCAAGACCAAAAATAGGTGGTTGTCATTTAAAAACAAAATGGATGACGTCATTATTCAAAAACTCTTTCATGCAAAAATGTGTATTTTGATCAAAGAGAATCGACCTGTTCGAGGATTTTTTCCAAAATTATTTTATTTCGGTTTTACTGAATTTATTCCATCCTTATATATACAATATCTTTATTTGCAGACAGTACAATATTAAACAAATATAATACATTTAAAATTTACAAAATTATTTCTGCTAAACGGCTATCGACCCGCGGTCTTTCAGCCTTCCATCCTTATTTGTTGCAAAAACTTTAAATAAATGAAATACCTACCATAAAATCGGAAAAAGTTGCTTGATGGCCACCTCAATATTTGATATTGCATTGTTAGTTATGTCTACTAATTGTAACGTATATTGATTTATTTATTTCAAACATCTAATCAAATTGGAAACGAAGCGTGAAATTAATTAAAACGCGAAATATTAATTGGGCTTCGGCTCAAACATAATCCCCGATGTAAAATGCGTCTCTCCGCGCAAAAATTCTACGGGCGAATATTTTAGCAACGGAATTATGATCCTTTTTACAAACCCGTGAGATGAAAGTGTTATTAAAAGATATTCTGGTCGACAAAAAGGGCGACACGAACTTTGAGCTATTGACGTTCTTGTTCGGTTCATTTCCGCCGCCCCCGCATTTTGTTCCGGTTTTTGTCATCGGGAATGGAATTGGGCTCTGAGGAAATCAAATTTCGTTCAATGGCGTATTTGCCATTACGGAAAAAAAACATTTTTATGCCGAAGAGAATAAATTTCATTTCACAATTATTGATATTGAGTTACAAATATTATTTACTGAAATTTATTTACAAACGTCTGTATTGGAATGAAGCCGCCGGGGTCCCGTTATATTTGAAAATTATCTATTATAAATAAAATAGTTTTAGTTTTCTTTTAAAAATTGTTAACGTTGATGTTATTAATCCTTTCTACACTTCGTATCTAAGTGTTTATTGCAGTTCAGAATTCTACAAAAAAAGTACTTTCAATGATCGCATTATATTATTATTATTTAATTATAGATTAGATTTTAACACAAACCTAAACATTTTTTTTGCAATATTTGTGACTATTGTTTTTAATTATATTAAACATTCGTAATAGTTATTTAGGCAACAAGGAACGTAAGGACGTATTAACATTTGAGGTAGGCGAATACGAGTACGACTTTTTTAAGCAGTGGTTATGTAAAAAGGATGCCGATGCTATAGGTATAGATGAAAATGTGCTGCTCGCCTATATGTTGGAGCGTTGCGTTTCTGTTTATTATTTTCCTAGGTCCGTAAAGTAAAAATTAAGTTCCGTCGCCAAGGACAACAAATACCACGAATGTTATCAGCCACTTACGGTACCTGTAACTATGTATGCAATGCTTATTTACGTTGCCAGTAGCGGAAAAAAGATGTAGATTGGAAAAAATATGTAACGTAAATGAAAATTCAACACGCTAATGTGCTTCTGCGATTATTTCAAAATGTAAAAACGGGATATTTAGATTTTAAGTAGATTGAGTTTTTGATAAATTTATGTTTTTTCAATTGTTTTTATCTACGTATATTTATAGGTACTTAATTATGAAATGCACAGTTTCCAAATAAAGACATTTTAATTATCTAAAGTTGTATTGTATTATTCTTGAACTGGTATTTGGCGATAATATAGGGAATTATTTCTAAATGTAAAGCAGATTTGTTTTCATAATTTTGTTGAAGCAATAAAAAATGTAGTTTTGGCAGTTTTACATGTGAAAAATGTTTTTCATTTTTTAACCACATTAGAAACGAAGCATCCTCCAAATTTAAATACATTAATTTAAGTGTGCTTAACTAATCTAGAAGTAATGTAAATTCACGAAGATAAATTTAAATTCTGAAAGTTTCACATGTACACGCGCACAAGTACACACTCGTAAAAAAGCACAGAACGGGATTTTAAGTACCTGTGTATCGGGAATTTTGGAAAAGAAAGGGAACTTTGCAATGTATAGAAGAGTTTTTAAACATTTTTTCAAATCTTTTCTTATTTCGAAAATGATTTTTTTTTCAAAAATTAGTGGGATGTTGAAAATAACCTGTTTTTTAGAATTTGTTCTTTCTGCCATTACTGATATAAATATGATATCACTGTCATTGTACACTGAACCTCGCCATTTTCTTAACTCAGTATTTGCAATTGTTTAATTATTTTGTAAAGTCTTTGAAAAAGTAAGAAATAAAGTTTATTATTATATAATTATTGGAATTTCACAACGTTTCAAGTACATGAAAAACTTTTATTAACAAATGATTTGTAATTGTCATCTTTATCAATTTTGTAATATTTTTCATATTTAAAAAAAAATTGGTAAAACAAAAAAAATTCAAATTGTTGGTGTTGTAATCCATGATTACTGGGTATTGTTTAAATGGTAATAAAATGACGTACGTCCCAGTATTTAGTTGAAATTTTATTTTTCTGAACTAGTTTCGGATAATATCCATCTTCAGCAGAGAAACTACAAATATACGAAATATATACATGTTTAAAAAACAAAATATAAAAAATATAAAATTGTAACGCAGGGGGCGAGAGGGGTACATTTATAGTCTTATATTGTTATATAAGACTATAAATGTATCTTCAGCAGAGAAACTACAAATATACGAAATATATACATGCTTAAAAAACAAAATATAAAAAATATAAAATTGTAACGCAGGGGGCGAGAGGGGTACATTTATAGTCTTATATTGTTATATAAGACTATAAATGTACCCCTCTCGCCCCCTGCGTTACAATTTTATATTTTTTATATTTTGTTTTTTAAACATGTATATATTTCGTATATTTGTAGTTTCTCTGCTGAAGATGGATATTAACCGAAACTAGTTCAGAAAAATAAAATTTCAACTAAATACTGGGACGTACGTCATTTTATTACCATTTAAAAAAATTTCAGTTCTGATTGTCACATAAAGCTTAGTTGTAATTTTTGCAGGATGTAAATCTCTTTAATTAAAATCGGTGCTAAATTGCCTCTCAAAATGTTCAACAATTACGCAACGATCTCAATATTTTACAATTTTAAATTATGGTTAAAATTTTAACGTTACTGCGGAGACAACTTGAAAATTCATAGCTTTTGTGTCGGTTGGATGTTTTAAGAGATGGTAACTGGTTCAATGAGATCAGTTATTTAACAGTATCTCTTTAAATTTAAGCGAATACAGGTTGTTACAATTTTATTTAAATCTGGCGGAAATTAGAGGTAGGTAACTCACTCAAAGAATCAACTCTCAGTAGTGAATCACGAAGTCAAGTGACTCGTGTGTAAATTTGCAGCTCAGTTTGAGTCATGAAATTTTCGTGAGTGAGGACATTTTTTGTCATCACTTTGTTTTCGTCTTTGGGGAAAAATTTCTTTTTTGAAGTGATGACCTTTTTTGCAATTCTTTAGACTTCCAGATGAGTCGACTCTTTGAAATTATCAATCGACTCTTTTCAATTATGAGTCAACCTTTTTTTGAAGGTGAGGACCCTTTTGTTTTGCTCTCCACTATGTTTTCAGGGTAAATTGGAAAATTTTGGAAGTGAGGACCTTTTTTACTCATTACTTTTTTCCAGACATACTTTTCACTTGTCATGAACTCTTTTCTGATGTCTCTTTTCACCGGGGCAGCTCACAAAAAGGAGTCATTTCGACCATCTCAAGCTGAAATCCGTGATTATAATATTCACAATATTGTATCTCCTGAAATGTTATCAATTCTTCAGTTTCGAATTTATACATTTATAATTTTTGTCTTGAAATTAACAGTTTCTCATATTTGAAATAAAATCGCTACTGTCTATTTTTCTAATTTTGGGCTAAATATGAACTTTTCGACAATATTGAAAATTCATAAAGATGTCTTGAGTTCGAATTTTTGAAATTATTTAATCGATGCCGAGATATCTCTCAGCATTTGCAAGACAATTACTTAACGATTTACAATTTTTGTTTTAATTTCTTTAAGAAAAATATTCGTTGTTGCAGGGAGAGTTTTAAAAATTCACAAGTTTTATCTAAACATATTTTGTTAGTAAATAAATGTAAAAGTGAAATTTTGCAAATTGAAAAATTAATAATTTATAATTTGTGAACTGTATAAACTGCTATTATTAGTATAATGATACCAATGTATCTCATAACATTTACAAAGCAATGATTTTAATTATTTTTTATAATTTTTACTTTCTCCGTTACTTTTCATCGTGACATTTTTTAAAACTTTTTTAGCGGAAATATCCATTTTGAGCTCCCTAGAGACAATTTCAATGATTTCTGAAAAAATTGCGTCTGTGCATGTCTGGCTGTACAAGCTGTATCTGAAAAACTAATACAGAAATTAACATGAAACTTTGAACATAAGACTTAATTGACAATCCAAAGAATTGAAAAGCTTTTGGTAAAATTTCGTGCATTTCGGAAGAGGGTTACACTTTCTGATAATTTTTTAAATACGAAAAGTATAGCAAACAAATAAAGTAATGAACTGAATATTTTTCCCCAAATGCAATCATTTTAAGAAAAATATACAGTTCATTTCTTATCTTCGAAAAAAATTAATTGAATTTTTTCGTTATTTCTGGTCTATAGCTATAAAATAGTGAAAGGTATGAAATAGGTCTCACTTTCAAAACTTTCACGTTGAAAAACAGTGGAAAGCAAAACAAGTCGTCGCTTCCGAACAATTCCTACTTTAATTTTCCAATTTACACCGAAAACGTAGTGGAAAGCCAAAGAAAAAAGGTCCTCTCATTCAACACATATAAACCTGTTGGGCACTCTTCTCCTCTTAAAAATCCCGATGAGAGAAAAAAAATTACATTACTGCAGGTACAAATTTGAAAATTCATAACTAATGTATTAGTTGGAATTTATGTAGGATGTATACTGATTTCGTTATGTCAATTGATGCCAAAGTATCTTAAAGTTAACAAGTTTAATTTCAATACCTGTATTAGTTTTGAGGTAAAGCGCAAACAAACAAACACACACTCATTTTTTTTCCATTTTTTTCATGTCCAAGAGCTCATTCGGAACACTGTTTGTCTATAAAATATTTTTGTGGGACTTTCAGTAACCAAAATACGCAAAATGACTTTTTTAGTAAATAGCGCTTAAATCGACTGGAAAAGCCTAAAACGGTTCAAATAAATTTTTATTCAATTTTTTTTTATTTTTTATTTAAGTCTAAGAGTTCACCCTGAACACTATTAGTCAGTAAAAAAAAATTGTGGGACTTCCAGGAACCGAGATACGCAAAATGACTGTTTTCATAAATAGAGCTTAATCGGCTAGAAACGCCTAAAAACGATTAAATAAAATTTTTCTTTAATTTTTTTTGAAATGTGGGACTTCCAGGAACCGCCATCCGCAAAATGACTTTTTTTTCGTAAATAGTGCTTAAATCGACTGGAAACACTTAAAAACGATTAAATTAAATTTTTCTTCAAAACTTTTTTTTTTGCAAGTCGAGAAATTCAATCTGAACACTATTTGTCTATGAAAAAATTTTTGTGGGACTTTCAGGAACCGAGATACACAAAATTATTTATTTCGTAAATAGTACGCAAATCGACTGGAAAAGCCTAAAAATCGTTCGAATTAATTTTTTCTTGAAAAAATTTTTTTGGTTTTTTTTAGAGAGCAATTGCTCATTCTGAACATTATTTGTCTACAACATTTTTTTTGAAATATTTTTGTGGGACTTCCAGGAACCGAGATACGCAAAATAACTTTTTCGTAAATTGTGATTAAATCGTCTAAAATGCCAAAAAAAAACGATTAAATTAATTTTGTTTTCAAAAGTTTTATTTTATTTTTTCACGTGTGAGAGCTCATTGTGAACATTAATTGTCTACAATTTTTTTTTGTAGGACTTTTAGGACCGGAGATACGGATTTTTTCTTTGATTTTTTTTTCCATTGTTTCCATGTCTAAGAGCTCATTCTGAACACTATTTGTCTATAAAATATTTTTGAAGGACAGAAACCGAGATATCTAAAATGACTGTTTTCGTAAATAGTGTTTAAATCGACTGGAAACGCCTAAAAAAAGATTAGATAAATGTTTTTTTTCAGAATTTGTTTCCTTCTTTTCAAGTGTAAGAGCTCATTCTGAACATTATTTGTCTACATTTTTTTTTGTTGACATTCAGGAACAGAGATACTGAATTTTTCTTCAAAAAATTTTTCCATTTTTTTATGTCCAAGAGCTCATTCTGAACACTATTTGATATTAAATGTTTTTCTGGGACTTCCAGGAACCGAGATACGCAAAATGACTTTTTTTCTTAAATAGTGCTTAAATCGACAGGAAACGCTTAAAAACGATTGTTTTTGTTTTTTCAAGACTAAGAGCTCATTCTGAACACAATTTGTCTACAACTAATTTTGTAGGACTTCCAGGGACCGAGATACGCAAAGTGACGTTTTTCGTAAAAAGTGCTCAAATCGACTGGAAACGCCTAACAAACGATTGAATTAAATTTTTTTCCAAAAAGTCTAAGCTCATTTTGAACACATATTTGTCTATTAAAAAAAATTGTGTGACTTTCAGGAACCGACATACGCAAAATGACTTTTTTTAAATCGACTGGAAATACATAAAAAACGATTAAATTAAATTTTTCTTAATTTTTTGTTTGTTTTTTGCAAGTGCTCACTCTAAACATAATTTGTCTCAAACATTTTTTGTAGGACTTCCAGGAACAGAGATTCGGAATTTTTCCTCAAACATTCTTTTCCATTTTTTTCACGCCAATTCGGAACACTACTTGTCTATAAAATATTTTTGTGGGACTTCTAGTAACCGAGATACGCAAAATGACGTTTTTAAAAAATGGCTGGAATTGTCACGGAAGATTTTAAAATTGATATTTCTGTTGAGATCGCGATTTCGAAGATTTTCATAGAAACTATATTTTTTTGTATTTCATACGGTGCATGCGATGATTACAACTTTATCACTGGGAATGATTGTTTCATCGAAACTAGGCAAATTGTAATTATTTAATTATTAAAACGACAATTACTATAATTTCGTCTCTCGTTTTGTTCGTCTATGAATACTGAACTTAAAATCATTAAAAATGAATAAAATAAATTTATAAAATGATATACTTTGCCCAATTATTATTGTAATTACAAATGTTCGACTGGTTTCACACAAATTTCCTGATAATGCAATAATTGCTTAATTATATCTTACGCAATATGCCCCCACATTCGCGATAACAAAAAATACTCCCGCAAGATTGAATGCCGCCGTATTCGCGACAATAAAAATATTCTTCTAAGATCGCAGCAAACGCATGACGTAAATTACAAGTTATTGGCGCATTCACCATAACATAAATTTATAAATGAGCTCATTTTAGTTGTTTAGTTGTAAAGTTACAGTTGTGAGTCTTATAAACTGGCTCGTTCTCTAATGGCTAATAAATGAGGCACTGAGTTAAAATTCTATATAAACCATTTTTAATTTTTACATGTAATTCTGGTATGATTTGAAACTAAATTTCAGCACTGAAGTTTCAAATGTACACTCGATCCCTCGCCGGTGGATGAACCTGCGCTCCCCCACGAAACCGAAGCTGACACGGGAAGCGAGCACCAGCATGGAGGACCTCGCCTTCGTCACAGCGGCAGCAGGGTCACTCGCACTTTCCGGAAAGGTCGTCCGCCCTAAATCAATGTGCGTCCCGGATAGCCTTCAATTAGACCTGCAGGACGCGGTGAATTTCAGTCAATCGGAATTCAATCTGAACAGGCCGTCCGACCTGAATCTGAACCTCAACATGAAGACGTCCTCGTGCATCGCGCGGTACGGCCGCCAATGTGTCGACGTGAAACGGACGAAGATGCGAAGGAACCCGGTCCAAAGGGCGGCCTCTAGGTTGTACAGGGCGGCGGTGGACACTCTTCAAAACTCGAACGTTGTTAGTGTGGTGCGCGAGTGCGTCGGACCGGAATTCGTTGTGAGGGCAGCGTTGGCCAGTAAACAATTCGAAATGCACGATATCAAGGGCAACGTTAGAAAGACGGTTACGGTTATTTTACTTAATGGGCAAAAGGTGGACGTCATATGCAATCCAAATACGACGACAGCTGGGCAATTATTCGAGGTAAATATACGTCGAAAAAGAAAAACTTCACGTTATACAGGTGCATTAAATAAATTTCATAAACACGAAATATAGACCGAGTATATGGATATTTCACCTGTTCATAAATCTGCAATATTAAGTCTCTAACATAATTTCTTGATAGAACCACTTGTAGTTTTGTTTGAGTTAGTGATACTTAATTCTTTATCAAATATTCAAAATATATTTCAAGATTATTAACCTCTTCAGGGAAAGGGCACGCTTTTGTACGTTTAAAACATGCTGAATAATTTGTAAACAATGCTATCTCGTTTGAAACGCCGGAAACCGCCACAGGTGTGTATTTCGCTATTGTTAGGCCCGAGTGCTGAGACACTAAATGTTTTTCAAAGGCTCTAAATCATTTCAAATTAATTTGTCCCTGAAGGGTTTAAAGTTAGAAAATTTAAAACAAAATCTTACAACGTTAATGCTGTCATATTACTATTATCACTTTTTAGTTGATCATACAAAAGGAACACATCGAAGAAAATTTCATGCTGGGCCTGTCGGCACTAATCGCCGGTGACTTTGTTTTCCTCCCTTCGGACACGAGGATCTGTAAAGCCATGCTGCCCACCTCCTCGACCTCGACTTCCACGCTCACGCTGTTTATGCGAGTGCGCTTCTTCCTTCCTAGTTTGCGCGGAGTGAGGGGGACGCAAGCACGGCACCTGCTCTACCTGCAATTGAGGAGATCCATACTAGAACACCAACTGCCGTGCTCATTCGCACAACTTGTGGAGCTCGATGGCCTTGCCCTTCAGGCCGAGTTTGGTGACTACAGCGAGAGGGTGAGTTTTAATGAGTCCAATCTATTACGTAATCTTTCGTTGGATTGTTATGCTATAGCTAGAGGGGGATTTGGAAATTATTGAGTTAGTACGAGTATGTCGCAGTGATCTTGAGCATTATGTTGACCTTATAAACGATCAATATAATTTCCTAATGAAAACAAAGGCTAAGAACTAGTTAAAAATAATAGTTAAGACTTCCTTTAACAATAGCGAGAGTTTGATATACAGCGAGAGTTTGAATCAGATGTTTTATGGCGTCATCTTAAGACTTACGAATATAAATTTTGGTAACAAAAGCTAAGAACTAGTTAAAAATAATAGTTAAGGCTACCTTTAAAAATAGCGAGAGTTTGATATTCAGGGTGGTCCATCTAGGAATCAGATGTTTTATGGCGTCATCTTTAGACTTACGAGTACAAATTTTGTTATATTTAATGTACTCCATCTAAGCTTCAAAATGGCAAATTCAAAATGATTAATTTTATCTTAATTTATATTTTTTTGCAATATTAATATAGGCCCGGATGATTGTAATTGATAGAGCCTTTTTGGTGAAGTTAGCATCAAAGAAATTGATAGTTCTATGGCACAAGCCACAGGCGCACGGTATTGTAGAATTAATTAGGAAATAGATGATTCATAATAACAAACGTCAGACATTTTAACAGGAATTTATTGCCTAATGTAAAAACAATTTTAAGATAAAATTGTGTGCACACTTAGTAAATTATTAATTGTCAAAGTGATATTTACCATGTCTCCTTTATACTTTCACCAATAAACAAAAAAATAAGTTTTTCAAGTTATTTTTTCAAAGTCATCTTCAACTCCTTAAAAAACGTGCCAATAAATTGCAGTCACTTGGTATATGATATTTTGAATTGGAAGGAACATTTTTATATAATATATCCATGGTTATTTTGGACACATGGTGGGGTATGATATTTGTTTCATTTTTCATATTCCTGTTGTTATCATACATTTTCATGAAGTTTGTCCGATCAAAGGTCCAAATATAATTTCTGCCGAGAAGAGTGTTTTCATTTAAAAATGCTTCTTGCAGCTAATTAAAATCTTATTGTAGTTCAGTAGATGTTAAGTAGTCGATATCTTAAAGCAAGGTTCTGAGACTAGGGCTGTGCCAAACAATCGATTAATCGATCAATTATCGTTTAATCTATAGCTTGATTATTACTCGAAAAATAATCAATTGTTCAATTGATTATTTGATGGTTTGATTAATCGATCAATGGATTATTTGATTATTTAAGGATAGTAAAATATAGTAGATATTAATTAAATATACTAATTACGTAAGAAAAGTTTGACAGCCCAGAAAAAACCGCTATAAAGGGGCGTCGGCGACCTGGCACAAAAAAATCGCCCAAAAATATGACGAGGATTTTAAAAATCGTGTCCCCCGAAACTCACCCTTAAAAGGGGGGGAGGGGGGGTTAAACCTCACCCCTTATTGGGGCCTTATTCGGTAAAATTTTGTTAGTTTTGTTAGGGGGTGATTTTTCAAACACAAATTTTCGATTTTTGCACGTTTCCAAAAAAAAAATATCTCCTCCGTAACCGCTGGAGCTGGACGATCCCGGTATGTCTTAAAATAATCTTAAAGAAAATATTTAAAATTGATCGAGCCACTTTTTGAATTTTTGCCCCGTTTCCGAGATATGATTTTTTTAAAACCGGGTAAAATGTTTTTTTTTTCTTCTTTTAAGGACGTATTTTTTTCTTTTCAAGTAGAAAAGCTGAAACCTTCAGGGATAGCAGAAGGGATAACTGGCTTTCATTGGAATTTTTTTCAAAATTTTTGGAACCACCCCTACGCGCCACCAACGCTACTAACCCAGGGGGTGGTTCGGTTTTCTTCTTTTAAGGACGTATTTTTCTCTTTTTAAGTCGAAAAGCTGAAACTTTCAGGGATGACAAAGGTGATGACTAGCTTTCATTGGGAATTTTTTCAAAATTTTTGGAACCATCCCTACGCGCCACTTCCACCCTCTGGGTTCGGTTTTCTTCTTTTAAAGACGTATTTTATCTTTTAAAGTTGAAAAGCTTAAATTTTTAGGGATGGCAGAAGATATTTTTTTCAAAAATGTTGGAACCACCCCTACGCTTCATTTGCACCCTCTGGGTTCGGTTTACTTCTTTCAAGGACGGATTTCTTTTCTTTTAAAGTCGAAAAGCTTAAACTTTTAGGGATGACAGAAGCGATGACTGTCTTTCATTGGGAATTTTTTCAAAAATTTTGGAACCACCCCTACGCGCTATTTGCACCCTCTGGATTCGATTTTCTTTTTTTAAGGACGTATTTTTTTCATTTAAAGTCGGAAAACTGAAACTTTCAGGGATGGCAGAAGATATTTTGTCAAAAATTTTTGAACTACCCCTACGCTCTATTTGCACCCCAAGGTTCGTTTTTCTTTTAAGGACGGATTTTTTTCTTTTAAAGTCGAAAGAATTATATTTTCAGAGATGGCAGAAGATATTTTTTCAAATTTTTTTAACTACCCTTACGCACCATTTACACACCTTGGGTTCGTTTTTCTTCTTTTAAGGACGAATTTCTTTCTTTTAAAGTCGAAAAGCTGAAACTTTCAGGGATGGCAGAAGACATTTTTTCAAAAATTTTGGAACTACCCCTACGTGCTATTTGCATCCCCTGGGTTCGTTTTCCTTCTTTTAAGGACATTTTGAAACATGAAAATTGAAAATTGAAAATTGAAAAATGAAAATTGAAAAAGAAAAATGAAAAATGAAAAATTGAAAATTAAAACTTGAAAATGAAAAATGAAAAATAAAAAACGAAAAATTAAAATTAATTCAGAAAAAAAATATGTTTTTCATTGAGGGCGCAGCGCAGCGGAGCCGTCGATCTTCACCAATTACTTTGCTTAATTCATTATAATAGTTGCTATTACACACGCTGTGGCGTCGTCCGTTACCAATTTAATCGCTTAATTTTAATGGGCCCCGCACGGACGACGGTGCAGCGTAGCGGAGTCGCTGTCCGTCACGAATTTAATCGCTTAATTTTGACGGGCCTCGCTGGACGACGGCGCAGCACAGCGGAGCCATTATTGGTCACCCGTTACTTTTTTTACATTTTTACATTTCACAATTTCACATACATCAAACTTAAGCCTAGGAAAAACTAGTTGTAATACTAATTCTGCACTATCCTTTTATTTGGTAGAATTAATATCTATTTCATATTACTTTGCTTGGTCTATTAAAAGAGTCGACTCTTAGAAATTAGTCGTGAGTGAAGTGACTCCTGTGTACATTAGCTAACTCATTTTTTTGAGTCATGAAATTTTTGTGAGGACTTTTATTTCCTCGGGTAAATTGCAAAAGTCAAGAGAAATTTTAACTTCAATGGTCGATTCTTTTCAGTCGGCTCACAAAAATAGAGTATTTGATTATTAGATTATTGGATTCATCGATTATTTTCATCAATAGATATAATCGATTAATATAATCAATAATCGATTATTCATTATTATAATCGAACATCCCTGGTTCTAGTTATTTTTCGTTTTAAAACAATTTTTGCTTGGAGCTCATTACTCATTATTAAAAAAAAAACTGGCAACACCGTTATGTTCGAATGTCGTCAAATATAACCTTGAATCCTTGCTTGACAAACAAATAACAAATTTTCCAACTAATGGTATTATTCTGAACAAAAATGTTGAGTGAAAGTAAAAAGAAGCTGAAACATAGAAGTATTATAATATTAATTGCTCCTACAAAAGAGGGAAATAAACTAAAATTTAGCCATATATGGGGAAGATAAGCCGTTTTATTTTACGGTACAATTTTATTGCAATTTCGATGGGGCCGTAAATCAATCCAAGATGTCAAAATTCAAGCCAAGGGAAACTAAAAATAATTGGTTTTGGCAAAAGGAGAAGCAACTATTTTAAAAAATTTGAAAATTTCGGCATGAAGAAAGTCACGTTGGATGCCAAAATTGCTCACTCCAGAGCAAAAGTTGTGTGTGCGAGAAATTTGCAAAGAAAACTTGGCACATTTCGAGGACTTCTTTTCGTAAATTATAACTGGTGATGAGACGTGGGTATATTACTAGGATTCAACAACCAAGGAAGAATTTATGCAATAGGTACTATAATATACAGGGCTTTTATTTTAACTCTGAATATATGATTGTTAATGTCTATGCTTAATCGTAAAATAATCACCTCAACGCAACCATACTCAGTTTTCTTTCATTGTTAAAATTGTGTTATTAATAAAAAATGTATTACACCACCAACAAATAATTAATTGGAAGAGCGGGGACTGCACTCGAGGTGTTAAAAATTTGTTTTCGGTTGCATACCCAAGCAGAAAACTTTCATCCATGGGAACAATTTTTAATATTGTTCATAATTGAGACAATACTGGCCGTGGGAGTAATTTTCACAGTAAATGGGCTAAACGAAGTCACGTTTTAACGGAAGAGATGAAACTCAACATGTTATATTACGTATCCAACTTTCAGAATTATTGCAGCACAGTTTTGAAGTTCAGCTTTCATGAAGAATTTACAGGTTTTCAAATCATCTTCAATTATCAAATGAAGACAAAGGCAAATGAACAGAATTTAATTTAATTAACCTTTCTTTATTCGTAATACGTTAAGGTTTGTTACCTTAGCCTTTGTGTACTTGGTTGCATACAATTTCAATCAAATGCCATGCGTTGAGGTGGTTATTTTACGATTGAACATAGACGTTAATAATAGTGTGTTCCCTGTATATGCAAGATTAGTATGTATGCAAATAGCGTTGTCTATCTAACATGTGGAGCCCGACACAATGATTGAATAAACCAATATCCACCTGACCCTTGTTTAATCCAGACCCGATATAACAGGTATAAATTCCTTCCACCACCCAAAGGCAAGAATGCAATTTTCATTATGAGAAATGATGGAAAACGTGTTTTGGGATGCTGAGGAAATCTTATTATTTTAATATACAGTATGTTTTTTAATCGTGGACCATGGACTTTTACATGCTAAAAATTATACCTCGTGTAAACATAAATGTATATTTTATCATATAATTTGGAAGCAAATTTATTTGATAATATAAATCAATTGATTTTCTGCATGATGCGCTTAATTATAATCATTTAAACATGTTTTATTCCATTTAAAAGTGCTTTTGCTTGGAACCAAACGATCGGGATACGCTGCACAAAAGTTGGCTATTTCCCTATTTCCCTAAAATAAAAATTTCCTGACTTCTTGTACAAAATACTATTTCCCTGCTGGACAAACCTCTTATAAATGCCGTTAAAAATTCCACCCGTTCTTCAATAGTATAAATGGACATTTTCAAGAATAAAATCCGTTTGATTACTTGCCTCACTAATCAATCTGACATTTCGTAAATTCAAGGTACTTTGATTATTTTTGCTGTTATTTATACTAAATAATTTCATTTTTACTTTCTCCGTTACGAAGTACGAGAAAGTATTGTGATCGTGATTTTTTTTTCAAAAATTTATTTTTACGGAAATATCCGTTTTGGGGTCCCTAGATGCCATTTCAACAATTTCTGGAAAAATTTTTTTTGTGTCTGTGTGTGTGTGTGTGTGTCTGGGTGTGTGTGTGTGTGTCTGTGCGCGCTGTATCTCAAAAACTAATAGAGCAATTGATATGAAACTTTGAACATAAGTCTTATTTGATAATCCGAAGAACTGAAAAGCTTTTGGTAAAATTTCGTACACCGGAAGTGGGTGTTTACCTTAACAGTTTTTTGTTTTTTGCCAATATCTTCTTAAATATGAAAAATATCACAAAAACATTTAATCAAATATTGAAGACAACAAATAAATGAACATCTTTTGTTTGAAAATATTTTTCATAAAATCATTGTTATTCGAGAAAAAAAATTATTAATTTTTTTTTCATTTCTGGTTTATAATTTTGAAACCATAATAGTTACAGCGAATTGATGTTAATAATAATTGTAGAGAATGCAAAAATGAACAACTTATAAAGAATACGTTTTTTTCGAAATCCCTTTAGTTTTTGAGTAAACTGAGTTTTTGAATTTGAAGTATAATTTTTCAATCTTTCATAATTTTGACGTTTTAAACGTCAGTTTCATCCGAGTTTACATAACGCTCGAAGTACTTTTAAAATAGGATTTCAATTAAAAATAAACCGTGAAAACATAAATATAAATGATCATCAAGTCGGAGAAAGTAACATGATGGCCACATCACCATTTTTTACTGTAATAAAACATGTTTAAGTTATTCTAATGCAGTGCATCATATAGAAAAATAATTGATTTATTACTAATTAATACTTATTTCCAAAGCTTAAAAACCAATTGCGTGATATACGTTTTTTCTGTTGAAAGAGGCTGTGTAGAAGTTTTTTGCAGACCTTCCAAAATATTTTCTTTTCGAGAGTAGCATTACTGGAGAAACGTTGTACTAAATGTATAAAGGAACCTATTTTATAAAATAAAATGCATTAATTTGTTTTTCTTCGTGGCTTGATATATAAATACCTCCCCTCGTAACATGCACATTTTGTAGTTTTTTCTTCCCTTTGTCTTCACAAAATGGTTCATATCTCGGGCTAACAGTATTAAGGGATTCTGCGATTTCTTCTTTATTTTTGTCTTCGGATTTCTATGTTAGTTCTACAAATATTATTTAAAAATAATTTTGCAGGATTTTTCAGCAAAACAAAAGACATATTTGTAAGACTTAAACGCATTAAATGAGTATTAAGAATAATATTTATTATAGCTTGCAATACATTAGAAGTATTAAAATTGGATTGCATTTTAAGTATAAAATTATACTTCCTATAATTAAAATTTTAAAAATAAATATTACGACCTTGATACGAAACACAATTTTTAATGTATTTCAAATATTCAAAACACTTCTTTTATCTAATCAGCCTTAATCATAATAATACCCGCTGTATCCAAAGAGTATCCAAATGTCGTGGCTTGGAATAATTTTTGAAAAATCAAAATTGGCATCGCTGGTAAAACTTTTAGGCCATATACAAATATATAAGCCGTTATGTTTGTAACAGGCATAACTCCATTTTTCCACAAGATATTAACTGTTTTGCATTATACAATATTTAAGAATATTGTTAACTCCTAATGAATTTATTTTTCTTTTCTGAGATTGTAGACGGGAAATATTGTGGTGATAAAAATTATTAATGTAATCAACCTGAACCAGTGTTTGTCTACTATAGGACTTATAAGTGCACATTTTGACCCTAATTTGCGGACGTAAAGCAGACCTTTGCGCCCTAGGGCGAAAATAGTATATTTTTCAAAAAGAGATGAAAATACCATTTTGTTCCTAAGTGAAAAGTTGAACAGGCAAGTTCATGAACGAAGGGTGAAAGTAGTATATTCTCCAACAAAAGATGAAAATGCCGTTTAGGTAGTAAGAAAGTAGGAAATGCTATTTTTTTTAATTTATCTTAGTATTAATTAGTGCTGTAGGAATAGTATATTAGTAAACGAGTGAGAAAGTTGGCCTACGGCTCGTGTTGCAATTCACCCGCGTGGCAATGGCCAACTTGCTCACGAGTTTAATACTATACTTTTTCGCATCATATTAAATAATTACTTAAAGATTTTTCTGTTTGTATTAAATTATAACGAATAATTTGGAAATTGCGGCAGTTCGCCGACAAATAACGAATCGTAACCATGGTAACAACTAAACTCTTGGGCAATGAAACCGCTATCATTTGATTGGACGTCACCTGTGGAGAAAATGATTCGGCCGAATAATAGACGACTTTCTCAATCAAAAACGATTTAACAACGTTTATATTATTTAATAAGATGGGGAAAAAATTATTTTTGGCATAAAATAAACATATTTGTTACCTGGCACACCGACACAATAATAACACATAACTTACATTTCTTAGAATGTTGGATCATGCGCTCCTAATGCGGCATTTTATCTCAAGATAATTTTTTTTTTAAATTGTATTAAAGAAAATACAAACAATATAGGATCGAAGAACTTCTGATTTAGAGCCCATTAAGAAGATCTAACAATGATAGCCTTAAATACTGTTGGTACTCAAATATTGATTTTTCAAAAAAGGCACAGTTCATTCCATTGATGATCTTCCACTCGTACCTGTAGTTACCTTCATGGTGTACTTTATATTCAATTAAATTTTTGCAATATTTTGCTTCTTCTTGCCTTAATTGAAGGCATTTTTGTCCCGAGGGGAATTTATTTGACTTTAAATGTCAGCTTGACAATTAAAATTCTACCCAATAAAAACTCAATTTAAATGATGAATGTTCAAAATTCTATTGAAATGCCATAATAAGGCGAAACTAGTAGAGAATTATAAACATTCAGAATTTAAACTGAGTTTATATTTGGTAGAATTAATTTATATTTCATATTACTATCCCTAATAATATGAACTACCAATAAGTATACAGGGTGCGGCATTTATCCTGGACATCCAAAATATTATGGAAACAAAGATTCTGAGACAAAAATGTTTCAAATAAAAACAAGGGGCTAATGTAGTAGGCATAGGTATTTTTAATTCTAAGTAGCTTTCAAGGTCATTTCAATATTAACTTGTTATTTTTAAATTATTGATTGCTATTTTAGAAATTTTGGCAGCAAATTAAATTTTTGAGATCTGCCAAGGATCCGCGCGGGACAAAAAATCCTAAGTGGCGTTTGGCGCAGTTGTACTTGACTTCATTATACAGGTGTGTTAAGAAACACCCAATAAACAATTTTAAATAATTTGTTTGCAGTAGTCTTCATAAATTGCAATAAAAATAATTTTATCAGCCACAGATTTTATTTAAAATTTTAATATTGAAAAAAGTAAGCACCGGAGAAAAAAGTGTATAATAAAAGTTATTTACTTTAATTCGTAGACTTTGGACGCCCTAATAAAACCTATAGGTTTACATTTAAATATCACAGGTTGACCTTGAAATGACCTTGAAAAACTACTTATAATTGATGAGATATTTGCCTGCTGCATTAGCCCTTTCATTGCAGACAAATTTTATTTGAAACATATTTTTTCTCGGAATCTTCGTTTCCATAATATTTTCGGTTGTCCGGGATAAATTCCGTACCCTGTATATTAAAACAGTTAATTTTACGATTAAAATTTAATGGGTAACCAGAATTATACGCTGGGAGCGATACTTCGAAACATCGTATCCGCACATTAGAAATTGTAAATCGAGTAAATCTCAGAGGCGTGCTCACTTAATATTTTATTAGCAGGGTAATAAATTCATGTACATTATGTTTCCTACATTCCTTGATACATACAATTAATTATTTTTTTAAATTTCGAATACATGTTGATAATGGACTTTGATTAAATCTTTCAGAACATTAAGAAATTGATAAATTGAATAAACTTGTGGTGCTCTATTAAATGATCAAGTTGATATAAAAAATTGCAATATCGAACTGAGAGTTAGTTACTATATTTTGTTGTTGTGTATTAAAAGGTGAATGAAAAACCAAGAATTCAGTAACAAATTAAAAATTGCCAAACATTTAATAAAATTATGTATTATAAAAATTGTTCAAAATGTTCACCATTATGTTCTTAACAAAATTCAATTCTTCTTTTCATATTATTGAAAGCATTCGCTAATATTCGTGGAGTAACCGCTTCAACAATGTATTGCTCCAATTCTTCTACAGTGTGTAGACTAGAGAGACACAATACATTTATTGAGACACTTTAATAAATGACCTGAATATGCTCGTTCAACCTCGTATGTAGACGATTTTTATAAATCTTTAAATGTCCAAAGCGAACAAATTTAATAGGGTGAGGTGCGGTGATCAGGGTGGCCATCAATTCCTGATTATTACTCGATCTTCGAAATACTCTTGGAGCATAGAAATGGTCGTATTTACAGGATGTGGCTTCGTAGTGTTGAAAGCAACCCTGCCTCAACTCATCGTCATGTAATTGCTCCAAAAAGTAGCGTAATCAATTTAGCGTAATCATAATTTGAAAAATGGTGATGTGGCCATCATGTTACTTTCTCCGACTTGATGGTATCATTTATACTTACGATTTCATGGTTTATTTTCAATTTAAATCATATTTTAAATGTGCATCGAACGTTTCGTAGACTCGGATGAAACTGACGTTTAAAACGTCAAAATTATGAAAGATGGAAAAATTATACTTCAAATTCAAAAACTCAGTTTACTCAAAAACTAAAGAGATTTCGAAAACAACTTATTCTTTATAAGTTGTTTATTTTAGCATTCTCTACAATTATTATTAACATAAATTTGCTGTAACTATTATCGTTTTATAATTATAAACCAAAAATTAAAAAATAATAATAAATTTTTTTCTCGAAAAAAAATGATTTTATGAAAAATGTTTTCAAGCAAAAGATGTTCATTTCTTTGTTGTCTTCAAAATTTGTTTGAATATTTTTGTGATATTTTTCATATTTAAGAAAATATTGGCAAAAAACAAAAACAGTTAAGGTAAACGCCCACTTCCGGTGTTCGAAATTTTACCACAAGCTTTTCAATTCTTCAGATTATCAAATAAGACGGATGTTCAAAGTTTCATATCAATTGCTCTCTTAGTTTTTGAAATACAACGCGCACAGACAGACACACACACACACACACAACACGGACACACACACAGACACAATTTTTTTTTTTCCAGAAATTGTTGAAAAGGCATCTAGGGATCCAAAAACGGATATTTCCGTAAAAAAAAATTTGAAAAAAAAATCTCGATCACAATACTTTCTCGTACTTCGTATCGGAGAAAGTAAAAATATTGGCCCAATACTTTTTCTTCTAGATATGGCTATCCACATACCAACTTTAATTAGATGTCTTTGAAAATATATTAAGTTTTCGCTGACCAGTATCTGGGTTTTTGCGAACTAACGCAAATAAAACTATGCTTCATCGTTAAAAAAATGCGAAATCTAGCAATTTGTCATCATTGAGCATGGATTCAATGAGTATTTTGTAATCCGGAGGAAACAGCTCTTCTAAAACAGAAACTTTATTAAGGCTTCATTTGTAAATTCTTCTTTATCGCACTGCAGCAATTAAATTAACTTTAAGAAAGACCTGTAATTTAATTATACTTTTTCTAGTGAAATAACTACTATAATTCTGATTTGAACGATGCATAATATTTTCAGTTGCACCACTGGGTAATTCATTTTCGAAAAATATCTTCATTTTCCTAGTGTTGTGAAACTTATTCTTACCGATTTGTGCTGATAATTTTCCTACTAATTTACATCCACTCATATCGTCCACAAAAGCATCATCTACAATACAACGCCGCTTCCAGTAGGTTTTCCTCTACGTCTTCTCCCAGTCTTCCTAAATCGAGATATAATTCGACGTACATGTTGTTTCAGCACCTTAGTAATTATACATGTATTTTGAATAGGAAATTTTTGTTGCAGTTCACGAAAACATGACTGTATAACATATTTCTAATTTCCAAAAGCATCGCGTCTTCCGCTACGGAAGTAAGAATCCACATTAAATGTTTTCTACAACCGTTAAATAAAGTGGGCGTTTTCGCATTCAGTTGACGACGCAAAATAGACGTTTTCTAAACCGCTGTATTTTCCCGCACGTTATCGCTTGAATTAAATCTAGGTATTTTCTGTGTACTTGCCAATATATTGTTTCTTGGAATTTTTCCCAGTGCTTTTCATACTTCCTATATTTATATCCTACATATTTTTCCGGTAGCAAATTCAGCGCGATAGAGCTCGCAACATCTGTAATATCAAACGGTGTATTTTTAAAATTACTGTCGTTGCAATTTCACTGTTTTCACTTATAATTATTTGTTGAAATAACAATTTTATCAGTCACATAATTAATTGACGTTTGCTGTCACGATACGGTAGTGGTTTAAAAATGTCAGTCAATCAAGATGTCAGCTCGTGAAAAAAAATGATGATGATGTTTTGATATTTTCAGTACATAGTCGCTTCAAAGCCGCTCAACTATTATTGCTTGCACGGTATTACACATATACAAGAGAACCGTGGATGGGATCTAAAATTAATTTTTAAACTTCATAATTAATTTAAGAGTACTGGTCGGAACTTTCAATTAAAATTTAAATCCATACCCAAGTAGGTATCTAGTTTACTCATCAAACAAGTTTCCAGTTTGCAAAATATTATAATTTAAATAAAGGTTTTAAGATTACACCAAATTTACACATTTTACCCTGTTCAAATATATCTTATCCTTTAATTAAGTTTCCTAAAAAAAGCAGATGCATGTAATTCAAATTGGATGTGCTCTAACAGTGCATGCATCCCGCAACAAAATTCTAATCTAAAGTTGATTTTAATACGCTTACCCGCTAGTTGCATAAAATTATTTACTCCAAAATGGATTTAATTAAATTCCAGACTGCAATAGCCCAATGTACATAATCGTTTATTAAATTTACGAAGACCCCTTTAAATTCAGATTTGATGGCTGAATAAATGTAAGTAAATTAATTAAAGCTTTGAAACAAACGAATATCCGTTCACGATGAGGCCCGATATGGAAAATTTCGCCACACATATTCTCGTAAACAAATATTAATTTTAAATGGAGATATTAGATAATGAACGTTGCAATATTAATTACATCCCAGTTGGCTTGTAAAGTTCTGTAAGTTGACTAACTGAAGCTAGTACAAATCCAGTTTATTCATCAACCGCACGCTTGTGGGTTAACTTAGCTCTAACTAAATTTCGTAGTGGATCGTGTTCGACCTCTTCTAATAAACGTGTCTTTGAATTCTTGTGGCTTGAAACCATTATTAACGTCATTTAATTATCAGATATAAAATGTACTCTAATCTAAATCATTCAAAAGTTTAAGAATAGTTATATGAAATAGATGCTAATACTACCAATTAAAAAGAGAGTTTAGGGTTTGGATATTTAAAATTCGCGATTAGTTTCATCTTATTAGGGTATTTTAAAAAGAATGTTTAATATTATAGGCGTTTAATTGAAATTTGGAATCAAACCACTATATTTAAAATTTGTGACTAGCTACTCGCTAGTTATTTTCAAACAATTAGTTTTACACAGAAAAATCTTTGAAGATGTTCGATTCCAAACACAGCCAATTAAGGCGGTTCTCTCCGTTTTCGTCCGGGCCAATTTATAATTTTATGTTAAAAGTGTGCACAGGCAGATAAAATCAGATATGTAGAACGAGAATAAAATATGTTATAAATTGTTTTTAATATATTGATATCTCAGTAGTAATATTACTAACCTTAGTAAAATATGTGTTGAAATTTTTTTCACACTCTATTATAACAATTCTTTAATGAAAATCACTTGCAATTATATTAACAAATTGTTTATACGCTTTCAGGAACATGGAGCTAGAGATTATTTCCTGCTGGAGCACTACGTCCCCGAGACGATGTCCTGCGTCGTGGAGGATACGGCGAGTCTGCGGAAAGAGGTGATCCGCAGCCACAAATTCAAGATGGGGATGGAGGTGGAGAAGGCCGAAGAGGATTTCATTATCCTCGCACAGAACCTACCCCATTACGGTGGGCACTTTTACACGGCGACATGGGTAATTATCGTTACGATTATTCCGTCGGAGGGGAGAGAGCACGCACAATTATATCGCGATGACACCGTATTATGCAGAAAATGCCGCATAACACTAAATGATAAATATTTCTGGGGGGACAGTTTGCCGAGGAGCATTAGCGACGTGAATGCGGAATAATGCTCCCCAGTTGGAATTCCGGAGATTGCTGTGGATCCCCTTAACGGGCACATATTTAAATTTGCATTTCGTATTATGTTTACTACTCAATGTTAAATGCCGGCAGTAGTACCAATTACGTACATCTACACAATAACAATACACTATAATAATAATACGAATTTTAGAGGGTGTAAATTTCGTTTAACTTGCGTAATACTTTGTTTACAGTTGACATAATAGTATTTGATCCTTAATATAACATTAACGTAACTACACAGTTATGATTGCATTTTGGAGCTTCAAACTTTCCAAATCTACTCAAAATCTATTCTTCATCAAGACGTACTTAGTTCAATTCCAAGAACACCCCTTCATCAGTTTTCGAGATAATAAAAAAATTCTGGTATTCTGTCAATTCTGAGAACACCCCTTCATCAGTTTTCGAGATAATAACAAAATTCGGGTATTCTAATTATTCCCAGCGGTAAAACAAATATAAAAACAATTGCCGGGATCTTAAAACTATCCAATTTATTTGAAATTTATTCTACTTCACGATCCTAATCAAATCCAAAACCATATCTTACAGATTTTGTTATAATCTCCCGAGAATCGAATCGTTTGTAATTTTGAAGTTGCGCGTGTTCGGAGTTGTTAAAACAAAATATCTTGCCATAAGCTAGGAAATAGCAAAATTTACTCAAAATATACATCCAAACGAAGAGATATGTTTGGTTGTTTACTGGATTATAAAGTAGAATAGATTTTGAGTGAATTTGGAAATTTTCTTGCTTATGGCAATTCTTTTTATATATTTTTTGATTCCCAGATAACCAAACGAGAACTGATCCGGTTGAACATTTTTCGAGCTGTTAAACATAAAAACAATTGAAACAAACCTATTCAAAACCTATTCTACTTTATGCTCCAGTAAATCTCCAAAAATTCGGATTTTGAGATAATCGCACGAGACTGAACGGTATGTGAGTCTGCAGTCTGCAGCATATATTCTGAGCTGTTAAAAAAAATTTAAAAACAGTTTCGGTGAGCCTAAAATTCTACCTTACGACCCCTCAAAAATCGGATAACAAACCATCACCAGATTTCAAGATAATCAGTCGGAAACCAAGCCGACCGTAATTCTGTAGTTACACATATTCTAAGCTATTAAATTATATAAGAACAATTGCAGCATGCTTCAAACTTTCTAAGTTCACGCAAAATATTCTACTTCATGATCTTGTAAAAGTCCACACAAACGCCTTCCACAGATTTCCAGATAATCACGCGAGAACCGAACCAATTGTAAATCTGTGTTTGTACATTATCCTGACAGTTAGAAACATTTAAAAACAATTTCCGTGGGCTTAAAACTTTTCAAATTTACTCAAAATATATTATACTTTACGACCTACTAAATATCTAAAAGCACCCCTTCACCCGATATAGGCATGAACCCGAAAACCAAGCCGAATGCAATTCTGTACTTATACATTGTCCAATCTGCTAAAAAAATGTAAAATCAATTTAAATTAGCTTAAATCTTTCCAAATCTACTCAAAATATATTCTTTATGATTTAGTAAAAATCACATTCAGCAGATTTTGAGGAACGAGAAATGAACGGATTGCAATCCGGAGCTGTTAAAAAAATATAAAAACAAAACCACGAACAAAGCTTAAAAAATCTACTAAAAATACATTGTACTATTCAGAAAAATCCAAAAATTCTTCAATTAATTTTGGGATAATCACACGAAAACTGAACCGATTATATTTCTGTGGTTGTGCATTACCCCGAGCTGTCAAAAACTAGTAAAAAAATTGCCAAGAGCTTGAAACTTTGGAAATTTACTCAGAATTTATTCTACTTCACAATCTAGTAGTAATACAAAAATACCTCTCCAGCAGATTTTGCGGTAATCGCACGAAATCCGAATCGATTGTAGTTCTATGACACCATCCCGAGAGCTTAAAAATATAAAAACATTTGCCACTAACTTTAAACTTCTTAGCTGCACTCAAAAATCTACTCTGTTTTGCGATTCAGTAAACATCCAAAAACTTCCCTTCTCCAGATTTTGCGATAATTACAGGAAAACTGAACCAATTCTTATGTGTAGTTGTACAATATCGCGAGCTGTAAAAAATGTAAAAACAATTGCTACGATCTTGAAACTTTCTAAATTACCTCAAAATCTATTTTAGTTTACCATGCAGTAAAAATACAATGGCACCCCTCTAATAGATTTTTGAATAATTACACAAAAACCGAACTGATTGTAATTCTGTGGTTATATTATCCCGAGCTGTAAAAAATACATAAAAGCAATTATCACAGTTCAAAAGCGTTTTCAAAATTACGTCTATTATTCTACTTTGTTATTCAGTAGAAATCTCAAGAAAACCCCTTCGCCCGATTTTGAGATTTCTCACATAAAATCCGAACCAATTGTACGAGGGTCGTTTTTTCTCAACCTCCTCTGGGCCATATTAAGAAGACAAGTGTATATAAAACAATGATTTTTATACCAAAAGTTACGTACACTTATGGTTATTTATCGACATAATCACTTTGGAGATTGAGGCATTTGTCGTACCTGTGAACAAGCTTTCCAATACTCTCTTCATAAAATGTGAAGCTCCTCTTTATTTTGGAAGCGCTGCCCTCCTAGCCACTTCTTTAGTTCAGGGAAAACATGGAAGTCTTGTCTTCTTATTACGGCCCATGGGAGGTTAAAAAAAACGACCCTCGTAGTTCAGTGGTTGTACATTATCACGAACAGTTTAGAAACAATTGACTTAAGCTATAAACTTTCTAAATTTATCCGAAATCTATTCTAGTTTAAGATCCAGTAGAAATCCAAAAACACCAGATTTTGAGTTACTCACGCCAAAACCGAAGTAATTGTATATCTAAAGTTTTACACTAATCCCGAGCGGTAAAAAAAAATACAAGAACAATTGGTGTGAGCTTGAAATTTCCAAAATTTACTCAAAATATACTTAGGCCTAAAAACACCAATTTACTTACCAGATTTTGAGATCACAGGAATACTGAACCGATTGTAATTCTGTAGTTGTACATTATCCCCTAGGTTAAAAAAAATATAAAACAATTACCACGAATTTCAAATTGACTCAAAATCTATTCTTTTTTACGATCCTGTAGACTTCTATACAGTATTTGGGATAATCACCCTCATGCAAAATCGATTGTAATTCTTAGGTTATACATAATCCTGAACGGATAAATAAATGTAAAAATAATTTCCAAAATTCACTTAAAATCTGTGATTCTGCAATGGAGCATCATTGAACCTGCCAAAAATCCGTTACGGATATATTCACATATTTTAAATTACCCACATATAAATGAAGCTAGTAGGTTGGCACTAAACTTTGGTGAACAGTTGGCACTTTTGTAAGACTTTAAGTCGACCCCACCTTTTGAATTTCCGGCGTTAGAACTTTGGCTGGCACTGAACTTGAACCTAAAGCTCGACAGCGCACATACGGGTATTTGATGGTTTTAGGCAGCCAAAATTCTGCTTCAGGATTTATTTATAATAAATGGGTTTTTTTATTGTCTCTTTATATTGGGAGCGATTTGGAATAGAAAAAAATAAAAATAGGTGCTACTATAACGTGCGGACTACCAACCTTTGAATGCACCCAAAATAGAGTTAAAGAACGCGACACTCTCAAAAAAACTTCGATTTTTTTCAATGTGGTATACGTACTTTACACTTAATAGATAACATACTAAAATATACCGCAAGATACCTGTAGTCTGAACACTATAGTAGCACCCAAAAATAAATTTAACTATTGTGATTTAACTTTTGTAATGTCATAAATGTTGAAATAATCATACTCGTTAGAAGAGGATTAGAGCTTAGTAGCAAACTGTTTATATTGTCGAGGTTGCATGTCTCCTTCGGTAAGTTTCAATGATTTTATTGCATCTTCCACATAATTAATTTCTTCGTTTGTAATACTCACAGTCTCTTTAACAAATCGGATTCTGATGGGGCAACAATAACGTAATGAAGAAGGAGTTAGATTTTGCCAAAGCATTTTTCTCCTTTTTTGCCACAAATTAATTTGAGAGGCACAAAAGAACTTTGAAATATGCTAGAATCGTCTGCATTACTCTGCAACTTCGGTTTGAATTGTTCTTGCCGGGATCCATCGCAGCCTTATTTACAAATTGACTGCAAGGTATTGCGTTCATCGTTATCAACACTTTTTAACAATTTCTTCTAGATATGTCAGAAGTCGCGTGCTTGTGTGATTTAATAAATCTTGGAAAGTAATTTCAGCGGAAGTTTCACTCACTTTATAGGATTCTTTGGGTGGGTAACACTGTTTTTTTTTGTAGCACGCTGTAGCATGGGTACAACTGTTTTTTTACTGCTCCTTATAATCTCATATTGTCGCCTGCCAAGATCTGCTTCCACAAACATCGATAATGCACCTAATGGCGTTAATTGTAACTCCTCAGCCTTCTGAGCCTTTGCATATGCAGTCCTATATTTGCCAGCTCGCCTTGGAGAGGTTGTAATTTCCTTGAGGTATCTAGAAGCGTCCCTCCTTTCAGATGTTCTCAATTTTATCTGAGTAGTATGTGTTAATGTTTGCTGATCAGTACTACGAAGCTCTTCTGTTTTCCTCCTTTTACTCCTCTCGCTTGGTTTTTCGAGCGGTATGTAAGGTCGGCCCGTACGATGCACTGTTGTAGGTAGCTCCAAAGTTTTTTTAAGCCAGTCGTTATTTGCTTTTACAAATATATCTACCTTTCTGTGTGGTACTAACCATTTTTGTTCGTTTTTTTTTTTTGTAAATTCGTTTTTTAAGTGGGAAAATTTATGTTTGATTTCCTTAATTTCGTCTTCGGAATAATTTTCGAAACTTAGAATATAGTTTTCCACATATTCTAATTTGGAATCAAAAGTGGACAAAGTTTGTTACTGCATTTTCTCAAGCAAATGTTTACGAATCACTACTCTCATACGTGATGGCCCTAAAAGACAATTATTTCTCAAACAAATAAAATTAGGAACCAAGTTGAAAAATTACTTTTTTGATATGTCATGTGTAACAGCCCCTAATTATTAACATCCGCGGCTATCCGCAGCAAAATTTTAAACAATTCTTTGTTATGGACCTTAAAGTTTGTAAATTAGAAAAATTAACAGCTCGGACGTACCCGGAAGTACAACAAATACCCTTATATTTGTCAGAAAATTTTATAAATTTTGACAAAATTACATGTATTTCTAAACTGCCAAATTATAAAAGAAAAGAAAAGAACTAAACATTAAAAATCAAATATAAATGTAAACTTACCAGGTTGATCACGTTCCATAATTGTTTTCACAAAATTATTATACGTTTAAAAATTATTTACAGTTGAAGTTGGTTATAACACACAGTATCGAAAATAGACGCGTGCACTAAAATCCCCCCAGATTAGTTGGTGAACATTTTGAGTTGAAAATCCCCCATATTTGAATTTTCCCACCCCGCAACTCCTAAATTTGAATTTTCAACCCCGAAATCCCCCAGATTTGAATTTTTTCACCCTAAAATCCCCTGATTTGAATTTCCCGCCACTAAATTGGCGGCCATTTTGCGCGTACAGCGTTGCCATTGTTATCGGCTGCTATCATCTACTGATATAAAAACAATTGCCATAAGCTTCAAACTTTCCAAATGTACTCAAAATTTATTTTATTGTCGAACCAGTAAATATATGAAAGCATCTTCACCAGATTTTGAGATAATCGCACCTGCTAAAAAGTCATGAAAACAATAGCCATGTGCTCAAACTTTTCAAATTTCATTTGATTTAATTTATTGATGTTATCGACAAGTCTTACATAAGTCACAAAAAAATATAAATTACAAAACTACTTGCTACTGCAGATCGGCTTCCAACTATGCTACATATCTATAAACATACATGTACAATGGACAAGAAATAAAGTACCAATAGAAATAACTGTTGTACTGGGTATCTGCTACATACAATTCAGGATTATAGATATAAAAATAATAAAAGTGTAACAAGTTAAAATTAGAAATAATACATGTAAAATCCAATTGAATGTAAAATTACAACAAATACATACACTTTAAAAATTAAGTAATTATCAGTAAAATCACAATAAAATGATCAGTAAAATACAATAAAATACAATAAAATGATCAGTAAAATCACAATAAAATGCAATAAAATTTAAAAATATGACACAAAAATAAGTTAAAGTATAAAATTAAAAATATAAATAAAAAACTTAGATGACTACAAAGAGATATCGCTACACAAAAAATCATCGAATGTATAGAAGGTACATTTGCGAAGAAACGTTTTTATCTTTAGTTTAAACTCTTTAAGTGGCAATTGCCTTAAATTGATTGGCAGTTTATTTTTATTGCATAATAATTAGTGCTAGTATTAAGATTTATTAAGCCTCATCTTTTTTTGGTATAAATTGGTTTTGAACCTAGTCTTATGTTATAGTCTTATATATAGCAATGACTCTAAAATATAGATGGAAGGTAAAGTTAAAATATTCAGAGTTTTAAAAAACGGCCTACAATCTGATCTATAAGTTGCACCACTTAAAATTCGTACTGCTCTCCTCTGCAGTCTGAAGATTCTATACCTAGAGGCAGAGTGGCCCCATGCAAGAATCCCAAATTGTAGGTGTGACTCGATGGTTCCATAATAAGCCAGCAATAGTGTGTTATTTGAAACATTACTTGACAGATTTCGCAGAAAAAACATATTCTTGGACATTACGTTAGCCAAGTGATTGCAGTGTTGATCCCAACGCAACGCAGTATCTATATGGAGACCTAGGAAGCAAGTACTCTCAGTAATTGTGTTATCTTTATGTAAAGAGAAGAACAGTTTTTTTGTTTTTGTTTCATTCAATATCAGTTCATTTTGTTGGCACCATTTCAGTACTAGATTAGAGGAAAAAGCATTCCTCGCTTGCGCTTCATCCAAGGTGTTACCCTCATCAAAGGTAGTGCTGCCATCAGCAAATAAAATTGCTTTAGAAGCACCTATTTCTGAAGGAAGATCGTTAATAAAAATTAAAAATAGTAGAGGCCCCAAAATTGACCCCTGAGGGACACCTCGTGAAATTGGCGCAAGGGATGATTTATTGCCTTCTAAATGTACTGATTGGTATCTGTTCGAGAGAAATGACTGCATTAGTTGTATACTATTATCATCAAAATTATAAATTTATTTAAAATCTATTTTTCTTGACAAACCAGTAAAAATGCCAATACATATGTTGAGATAGTCACACAAAAACTCAAGACGATTGTGATTCTACAATGGAACATTCTTAAACCTGCTAAGATATGAAAACAATTGCCATGAGCTTCAAACTGTCCAAATTTACTCAAAATCTTGATTGCTCAGTAAAAATACTAAAACACCCTTTCACCAGATATTGAATTTATCACACAAGAACCGAGCTGTTTGTAATTCTGTAGTGGCACGTTGTTAAAGTTACTAAAAAGATATGAAAACAATTGCACCTCAAACTTTACAAATTTTAAAATAATCGAGAGAGAACCAATTGTAATTCTACACATATTCCGAGCGGTATAAAGATACAAAAACAATTGCCACCAGTTTCTTCAATCTTTTTCTAGTCTAATTTCTTCAATTTTACCTAAAATACATCACGATCCAATAATAATTCAAAACATACCTCTATCATATTTTGAGAAAATCATACGAGAACCAGTCCAATTATAATTTTAATCGCACAATTTTTGAGCTGTTAAAATATATAGAAACAATTACGACGAGCTATAAATCTTTACAAATTTACCAAAAACTATTCTACGTCACGACCAAGCAACCCAAAAACACTTCCTTACTTGATTTTGGGATAATGACACGAGTACTAAGCTGACTTTATATTCAGTAGTTGTATGTACATCCTCTTAATTGCTAAAAAAAATTAAAACGACCGCTGCGAACTTGAAACTTTCCAAATTTACTTATAACACAAGCCAACAGTGAAAGCGTAACATGATCAAAGCAAATTATTCTTTACTGATTATTAAAATAATTTATTAAAAAATAATCATAAAATTCTTTTATAAGCTTTGCTTTAGGAATACCCAATATTACCTTCGATTACCCCGTAGATGGTAAACTACGTTAGAAAACATGCTATATGTATGTATTGTTGGGTGTGGTCTATTTTTATTTATTTAAATATATTTAATTTTTTAGTTTTTTGCGATGTCCTTGACCTTTATCCGAGAGGAAAAGCAAAGTAAATACATGCATACGCCTTTAGGGGCAATTCTGAAAAGCAGCAATAAATAATAAACGAGGGCTTGCATTTTCATGTTAATTTTCGTGTTCAGAACAAAAATTAAATTATGTTGGCTAGTGTAATCTAGTATGCTTTATAATTTAGTAAAATCCCGAAACAACTTTTTATTGGATTTCGAGATAATCTTGTGAAAACCAAGCTGCTTAATTTTCCCAAACTGTTGAAAAATTTATAAAACAATTTCTGTAAAACACTACATTTTACCATTAGCGAATTAAATGCTAGTTGGTGCCGAACTTTTACATTTACAGTAAATATTTATTGGAGAAGAAAATAAATAGGTTTAGTTTACAATCTCTCGATGGCGTCAGTTCAAATTTCCTTTGTGGATTCTGTTTGTTGGAATGTAAAAGACTCCTTTGATGTTGCATCGAGTGGTGTAGTTATCGCAATCTAATTAATTCACGGAACTTTCAAACTAAGTGAATACTATATTATAGGGCGATGTTTTATCAAAGCCATAATTCTCAATGTCGCAATTATTGTGGGAGTGTAATGTCGAAAACTAATTGGGGAATAACTTATTCGAATTGATGTTATTGAAGTTTGAGAATGAAATGTAAATTACACGCTATGAATCGAAATACTTGAATTATATTAATACTACTTATTATTCACTACAATTTTATTGTAGTGAATAATGCCTTTAGGAATAATGAATTACACTGATATGTTTTCATTATTTAATAATGCAAGTCTTGATACAATAAATGCATTAGTGGCAATATAACTATAGAAATTACACACTTAGCACTTGGTTTATTTAACAAATTGTTTATTTATTCTGACTAGTTTCGACATTCACGTCATTATCAAAGATTGATATCTCGATTCTACAGAGTATGCATTGTTAATGAGTAAATTGGAGTACAGGAGTAAGAGATATTTCAATTTAAAAAAAAATGGTGATGTGGACATCATATTACTTTCTCCGACTTGATGGTATCATTTATATTTAGGCTTTCATGGTTTTTTCAATTTAAATCATATTTTAAATGTAGATTTTGCGTATTATAGACTCGGATGAAAGTGACGTTTAAAACGTCAAAATTACAATGATTATTAACATTAATTTGCTGTACCATTATTGTTTCATAATCATAGACTAAAAATTTTAAAAAATAATACATTCTTTTCTCGAATAAAAATGATTTTCTGAAAAATATTTTTAAACAAAAGATGTTCATTTCTTAGTTGTCTTTAATCTGTATTTGAATGTTTCCGTAATATTTTCTATATTTAAAAAAATATTGGAAAAAAACGGTTAAGGTAAACCCACTTCCGGCGTATGGAATTTTACCAAAAGCTTTTCAGCTCTTCTGATTATCAAATAAGACATGTCTAAAGTTTCATGTTAACTGCTGTATTAGTTTTTGAGATACATCACGCATAGCATACAAACACACCCCCGATCGGCGTTAAAAAATTTCAACTATCTTAAACAGCAAAAAAGTTGGCAAGTCAGTTGATTTAGAATTTTAGAAAATATAGAAAAAAGAAGATTTTTTCAGGCTTTGCACGGCCATAGCGGCTAAACGAGGAATCCAAATCGAACACGGCTTTTAAATCTATGCTCCTTGTATGTAAATTAGTCGGATTACTTGCGCAAGAACAAATGTCAATTTGTAGCCCGTGGTGCGTTTGCAAAGAAAACTCGAAAATGACAAAAAAAAAACGAAAAAATCAACTTTTTTTTTTAATAAGCATCGTAGACCATTAAAGTATACCATTTTTCCGAGCGCCGATGCAGTTGCTTTTGGTTTTACAACAATTTTACCGGTTCTTTTCAGAACCACAATATACTCAATAATTCTGGAATTTGACATTGTCCAACACACTCGCATTTTCTTTCTTACTACCCTTCTTTTATCCTTTGTTTTTCGTTTATTATTAAATTAAGCACCTCTTTTCGTTCCTCGATTTTTTAACCTTCTTTCGTTCCTAGTCTCCTAATTAGTTTTGGGTAGTCATTTCGCAAATTGTCGATCGATTTCGAACTGAAGAACTCCCTTTCGTTCCTTATCTCCTGTTACAAATCGTGAAAATGTTTCGAAATTAATTTAGGGTTGACATTCTGAACAGTAAATTTTCAATCGATTTTTGAAGTGCAAAACAACTCTTTTCGTTCCTGATCTCTTGTTCAAATTGTGAAAAATTTTCGAAATTAATTTTGGGTAGACATTCTGAACCGCAAAGTTTCGATCGATTTTAGAAGTGAACTCTTTGAGTTCCAAGTCTCCTGTTACAAATCGTGAAAATTTTTTGAAATTAATTTTGGGTAGACATTCTGAACCGCAAAATTTCGATCGATTTGTAAAAGGAAACAAGGAACTGAAATAGTTGTTTTGCACTTCAAAAATCGATCGAAAGTTTACTGTTTAGAATGTCTACGCTAAATTAATTTCGGAAATTTTTTGCGATTTGTAACAGGAGACTAAGAACGAAAAGAATTGTTTTTCATTGAAGAAAATCGATCGAAAATTTACTGTTATTAATTTCGAAAAATTTCACGATTTACATCCGGAGACTAGGAACGAAAATAGGTATTTTACTCTTCAAAAATCGATTGAAACTTTGTGGTTTAGAATGTCCACCCAAAATTAATTTCGAAAAATTTTAACGATTTGTAAAAGGTAACAAGGAACGAAAATGGTTGTTTTGCACTACAAAAATCGATCGATTTTTTCAGTGAAAAACAATTCTTTAATGGTCTTTTCGTTCTTAGTCTCCTGTTACAAATCGCGAAATTTTTTTGAAATTAATTTAGGGTAAACATTCTAAACAGTAAACTTTCCATCGATTTTTGAAGTGCAAAACAACTATTTTCGTTCCTTGTTTCCTTTTACAAATCGTTAAAATTTTTCGAAATTAATTTAGGGTACGCATTCTGAACCGCAAAGTTTCGATCGATTTTAGAAGTGAAAAACAACTCTTTGAGTTCCTAGTTTCCTGTTACAAGTCGTGAAAATTTTTTGAAATTAATTTAGGGTAGACTTTCTGAACCGAAAAGTTCAAGTAGAATGTTGAAAAAAATTTTATGGGGGAAAATGTATTGTTAATAAGTTGTTTATTTTGGCATTCGCTACAATTATTATTAATATAAATTTGATGTAACTATTACCGTTTCCTAATTATAAACCAAAACTCACAAATGTTTGAAATGGCATCTAGGGACCCTAAAACGGATATTTCCGTAAAAAAAAATTTGAAAATATTTTCACGATCGCAATACTTTCTCGTACTTCGTAACGGAGAAAGTAATAAAATAGTGAAGTTAAGAATTTCGAATAAGAGCACTTCTAACTTTACAAACTATTGTTATTTAGTTAGTTCATAGTTGTTGATCTTAAGAATAAATAGAAGTCCTGGTCGCCATTCACGGCAGAGATTCGTGACACTAGGGACAACGAGATGGCGTCAAACACCATTCTACTATTTTTACTTTCTCAGTTACGAAGTACGAGACAGTATTGCGATCGTAAAATTTTTTTCAAAATTTATTTTTGCGGAAAGATCCGTTTTGGGGTCCCTAGATGCCATTTTAACAATTTCTGGAAAAAAAAATGTGTCTGTGTGTGTGTGTGTGTCTGTGCGCGCTGTATCTCAAAAAGTAATAGAGCAATTGATATGAAACATTGAACATAAGTCTTATTTGATAATCCGAAGAACCGAAAAGCTTTTGGTAAAACTTCGTACACCGTGTTTACCTTAACTGTTTTTTGTTTTTTTTTTTCAATAATTCTTTAAATATGAAAAATGTCACAAAAACATTTAAACAAATATTGAAGACAATAAAGCAATGAGATTCTTTAGTTTAAAAATATTTTTCATAAAATCATTGTTATTCGAGAAATTTTTTTTTTGTTTTTTTCATTTTTGGTTTATAATTGTGAAATGATGATAGATACAGAATATTTATGTTAATAATAATTGTAGAGAATGCCAAAATAAACAACTTATAAAGAATAAGTGTTTTTCGAAATATCTTTAGTTTTTGAGTTAACAGAGTTTTTGAATGTGAAGTATAATTTTTCCATCTTTCATATTTTTGACGTTTTAAACGTCAGTTTCATCCGAGTTTACAAAACGCTCGATGTACATTTAAAATATGATTTAAATTTAAAATAAACCATGAAAGCGTAAATATAAATGATACCATCAAGTCGGATAAAGTAACATGTTAGACACATCACTATTTTTACTTTTAAGTTTGTTAAGCCGGTATAATTTTAATTTGTAACTATAGTTTCGACTATTTGATATTAATTTTCAAACAATAAGTTACTATTAAACATGTTAGTTCTAAATTATAATTAAAATATACCATGAAGTAGGCCTCCTACATTTAACGATTAATAAAATTAATATTTTTCAGGTTCTAAAGGACAATACACAAAAGGATGTTTGGTTATACATTAGCGCACAGGGTATTAATTTATACGAAAGGGCGCCGAGGGCGAGCCAGTGTGGACCAATGCTGTACGAAATGTTCGAGTGGAAGACCATCCAAACTTTATGTTATAGCAAGCACTATCTTTGCATACTTCCTCACTCCGCGAAGATGCACCGATCCAAACTCAAGAAATACAAGCTGAAAATGGACCATAAAAAGTAAGTGCACAAGTTCGAAAAAGAACAAAAGCTCAAACCTTATTTTCACAACAGGAGTTACTTTACTTTCCGTCTGGCTTCGCTGCACCATCAGTTCTTTCTTCGGTTACGGACGGAATTTACGTCGTTGAATAGTCTTTCGATGCAGTTCGGTATTCCGTTAAAGGACATGAAGAACGAAACTAATTCTTTGTACAAATTGGAGGCCTTGACCAATCAATACAGGACTTTGGATAAAGCTTCGGTTAATGCAGAAACGGAGTTCAAAATTGAGTTTCGAGCTTCGTCACGGTCGAGCGATGGACGTGCCCGCAACGGTTGGAGGCGTTCGAAGAGTATAGGAGATTTCGCTTGCGATGGTAATTTGGAGGATTTTCAAAATAAGGAAAACGAGAGGCCGTTTCTGAACGCCAACAACAGGAACAATGTGGGGAGGATGCATTCCGGTCTTGTCTTAGACAGCGGATGTTTGTCTGGATTGCCGATTGTCTCCGATAAGCGTCGAGGGGTAAAGATGGGGGTGAGGGCGTTTGCTAATAATGGGCAGCGTGTTTCTAGGTCTATGGAAGCGGTGAACGCCGTAGGGGGTGACGATTTGGAACAATTGTCCCTCCAATCCGTCTCGATTCATTGCAGCACAGCTTCAATTCCACCTTCACCTAGCACTGATTCAATTAAGCCGGAAGTCTACATCGTAGGTCAGTATATTTTCTAATCTGGTTAAATTAATCTATATCGCAATTACAACTTCGTAAACTAATTGTTATTATGGTTATGATTATGTTCAGTCAATAATTCAATTAATATTTGCTAAGAACACTGACTTCAATTTAATGTACAAAATCGCGAACGGAATAAACGAATTGCATATAAGGCCGGGCGCACTTTGGACACGAATTATATCGTGCGTAAACGAATGAATACAGTTCGTACGAATTGAGTTCGCATACAAAATCCGTGTCTTCTCCATCAAATAGGCAGTGTCCTGGTGACATCGCGTAAAATCCCAACAAGTTCGGATAGTTTTCGGACCTCGTAAGTACACGCACGTATACGTACGACTAATCGTACGCAGTCTGCGCGCTCCTATAGTACTTGGTAGATCGGGATTGTTCATGCGTATTCGTACGTTTCCGCACGAATCAAATTCGTACGAAAACGCATCCAAAATGCGCGCGGCCTTACGATTCAAAAATTTTCCAAAAATATAATCAATTAAGCAATTTACTTCAAAAGCAACAAAGAGTTTCATGAAAGCATAATGTGTTTCAGTTTTTCCATAAAAACAAAAAATCGAAAATTACATTCAATAATTTGAATAATCAATTGAGAGATTCAAAAGCCCAAGATCTATAAAATAATAATGCTGTTCTAATTTTCTATGAAAACAATTTCCATATCCTATGAAGGAGCAAATCAGCAATAATTCAAATTTGAACTGAGAAATCGAAAATACTATTTGAAAAACTGTAAAAGAGATAATGGGTCAAGAAATTAACATTCATAAACGGACAAAATGTCCATAAAAAGATAATAATAAACAGTTTATTTCTATAGATGTATACAATGGTAGCATAACGCCAAAAATCCAAACTTTAAATAGGAAAACGGAAATTGTAAACATTTGAAAAATTGTAAGAAATTAAACAATCTTGGAATTAGCTGCAAAAGATCAAGATTAATAAAATAACAATACATTACAGATTTTTCATAAAAACAATTGCCATTTCTAGGAGTAAACAAAACGTCAGCCATCGAAACTTCAACTAGGAAAACAATAATTGCATTTAACCATTTGAAGAATTGTAAAAAATTAAAAAATCTTAGAATTAGCTCCAAAAGATAACATTACATATTTTCCATAAAAAAACAATCGCCGTATTCTAGGTGTAAACAAAACGTCAGCTATCGAAATTGAACTGTGAAAACGAAAATAGCATTTAACAATTTGAAAAATTGAAATGAAATAATTGACTGAGAAATTGGCTTCAATTTGCTCAAAATCTGTAAAAATATAGATTTTCTGATATTTTCCATATAGTCGGGCCGCTGAGAGCTGCTTGTGACTCATCGCTTAAAATCGCATGAATCAAGATTTAAGTAAACGTAAGTCCGTAAGAAAATTTGGTGCCGCGCTGATTTTCATTGGCGCGATATTTAAAAATTCTCGCGCACCGAAATGAAATGTAAAGCGCAATATAAACAAACTTTTTAGGGTTATGTTATTTGATGTAGCGCTCGCGTGTTTTGTGTGTTTATATGAAGCGTGCCAATGCGATGCAAGAGTCATGCGTGAGCTTAGACCTACGTTTACGCTGCCCTATGCTTTAACACGCAGACACACGTTTCGTCTTTTATTTCATTCTGTTTCGTACATGATAGAAAAAGGTAGATATAAAATGCAAAGCAATTCTTAGTACGAAAATGCATGACTCACCGTCAGCTCTCAACGGATGAACTTTATTTATCTTTTTTTTAGCTATTGGGATTTCGATAAAAGTTATTCATCTTGGTATTCTATACAATTTTTGCTTGTATAAATTTATTTTTTCGTAATTATAATCCAAAAAAGTTAACATTTTTCTAATTTTAACTCTTTCTCGAAAATTAAAGAGTAATGAAACAAATTTATAAACTGAAGATGTGCAGTTTTTCAACATTTAAGCAAAAGTTTCTGTAATAGTTTTCATATTTGAAATTTCTTTGGAAAAAAAAACAAAGAACGATCAAAGTTTTCAAAATTTTACGAACAATTTTTTTTTCAATTCCTTGTCAATTGTCAAATATTACGAAAACAATACTGTCTCCTACTCTGTACGGAGAAAGTAAAAAGACAAAATCTTTTATGATGACACAAGGGTTGTGTATTTCAAAAATTAACTGGTGTTTCAATGCTTCATCTGCCCACAGCGGTGCTCCAAGCAGTATGTGAAGTTGAGGGATTTTTTAAATATGTATGAGTTGTGGCAATTGTTTGTAAAAAAATATCTCAGAAGTCTAATTCACACTCTTTACTTTTAGTAAATATGTAATGAGGTTCTGGCCTACTTTTTAACTTCCGAAAGTAAAGAGTATGTTCGATTACGTGTTGCCCACCTGTTTCGACCACCTGCTGTCCGGATGTACCTGAACATGTCCCCCCGATAGTTGAACTTAGCCGCCCGGATCGACATGTCGGAACTTGTTCCATTTTGGCCTAAACCTTCAGTTCGTGAACTGTTTTAAATAAACCGGTCTATTTAGCTGTTTTGCTAAAAATAAATTGTCATTTAGTCCGAAGATATATTTCTTTACCATGCGCTTTTTATGCTTTTGTTTTCTTAATGTTTTTGTAAAAAGGATATTATCCGTAAATAAAGTTATTATTATTATTATAAACAATTGACTGAAAAACTAAACAGCTAAACCTGTTTATTTGAAACTATTCGGTTGAATCGAGACAGATAGTTAGACAAGTTCAGCGATGTCGATGCAGGTGGTCAAGGTCAATAACCTAGGGTGGCAGGCTCTGCGGGGTTCGGGCGGCAGGTCGTGGAGGCAGGTGTGTAATATTTTGGAATTTGCGAAAAGTTAAAGTAAAGTAAAGTAGTAAAGTAGTAAAGGCTAGACACATAGGGTTATTCGAAAGAACGTTACATTTTGCACTGCTGTAATTTTTCTAAAAACTAACGTATATAAAAATAATAACATATTTATACCCATAAAGTAACGGGGTTTATTGGATTCGGCTTAAATGTTGAATATGTCCGCCATTTTGTTTTTCAACAAGCAATAATTTTTCTTCTACAGGATGTAGATGAACAAAACGGAACATAGGATTTTCAACGTTAATTTCTTTATATTGGGATATTATTTTCCCTGATCATTTTGTGAACAGTATTTTCTAATAAATCTAGTGAAATAATTTCATTTTAGTTTATCGGTAGTCATAGAATTTGTTAAACAAACTCATTCTTTTAAATGACCCCACAGTCAAGAATTTGTTGGATTGATATCAAGGGAATGCGCTGGTCTAATACCTGGCCAAAGTGGAAAATGTCTGTTTATTATGCGGTCACCAAACGTCTTACGTAACAATCATTTAACTGGTGTATAAATATGGGCAGGTGCACCATCCTGTATAAAAATTATGTTATCGATTTAATTTTTTAACAAATAATTTTGTGTATATGTCCATTTTTTAAACTATTACATCCATTCCAAAATGTAATTTTACTATTACTACATTTGTTTTTGATAATAGATGAATGTTTTGAACAAAATATTTCTCCGCTTATCAGCCAACATTAAATTACACAGAAATACAATAGACTTAAGAAATATATTCTTTCGAAATTAGATTTTTTTGTTGAAAACAGTTGTAGAACTGAGTCACGTTGGAGAAAAATTCTTTAAAAAAAATCATACAAAAATTAAAAGAAATTCACAAAATTCTTGTTTAAAAACACGCTTTTATTCTTGAAAATGACATCAACTTTTCGGAAAGTTCTTCTTATGGAGTTATAGATTTAAGAAGAAATGCGAGTTCTCGAACGTCAAAAAAGAAATTGTAACAAATATTTTTGAAAAGATCAAGTTATTGTAAAGTTAACCACATTCAAAACATGCTTTTGTTTTAAAATTAGTCGAATTTAAAAAGCAAAAAGTGACTTAAAAATGGTGATGTGGTCATCATGTTACTTTCTCCGACTTGTTGGTATCATTCATATTTACGCTTGGATAGCAAAAACGAAGAAAAAGTAATAATTTTTTTTCTCGTATAACAATGATTTTATGAAAAATATTTTCAAACAAAATATGTGCATTTCTTTGTTGTGTTCAATGTTTGTTTAAACGTTTTTGTGATATTTTTCATATTAAAAAAAATATTGGAAAAAAACAAAAAACAGTTAAGGTACACACACTTGTGTACGAAATTTTACCAAAAGCTTTTCTGTTTTTCGGATTATCAAATAAGACGTATGTTCAAAGTTTCATATTTATTGCTCTATTAGTTTTTGAGATACAGAGCGCACAGATACACACACAGACACAAAAAACATCCAGAAATTTTTAAAATTGCATCTAGGGACCCCGAAACGGATATATCCGTAAAAATTATTTTTTTTAATTTTCATGATCATAATACTTTCTCGTACTTCGTAACGGAGAAAGTAAAAATGGATAATTGATCAAATATGAAACAGCATCCACCTATCCTCTAAATTTGCCACTAATCCTCACATCTTACACATCCTAAATCATCTTTGCTTACCACGTAACCCCAATATCATTCCAAAAATTAAACATCCAGATACCACCATATTTCAATTCATTTCATCTTTTCATCACATTAATCATAACTGACAGAGACGTACAGACTGAAGAAAACTGGCTGAAAGACCTCCGGTCGATAGCCAATTAAGAATTGCGGAAAACCATAAATTTTTATATGTATGTATATATAATTGTATCAATTCTTAAATAAAGATGTTTGTATATATATGAAACAGCAGAGATTAAATAATACAAAACTTTAAAAAATGTCCGTTTCAAATCAGCTGAAATTTGTAAAATGCATAAAGCTATTAGTTTTTGCATTTCTTTGTTGTGAATTGAACAACTTTAGGGGAAAATCGCGACAGATAGAATTGTGTCAAACTAATTTAAAGTCATTCACAAAATGCTGATCTTTTAAAATTAGTTCGATTTTAGAGATTCATATGAACGCATTTCTGAAAATTATTATTATTTTCAAATAAATTTGCTTTTAATGCTCCAATGATTGTGGTTAAGTTTTTGATCCTTTTCACTAATAATGCGAAGAAAAATATATTCCAGAGATGTAATTCCATAAAAATTAAACTATTAGAATACATCAAATTTTGAGAATCGATGTTTGCGAGTTGTGAATTTTTGAATTTTTTTTGAAGTATTGAAACTGAAAATTCAAAATTAAAGATGGGACCGCGGCCTAATGGATAACCCTGTTTCTGGGTCCCGTCAGGAGGGTTACTTTTACTAACGAAGAATGACCGTGAATAATGGGTGTCTAGTGTTTGCCCCATTTTCTTTAACAATTATATGTGTACCAAGATCCGAAAGTTAATGTTTTTCGAGCCAACAGAAGCAAAACTTGTTTCTCGACATGGAACACACTGGTTTTTATCCTGGCAATCAAACAATACCACCAGTGACGGTTCGCGGGTTTTTTTGGTACGGCCGAGGTAGCAGAGGTGGTAATACAGATAGGTGCGGTCACGCAGCCAGCCGTCTCTGAAACCTACCTCTGCTACCTCGGCCGCACCAAAGAAAAAACCGCAAACCGTCACTGAATGCCACATTTAAGTTAATCAAAATAAAATAAAAAGCGAGCTTTATTTAACTCTCAGGAACTTTTCAGTTGTAATATCAATAACTAATAACTTGTTACTTAAAAGCAACGTGCTTGAGGAAACTTTAATAATTATGAGTATTTATCAATGTCTGAGGGATATTCGGTTCGAACATTTCTTGCAAGTAAATTATTCAAAAATATTTATTAAAAATACAATTATTACCAGTTAGGGGCGCTCCGTGGCCGAAGTGGTTGGCGCCCGCTTTCAGTGCGAAGCGTCGTTGGTTCTCGAGCATCTTCATTGCCGAACGGTGAACGTGACATTTCGATGTAATGATTACTAACCATATTGAATTATTAGGTGCAAGTGTTTATTTTGCTTAGCAACGTCATAATATCGCGGTGATAAGCTCCCATAAGGTGATTTCAGTGTAAGTTCATGTTGATTAGTTATTTTTGCACAAGCGATTTAATTGGATGTTTATTTTAGCAAGAAATGTTCAATAAAATATACTTTGTTGGTAGCACACACGTTTTTTTTTTATTTTTATGGGTTTAGTTTCGACCCGTACAGGACCATTCTCAAACAGACAGCATTTTATTGAAAAGTTCTTGAATCAAAATGTATCACAAAGTAATGGCTTCCACCATCAACCACTTTATTTAACTTTGTTTTAAATACATTGTGGCAAGAGATGAAGTCTTAATTTCAATTTCCAGTAGGCGTTTCAGCGGAGCTAGTAGTTACAGATTACCTCTTTGACCGTACCACTAATTTCTTCAGGAGAAGAATAACTGAAGCCAAATACGTGAACTTCTACTTCAATCTCCACTATGAATGAAGGGTACAGGGAATAAACCGGCTTAGTCCAAAATATCCAGTTTTTGCGATTTTGCCCCCATCTTATAGTGCAAAATATACTCTACCAGGTGGTGTAGGTGCCAAATGACAGAACCGTCTAAGTCCGCTATAATAACACCTTAATAATTCACCGTACAGGGAAAGAAACAGCTAAGTCAAACTTTAAAAACGCATTATCCACAAATTATGAAAATGTGACTAAGCCGGTTTATTCCCTGTACCCTTCAAATGTAATTGTTCACGCGGTGACGAAAGTCTTTCATCTTATAGTTAGTTTAGCACGCGAAACGAAAAGACACACATGGTCAAAAGAAAACACGAGGTGCAAGTTTCCGAAAAACGGATTTTCTTCTCGTCCCGCCGCGGAAGTTTTTTCGCGGTGTAAACAGTGGTTCACCATATACGATGCGGTCATTTGATGAAAAACCATGTAACTTCGTGTTATTCTTTTTAAATTAATAGACATAGGATCGTTGTATGCACAATTTAAAATGATTACCAGTTGTACAGGTTGTCGCATAAAAAATATCCACATCAAAGTTATGTTTTTTTAAACGAACACCCTGTATTTTTTTATCATTTTTTAGATCTAGGGAACAAATAATATTCCCTATACTTTTCTAAATATTTAAAAATTGGTCTGGTGCAGTCAACTATTGAACTTATTTTCTGGGTTAGCCCTTTCCTGGGTTTTGTCAGTCTTGCCGCATAAATGCATACTTTAGTGTTCCAATAGAGCCGGTAAAATTGAACTTTCACGTAGTATAGAATAGAAAATAATTAATTAAAACGGTTCCTTGCTAAGCTAATTTCCTGTCATCCGCGCTTCCTTTACCCGAGTTCCTATCAAACAGCTTTCCTTAAAATAAAAAAATTCTGATGAAAATCCGCAAAAATTACTTTAAGCGTAGATCAATCAACGCGTTAAGTTTAAAGGTTTCTCTTTTAAAATCACTTTTATTTCTCATAATACAACGATTTGTCTGAGTTGTGTAATTGTTATTAGTATAAACAAGTAAATAAGTTAAATACAAGAAAACGAAATGTAGCCTGAATATATGAATATTCAACCTGTTCGTTAATCTGCAAGCAAAAAATTAATTTGCTTGCAGATTAACGAACAGGTTGAATATTCATATATTCAGGCTACATTTCGTTTTCTTGTATTTATCTAATGCTTTCTGAAACAAGTAAAGTTGTTTCTAATTTATTTAAGTAAATAAGTTTTGCCTGAAACAGTTAAGAAAAATAAAACTAAAAACATTAAAACGCGTTGTTTTTATTAAATCGATTTCTAAGCGAATTTTGTGAGTTATCTAAAAAGAAAAAACATGAAACGCAGAGTGAAAATTACGTTAAATGCACTAAATTGAAATTAAATATGCTAAGCGGAAACTGAACATATTTTCCAAGAGATAAATTTATACAATAATTTTTATGGAATTTTATTGCAACGTTATATTATTTTTTTCTAACGTTTTTCATTCGTGTATTAAAATTATATTTTAATTTAAAACAATATATAACCAAATCTTTTAATACCAAATTTATGTTTAAAGAATGAAACTCCTTAAGCTACGTGTATTTTGATAACTTTTTTTTCAATTCAGTTAAATAATTATATTATAAGATGTAGAATGAGATTCTATCGGCTTGCATTAACGTATTTATTCTATCAAGGCAGTTTAATTAGTATTTTACGTCCTTCTTCTCCCTGAAGAAGGTTGGCAACCGCTTTAGTGTGTGTATTCATCCCTGTTCTCTGCTGCTCTGAACAGATGTTGGGTATCCATGCCTGTCCATTATCGGATACGCAACATCCGACAATGAACTGGCAATATCTCTCTTTGTGCCACAATTTCCTCTTCAACATAAGTTGGGCCCGATAGGTTTTTCCATTAGGGGAAAGCGATATAACATCTCTCTCCCCTTGATTTTTGTCAGGAGCTGCTGATTCATCGTCACACTCCCATTTGCAGAGTTCATCTCACTAGGATGTGAAGTTTCATTGCTATATAGTTACTCACGCAATGCGCATTAAATAGTAGATTATATATCAAGGGAGAGAAATGCTTGATTTTTCCTGAGATGCAAACGCACCTAGAGAAAAATAGCATTCTCTCCTGAGGTATATATATATTTTTTTTTTCACAAACGGAATATTTTAAGAGTAAAACGTTCGTTTTTAAATCCTAACCTAGAAAAAAAAACGCGACAGTTAAAATAAATAATGGAACCTCGTAGGGAGAGAAATTATTATTTCTCTCTCTAGGGAAAGAAATGATTACTTCTTTCCCTATAGAGAGAAATGTTATTTCTCTCACGATTTCGAGGGCTGCGAAATTGATTTTCTCTGCCGTTTGTAAAAAAATATAATTTTTGCATTAGATTATTTACTTACACTAAATAAGTCTTTTATGTAGTATCTTTGATACTTCTGCTGTGTTGATAAAATATATAATTAACTGTGTTTGTGTTTGTAATAATTCACTAATTTTGTATCATTATTTAATTATCAAGTGTCTGGTAATATAATAATAGAAAATTAAAACACTTTCCTTGTTAATACCACACAATTTATTTATAGCGATGTAAGTTTTGATCAAGTGTTGATCATAATCGAAACTATAATACAGGGTGTTCCACGAGGTAGTAAACAGAAATGAAATCTATGTATTCAGAAAGGGCCATCATTTCAAACCATTTAAAGCTACAAAATTTCATTTTCGTACTACTAACTGTTTTCAAGATATCGGCTGTCTACTACCTCGTGGGACACCCTGTATGTGGAACAAAGTGTCTTAATTTATATAACAAGAAGAATCACAAACGCCTCCAGAATCAATGATATAATAATTAAACAAAATGTGTTTTTTTTTTGTAGGCCTAAATTGACTTGCAAATTCATTGATTTATTTTTATTAGTAATGTTTTTTGCCTAATTGGCCATCGATCGCGAAAACCCGCAGCCCTGCAGATTTATACATTTGTGAGTGGGTGTATACCAGCTTGTTCCTTTAGGGTCTTCCCAGTCATTGCAATTTTAAGCTGTAGGAATTAAAATACTTCGTACATGTTTTTAGTAATAAGTTATTGTTTTAAAATATATATATGGTGGCGGCAGAAGACCTAATAGTCGACGCCTATAAAAGAAATTATAAGTTTGTTTTGCTGTAAATACTCATTTATAAATTTCTTGTAATCGCCTCATTTCCCAATAGAATACTTCCAGGATTACCATCGTGTTTTCGTTGAGTTTAATAACTTAATATCTAAAGTTCGGTAAAAGTTATGAGCAACTATTTTCATGAGGAGCAATTTTAACAACTTTCAATGCAATTCAACACTGAAATTATGTTTATTTTGCATGTTATCTTGAATTGAACTCTGTAAACTAATAATTATGTACTGAAATAATCTCTTAATTTATTTATAAATTTTAACACGTTCGCAAGAATGTTTATTAGCTGAGTGCCAATCACAGAGTCTGTCGGAAAATAACCGTTTAAATTCAACATGCCCTAATAACTACGGCTCTACAAGAGATGCATGCTTGTATAGTGAATGTGATAATTTTTTATTATTGACAGACAGGAATTTTCTATATTTTGCCTACAAAATTTCAATAATCGGCATCAAAATGAAAACCCATTCAGTGAAAGGTTAATACTATTTTTCTGCAGCCGTCCCGAAAATAAAACTTTCGGTATGATTTATTAAATCGAAAGTACCACTTTACATAAATCGTACCGAAAGTTGTTATTTTCGGGACGATTTTGTTTCACTTTCGGAACGATTTTTATACTTTCGGGACGCTTTTTGTTACTTTCGGGACGATTTTGCGTATGTAAGTAGGCGGCCTTGATAAAAATATCAACTTCGTATTTAATTGTGACAGCGCTTGTCATGTATCATTCGTGTGTGTTTTTGCTTTTTTAACATAAAAAACGGATGCAGAAAAAATATTGTACGTAACTCGTTCCAAAAGTGATTTTACGGGACTCGCAGGATTCCAGGACGAGCCGTAGGCCCGTAAAATATCACTTTCGGAACTTGTTACGTAAATTACTATTATAATGTATGACTGCAAATGAAATAAAAAATGCAATTTAATTGTTGCCTTAATATTGCATTATTCTTCATCAAATTCAACTTTTCAAATTCTGCTTACAAAGTACTTGTAAAACGAAAGAAAAACACATCCACATAACTATACTTAGTTAATGTAACCAATATCGGATCAGGAACTGTTAGTTAAGATTGAGACTTATAAGTCAATCAACTGTAATACTAATCTAACAGCACCGCAGGGTTCAGTCCTTTGTTCCTTAATCTTCCTTATCTTCATATCTTATAAAAATTCTTCTAAATTTTCTGGATCACTTACAATTAGTAATATTTGCAGATAATACTTTAGTTGTAATAACATCAGATCGTCTTGAAGAACTTCAGCAAAAATTAAACAGGATTCTTCAATTCTTCAATTTAGTTTGTGGTGTAAATCTATTAGTGTCATTTTGAACTCTAATAAAACAGAGTGCATGAAGTTTTAAAATCGTGTTCCTGCAGAATTCTATGAATATAAATTCGGAGATTACAAAAATCCAAACATCCGTGTCAGTTTTCGACGTGATTGTGGTTCTAAAATTTCATGAGAAAATCCGTGGGCACACGGACTGTCTCGAGAAGCACTGTTTAAATATATACTTTGCATTATGTTATTCAGCAATATTATATTACTTTATGTGAGGGGGGACGTTGTTCCAGAGTTTTAACGAATCAAAAACGTATTATACTCTTATTTGATCTTAACCTGGCCGAATCTTGTAAAAATACTTTTATAGTGAATGATATTTTAACATCTGTAATAGTTAAATTTGACACACACGTCGAGCCCTATAGCCACCACCCCCATGCGTGCGTGCCTGGATCTACTTTAGGTCTTTGAGTTTGACCATGAAACCAACCGCCAGATCATGGAGTGGGAAACTTCAACCTTTCCATTGCCCAAAAACAATGGTCAAGTCGAAAATCAGTGTTTGTGTCTCAAGGCCAAATAATCAAACAAAACTTGAAAAACTTCGAAAAAGGGAACAACATCAAGAACAACTGGGTGTTGCATCACAACAATGCGCATTGCCACACTGCAATTTCAATAAATGATTTTATGTTCGACTGTACGAAAATAGTAACTTTGGCGGTTTGTTTTTAGGCCGAAATGTACGCCATTTCGTACTAGTCCCATAATTAATAAAGTAAATTGGACTCTTATGTCAGTGTCAGAAATGACAGATTTTAATTTTGGTTAGAACACCTAATAAATACAATGCAAATTACTCATACAAAAGAGAGATCAACTATGATAGTGGTTTATAGCGATAGTACTTACTATTATTTATTACACTTACTAGATTGTTTAACCTAATCATCCATTCTCTATTAAATTTACAATGACTGACATTAGTGTGGCAGCAAATGCACACTATGATTAAAATATATATAAATAAATTGCTTCAGCTTGTATTTTAAAAGTATTCAAAAAATGCTAAAAGCAGTCGAACATAAAGCTTTGTATGTAACTCGTCCACAATAGCACTTCATGGACTCGCCTCCATTATCAGCCTCTCTCGCTTTGCTCGCTCGGGCATAAAACGTCTCGTTCAAGAAAGTGCTATATTGTGGACTTTTACATAAATAGCTATTTTATGCAGTAAAAACATCACTGTTTCTGCTTAGCGTCCTTATTCGCTTGACAATTTACTCTTCCCGAAATTGAAAAATCACGTCAAGGGAATTTATTTTGGTGCAATCCAAAACATTCAAACGGCCATAACCAACGAGCTGAAGTCTATTTTAGTGTCCAAGTTTCAGCACAGCTATTAGGATTGGAATAATCGTCTCCAGTGTTGTGTTTTGAGGAAGAGAATATTGAATTGTAATTCTATTCGAATAGAAAAATTAAAATAATGGTGATGTGTCCATCATGTTACTTTCTCCGGTTTGATGATATAATGATTATTTATGTTTATATTTTCATGGTTTATTTTTAAGTCACATTTTAAATGTACATCGAGCGGTTTGTAAAATCGAATGAAACTTACGCACAGTGGGGCCGATTGTATCAAAAGTTGGAAAAAACCCAAAATATTAAAATCTGCTATTTTACATTTATAACCTATGTGTCATAAGCTCAGGGTACCTGCCCGCAATAAACCGTAAGTTTTTAGGTGGTGAGATTGCTACCCTTATAACTAGCACAGTGTAAAGTTGAGTAATGTCCGATACTCAGTTCTACGACGCGTCGACGAATTAAAAGTATAATTTGTAAAAGACAAAGTTCGAAGTGGTTTAAAAAATGGATTCACAACCTGGAGGTATGTACAAAATAATACTATCCTTTGGCCAGCAGATTTGAAATGTAACAGTCTGTTTTATATTTTTATTACATGCGCCAAAACAACATCTAACAAATACTAGTAAATCTGCACTCAACTAGACATTTAGTGACGTTTCCGGATTTGTCGGGCAAAATCCTTTGCAAAACCTTTTAGCCCAATACCTCGGCTATTATAAACTGCAAAAACATTTACCGCTTTTAACTGCCATCTTAAGATAATAATTTAAATATATTCCAATATCATTTGATGAATACCCGAATATAATCAATTGATAAATAAAATAGAAACTACCTTACTTATTGCAGAGAGTATTAAATAAATTCAAAAAAACGAAATATAGCCAGAATATTTATATATTCAGGCTATATTTCGTTTTTTTGAATTTATTTTTATAATCAATTGAATTTATTAATTGCTTTCTGCAACAAGTAAGGTTGTTTTTAATTTATTAATTATCCCCAAACATATATTCTTAACGCTTGCGTTTATTACAAGATCGTTAAATGAGAATATTATTAAATCATGGTGATGGTTGTGACCGTTACTACGTGGTAATTCATTATAAAATCACTGAATAAAACACTTACTATGTTTTTTACCACAATTTATTTGATGTATGTACAAATATTTCATATACATACATATCACGACTTAAGTTTCGACGTTTTACTGTCATTATCAAGTGAAACAATTCCATTAATTGTTTCACTTGATAATGACAGTAAAACGTCGAAACTTAAGTCGTGATATGTATGTATATGAAATATTTGTACATACATCAAATAAATTGTGGTAAAAAACATAGTAAGTGTTTTATTCAGTGATTTTTTTTTTGAGAATATTATTCTTACCAAAAAAACATTAGTGGATGTATTACTGTAATCGCCTTCGCCAAAAATTATATTAGATGTATTTATACGCATATGTTCAAAACATGACAAGGTTAAAAAAAGACTCAAAGATTCAAATCAAAACGGGGACTTATAGTAGATAAGCCCAAACCTGAATGTGGTAGTAGTAATGATGGGAATACAGCCAGGCGTTTCTTCCATAATTCGGACATTACCGGAATTGATGTAAATATTATCAAACGCCTTAATATAATTTTGACTACAATGGCTAGTGATTATAATATTAATGTAGGCTTTCAAAATATATACATTAGAAACTGCAAAGATTTTTGAAAACAAGTTCCCTTGGTATCCGATGCCTCCTACTGTCCACAAAGTCCTCATTCACGGACCAATTATAATTGAAAAGGCCTTCTAATAGGACGGCTTAATAAAGAGGCGCTAGAAGCAAGTAACAAAGTCTTTAAAAATTATAGAGAAGACCATTCCCACAAGTGTTCTCGTGAAAAAAACCAACGAAGATATAATTCACTCTTTATTAATATCTTCAGATCCCTTAATTTCAAGGAAGCGACAAATAAAAATTAAAGCAAGTCAGTTAGACAAAGACGTTCTACAGTTATTACAACCTCCAAATATTGCTACGTCAGAGCTAGACGTTCAAGACAGTGACAGTGATGATTCCTCATTATAGATATAATTAGTATGACGTATCTATTTTTATGATTTTTTGTTCTTGTTTTAAACTAGTTTCACAAATTGTGCTTGTTATTTAATGTACATTGATTTTACATAAAGGGTATGATAAAATTGTCAAAAATATTGCAATTACAATATTAAAATGCTTAAACTTGGCGTTTTTTTAACACCCAGTGTCAATAAATTATTAATTTTTATTAAAATGAATGTCATTTATCATATCCAACAACTAAATCAACGAAAATAATTTTTGCCAGTTTTTGATGTAATCGGCCCCACTGTGTGACGCTTAAAACGTTAAAATTATAAAAGATGAAAATGACAAATTCAAATGGTCAGTTTACTCAAAAACTAAAGAGATTAAAAAAAATGTATGATTTATAAGTTGTTCATTTTGGCATTCTCTACAATTATTATTCATATAAATTTGCTGTAACTATTATCGTTTCATAATTACATATAAACAAAAAATGAAAAAAAAATTATACATTTTTTTCTCGAATAAAAATGATTTTATGAAAAATAGTTTCAAACAAAAGCTGTTCATTTCTTAGTTGTCTTCCATATTGATTTAAATATTGTCAAACAAGACTTATGTTCAAAGTTTCATGTTAATTGCTGTGTTAGTTTTTGAGATACAGCGTGCACAGACAGACACACACACGCGCAGAGAAATACACAAACGCAGACACAATTTTTTTTTACCAGAAATTACTGAAATGGCGGCTAGGGACCTCGAAACGGATATTTCCGTAAAAAAAATTGAAAAAAAATTTACGATCACAATACTTTCTCGTACTTTGTAACGGAGAAAATAAAAATTCAATCTCATCACTTACAGACATCTCGTATTGTACTGAACTTCATTCTGGTGTTGTTTTAGATTTGCTGTTAAGTCATATTAGAAGCATCTCGAAAATAAAACAATGTATTTTGATAATTTAAACTCATCATGTGTGAAATATATCTAATGGAAATAATTTGCTAAACTTATTATTAGTTGTAAGATATTTATCATCAGGAGAAGAATTAAATTTATTGATATCTTCTTGAGTAGAACTGCTGGCTATTTTAGTTCAAAAATCTTTTATTTTAAAAGTGCTTTCAATTTGGTATAATTGTCTACATCGATCCCTTGAATCACATTAAGCATTCATCTCCTGGAGCAGTTTGTCCTTAATGTGACGGTTTATATTTTATAAATACATCAATAAGAAATTTGAGTTATTTTTAATTTTTGATTTTTATATTTTTTTTTGTCAAAATGATTCAAATTTTCATAAATGTTGAAATTGAAATTGAAATTCTTTATTGGTTCTTTTGTGTCATACAAGAGTTGACAGTAGGATAGGTGGGTAAGATTAATAGCTAAATAGCTAGACTATAAAATCATAAATGTACATAATAACATATTAACATTAATATTACATTTACATGTTAAAATATGCGTAAAACTCAGCACAAGAATAAAAACAATTTGTTATTAACATCTCTTTGATTTCGTTTTTAATTTTTTTATAATTTAAGATTCTAGTGTTTTGTGGCAGGGTATTGAATAGTTTTAGAGATGTGTATATAAATGAAGTATGAAATGCTTGTGTCCTATGTTGCATAATATTGATAACAGATGATTTAACAAATTTGTGTTCATGCTTTTTTACATATAGTAGGCATTGTAGAATAAATAAACAGGGCAGAGGCAATATCTTGAATTTTTTAAATTAATCTCGACAAGATACTCTTCTAGAGACTCCTGCCATAAATCGTGTAATTATCTTTTGTCCGAGAAAGATTAATTGAGAATAGCCATAATACATAAGTTTTAGGGTATGTAAACAAACACTGTTTCTTAGTCTCAGTATAAGATAAGCGGTAGAGTATAGTGCGCTGCGTTTAAAATTTCACAGCTGGGCGTTATAGAAGCACAATAAAAAATACATTCTGAGCATGAAATATAGCCTGAGGATGTGAAAATTCAACCTGTTTATAATTCTACAAAATTGTGGACTAAAAATAAAAAGACTTAATTTTGTAGAATTACGAGATTCGCATAATCTGGTTATATTTTATCTTTATTTAATGCATCTACAACAAGTAGTTTTTTAATTTTAACCCATTTTCTACCAAGGGGTGAATAAAAAACAAAAATAAAGTTAAAATGTGTTTATTACTTATTTCTAGCCCAACATTATGACAAACTGAAAATAAAATATTTTATTTTAAGTTATTAACAAAAATAATGAGTGGTGGGTTTTCGCACCACTGGTAGAATGCATGAAGAAATTATTTTGTGTGAAAAATTTCAAAACAATGTGTATGTAAATGTACCATGCATTTTTTGTTTATTATATTGTTTCACAATATTGGGTTGGTCAATTGTATTTGTTTTTTTCTCCTTTCGTACATATCTTTTTGTTTTGGACATTGGTTGCGAGTTTATGGGATTGCTAATTATTGTAACCACTGCATTGTCATTCCATCTAACTAGAGAAATTCCCGTATTTTCGTCAAATGCAGAGTCATGAGATCCCCTCTTCTGCTTTGAAATTATTTTAGTAGCTGTCAATGGGCAGTGGCTGTTTCGGTTTTCTCGTATAGTCCCAGAAGCATAAATCCCCTTTTTAGTTAGTAATGCCAGTAGTTTGTGTGATGAAAAGAAGTTGTCAAAGAATATTTGGTGATTATTATTATCTTGTACCACTGACAATAAATCAAGAACAACTTGACCACCCATCCCTATTTCTGACTTTTCTGTTGTTGGGCTGGCTGTTCCATATGGGATGAATAAATAAACATATCCATCAGATGAACGTAAACACCACAATTTAAATCCAAATCGTACCGGTTTGCCTTTGATAAACATTTTGCATGAATGCCTTCCATAATAAGGTACCATTTGTTCATCGATTGATAAACTGAAGGAAAACACACCAAACTGTATATTTTTTTTATTTATCAAATCAAAGAATGGACGAACTTTAGAAAATTTGTCATTTTTGTCTAATGTGTTATTGTCGGATAAATGTATATTTTTCTTTATATTCTAAAATTTATTTCTACTCATACATTTTTTAACAATATCTACTCCTTTATCTTCGTCATTGGACCAGTATAAATGTATTTAAGGCAATTTATGGTACCCAGAGAGAATCAATATTCAAATTACCACGAAAATAAGAGCTATACACAGGACAAGACTCTTCAAGAAACTAATGGATCCATTTTTTCAGAACTATTATTTATAAAAAAGTTAGGAAATTCCAAATAAGAGATATGTAATACTCTTTACAAACCATCATTAATTTTATGATGGGCTGTAAATAAGACGTATTTATTGTATCAATAAAATCTAGTAATTGTGCATATCAAATTTTATGGTACTTTTTAAATTATATGAATTATGTTCATGGATCTTACCACTGGTGCGTTTTCGAACCACTTTGTTTACATATTTTTGATACATTGATGTCATTATTATTAATTGAAATATTTATAAATATGTATCTTATTTATTACTTAAACCATTTAATATGAAAAATAATGATTATATTTATTTAGTTATTGAAATTTTATTATAAATCAAAGTGCCTGCAGAAAGCTCAAATACTGGGCTGTTTCGACATTAATTATATTAATTAGTAAATATAAATAAATTGTCAGTAAAATTACAAATGTTATCTCAATACATGTAAAAGAAATATAACAATTTAATATTCTGCTTCAAATGAGTCCATCTATTAATAAAAAAAATGGAAAGTTACTGGTGCGTTTTTGCACCCCTGGTAGAATATGGGTTAATCATTCTGTACGCACATTTGTAAATGTTCAATTTTTGAATTTATTTTCAACCAGCCATAAAATGAATGCAATTTGTTACAACTTTTCTATTTTCTAATGCGAAACCAAAATCTGGGAGTATGGGTGGTCATTCTAGTTCAATTCCGTTACTAGTCTCTCATGGCGCTGGGTAAGCTTTAATTTTTAGAGCCCATTATGTTAAAAAATAGTTATATTATCATATGCGCTGGACCTTCGTCCCTTTATTCTCTCTCTCCATACTGCAGTATCTATACAACATATTTGTTGGCCAGGAAAATGATGACGATGTCTTCTGCAATTGCCAGCAGCATTCCGATTACGCTAATAGTTACGGTAGACCAAGAGCATAAATTTTCTGTTTTGTTTGAATTCGCCATTTCAATGAAGACATAAATATTAATTCAACTGCAAATATGTTGTCACTATGAATTCGTAAGACAAATAGCTTATCTAAACCGATTACACAGGTTGCGTAGCTATACACAGTGGGCCAAGAAAAAACGGTACAAATTGTAAATATTCATATTTTCAATAATAATTAAGGCATTAAATATTGCTTCGAAAAACAAAATATCTACACTTTGTGGATTGCAAAAATGATTAATTACATTTTTGAAAAGTTTTTGTATCGGAGATATTTCACATTAATGAAGGCTCTGCAAAAATGGGAGTTTATAATGCACCTTTCAGTAACTCGTACTGTACGTGGTCTTATTTATTTGCGATTATTGTTACCCTGAGTTCTGAGTTTAATTATTAATCACTGAATACTTGTAACCGGCCAACCCTTTTGTGGATATTTGTTTACAATCTTTCGTGCAGATAAATTGTCATAGTGAAACAAATGTTTAATGAAAATTTTATCTTCTTTACAAGTTTTGTGACAACTAAAATGACTCATAGAAGTGACAGCTAATGTCTGAGATTCATTTGAGAACAAAAACTAATCATGGCGGTGCATTGTGAACTCCCGTCTTTACAGCGCCTTCATTAATTTGAAATATCCTCGATAAGAAAACTTTTCAAAAATTCAATCAATTATTTTTGTCATCTACAAAGTGTAAATATTTTGTTTTTCAAAGCAATATTTAATGCGTTAATTATTATTTAAAATATGAATATTTAAAGTTTGTACCGTTTTTTTTTGGCCCACTGTATGTAATAACATCATCAAAGGAATCATGTATCTCTTCATTATGGTAGCGATCGGTGTAATGCATATTTACATACAGACTATGTTTTCACCACATATAATTTATTAATGACCGTAATAATCAATATGCCGAAACTAAAGTGGGAAATTTTCGATTGTGTATACATTTTGTTGGTTAAGGGTGCGACTTTAAGGTCAGATACAATAGCTAATCATCATAAAGGGTTTGAAAATAATGTATCTGTTCATATCTAATTTGACCACCTTTAGAAAATATTCATACTAATACTCTACCCTTTCCAGAATCTACAATAAAATCGTGCGACAACCAGTTCTTGCCGAATTTTCAAGAGTCCCTGAGCGAGACTTTACTGGAGAAATTGAATAATATTTCGTTCGCCGAGGAGAGGGTCCTACGCTCCGTGACGGTCGCCAAGGACTCCAGGGGCAGTTTAGGAATGCAAATTACGGAAGGATCCGACGGAAAGGTCTACGTCCAATCGGTGATTTTGGGAGGGCCGGCCCATCTGACGGGCTGCATAAAAAGCGGCGATCAAATTGTGGCCGTGGACGGGAAAAATCTACTCAGCCTGAAATACGAGGACGCCCTCGCCCTCTTGAAAATGACCGGCGTCGAAGTGGAATTCATCCTGTCTCAAGTGAGCACGAGCAACGCTTCCACACTTCGGGTCTCCGATTTAAGGAGCAGGGCCGATCTCTCCGACATCAATGAATCCCACTTAATAAAATCGGTACGTTTGGAGAGGACGATGAACAAACTGAAACATATATCGCTGCAAGCTGAAAATTTAGAGAAACACGTCACCGAAGACTGCTACGACGTTTCCAATCCACACAAGTACAATAGGGAAGTGCCGTATCACAAACACATCCGGTATGAGGTCGAGGCCGAAAGGCGGCCCTTAAATAGAACTTTGTCGAAATCGTGCGCGGACATCAACGACCGCGCCGTTGTAGTAGACATGATCCCAAAAACTAGTTACCAGTCCCTTACGAGGAGGGCGGTTAAAGAAGACCTGCAATTACCTCCCCCGATCGCGCTTCCGAGGAGTTTAGGCCTCAGCAGGAAGTGGAGAGGCCCGGTCAAGTACCCCGTTACACCGGTTAAGAAGGTGCTGGAGAGTCTGGATAATGACAGCACTTGTTTGAGCATCTCGGATGAAGAACAAGTCTTTATTTAATTAGTTTCGAATCTAACCGAGAAATTATTTTTGATAGTGGAGATATAGGGAACAACTACAGAATTAGACGTTTGTTTCAAGCAATAAATTATAAGTCAATTATGTTCTTAAAAGATTGAAAATTGCTGGTGTCCCATTTCAATGATCCATGTTTAATATCCATGCAAGGAAATTAGAAGTTGTAAGATAACAAATAATAAACATGCCGAAATGAAAACTTGATTGCATGTTCTGGAGGCAGTCAAGTAAGTTAATTCAAGTCAATTCAATAAACAGCGGCGCGTGTGTGATAAGTAAATTAACATGTGTTTGTGACAATAACAACATTAAACATTCAAAACTGTAAACTTTTGTTTTATTTTATTTTCTAATGGAGCGACGTTTGCTGTGCTAAGTAAATTCAGTCATTCGTTTATCTTTATATTAACAAATTTTAATTTATTGTTCTATAATTTCAATCCTGGCTTAAAACAAGTGAAAAAACTGAAAGGAAAATGTTGATGTTAATGATTTATGTTTATAGATTTTGTCAAAGAGTAAAGGGCTTGAGGAAGAAACTTTTTTTTTAATTTCATGGAACTTTTATAGTTTTATAATTACACGCAAAAAATCAAAATTATGTACTATTTCAGAAAATTATTTATAAGAAACATTTAACACTTATATTCGCGAAAACAAAAAAATATTCCCGTAAAATCGAAGTCGCCGTATTCGCGACAATAAATATATTCTTGTGAGATATAATTTGAGCGCATGGTGCAAATTTTAAGTTCCTGGCGTTTCCATCATCAGATCAATTCATAAAAAAAAACTGATTTTAGTTCTATGTAAAACGATAAATGCGACGTTTATAAACTAACACGTTAGCTAAGGTCTAATAATAAAATTTTTACAGTTTGTTTTGTTAATGCCACCAAGTATTTAAATGTTTTTTTCTACGTCCGTTATAAAATGTACAGTTTTTTTCATTAATTTGGGTTCATAAAATATGTGATTCCTGAACCCTACAAACAGCGTGAAAAAAAGTGCCATAACGGTTCCTTTTTTCCCTCTTTTGCGGGAAAAAAAGTGCCGTAGCGGTTCATTTTTTAACGCTACTATAAAATTGTTTGCGCAAAGTGTGTCATGAACGCTTCACAACATTCATTTAAAAAACAGTATTATTACTTATAAAAATTGATTAAGGTTTTATCGAATTTATTTAAAGTTATGGACGTAGAAAAAAAATTGTATGAAAGTCGATAGTAAAGCAACTTTTTTTCACTTGTAGGAATTGCCGTACTCGCCTTCGGCTCGTGTGGCAATCTTTCCTACTCGTGAAAAAAAGTACTACTTTACTCATTTGTTGCATAAATAACTATTATAGTCTCGATAACGTGAGCTAATTAAATTAAAGCCTGTTCACGTTTTCGAGGACTTCACAAAACTAGATAGGTATATAAACAGGGTGTAGAATTGGTTCACACACCATAGGAATTTCCATGTTAAATTCTTAATCAAATAGTGGCTCCCCAAACTTCAACGTCTAGAAAACATGGGCATACACTCTTCGAGGAAGGCTAGAGGGTCTTTGTGGGAGAGACTAGTGAACACACCGGTTTCTACCATCAAACACGCATTTTAAGTTCTGCAACATCACTCTATTCTTCGCAATTTTTGATGAAAATATTTAGCTTTCTCCTTCAGTACCACTCCACCTACTAGCATTGTTTTAAAAACCATTTATAGAGGCATTTCTTCATCTTGGAGAATTCTGAGGTTAGAGGAGATTATCGTTTTTCTGGCCCAGGAACCGTTGAAGCAACCGCAGATTTAATAACTATATTTTTGCCTCCTTCTTTTTGAGTACCCAGACAGGATTTAGCTATTCCATATTTGTCAAATATATTGATTTTTTTATTAAATGACGTAATTATGTGTGTACTGCTTCGAATTTATTGTACATGTTCACGTTTTGGAATACTTTGGTATTTGGCAGTTCACGTTTTGGAGTTTGCAGAATTTAAACAGGTCATTCACGTTTTGGAATGTTCACATTATAGAGACTACACTGTATTTGCAAAATCTGAAAAACAACAAAGAAAACGCTAGAAGGAAACCAATTGGTGAATAAAATTTTACCAAAAGCTTTTCAGCTTTTTGTATTCAGCGCACGACAGCCGTGCACGGCGAATTTTAAAAAATGTTCAGAATCGTCTCGGCAGTCTCAGAATTGATATTTCTGTAGAAATTTCGAATTTAAAAAAAATCACGACAACAATACTTTTTCGTACACAGAGCAAGAAAAATACAATATGATTATAATTATAAATTAAATTGGGTCCCAGGGGTAGTTGGAAGAACATTCATTTATTTATTTAAAAATCTTATGCGGCCAGCATGTAACTTTGTTCTATTTGTTGGTATAATAGAAATATTTCTGATAATTTTATAATTATAATGATAATGTTTAAAATAACACAAGTTTTACAAGGGTAAATCAAACGAAGAAATTCATACTTCTACAGTAACAATATATAATTTTCATATTTATCACTTTTTATTCAATGTATGGAGTGAATGAACACATACCACACACAACATTTTTTGTACGCATTTTTTCCCGAGTAATACTATGGAAAAAATGGCGAAAGTTATCAAATGACCAAAACTTTTTTCTTCCGAAAATAATTACTTTACACGCTTTCTCCCGTCATTAAGAACCGTCATTGAATTTCTTTAAATCTTTTTGAGATCAAACATTTTTACTTGCATTTTTTCCCCGAAATCGTAAAATGTTGAAAAAATTTTCTTTGGGGGGAAAATTTATTTTAAATAAGTTGTATATTTTGGCATTCTCTACAATTATTATTAACATAAATTTCATGTAACTATTACCGTTTCCTAACTAGAAACCAAAAATCACAAAAAATTAGAAAACATGTTTTTTTTCAAAATATACTTTTTATGAAAAATATTTTCAAATGAAGGATGTTAAATTTTTTATCTTCAAGATTTTTTTCAAAATGTTTGTAAAATTCTTCATATTTAAAAAATTATCTGAGAAAAACAACAAACGGGTAAGGTAAGCACCCACTTCCAGTGTGTGAAATTCTACCAAAAGCTTTCCAGTTCTTTTGATTATCAAATAAGGCTTATGTTCAAAGTTCGTTTAGTAGTTTTTGAGATACAGTGCGCACAGACAGACACACATACATTTTAATGGGAATACATATTGAAAAAATGGTGATGTGGCCATCATGTCACTTTCTCCGACTTGATGGAATCATTTATATTTACGCTTTCATGGTTTATTTTCAATTTAAATCATATTTTAAATGTACATCGAGCGTTTTGTATTTCAAAATTATGAAAGATGGAAAAAATATTCTTCAAATTCAAAAACTCAGTTTATTCAAAAACTAAAGCGATTTCGAAAAAAACTTATTCTTTATAAGTTGTCCATTTTGGCATTTTATACAATATAAATAAATTTGCTGTAACTATTATTGTTTCATAATTATAAACCAAAAATGAAAAAAAAATACATTTTTTTCTCGAATAACAATGATTTTATAAAAAAATATTTTCAAATAAAAGATGTTCATTTCTTTGTTGTCTTCAATATTTATTTAAATGTTTTTGTGATATTTTTTGTATTTAAAAAAATATTGGAAAAAACACAAAACAGTTAAGGTAAACACCCACTTCCGGTCTACGAAATTTTACCAAAAGCTTTTTAGTTCTTCGGATTGTCAAATAAGACTTATGTTCAAAGTTTCATATCGATTCCTATTTTTGTTTTTGAGATACAGCGCGCACAGCAGACACAGAGCAGACACACACACACACACTCACTCAGACACAATTTTTTTTCCAGAAATTGTTTAAATGGCCTCTAGGGACCCCAAAACGGATATCTCCGTAAAAAAAATTTTGAAAAATTTTTTACGATCACATACTTTCTCGTACTTCGTAACGGAGAAAGAAAAAATATTCTTTTTAAGATGTAATTTTGGATATTTTCTACAATTTTTGTTTATGTACATTTTAATTTTATTGCAATAGATTTTTTTTTTATCAGCCAAAGATATGTAGTGTGTTATTTTTACAATTTTTTTTGGCAATGTCTTTCATATTAAAATATGCTGAAAAAAAACACAAACGCATTTTCGGATACCACAATTTTATCAAAAGCTTTTCAGTCTTTGGATTGTAAAATATAGCTTAACGTTCAAGTTTAATTTCAAAATGTTTGAGATGCAACGCCCACAGCCATATACACATACCGACGTTTTTCAAAAATGATTGGAATCAAAAAATGGATATTTCAGTTAAAAGTCTCAATTAAAAAAAAACAATACTTTCCCATACGTTGCTAGGATAAAGAAAAAAAAATATGGAAGCATTTAAAAGCAAAAACATTTACATTATATTTCGTACTTTATCAAAAAAAATGTTTTAAAAACAGGATTTTGAAAATTTAATTAAACTTTATCTGATTAATTTAAAGAGAAATAGTATTTTTTAATACTTTTCATATTAAAACTTAATAATAATTTGGAATTATTTCTGATATAACTGTTCTTGAGCACAGCGGCGGCTCGTGGATTTCCGTAGGGAGGGCAAAGACAAAGATGTCGCTCGTGCCGAACTACTTACTCTTATAGAGGAAGCAAATATTTCGTTGCTGTTCCGGTCAAATGTTCTTTCGTCGCCCCACCGCCGAACATCTACGAGCCGCCACTGCTTCAGCATGACTTTAAATAAAACTGTCGGTGCTGAACATGAAAATTTATAAAATACTTTTTGATAGCGAGAAGTTATATGTTTCGAATTCAAGTAATGATATTTTCTCAAAAACTTTTTCTTCCCAAAATTGCAAATTTCAGTTATAAATATCATAGAAATCCAACCAAATAATTACAATCACGTGGATGACTTCTATAGATTAGATTAAATAAGGAAGTTAAACAAGTATTTAAAATAAATCCTTATTATGTTTGTTAGGAATTATGTTTGATTTCTCATACATTTTCGAAAATGATATATTCATTTTTTTTTAATTATTTGGGGTCAAAATCTGTGCAAAATATATTTAAATCTTTGCTATTACGATCGCAAATGTGAAAAGTGAATTTTTGAAAAATTATAAAATCATCGCATAGAAGGTTTACTTGTATGTAGATTATATTTATTAGAAACTCTTTTATACTATAGAAAGGAATTGCTATGATATTTTATATATTTATTATTTCTTTTTCAAAAACTAGAGGAATTTCGAAAACAAATATTCCTTATAAGTTGTTCATTTCGCCATTTTCTACAGTTTCTTGTTCTTCGTTATGGTAGACCGGAAAATTAAAATACGCTTTATTTTTATTTTTAGTTTTCAAATATCAAAGAGTTGATCATTTGCATTTGACAAGAAAAGATGTGTGGATTTTATTATCTTTGGCATTCATATTTAAAATTTAAAAAGAAAAATAAAAAACGATCAACATGAACCCATTTCCGATTTTCTGAATTTCACAAAAAGCTTTCAATTCTTGGAATTGTCAAATATAGACTTTTTTGTGAGGTGCTTTAGAAAAAAGAGTCGATTCCGGGAGCTGGCTCGTGACTGTTGAACAAGTCAAAAGTATATTTGGAAAAAAAGGTCTTCACCTCCACTGTTGTTGGAGACCATGTTTATTTACAAAGAGTCGACTCATAAATAAAAAGAATCGACTATTAGTTTTAAAGAGTCGACTGATTTTAAAGTGAAAATAGCCACAAAATAAGGTCAGTCTTTCAAAAAAGAATTTTGACGAGCAAAGAAAAAATGCTTATGTTTAAATGTTCATTTGAATTCCTGTATGAGATTTTGAGATATAGCGCTGACAGACAAACAGACATAAAACCACAGACACCGAATTTTTTTTCCAAATATGTCGAAATCACACCTGGAGACTTTAAAGTGGATATTTAGGTTTAAAAGAATGTTTGAAAAATTATCAGGATCATATATTTTTCTGAACTTTGTACGGAGAAAGTAAGTGTGTAAAATAAATAAAATTTTATTTTTTATTTTTTTTTGTAATTATAGCCAAAATTGTATTTTTTCTTTTATTCAGTATAAGAATTAAAACTCTTATTATGTTCGTTGTTCTTATTAACAGTTTCCGGACAACTTATAACGTTTGTACTAGTGATGGGATCATTCCAATTTCGATAGTCTATTCATTCGATTATAAAAATAATCGATTATCTCGAGAACTTATTTTGATAATTCGAAAGATTCCTTAGAATGATCGGTATTCGATTATAGCTCGCAATATAGTTCGCCCTATCTTTTAATATCAGTTCTAAGTGAATAACACCTTCGTGCATCACTTTTGTTTCAAAGCTTTTGCGCTTAACCACCAATTTTATAGATTTACTACAGCTTAACCGCTGATTTATTTTATTTTTTTGATTACGAGGATTGGCAAGATGTTGATTGCAAGTTTGCATTCGCCGTTGCGCCTATTCAGCTGTTAATTCACGAGGCACTTCTCTACTTCGTCTGTTGATCTTCCCCGACTTGGGAAGAATCGCAAAGGACAATTGCCGTGTACTGGGAACTGTAGTTGCCCAATATTTTGTCGAATGACCGCTTGGTCAATGATAGAAGAATTTCCGAAATGTCGTTCTCGGACGTGTAATATTGGGTGTGTATAAATTGGCGGATAATCTACACGTGACGATATTCTTCTTAAAATCCTAAGGAGCTTATCTTTATTCTAAAATGTTGTACCATGCTTCCTGAGCCTTCACGAGGTCCTCAAAGTTTGAACACCCAGTTGTTAAATATACGATTTTCATCAAAAATACGTTCGGCAACGTCACACCCACTTATGTCACTTTTGACACAACGAATTCATTCAAACTTGCTAGTTCCAGTTTGGGCCAATTTTGCTTTTCTCAATATCATCAGTTCGTATTCGTGCCCCCGTTTCAGTGGATTTGTGTTTCTCTGTTATTTTCGTTTTGTTTTGTTTAATTGCACAATGAATTTTACTATTTACTCATAATCTGTTCTACCTTGTATATCCATCTGTAAATAAACCCCGCTCTATCTATCTATTACCTTCTACTCTGAACCATGAGATTATTGATAAACAGGGCAGCTCGTGAATGCTATGTTGCCAAATGTACATTTCTGTTAAATGGCTCCTGATGGCCTATGTGGCATGATAGAACAGTTTTGCATCAAAAATTTTTATTAAGAATTTTATGAATTTTATAATAATGTTTACAAATATTTAATCATACTGTTAGCCTGTTAACTGACTATCGACCTAAGGTCTTTCTGCCTCAGACCTATTATTAAAATACTATTTTTATTTCCTAAAATCGGAAAAAGTTACATAATTACATCTTCAAATTTTTTGAAGGAATTAAAGCCACAGGTTAATATTTCTATCAAAATAAAAACAGTTTTCCGTTGTCAGTATTTGCTAACAAAATATTACCTTTTAAAAAGGGAAAAAATAAATATGTTGATAAGAAACACCCATTTTTATTTTAACAAAAGCATTTTAGTTTCTCGGTGTCAAAACAATCTAACGATTCATTTAGAAACTTGTAGTAGTTTTTGAGGTACAACGTACCCATTATTAAAAAAAAATGGTGAAAATCGTTTCACAAATTAAATATCAACAATGATATTTCGAATTCTAAGAAACAGAAGGCACTAATTTAGGTTTTGCAAATAAGCGTCTTTCAAAGAAATACACTTGTCATAATCTATTATTTTATTTTTTCACCAATTTATTTATAACAGCTTCACGTTACTTAAAAAAATCCATTAATATAAAAGCATTTTTAAATCCTTACCTAATGAATGCTACCGTATTCGCGACAAAAAAAATATCTTCGTAAGATCGAATACATTTTTTAAGTTCCCTGCGCGTCCATCAATTTAGAAATAAGTTTCCGTTGTCTGTAAAGCGATGGTTGCGACTAGCTTGTTAGTTAAGGGTTAAATCTATATGAATTGGATTCCACATATGATATAACAATATAACTTAAAGCGAAATATATGTATTCGTTAATCTGTGATCAAAATATTCTATTCACAGATTTACGAATACATATATACATTTCGTTTTGAATTAAATTGTTTTTTTTAATTTTTACTACTAATCAAATTTGTCTGTAAACATCTTACATATTGATGATACCATGTGTGTAATACAGTAAAATACTTTTAAATTTCTCAACGTTTTTATTAAAGTAGATGTTCGTGGCATTCACTATTTGTTTTTAATGTATTTTGTAACAGATACCTCTTCACATTGTGGATTCTACAACATTTTGAGATTTTCCAAGAACTTTTCTTTATTGCACACAAATGAAATGTTCACGAATAACGGTCTCATCAATTAGTCTATCGATGATGTCATCCACCAGAATTTATTATTAATGATTATTTTACTGTCACTGCAACTGCTCGTTAAGAAATGTAAATTTAAAGTGATGATCCATATTCAAAATATCGATTTTAAAGCTGGATCTTCAAAATGGGATACTCAGTACAGAATTGCACGTGGCGCGAGTTTTATTTTTGATACAAAAAAACGCTATTGATATAATATAAATCAAATCGAAACTCAACGAAGACAATAACCGTAAATCCAAAAACGGACTGAATCAGCATTTCCTTTTTCGGTAACTAATTTCATAAAGACGAGTAGGCCGGAATTTGTTTGCGTTAAAAGTCACTTGAATTGCCGCACAATGTCAGACTGCAGGGGGTCCACCACACGATGCAAGCCTCCACCAAAGCCGAAGGAAGAGTGCGGGCCGTACAGTAAACCCAGCAAAGAAAGCTGGCAAGGTTTCGAGTTTCCACACTCGTTGCGTATTTTGGGACCGAAACACATGGAAGCGGTGAGGTTCTTTGTACCCAGCGTGATTTTTTACAGTTTGGCCTCCCTCATCGTCTCATTCTACTTCGCGGAATTCCGCACATTGCTTCAGCACCTTCCTTTCTACGGCGGCAAGTATCCACCAAAACCCGAAGAAGCAGGCGATAAGTAACACCTTTATGATGTACATATCTGCTGTAAATATACGGAGATGTGACGTAAATAGTAATAGGTTCATTTTAGTATATAGACGGCTTTAACACGACCAAAAGATTATTATAAAACGTGTTGATCGTGTCAGAAAGTAGATTTTTTGAAGACTGAAGTAAAAAAAATTAACGCTTTATAAGTGCAACTGAATTTACTTTTTTGATGGGTTCAACACGGGCGGGGAAACATTGTGGCTTAAAAAAAACGTTTAATTTGTTAGTGCTTCCGTAGTATACTTGTAAGCGCCATATCCCATTCAACATTGCTGGCGAGTGGCACAAACACATTGAAAGCAGTACCCTTAGATTAGAGATCCAAAAATTATACAGGTATTAGGTTTTAGTGCAAAGATAATACATATAAATATAACCAATATTAATAAATACATAAATGTTTAATGAAGAAGGTGAGCCACATAACTTAAGTTTTCACTGTTCATGGGCTATTCCACATAAAATCAACCAATAAAATGCTATGTTTCATAGTTACCATTACCAATCAACCAAACTCAGTATTCTGATTGAATTTTTTTGTAGCATTTTCAAGATACAGCTGTCATAAATTCTCAAATGACAAGCACAAAAACGTTAAGTTGCCTTATACCTAGAAACAAAGTTGGACAATACCCCATTCTAAAGCTATACTGTGAGATCAAGAGTTGGCAGCACATTTTCCGAAAATTCCTAAAATAATTCAAGTAAAATTACATTGGCTGTCTGGAATTCTCCAATGCAGTGCAGTGTATATTTTGTTAGTTGTTTTAAAAATACGGTATAGTATATTGTATAACGAGCATGGAATGACATACATTTCTCGCGAGTATGAAGTTTGCAGCATGAGCCGAAAGGCGAATGCTGCAATTCATAAGAGCGAGAAATAGTCATTCCATGCGAGTTGTACACTATGCTTTACCTACGACAACGTTGTTGAGCTTCATTGTGATAGTTAAGATAATTAATAACCGAGAGCGGACAATTCGTAAGTGATAACTTTTATCAGAGGCACCTGCTTAACCAAGCCGCCAGCCGCAACATTATTTAGGGTTCATATCATTTCTCGAGTTTATACATTCTTAGTGTTTAAAAGTATATATAAATAGTATGGAGACAAACATCGAAAACAATAAATTTGCCGAGGTACTACAGCTAACGCCCTATGTATGTAGAAGCGGCGAAGCAAACATCTTTAAATCTACTCCGTCATTTTGACACATTGAAGGTTAGACTTCACGCGTGACAGTACTGTGTTGGAATATATTCTAGCACAGATAATCGATGCGAGAATGAAATGCGTGAGCAATGCACTACATATACTAATCACTAACAAGCATGGAATGAGCATATATCCAAGTTGTCGTAGGTAAAATACTTTGCACTATAGATGAAACGAAATTGTAATATTAGGTTTCATATATTCAAATATTCAGTTTCCTGACACGTGTTTCGGTCAATGACGACCATTCTCAAGAATATTCTTGTAATTCCTTTGAGAATGGTCGTCCTTGACCGAAACACGTGTCAGGAAACTGAATATATGAATATGAAACGAAACAAGTGTTTTAATTATCTAATGTTTTGTGTGTTTTATCTGCAGATTTTATTTATTTTAAACATTAGCAGTTATATGATTAGTTAATTTCTCACTTAACCCGTGGTGAAACATAATTATATAATTTGATTAATTAAAACACTTAAAGCAATGAAACAAAACCAAGTGTTTTAATTAATCAAATTAGCAGTTATTTTCAGAACCGATCATCACTATTAATAAAACATTTAAGATTCTTTATCTAGCTGTTTTATTTAAATATCGAGGTTTTCCATGCCACACTTTCCATTCTGACAGTTCCTTTATGATTTAGGAGCTGCCAACTTTATGATCTACGGGTATATTTTGAGATGATAGGGTTATAACGATCAACTTTTTAAAACGTTAATATTTTTTCTGCAAAAATATGATAGCATAAAGAAACATTCTTTAGAAATAATGAATCACTTCCTCCATTACTATTAGAGTACCTAGTTTGGTTAAGATCAATGGCGATAAAACTATGTTCTTGGTTGATTTTTCACATATTGCTTTAGCTTTATACAAGGTAATCTATTTGTAGCGGAAACAATTTCCTTTTCTCATTGATGAAATTAAATTAACTTCGCTAGGTACCAAGCCATTTTGAAAACTGTTACCCATTGAATAATGTAAATAACGGTTGTTCCATCCAATAAGAGAACACAAATGTGTGAAATATGTAATTGCGGAGGCCTTTTCTTTCTGACACATATTTATAAATTAAAAACACGAGTAACTTTGTTAACAGCGCAAATTTTTGGTCATTGTATGGGGGTTGAAGAAGGGCTCTAATTTTGAAATTAATTCCTTTGTACATGAAGTATCCGCCTCATCATACAAATTCTGATAGGTTTAATAACTGCATAATACGTTTAGAAATACGAAACAGTTAAACATACTGACAATAAGTAAATGGACAATTAAGAGGGCAGTAAATCGTTTAACGGTAGCGTATACGCTCTATTTTGTTGTTGGGAAAACGTAACATTTAGTCATTTGCTATTTAAATATATTTACGCCATAAATGTATGTTACCCAGAAATGTATGAACAATATACAGTGTGTCCACGGATGGAGTTGGCGAAAGGAAAAAAAACTTTATTATTAATTCTACGGCAAAAAGTCATTCTTTATAAAAAATTCTGCTTGTCGAAAAAAATTGTTTCTCATCAAAAATATTGAGATCAGATGTACAGGGTGTTAATAATTAAGAAAACAAGAATATGCTTTAAGATATAGGAACCATTATTTTTTATTTTATACAAAATGTTTATTAAACAAAGTTGTTTATAAGCTAAAATGTAGCATAAATACAAATTTTTAAATAAAAATTATAATTTTTACTATTTACAATAATTCGTGATGTTATGCGATTTGGAGAATTTAACAAAAAATCAAGATACCCGATTCCGTAAACGTCAATGTTAAGTCTGACAGTATTCAAAAATGTTAACTAAAGAAGAGCGAGTTTATTTAGTACAGTGCTATGGAATTGGAAATTAATCTTATCAATACGCAATTGATCTTTTCCATGAAATATTTCCAAATACGGCTGTGTCTAAGGAAGCACTACGAAAACTAATAAAAAAATTCACTGAAACTGGCTCAGTAATGAATGTGAAGAAAACGAAGAAAAAACACGATGAAGATGACACATTTACATTATTAGCATTAGGGTCAGTTGTAGATAACCCTAAATTGTCTTTAAGGAAGCGCGCAAGAATGCTGAATGTAAGCAAAAGTACATTACAAGTTATTTTTAAGGAAATCAAAATTCGATCTTTTAAGCCAAAGCAGCTGCATACGCTTGAACTTGGAGATGAAGCAAGACGTTTGGAGTTTTGTTTATGGGTTGGTGCAAATTACATCGAAAACAGAAGGTTTCCCAGATTAATTTGTTTCACCGACGAATCTACATTCTGCACCAATGGGCAAGTATCTACCCAAAATAGTCGACACTGGGCTTTCGAAAATCCTAATTACGTCATCAATAGAAGAAGTCAACGTTACAAAAAAGTTAACGTATGGTGTGGAATTCTCTTTGATAGAATCATTGGACCATATTTTATAGAGAACAATTTAAACCAGCACGTATACTTCGACATTTTGGAAACAGTTATCTTACCACTTCTAAATACGTTGGAGCCAGAAATTCGCAATAAAATGTTTTGGCAGCTGTCCAGCTCATTCAACGGTTTTGATCAGACAATGGTTAGATCAGCATTTTGGTGAAAGGTGGATAGAAAGGTTTGGCCCAATCCATTATCCTGCAAGGTCACCTGACATTACCCCTTTAGGCTTTTTCTTGTGGGGTGCCGTAAAACAAAGGGTCTATTCAAATAATCTGCCACCTGACACGGAAGTATTAAAATAGCGCATTCAGGAAGCTATAAATGAACTAAATGTGCCACAAATCATTCATAAAGTGTACAATGAATTCATTAGGAGAGTGGAAAAGTGTGTCGAAGTGGGAGGTAGTTATGTCGAATAAAAATTATCAATTATTTAATAAACATTTTGTATAAAATAAAAAATAATGGTTCTTATCTCTTGAAGCATTTTGTTGTTTTTTTTAAATTTATTAACACCTTGTACATCTGATCTCAATTTTTTTGACGACAAACATTTTTTCTCGACAAGCAGAATTTTTTAAAAAGAATGACTTTTTGCCGTAAAATTAACAAACTGTATACTGAAGGAAAAAAAATGAAACACTTGAAATTCGTTAAATTTCGACCATTTGCAAACCGCCATAACTCGGCGTATTTTCAATCGATTTTAATAAATCTTTGAGGGCGAAAAACTTTGAAGTATCTTCTTTAAAGTCATGCATGCGGAATTAAGCGTAACCTCTTCCGCCCTCCTCTAGCGTCCCTGTGAAAAAAAAGTTTTTTCTGGAAACCATGTCCAACTTTGACGATGTCTACGGAGTTTGTCGACTCGATCTACCATAAAGGCAATAAAATTTGATCAATTCCCTGTGCAGGACTCAAAGAACGAAGTTCCTTTGACAATTTGGCACCAAGTTTAAGGTGTTTGAAAAAAAGTGCATTTTGAGGTTTTTCGCAGATAACTCAGTGATTTTTCAACCAAATTTGATGATTCAATTTTGATTCAATTTTGAATCAAAATTCATTGTTTGCGCGAAATCATGAATATCGCATAGGGAATTGATTAAATTTTAGTGCCTTTATGGTGGATCGAGTCAACAAATTTTTTCCAACTCCGTAGACATCGTCAAGGTTGGACAATGTTTCCTGAAAAAACTTTTTTTTTCACAGGGGTGCTAGAGGGTGGCGGAAGGGATTATGCTTAAGTTCGCATACACGACTTTAAAAGAAGACACTTCAAAGATTTTCGCTCTTAATAATTCAGCAAAATCAATTGAAAATACATGGAGTTATGGCGGTTTGAAAATGATCGAAATTTCACGAATTTTTTTTCTTCCAGCAAGCGTTTTTATTAAATGGTACATTGCTCAACTTATTGTTATTATTTCTGAGGTATATTCTGGTACAAACGAAAATTAAATGGATGACACAATTTGTAATTCTCTAAAAAATATTCCTTTACGATTTTTCTCTAAAATGAATAGGGGAGCTAATAATTACAAATAATTAATTTTACATGTTAAATTCCTATTAAATTCGCCCCTTATCCCAGACATACGGTATATGTTTGCCAAACAAAAATTCTCCATTAATAAAAAAGTTAGGTTTTTGTTAATTATCAGTAAAAGTAAAATTTCTCATTACCATTAATTAGTTGTAGGGTGGGACACATATTTGAACAATTGGATTGATAATAACTATCAGATATAATGATGTTAAATCCAATAATTATTCATTCCTCACCAGACGACAAACTACTCACAAACTAAACAATGGCGTCGGACTCTTCAGTGAAGTAGAGTTGCTGATATAGAAACGGATTCACTATAAGGGATAGAATCCATCGGAATTAATCGATAATGCGTTTTATCTCCATCTATCTGTTTCTAGCGTAAAGAGCCACAGAGGTTGTGCATTTTCATGCCATTATCTGATATCTGATCTGTGGGCGAAACAACAATTGTTTTAAAAATAATAATATTGCAAGCAATCATTATTATTTTCCCGATGCCGGACTCTAGGTCCTCATCAAATGCAAATGCACAACTGAGGCGATTCTTGAGGCTAGAGATGGAGATATAGTAAAATAATTAATCGACTGATGTTAGATATGTCTATTCACAAGTACAAAAGTTCAAGTTATAAATTTCAATACACATTATTATTATAACTGAATTTTCTACATATAACCACAATTAGTGCTCTTTGAGTATAATTTCTAGTACTCTGTTATTGGGATTATTAACTCTAGTGTAAACTTTATTTGTCTGCACGAATCTGTGCCCAGTATCCTACATGTATCTACAACTGTATCTTTCAGAGTAAAAAGTAAAGTACCATCATTGATACTTGTACCATTGTTTGGGAAACTACGTTCTAACCTGCCTTTTTATTTAATTTCTAATAGTTGCTGTTTTATATTACTATTATTATTATTATTATTATTAGTAAATGTGTTAATAATATTACAATAATTTGAAAAACATAAAATATTGACCGATAAAAGTGTGTAATGTTTTTTTTTTTAAATTGGCGTTTAAGAAGAATATTATAGCGTTAATTCACAGTTTTTTTCAATTTAAATGAGGCGGTACGGAAATGGGAAAATGGAAAATTATACATAGATTAAAGTTTTCTTTTCGTTTCTTTAATGAATATGCAAGAAAAGTAGTTACTTATGGTTAAGTATATTTTAATAAATTGCCACCCTTATTATAAATCATATAAATATACAATAAGAAATATACTTATTGTTTGAGAAATATTTTTGGATATTTAAAATAGAATACCTTGTATACACTTTTATTAAGATAATATTTGGTAAGGAATGTGAAAAACAGCACATCACTAAACGTGTTTTTACTTAATGTCGTAATGTTCCAATAAAATGTAAAATACACACTACTTTACACAAAAACTTCAGGTTTTAACTTTAGCAATAAACACCAATTCAGTTTCTATACCACAGTTATTTGCACAAGTTGTTATTCCATAATGTAATCAAACGCATTAACACTGTTGTGGCTTGCTATAAATAATATATATATATATATATAAACGTTCTATAAATCATATAAATTAAATTTAAAAAAAAAACTATTAACAAAAAACCAAGAATAATAAAATGAATGTCGTTAAAAACCTAAAATTAATAAACTTATTTTATACACTGTTGGATTTGAACACAAGATAATAGAAAAGGCCACGTCTGTTGAAACAGTCGAGTGGTTTGTTACTGTTGAAAAGGCTGTTTGGTATGGTATCTGTGTGGGTGTACGGAGGGATAACGTAGTACACTGTAATAATATTTGATATTAGTCTTATTATTAAAGTTAAGGCCGATGTAAATTGTGTGCCTAAAAAGAGTATTTTATAACAGTCTGATTAAACAGTGTAATTACTGGCGCTCGTGAACAATGATATTGATACAATTTAAAGGAATTTATTGTTAGCATTTAAGGAGATAATATGTTCTTTATTGTACTGACTATGTTAGTTGATCATCGTGAAAATATAAAAATACAAATAATAATAATAATAAATAATGGATTTCTGTTATTTTACGTGTATTAATTACCCTTATTCTAAATATTCCCCAAATGCGTATTCAATACAATACATCTAAAATTATTTGTGATCAAGATAATTTGAAAAGTTATTTATGAACCAATGATGGAAAATGATGTATACGGGCTTCCATAAAAATTGCAACACCTAGAATTTGTTGAACGATTTTATTGAAATTTTCATAAAACGTCTATTTTCATGAAACAAAGTAATGATTCAAATTTGAAAACAAAAGAACAAAAAGTTTTTTCAATAGTGAGTTGCTCCGTCAGGATTTGTAATGCAATCGTTTAGACGGCGTGGCATGCTATCAATCAAGTGATCTATGGCTGGCTGTGGTATATTGTCCCGAGCTTCTTGATTTCGTAACTGTAGATCGTGTAAGTTATCTGGAGGGTGTGGTAAATTACCCAGTCGCCTACAGATCGCATCCCATACATGGACGATGAAACCGGCGACCGAGCAGACCATGGTAGGACCGCAATGTTAGCTTCTTCCACAAAAAAAAACGTGTCGTAGCCCTTGCCGTTTGAGGACGCGTATTATCCTGTTGGAAAAAGGGATTTTCCAGCTCCTGAAGATATGGAAGCGCAACTGGTTCCAGCACATTGCCAATGTAACCAGCTGCGTTAGGGTTGCCGTCAATGAAGAACAAGGGTGATCTGCTACGATAACATAATGCACCCCATAATCATCATTCCTTGTGTGAGGGCTGTGTTGCGTTCCACAAAAAATGTTTACGTTCTCCACGCATCCGTCTGACCCTCCTACGACCATCGTGGGCCCACAAGCAAAATTGGCACTCATCACTAAATACAATTTGATGCCATTCTAGCGCCTAATTCGCTTTTTTGTTGCTCCATTTTAGCCTGCGTAGACGGTGAAGTGTAGGAGGAAGCCATAAAAATGGACGATATGAACTCAGCCCATAAGACCTTATTCGGCGATAAACTGATGACATTGACATTCTGGGTCCTACACCTCTCATCCAATCATTTGCAATTGATCGAGTTGTTGAAAATGTTTCTTGTGGCCAAAAGTCTTAAGCGACGTTCTTCGCGATCTGTAGTCCTCCTTGGACATCCAGATCCAGGGCAACGTTGTTGAACCCCTTCCTCAGACCATTTGGTCCAACATCTCGATACCGTTTTAACATTTTGGTTACATGACGAGCAATTTCTCTTAGCGATAGTCCGGCCTCTCTCATGCCAATAATACGGCTACGTTCAAAATCAGTTAATTGGAAAAAATGTTGATGTTGACGTACTCTTGGCATTGTTCTCAAGTTCAGAAGGAAATTGTGAACAAACAGTTTGCAAAATTGACAGTTAATTACACAGTGAGTTGTTTATTTCTTAAAATGTATTGTTACTTATAGCAACGGAAAAAACAAAAAAAACAACAAACTAGAGTTTATTTACGTTTTAATCATCACTTTGTTTCATGAAAATAGACGTTTCATGAAAATTTCAATAAAATCGTTCACCAAATTCTATTTTTATGGAAGTCAGTATATTTTGTTGAGTTCCTAAAACTCTGTCACTTTCATTAAAATCAGGAACTTTAAATTAAAACGCACATTATCCAACACCTTTTAATGCAAATTCCGTTGTCAAGACGATTTTAGACAGGAAAGTTTCCTATTTGTCCACGGCAAAGTATTTACTCACGCTGCTAAGCAAATTTTGTAAAAGTTACGCTATGTAAAACTAAGACTACCTTAAGTTGTTCAATGGACCGAAAATTATCTTGCTTTGACACACACAACATGCATTCCCTAAACTAAAATTCGTAATTCTGATGTTACATGTCGAGAAATGGTTTGCAGGGGCGTCTTGATTTAAAAATTTTAACTTTACCTTAATTTTTACACCAGTTGCTTACTATTTTTGCTTATATGTGAGGTGTTGAATAAAAGGTTATACTGTAGGCGACTCGAGAAAGTTGGCCTAATCTTTTCTTTCGGTGGGTGATGCCTTACTTTACCCACTTGTACAGGGTGGGCAAAATTCAATGTTTCTATTATAATAAATAAAACATCTAATATTATCCCAAAAATACAAGCCAACTAGGGAGAAAGTGAGAAAATATATTTAATGATTGAAAAATAATAGTTTTTAATAAATTTTAATGAAAATACAGATACAAGCCCCACATGCTTTACCTATATCGTTAAAAAGAGAAAAAAGAAAAAATAAACTAATAATAGGCCTAAGTTATATTTAAAAAAAACACAACTTTATGTTATAACTTTGATATTAATGATTCTATTAAGATTACCCGTTTTTCTGCTAGAGGACGTGGAAAATAAAGTATAGTGCAATTAATTAACAAAAAATTTGAGAAAAACACTAAAATGCATATACGTTCACAATTTTGCGCACTCTGGCGGGCAGTGCACGCATTATCTTAAAAGTATCTTAGTTTGCTCTACAACTTTGGTCTCTTATAATTTTTCCTGAAAATGCATGGTTTTGGCAGAAAATCCAAAAATCAGCGGAAGGTGGCAAAAGAAATATGTTTTTATTGATAAATCTCAAGAATCCTTAATATTTCATTATACAAATTGTACATCATTGGAAAGCTTATTAAATATTCTATGCATTGGTGGCAAGCTATATAGAGTGTTCCATTTGAAAAAAAAATGATTATCCAATATTTTGCGTATGTTGACACCCTGTATAGCAGTATGAACAAAAAAGAACCAAAGCCAATTTGTATTATTCTTCATGATGTTTAACATTCTTTAGTGTATAAAAAATGATGCAAGCTTTGCTAGGAGCGCTTCTGCAATTTTTTCAATGTGTCCCTGTTTTTTCCACAAATTTGCTCATAACTAACCAATCGTCCATAATAGAGCCATACTATCTTATACTATTTTTATAAGCTTCTCAAGAGGGTTGAACATAAAGTAGGTTGCTCCATTTAATAAAAAAACATAACTTTGTTCTGTTATATATATTGAGACACCCTGTACAAAAACATACATATTTTTAAAATATGTAGAATGGGTGTGGGTAACAGTTTATGAAAAATAGAAGTCGATATCTCAAATAGCGAATAAGTTATGGGGCTTTTACAGATCCCTGGGTCACCCGGTATATTCGTTAATCTGTGATCAATATATTCTATTCACAGATTTACGAATTTTAGATTTCGTTTTTAATTAAATTATTTTTTAATTGATTGATGGTTGAGGCGTTAACTTCGTGATACATTTTGGAACTTTAAATAAAACAGTTTCTTTGTTAATATCACACTTTATTGTTTAGTGACTCGAGTTTCGATCATAAGCTGATCATTTTCAAACTTAAAGTAAATTAAATTACAATAAACACACGTATTTATGCCCATAATTAACGACCAGGTCGACCTAGTATTCTCCTCCTTATTCCATTCCGCATAAATACGTGTGTTTATTGTAATTTAATTTACTTTAAGTTTGAAAATGATCAGCTTATGATCGAAACTCGAGTCACTAAACAATAAAGTGTGATATTAACAAAGAAACTGTTTTATTTAAAATTATTTTTTATTTTTTTTTTTAATTTTTACTAGTAATCGAATTTGTCTGTAAACATCTTACATATTGATGATATCATATTTGTAATACAGTAAAATACTTTTATATTTCTCAACGTTTTTATTGCAAGTAGATGTTCGTGGCATTCACTATTTGTTTTTAATGTATTTTGTAACAGATGCCTCTTCACATTGTGGATTCTACAACATTTTGAGAGTTTCCAAGAACTTTTCTTTATTGCACACAAATAAAATTTTCACGAATAACGGTCTCATCAATTAGTCTATCGATGATGTCATCCAAAAGAATTTATTATTAATAATTATTTTACTGTCAATGCGACTACTCGTTAAGAAATGTAAATTTAAAGTGATGATCCATTTTCAAAATATCGATTTTAAAGCTGGATCTTCAAAATGGGACACCCAGTACAGAATTGCGCGAGTTTTATTTAGATACAAAAAAACGCTATTGATATAATATAAATCAAATCGAAACTCAACGAAGACAATAACCGTAAAGCCAAAAAACGGACTGAATCAGCATTTCCTTTTTCGGTAACTAATTTCATAAAGACGAGTAGGCCGGAATTTGTTTGCGTTAAAAGTCACTTGAATTGCCGCACAATGTCAGACTGCAAGGGGTCCACCACACGATGCAAGCCTCCACCAAAGCCGAAGGAAGAGTGCGGGCCGTACAGTAAACCCGGTAAAGAAAGCTGGCAAGGTTTCGAGTTTCCACACTCGTTGCGGATTTTGGGACCGAAACACATGGAAGCGGTGAGGTTCTTTGTACCCAGCGTGATTTTTTACAGTTTGGCCTCCCTCATCGTCTCATTCTACTTCGCGGAATTCCGCACATTGCTTCAGCACCTTCCTTTCTACGGCGGCAAGTATCCACCAAAACCCGAAGAAGAAGGCGATAAGTAACACCTTTATGATGTACATATCTGCTGTAAATATACGGAGATGTGACGTAAATAGTAATAGGTTCATTTTAGTATATAGACGGCTTTAACACGACCAAAAGATTATTATAAAACGTGTTGATCGTGTCAGAAAGTAGATTTTTTGAAGACTGAAGTAAAAAAAAATAACGCTTTATAAGTGCAACTGAATTTACTTTTTTGATGGGTTCAACACGGGCGGGGAAACATTGTGGCTTAAAAAAAACGTTTAATTTGTTAGTGCTTCCGTAGTATACTTGTAAGCGCCATATCCCATTCAACATTGCTGGCGAGTGGCACAAACACATTGAAAGCAGTACCCTTAGATTAGAGATCCAAAAATTATACAGGTATTAGGTTTTAGTGCAAAGATAATACATATAAATATAACCAATATTAATAAATACATAAATGTTTAATGAAGAAGGTGAGCCACATAACTTAAGTTTTCACTGTTCATGGGCTATTCCACATAAAATCAACCAATAAAATGCTATGTTTCATAGTTACCATTACCAATCAACCAAACTCAGTATTCTGATTTAATTTTTTTGTAGCATTTTCAAGATACAGCTGTCATAAATTCTCAAATGACAAGCACAAAAACGTTAAGTTGCCTTATACCTAGAAACAAAGTTGGACAATACCCCATTCTAAAGCTATACTGTGAGATCAAAGAGTTGGCAGCACATTTTCCGAAAATTCCTAAAATAATTCAAGTAAAATTACATTGGCTGTCTGGAATTCTCCAATGCAGTGCAGTGTATATTTTCTTAGTTGTTTTAAAAATACGGTAAATACTTTGCACTATAGATGAAACGAAATTGTAATATTAGGTTTCATATATTCAAATATTCAGTTTCCTGACACGTGTTTCGGTCAATGACGACCATTCTCAAGAATATTCTTGTAATTCCTTTGAGAATGGTCGTCCTTGACCGAAACACGTGTCAGGAAACTGAATATATGAATATGAAACGAAACAAGTGTTTTAATTATCTAATGTTTTGTGTGTTTTATCTGCCGATTTTATTTATTTTAAACATTAGCAATTATATGATTAGTTAATTTCTCACTTAACCCGTGGTGAAACATAATTATATAATTTGATTAATTAAAACACTTAAAGCAATGAAACAAAACCAAGTGTTTTAATTAATCAAATTAGCAGTTATTTTCAGAACCGATCATCACTATTAATAAAACATTTAAGATTCTTTATCTAGCTGTTTTATTTAAATGTCGAGGTTTTCCATGCCACACTTTCCATTCTGACAGTTCCTTTATGATTTAGGAGCTGCCAACTTTATGATCTACGGGTATATTTTGAGATGATAGGGTTATAACGATCAACTTTTTAAAACGTTAATATTTTTTCTGCAAAAATATGATAGCATAAAGAAACATTCTTTAGAAATAATGAATCACTTCCTCCATTACTGTTAGAATACCTAGTTTGGTTAAGATCAATGGCGATAAAATTATGATCTTGGTTGATTTTTCACATATTGCTTTAGCTTTATACAAGGTAATCTATTTGTAGCGGAAACAATTTCCTTTTCTCATTGATGAAATTAAATTAACTTCGCTAGGTACCAAGCCATTTTGAAAACTGTTACCCATTGAATAATGTAAATAACGGTTGTTCCATCCAATCAGAGAACACAAATGTGTGAAATATGTAATTGCGGAGGCCTTTTCTTTCTGACACATATTTATAAATTAAAAACACGAGTAACTTTGTTAACAGCGCAAATTTTTGGTCATTGTATGGGGGTTGAAGAAGGGCTCTAATTTTGAAATTAATTCCTTTGTACATGAAGTATCCGCCTCATCATACATATTCTGATAGGTTTAATAACTGCATAATACGTTTAGAAATACGAAACGGTTAAACATACTGACAATAAGTAAATGGACAATTAAGAGGGCAGTAAATCGTTTAACGGTAGCGTATACGCTCTATTTTGTTGTTGGGAAAACGTAACTTTTAGGGCCGCTTTTACAATCGTCGGATAAATGATGGTTAACTTATACCCTCTTTAACTAATCCCATCGTTTATCTCTCAGTTAACGCACGCTGCCTTTTACAAACGCTTAGATAGATTTTCTCCCGAAACGCCAACGTTGGCAGCATTGCGGATACATGCGGTTGCGCAGCTTAAAGAATTGGCATTTTTCGTTTTGCTTGCGGAAAGGTTAGAAAGTGGTGTTTGTGATCAATGATGCGAGCCTTGACCCCCTCGAGCTTCTTTTCAATATTCCACCTAGAAATATGCCAGAATGCATGTTTTTTAGAAACTAGTTTGTCGCCCTCTAACGGCCCCCGTATGTAATACCGATTGCAGATCGCTATAATGCCGGTATGGTGCGTGTGCTTGCTGTGCGCATTGCCTGAGATTTATCTGTTGCTCCGAGCACCGGATAAGATAACTGCGAGTTATCTGCTTCTTAACCCTAACCCTGCTTTAACTAGGCATTGTAAAAGCGTATTTTCGCATTTAATCCGGAGATAGTGTTAACCTTGATTTAACCGACTATTGTAAAAGCGGCCCTTAGTCATTTGCTATTTAAATATATTTACGCCATAAATGTATGTTATCCTGAAATGTATGAACAATATACAGTGTGTCCACGGATGGAGTTGACGAAAGGAAAAAAAACTTTATTATTAATTTTACGGCAAAAAGTCATTCTTTATAAAAAATTCTGCTTGTCGAAAAAAATTGTTTCTCATCAAAAAAATTGAGATCAGATGTACAGGGTGTTAATAATTAAGAAAACAAGAAAATGCTTTAAGATATAGGAACCATTATTTTTTATTTTATACAAAATGTTTATTAAACAAAGTTGTTTATAAGCTAAAATGTAGCATAAATACAAATTTTTAAATAAAAATTATAATTTTTACTATTTACAATAATTCGTGATTTTATGCGATTTGGAGAATTTAACAAAAAATCAAGATACCCGATTCCGTAAACGTCAATGTTAAGTCTGACAGTATTCAAAAATGTTAACTAAAGAAGAGCGAGTTTATTTAGTACAGTGCTATGGAATTGGAAATGAATCTTATCAATACGCAATTGATCTTTTCCACGAAATATTTCCAAATACGGCTGTGTCTAAGGAAGTACTACGAAAACTAATAAAAAAATTCACTGAAACTGGCTCAGTAATGAATGTGAAGAAAACGAAGAAAAAATACGATGAAGATGACACATTTACATTATTAGCATTAGGGTCAGTTGTAGATAACCCTAAATTGTCTTTAAGGAAGCGCGCAAGAATGCTGAATGTAAGCAAAAGTACATTACAAGTTATTTTTAAGGAAATCAAAATTCGATCTTTTAAGCCAAAGCAGCTGCATACGCTTGAACTTGGAGATGAAGCAAGACGTTTGGAGTTTTGTTTATGGGTTGGTGCAAATTACATCGAAAACAGAAGGTTTCCCAGATTAATTGGTTTCACCGACGAATCTACATTCTGCACCAATGGGCAAGTATCTACCCAAAATAGTCGACACTGGGCTTTCGAAAATCCTAATTACGTCATCAATAGAAGAAGTCAACGTTACAAAAAAGTTAACGTATGGTGTGGAATTCTCTTTGATAGAATCATTGGACCATATTTTATAGAGAACAATTTAAAGCAGCACGTATACTTCGACATTTTGGAAACAGTTATCTTACCACTTCTAAATACGTTAGAGCCAGAAATTCGCAATAAAATGTTTTGGCAGCACGATGGCTGTCCAGCTCATTCAACGGTTTTGATCAGACAATGGTTAGATCAGCATTTTGGTGAAAGGTGGATAGAAAGGTTTGGCCCAATCCATTATCCTGCAAGGTCACCTGACATTACCCCTTTAGGCTTTTTCTTGTGGGGTGCCGTAAAACAAAGGGTCTATTCAAATAATCTGCCACCTGACACGGAAGTATTAAAATAGCGCATTCAGGAAGCTATAAATGAACTAAATGTGCCACAAATCATTCATAAAGTGTACAATGAATTCATTAGGAGAGTGGAAAAGTGTGTCGAAGTGGGAGGTAGTTATGTCGAATAAAAATTATCAATTATTTAATAAACATTTTGTATAAAATAAAAAATAATGGTTCTTATCTCTTGAAGCATTTTGTTGTTTTTTTTTAAATTTATTAACACCTTGTACATCTGATCTCAATTTTTTTGACGACAAACATTTTTTCTCGACAAGCAGAATTTTTTAAAAAGAATGACTTTTTGCCGTAAAATTAACACACTGTATACTGAAGGAAAAAAAATGAAACACTTGAAATTCGTTAAATTTCGACCATTTGCAAACCGCCATAACTCGGCGTATTTTTAATCGATTTTAATAAATCTTTGAGGGCGAAAAACTTTGAAGTATCTTCTTTAAAGTCATGCATGCGGAATTAAGCGTAACCTCTTCCGCCCTCCTCTAGCGTCCCTGTGAAAAAAAAGTTTTTTCTGGAAACCATGTCCAACTTTGACGATGTCTACGGAGTTTGTCGACTCGATCTACCATAAAGGCAATAAAATTTGATCAATTCCCTGTGCAGGACTCAAAGAACGAAGTTCCTTTGACAATTTGGCACCAAGTTATGGGTGTTTGAAAAAAAAGTGCATTTTGAGGTTTTTCGCAGATAACTGAATCAAAATTGAATCATCAAATTTGATTCAATTTTGAATCAAAATTCATTGTTTCCGCGAAATCATGAATATCGCATAGGGAATTGATTAAATTTTAGTGCCTTTATGGTGGATCGAGTCAACAAATTTTTTCCAACTCCGTAGACATCGTCAAAGTTGGACAATGTTTTCTGAAAAAACTTTTTTTTTTCACAGGGGCGCTAGAGGGGGGCGGAAGGGGTTATGCTTAAGTTCGCATACACGACTTTAAAAAAGACACTTCAAAGATTTTCGCTCTCAATAATTTAGCAAAATCAATTGAAAATACATGGAGTTATGGCGGTTTGAAAATGGTCGAAATTTCACGAATTTTTTTTCTTCCAGCAAGCATTTTTATTAAATGGTACATTGCTCAACTTATTGTTATTATTTCTGAGGTATATTCTGGTACAGACGAAAATTAAATGGATGATACAATTTGTAATTCTCTAAAAAATATTCCTTTACGATTTTTCTCTAAAATGAAATGTAATAATACAAATAATTAATTTTACATGTTAAATTCCTATGTTCGCCCCTTATCCCAGACATACGGTATATGTTTGCCAAACAAAAATTCTCCATTAATAAAAAAGTTAGGTTTTTGTTAATTATCAGTAAAAGTAAAATTTCTCATTACCATTAATTAGTTGTAGGGTGGGACACATATTTGAACAATTGGATTGGTTATAACTATCAGATATAATGATGTTAAATCCAATAATTATTAATTCCTCACCAGACGACAAACTACTCACAAACTAAACAATGGCGTCGGACTCTTCAGTGAAGTAGAGTTGCTGATATAGAAACGGATTCACTATAAGGGATAGAATCCATCGGAATTAATCGATAATGCGTTTTATCTCCATCTATCTGTTTCTAGCGTCAAGAGCCACAGAAGTTGTGCATTTTCATGCCATTATCTGATATCTGATCTGTGGGCGAAACAACAATTGTTTTAAAAATAATAATATTGCAAGCAATCATTATTATTTTCCCGATGCCGGACTCTAGGTCCTCATCAAATGCAAATGCACAACTGAGGCGATTCTTGAGGCTAGAGATGGAGATATAGTAAAATAATTAATCGACTGATGTTAGATATGTCTATTCACAAGTACAAAAGTTCAAGTTATAAATTTCAATACACATTATTATTATAACTTAATATTCTACATATAACCACAATTAGTGCTCTTTGAGTATAATTTCTAGTACTCTGTTATTGGGATTATTAACTCTAGTGTAAACTTTATTTGTCTGCACGAATCTGTGCCCAGTATCCTACATGTATCTACAACTGTATCTTTCAGAGTAAAAAGTAAAGTACCATCATTGATACTTGTACCATTGTTTGGGAAACTACGTTCTAACCTGCCTTTTTATTTAATTTCTAATAGTTGCTGTTTTATATTACTATTATTATTATAATGTAACTATTAGTAAATGTGTTAATAATATTACAATAATTTGAAAAACATAAAATATTGACCGATAAAAGTGTGTAATGTTTTTTTTTTAAATTGGCGTTTAAGAAGAATATTATAGCGTTAATTCACAGTTTTTTTCAATTTAAATGAGGCGGTACGGAAATGGGAAAATGGAAAATTATACATAGATTAAAGTTTTCTTTTCGTTTCTTTAATGAATATGCAAGAAAAGTAGTTACTTATGGTTAAGTATATTTTAATAAATTGCCACCCTTATTATAAATCATATAAATATACAATAAGAAATATACTTATTGTTTGAGAAATATTTTTGGATATTTAAAATAGAATACCTTGTATACACTTTTATTTAGATAATATTTGGTAAGGAATGTGAAAAACAGCACATCACTAAACGTGTTTTTACTTAATGTCGTAATGTTCCAATAAAATGTACACACTACTTTACACAAAAACTTCAGGTTTTAACTTTAGCAATAAACACCAATTCAGTTTCTATACCACAGTTATTTGCACAAGTTGTTATTCCACAATGTAATCAAACGCATTAACACTGTTGTGGCTTGCTATAAATAATATATATAAACGTTCTATAAATCATATAAATTAAATTAAAAAAAAAAACTATTAACAAAAAACCAAGAATAATAAAATGAATGTCGTTAAAAACCTAAAATTAATAAACTTATTTTATACACTGTTGGATTTGAACACAAGATAATAGAAAAGGCCACGTCTCTTGAAACAGTCGAGTGGTTTGTTACTGTTGAAAAGGCTGTTTGGTATGGTATCTGTGTGGGTGTACGGAGGGATAACGTAGTACACTGTAATAATATTTGATATTAGTCTTATTATTAAAGTTAAGGCCGATGTAAATTGTGTGCCTAAAAAGAGTATTTTATAACAGTCTGATTAAACAGTGTAATTACTGGCGCTCGTGAACAATGATATTGATACAATTTAAAGGAATTTATTGTTAGCATTTAAGGAGATAATATGTTCTTTATTGTACTGACTATGTTAGTTGATCATCGTGAAAATATAAAAATACAAATAATAATAATAATAAATAATGGATTTCTGTTATTTTACGTGTGTATTAATTACCCTTATTCTAAATATTCCCCAAATGCATATTCAATACAATACATCTGAAATTATTTGTGATCAAGATAATTTGAAAAGTTATTTATGAACGAATGATGAAAAATGATGTATACTGGCTTCCATAGAAATTGCAACACCTAGAATTTGTTGAACGATTTTATTGAAATTTTCATAAAACGTCTATTTTCATGAAACAAAGTAATGATTAAAATTTGAAAACAAAAGAACAAAAAGTTAAAAAGTTTTTTCAATAGTGATTTGCTCCGTCACGATTTGTAATGCAATCGTTTAGACGGCGTGGCATGCTGTCAATCAAGTAATCTATGGCTGGCTGTGGTATATCGTCTCGAGCTTCTTGATTTCGTAGCTGGAGATCGTGTAAGTTATCTAGAGGGTGTGGTAAATTACCCAGTCGCCTACAGATCGCATCCCATACATGGACGACGAAACCGGCGACCGAGCAGATCATGGTAGGACGGCAATGCTAGCTCCTTCCAAAAAAAAACGTGTCGTAGCCCTTGCCGTTTGAGGACGCGCATTATCCTGTTGGAAAAAGGGATTTTCCAGCTCCTGAAGATATGGAAGCGCAACTGGTTCCAGCACATTGCCAATGTAACCAGCTGCGTTAGGGTTGCCGTCAATGAAGAACAAGGGTGATCTGCTACGATAACATAATGCACCCCATAATCATCATTCCTTGTGTGAGGGCTGTGTTGCGTTCCACAAAAAATGTTTACGTTCTCCACGCATCCGTCTGACCCTCCTACGACCATCGTGGGCCCACAAGCAAAATTGGCTAAATATCACTAAATACAATTTGATGCCATTCTAGCGCCTAATTCGCTTTTTTGTTGCTCCATTTTAGCCTGCGTAGACGGTGAAGTGTAGGAGGAAGCCATAAAAATGGACGATATGAACTCAGCCCATAAGACCTTATTCGGCGATAAACTGATGACATTGACATTCTGGGTCCTACACCTCTCATCCAATCATTTGCAATTGATCGAGTTGTTGAAAATGTTTCTTGTGGCCAAAAGTCTTAAGCGACGTTCTTCGCGATCTGTAGTCCTCCTTGGACATCCAGATCCAGGGCAACGTTGTTGAACCCCTTCCTCAGACCATTTGGTCCAACATCTCGATACCGTTTTAACATTTTGGTTACATGACGAGCAATTTCTCTTAGCGATAGTCCGGCCTCTCTCATGCCAATAATACGGCTACGTTCAAAATCAGTTAATTGGAAAAAATGTTGATGTTGACGTACTCTTGGCATTGTTCTCAAGTTCAGAAGGAAATTGTGAACAAACAGTTTGCAAAATTGACAGTTAATTACACAGTGAGTTGTTTATTTCTTAAAATGTATTGTTACTTATAGCAACGGAAAAAACAAAAAAAACAACAAACTAGAGTTTATTTACGTTTTAATCATCACTTTGTTTCATGAAAATAGACGTTTCATGAAAATTTCAATAAAATCGTTCACCAAATTCTATTTTTATGGAAGTCAGTATATTTTGTTGAGTTCCTAAAACTGTCACTTTCATTAAAATCAGGAACTTTAAATTAAAACGCACATTATCCAACACCTTTTAATGCAAGTTCCGTTGTCAAGACGATTTTAGACAGAAAAGTTTCCTATTTGTCCACGGTCCACGGCAAAGTATTTACTCACGCTGCTAAGCAAATTTTGTAAAAGTTACGCTATGTAAAACTAAGAGTACCTTAAGTTGTTCAATGCATTCCCTAAACTAAAATTAGTAATTCTGATGTTACATGTCGAGAAATGATTTGCAGGGGCGTCTTGATTTAGAAATTTAAACTTTACGTTAAATTTTACACCAGTTGCTTGGAAGAAGCAAGGTATGGATGTTGGCGTATGCGGATGATATGGTGTTAATGGCGAGAGACTGGGAAGGGATGAGGGATATGTTGAAGAGAAAGGAGAGGTATATGGATAAGAGAGGGCTGTGTGTGAATGTAGGGAAAACGAAGTGGATGAGATTTAGGAATAAAGGAAGGGAGGGAAGAGTGAGAGAAATAGAGTGGAATGGTGAGAGAGTGGAGAGGGTTAAGGTGTTCAAATACCTGGGTTTCATTTTTAAAGGTACGGGAGGGTATGTGGAACACTTAAAATGGATGCAGGGTAAGGCAAGGAAAGTGTGGGGTATGGTTTGGGGGAAGTGGGGAAAATGGATGGAAAACAATTTTAGAATGGCATGTAAATTGCGGGACGCATGTGTGAGAACGATCTTAATGTATGAGGTGGAAGTATGGGGTACGAAGGAGTATAAATGTGTAGAGAGAGAGCAGCGGTGGTTCTTGAAGCGTATGTTGGGGGTGGAAGAGTCCACGCCAGGGTACATACTGCTTCAGGAAACAAATAGAGGGAATATGCAGAGTGTGGCAATGGAGAGAGTGGTTAGATATGAGATGAGGTTGTGCGAATTAGAGGAGGAGAGACTGGTGAAAGAGGTGTGGGAAACATGTGTTGGTGTAGGAGAGTACAAATGGAGAATGGAGCGAAAGAGAATGTATGAGAGGATGGGGTTGTCGGAAGCCAAAGCGAAGGATTGGATAAAGAGTGGAAGGAATGCGGCAGCGTGGGTGAAAGAGAAGGAGAAGGAAGTGGAAATTCAGAAGAGGCAGGGATGTATCAGGGAGAGTGAGTATAATGATATGTATGAAAGGTGGCAGGTGCATGGGAGGTTGCCGAGATACCTGGGTGAGATGGGGCTGGGCAGGGAGGAAATGGTGACGCTGGTAAGAGCCAGGTGTGGATCAGGAGAGAGAGGGCGGAAAGTATGGATGGGTACAGAGTATGGGAGATGTGTATTGTGTGAATGGGGGAGGGATACTTGGAGACATTTGGCAGAGGAGTGCGAGGGTGTGTGTGAGGAATGGGTGGGAGGGGGGAAAAGAGTGAACGAATGAATGAGAGAGGACGGAACCGGGGTGAAGACACTGGCGAGGTTGGGGTGGGAAAAGGAGAGGAGAAGGAAATGAAGTTAATGTATTTTGTATTTTATTTTTATGCCAATAAAGGTCTTGCCTAGCTTACTATTTTTGCTTATATGTGAGGTGTTGAATAAGACGTTATACTGTAGGCGACTCGAGAAAGTTGGCCTAATCTTTTCTCTCGGTGGGTTGCCTTACTTTACCCACTTGTACAGGGTGGGCAAAATTCAACGTTTCTATTATAATAAATAAAACATCTAATATTACCCCAAAAATACAAGCCAACTAGGATGAAAGTCAGAAAATATATTTAATGATTGAAAAATAATAGTTTTTAATAAATTTTAATGAAAATACAGATATAAGCCCAACATGCTATACCTATATCGTTAAAAAGAGAAAAAAGAAAAAATAACCTAATAATAATAATAATTAGAAAAAAACACAACTTTATGTTATAACTTTGATATTAATGATTCTGTTAAGATTACCCGTTTTTCTGCTAGAGGACGTGGAAAATAAAGTATAGTGCAATTAATTAACAAAAAATTTGAGAAAAACACTAAAATGTATATACGGTCACGATTTTGCGCACTCTGGCGGGCAGTGCACGCATTATCTTAAAAGTTTAAAGACCTATATCGATCGGATTTTTTGCTCTATAACTTTGGTCTCTTATAATTTATCCTGAAAATGCATAGTTTTGGCAGAAAATCCAAAAATCAGCGGAAGGTGGCAAAAGAAATATGTTTTTATTGATAAATCTCAAGAATCCTTAATATTTCATTATACAAATTGTACATCATTGGAAAGCTTATTAAATATTCTATGCATTGGTGGCAAGCTATATAGGGTGTTCCATTTGAAAAAAAAAATATTATCCAATATTTTGCGTATGTTGACACCCTGTATAGCAGTATGAACAAAAAAGAACCAAAGCCGATTTGTATTATTCTTCATGATGTTTAACATTCTTTAGTGTATAAAAAATGATGCAAGCTTTGCTAGGAGCGCTTCTGCAATTTTTTCAATGTGTCCCTGTTTTTGCCACAAATTTGCTCATAACTAACCAATCGTCCATAATAGAGCCATACTATCTTATACTATTTTTATAAGCTTCTCAAGAGGGTTGAACATAAAGTAGGGTGCTCCATTTAATAAAAAAAACATAACTTTGTTCTGTTATGTATATTGAGACACCCTGTACAAAAACATACATATTTTTAAAATATGTAGAATGGGTGTGGGTAACAGTTTATGAAAAATTAATTAAAAAAATTAATACTTTATTTTTTAATTTTTTTAAAATTTTTACTAGTAATCGAATTTGTCTGTAAACATCTTACATATTGATGATATCATATTTGTAATATAGTAAAATACTTTTATATTTCTCAACGTTTTTATTGCAAGTAGATGTTCGTGGCATTCACTATTTGTTTTTAATGTATTTTGTAACAGATGCCTCTTCACATTGTGGATTCTACAACATTTTGAGAGTTTCCAAGAACTTTTCTTTATTGCACACAAATAAAATTTTCAGGAATAACGGTCTCATCAATTAGTCTATCGATGATGTCATCGACCAGAATTTATTATTAATGATTATTTTACTGTCAATGCGACTACTCGTTAAGAAATGTAAATTTAAAGTGATGATCCATTTTCAAAATATCGATTTTAAAGCTGGATCTTCAAAATGGGACACTCAGTACAGAATTGCACGTGGCGCGAGTTTTATTTTTGATACAAAAAACGCTATTGATATAATATAAATCAAATCGAAACTCAACGAAGACAATAACCGTAAAGCCAAAAAACGGACTGAATCAGCATTTCCTTTTTCGGTAACTAATTTCATAAAGACGAGTAGGCCGGAATTTGTTTGCGTTAAAAGTCACTTGAATTGCCGCACAATGTCAGACTGCAAGGGGTCCACCACACGATGCAAGCCTCCACCAAAGCCGAAGGAAGAGTGCGGGCCGTACAGTAAACCCAGCAAAGAAAGCTGGCAGGGTTTCGAGTTTCCACACTCGTTGCGGATTTTGGGACCGAAACACATGGAAGCGGTGAGGTTCTTTGTACCCAGCGTGATTTTTTACAGTTTGGCCTCCCTCATCGTCTCATTCTACTTCGCGGAATTCCGCACATTGCTTCAGCACCTTCCTTTCTACGGCGGCAAGTATCCACTAAAACCCGAAGAAGAAGGCGATAAGTAACACCTTTATGATGTACATATCTGCTGTAAATATACGGAGATGTGACGTAAATAGTAATAGGTTCATTTTAGTATATAGACGGCTTTAACACGACCAAAAGATTATTATAAAACGTGTTGATCGTGTCAGAAAGTAGATTTTTTGAAGACTGAAGTAAAAAAATTAACGCTTTATAAGTGCAACTGAATTTACTTTTTTGATGGGTTCAACACGGGCGGGGAAATATTGTGGCTTAAAAAAACGTTTAATTTGTTAGTGCTTCCGTAGTATACTTGTAAGCGCCATATTCCATTCAACATTGCTGGCGAGTGGCACAAACACATTGAAAGCAGTACCCTTAGATTAGAGATCCAAAAATTATACCGGTATTAGGTTTTAGTGCAAAGATAATACATATAAATATAACCAATATTAATAAATACATAAATGTTTAATGAAGAAGGTGAGCCACATAACTTAAGTTTTCATTGTTCATGGGCTATTCCGCTTAAAATCAACCAAAAAAATGCTGTTTCATAGTTACCATTACCAATCAACCAAACTCAGTATTCTGATTGAAATTTATTTTCAATTTTCTTAATAATAATAATAATAATAATAATAATTAGTTTATTTCCCAACAGACATACATATATCCAATAACAGGGAAACTTAACATTACTAAATACAGTATATTAAATTGAATTAAAAAATAAAGATAAGGAAAAAAAAACAGTTATATATGCACAAAATAATAATAATAATAAGAAATAAAATAGAAACAACCTTACTTATTGCAGAAAGTATTAAATAAATTCAAAAAACGAAATATAGCCTGAATATATAACTATTCAACCTGTTCGTAACTCTGCAAGCAAAATTGTGGGTAGAAATAAGGGATCTTAAACCAATGTTATTTCACTTAGTACTTAGTACTAGTAATAACGCAAATTTCTTTTGTATCATTCAATATCCGGCGTGGCACTAGCCAGGGAAGTAGTTGTTTCAATAAGTTATTTGTTTATAGTCTTAGTAAGACTTAATTTTGCTTGCAGAGTTACGAACAGGTTGAATAGTTATATATTCAGGCTATATTTCGTTTTTTGAATTTAAATAATAAGAAGAGGAGAAAAAAAATCCTAATTTAACAGTAAATACAAATTGAGCTAATATGCAAGTTAAAAAAAATGTAGCACTATAGAAGGTTTTCTAAATTCCTTAGCATAACAGCGGAGGTGTCACTAAAAATATCGACAAAACAATGAACATTGTTACACAGCCGTGTAATAGTATTAACTGGAGAGTTATAGTGCGCCGAGGTATTTGATAACACATAGCGAAAAGCTAAACTATTCCTGCCCGCTATTCTTGGAACATTGAACAAGAGACGCCCAATATTTTGGGATCGTCGATTAAATTGTTAACAATTCCTTTTAAAAATAACACTCCCGCACAATTACGACGATGAACAAGTGTTTTAAAATCAAATGTCTGAAGCAGATGCTCGTAACTAATATTTGCATCTGGGTATCTTCTATAAGCACGTAAGTACAGCAACTTTAGAAATTTCTTTTGTATATTTTCGATATTGCTCTTGTATGGTAGTGCGGCGACCAAATAACTGACGCATATTCTAATTTAGACCTTACATAGGCGAAATACAATTTTTTCAATACGTCCGTGTTTACAAAATCTTTGCAAATTCTATGTATAAATCCTAGCATCTTAATAGATTCCTTACATATATTATTTATATGGATGTTAAATGACAAACTTCTATCAAATGTTACACCTAAATCCTTAATCAAATCACAACGTTCCAAATAAACGTCATTTAAAGAATAATTATATGTTACAAGAGACTTTTTGCGTGAGTAAGACATACACTTGCATTTTAATAAGTTCAGATATAGAGAGTTACTAGAACACCATTCATATATCACAGCCAGATCATTTTGAAGAATCTCACAGTCCCTAATAGAATCAACCATTCTGAAAATCTTCATATCGTCAGCATATAGTAAAACCCTGGACTGAACGTTATCAATAATGTCGTTAATAAAAACATTGAATAGTAAAGGTCCAAGATTTGACCCTTGCGGTACGCCGCTTGTAACAAGGTATTTATATGAACAATGGCCCATATATACAACGTACTGATACCTGTTTACGAGATACGATCGCAATAAACAAACAGTTTCTGGTGAGCACCCATACTTGCTAAGTTTATTCAAAACAATGTTCTGATCTATTGTATCAAACGCTTTACGGAAGTCAGTGTATAGAACATCGACTTGCTTCCGATCATCTAAGTTTTGCGAGATATCCTCAGTAAAATTTAAGAGGTTGGTAACAACAGATCTTCCTCTAACAAAACCATGTTGTTTGTCACTAATTAGGTTATGACAATGACTGTACATTCGCTCGGACAAAAGTGTTTCAAACAATTTGGAAAAATTATTAACTATGGTGATAGGTCTATAATTCAACGCATTGCTTCTATCGCCATTTTTATATACTGGTGTGACTCTACCAATTTTCCAATCTTCAGGAAAACAGCACGATTTAATTATTAAATTAAACACATATTCCAGCGGAACCAAAAAACAACTAATACAATCCTTTACGATAAATGAGGGAATTTTGTCTTGTCCTGCCGTGCTGTTTCCTTTCAACTTTTTTGAAGCCAATAGAATGTCATGCTGATTTATTGACCCAACACTGAATATTGGATAGCATTTATTATCGATAAGACTACCATTATCTGTAGAAGAAGCGCGGTTGAAGTAAACGCTCTGAAAATAACTCGCAAAACCATTAACAATATCACTTGGTTGATTTAGTTGTTTATTCTCGTATGATATTTTACCTGGTATACGTGTTAAGGTTCTTTTCTTATTGGCGTAGTCCAAAATTTTTTTTGGATCACTCAGTACTGACTGCTCTATACCTGTGATATAATTTTTATAATCAAGCTTGATCCTATTATGAATTTCGGACCTTAGTTTTTTTATACGTACATTTAAGTAATTTAACCTATTTTTATTGAACGTTTTGATTGTATGAGCTTTAATTCTGATCATTTGTATTACTGTCTTACTGAACCAGATGGGGTATTTATTATGATAATTATGCTGGCGCAAAGGAACACATTCATTAAATACTTCATTTATGCAATTGTAAAGTGCAGAACAGGCGTCATTAGGATTATTACAATTCAATACAGCGTCCCAGTTAATTTGTGACAACTTCGTATATAAAGTTGATAGATTAGATGATTTCCGTAAATCATAGGATAGGTAACTTACATTTGGTGTCAAGTTCATTATAGATTCAGTAACTATTTCTATTGTGCAATTAAGAGCAGGATGATGTAAGTTCTCATTAACTATAGGAATAGTGCTATCTACCGAACATGTTATATCTGAAGATGACATTACTAAATCTAATAATCTTGCGTTTTGATTAAGTACTTTATTATGTTGAGTTAAATTGTTAAACTGAGCAAAATTCGAGTAAGCTGTAACTGATGAATTAAGGCCAACAGCAGCAGTTGAATATGAATATAAAGTAGGTAAGTTAAAGTCTCCACAAATAACAATATGCTTACTATAATTTATTTTACTTTCTAATAGCTCAAAGAGTTGTTCATAAACAAACGCTGTACATGCGGGTGGCGTATATACACATACTGCATAAAAGGACACTCGAGTGAAACATTATTTTGACAATTACTAACTCAAAGGAGTAAATCGCAATATTTGCTCGAAAAATAAGTTCAGATTAGTACTTATTACTAATGGCTATAAGAACACCACCACCCCTACGATCCTGACGATCACATCGAAATACATTGTACGCATCAGGAAACAGTTCAGCATTATATATACCTCCATGTAACCACGTCTCAGTAAGAAAGTACATATCAAAGCTATTACTGGCGACACCATTACAGAGTTCAATAGATTTTGTGCATAATCCCCTAACATTTTGGTAATATAAAGTACATTCTAAAGACTGTTGTTCTTGTGGCATTTTTAAGATACACCTGTCATAAATTCTCAAATGACAAGCACAAAAACGTTAAGTTGCCTTATAGCTAGATACAAAGTTATACAAGGCCACATTCTAAAGCTATACCGTGAGATCAAAGAGTTGGCAGCACAATATCTGGAAATTCCTAAAATAATTCAAGTAAAATTACATTGGCTGTCTGAAATTCTCCAATGCAGTGCAGTGTATATTTTGTTAATGGTTTTAAAAAATACGGTAAATACTTTGCACTCTAGATGAAACGAAATTGTAATATTAGGTAAATTAAAACGACCATTCTCAAAGGAATGTTCTTGTAATTCCTTTGAGAATGGTCGTCATTGACCGAAACACGTGTCAGGAAACTGAATATATGAATATGAAACCAAACAAGTGTTTTAATTTACCTAATGTTTTGTATGTTTTATCTGCCGATTTTATCTATTTTAAACATTAGCAGTTATTTTCAGAACTGATCATCACTATTAATAACACATTTAAGATTCTTTATCTGGTTGTTTTATTTAAATTTCGAGGTTTTTCATGCCAAACTTTCCATTCTTAGCGACTGAACCTTAGGAGCTGCCAACTTTATAATCTACCGGTATATTTTGAGATAATAAGGTTATAACGATCGTCAAATTTTTTAAAACGTTAATATTTTTTCTGCAAAAATATGATAGCATAAAGAAACATTCTGTAGAAATAATAAATCACTTCCTTTATTACTATTAGAGTACCTAGTTTGGTTAAGATCAATGGCGATAAAATTATGATTTTGGTTAATTTTTCACATATTGTCTAATCTGGATTCTCATTACGAAGAATTAAAAAAAGCTCGATCTGCCTGTAAAAACATGGCAAAAACATGTCACCAAGAATACTTGCAATCACTCGAAGATTCTATTAATAATGACACTAGATTATTCTGGAATCATGTCAACTCCAAGCGTAGGAACTCTGAATTTCCAAATTCTTTTGAATTTAACGGCAATGTAATAGATTCTGAGGAAGAAGTCGTGAATTCATTTGCAACTTTTTTTGGGTCGGTGTATAGGAACTCAGCTCACACACCGAAATTTGAGATGAGCAACTTTCATATAAACTTACACACCTTACCTGCGATTGATATAACCTCCGTACTTGACGAACTTTCACACATTAAACCCAACAACTCAATGGGCTCTGATGGTTTACCTGGTTTCCTCCTAAGAGAATGTGCATTCTCTCTTTGCCGCGCTATATGGATTATCTTCAATAATTCGTTGCGGTGTGGTGAATTTCCTACATACTGGAAAGATGCTCTTATTACGCCTATCCATAAAAACGGGGCAAAGAATGTCAGTACAAACTATCGCCCTATTTCGATCTTATCTCATATCCCCAAAATATTTGAGAAGTTAATAACCTCACACATTTGCGGGAAGGTCGATATACTACTATCTGAGCAACAACATGGTTTTAGACGCGGCCGCTCAACAGCCACAAATCTCTTAATCTACTCGGATTATATCACACATGCTCTGGAAAAAGGTCTGCAGGTTGATTCTGTATACACCGACTTCGCCAAGGCCTTTGACACCGTTGACCAAGGGGCGTTATTATCTAAATTGCACAAGCTTGGCATTCATGGCTCAATCTTCGATTGGATCTGTTCTTACTTGTCTGAACGAACTCAAAGAGTACGGATAGGAAACCATTATTCTCGCGCTATTCCTGTAACTTCTGGGGTTCCACAGGGTTCATACCTTGGTCCTGTGCTTTTCAATATTTTTATAAACGATGTTACTACTTGCTTTGTGAATACTAACTGCCTTCTGTTCGCGGATGACATTAAAATATTCACTGAACTATCTGACAAGACCTAAACAGGCTTAATGATTGGTGCATATTAAATAACATTCACCTAAATATTGAAAAATGCAACATTATTTCTTTCTTTAAAATGAAACACCCAATCAATAACAACTACTCAATTAATAATATAAATCTTACTCGGGTGAGTACGATACGAGTAAAGACCTTGGTGTGACACTGAGAAGCGATTGGAGTTTTACTGAACATATCGGTAAAATAACATCTAAAGCCTTCCAAATGCTTGGATTTTTGAAACGAAATTCTCAAGAATTTCATAATGTTCACACATTGATTAGACTCTTTGTCTCATTAGTCAGGCCCCATCTTGAATACTGCTCTGTTGTTTGGTGCCCATACACTTCAATGGGTGTTGATGCAATCGAACGTGTGCAGAGAAAATTCATCAAGTTCATAGGTTTTAAGTTTGCACTCGATGATAATTATCTTGCAATGCTTGCGAAATTTAATCTCCGTACTCTTGAGCATAGGCGAATTCACGGGGACGTGATATTTGTGCACAAATTGCTCGGAGGAGCCATTAATTCTATGGAATTATTAAAAAACATAAACTTTCATGTATCTTGTAGGACACTTAGATCAAGCGTTATGTTTCATAGCCCAATCCATAAAACTGATTATGGTAAAAATTACGGTGTTTCACGTCTAGTTCGAAATTGTAATGAGCTAGATGTGGATCTGCTTAACATTAGTCTTCGCGACTTACATTTATTTTTAAATAACCATTAGGATATCCTGCTTTAATCTTTGTGAGTTTTTAATTTGTAACTAGTTCTGATTTATTTTAAAATGTCTTGTATTGTATTTTTTTCGTATAATTTTATTTTATTACCATTTATTTTATTATGTTGTGATTGTATATATTGTAAGTTTGTATTTAATGGCCATCCGTATATAAATAAATTATATTGCTTTAGCATTATACAAGATATTCTATTTGCAGCGAAAACAATTTCCTTTTCTCATTGATGAAATTAAATTCACTTCGCTAGGTACCAAGCCATTTTAAAAACTGTTACTCATTGAATAATGTAAATAACGGTTGTTCCAATAAGAGAACACAAATGTGTGAAATATGTAATTGCGGAGGCTTTTTCTTTCTGACCCATATTTATAAATTGAAAAAACGAGTAGCTTTCTTAACACCTCAAATTTTTGGTCATTAAGTATGGGAGTTGAAGAAGGGTTCTAATTTTGAAATTAATTCCTTTGTACATGAAGTATCCGCCTCATCAAACAAATTCTGATAGGTTTAATAACTGCATAATACGTTTAGAAATATGAAACAGTTAAACATACTGACAATAAGTAAATGGACAAGACAATGGAGAGAGGGCAGTAAATCGTTTAACGGTAAGGTATACGCTCTATTTTGTTGTTGGGAAAACGTAATTTTTAGTGATTTGCTATTTAAATATATTTACGTCATAAATGTATGTTACCCTGAAATGTATGAACAATATATACTGAAGAAAAAAAAATGAAACACTTTGAAATTCGTGAAATTTCGACCATTCTCAAAACGCCATAACTTGGCGTATTTTCAATCGATTTTGATTAATCTTTGAGGGCGAAAAACTTTAAAGTGTCTTCTTTAAAGTCATTAAGGAATTAAGCGTAACCCCTTCCGCCCTCCTCTAGCGCCCCTGTGAAAAAAAGGTTTTTTTGGAAACCATGTCTAACTTTGACGATGTCTACGGAGTTGGAAAAATTTTGTCGACTCGATCCACCATAAAGGCATTAAAATTTGATCAATTCCCTATGCAGGACTTAAAGAACGAAGTTCCTACGGCGATTTGGCACCAAGTGATGGGTGTGCATTTTGAGGTTTTTTGCAGATAACTCAATGACTTTTCAACCAAATTTGATGATTCTTTCGGGAAAAAATCCCATTTGGGCTCTACTTTAAGAGAGTAAACTCAGATTGGAACGATCTCTTTTCGAACTCATCAACCCCCGAACAAAAAAAAAAACACGTTTTCCCCAAAAAACGCCCAACTTTGGCAACTTGCACCGAGTTGGAAAAAATGTGCCAACTCGATCCACCAAAGGGGCATTGAAATGTGTTCAAGTACCTGCGCTAGACTCAAATAACTAAGTTCCTACGACGGTTTGGCATAAAGTTATGGGTGTTTGAAATAGCGAATTTTGGGTTTTTTTGACTCGTCCGAAGTTTTTCAACGAAATTATTTTGAAATTTTCTTTGCATGCTCTTTGAGGTATACACGAAAATTCATTGTTTGCGCGAAATCATGAATATAGCATTTTGTACCTTAGAACCCCATTTACAAAAAACTTTATTTTAGGTCAACCATCTCTGTAAAGTTTCTGATTTAAAATATTTCGTAAAGTAATGGCTTCCAGCATTTATCATGTTTCATTAAAATCGCTCAAAAATACTTAGTGTCTTTTGTAAAAAAGATGAACAATGGTTAATTTTGGAAATTTAGTGGTGTAATACCGTCACTGTTACTCGTATTTTAAATAATATTCAATAATATATGATTTAGTGAAAAAATATGTATGTTGGCACAATAGAAAATCATTGACGGTTCGCGGGGTTTTTTTCCGGTACGGCCGAGGTAACAAGGGTGGCAATACAGTTAGATATGGTCGGTTGGAGAGACGACTGGCTGCGTGACCGCACCTATCTATATTACCACCTCTGCTACCTCGGCCGTACCAGAAAAAAACCTGCGAACTGTCACTGCAAAAAATTCCTGCACACATTACAGAATTCAACAGCAATTTTCCATTTTACTTTGTTTTTAGATCTTCAGAACAATTTGTTAATCGAGGATTGGTGACATGATTTATATTTATTATATTAAATTCAGTGACGGCTCGCGGTTTTTTTGTACGGCCGAGGTAGCAGAGGTAGTAATACAGATAGGTGTAGTCACGCAGCCAGCCGTCTCTGCTACCTCTGTTACCTCTGCCCTACAAAAAAAAAACCGCGAACCGTCACTGATTAAATTATGTTTTATAATCAAAATCAGCATTTCATTTAAAATCCCAGAATTAATACTCATGCTGCCACCTAGTTTTAAATAGATAAACAGGGCAAGGAAACGTTTTTGTTGCTGGGAATTCTATTGATCGCAATGTTGCATGATATGTACTCATATCTCCTATATTTTCTGTTATCCCGGTGTGAAATCCCAATGTAGACATGTGAAATTCCAGTAATAAATAATTGGATTTATATTCAATGAAATAAAAAGTAGGAGATAATCCCATGCCTCATCGACGCCCAATTGGGCTAATGCTAACGAATATAATTACTAATACCAGTATTATAATCAATGCTATTAGTACGATATATTCTATATCATTGTAAACATTTCGAATTTGATAAATGTATTAATGAATTCGTATAAAAGGATCAAAATTATTACATAGGCCGTATAAAATAAGAGACAGTATTGTTTTCAAGGTTATTTCGTTCAACACAAAATTGCTTCATTGCTTCAAATATGTGTATTAATAACTGAAAAGAGCATGTTTTTGATTTTGTATTTTCATTCTTGTTCGTTCGGTTTGTTATTGGCTATTTCAGTCAATATTGAGCGCCCATCCATACAAAATGACAGATGTCATAATATTATATTTTTGTCAACTAGATTGAAATTTTAAAAATCTAATTTGTTTTTTAACTTAGTCTCCGCGTCTAGAACCGGCGATCTTTTAGGTGCCATATAAGCATTCAAAATTATCAAAATTACGTGATAGTTTTTATCCGAAATATTAAGGTGACGGGACATCTAAATTACTTGAAAGTCATAACCAACGAAGATGCTTGAGGCAAAACGGCGGTAAAACTGCTGCAGACTGTCATCATATTTGTATACTAATAATAGCAACAGCCAGTATCACGAAGTTTAGAATTATCAAAAATTGACTGGAGGCGCCGGGCATCGATCCCGGTACCTCTCGCATGCTAAGCGAGCGCTCTACCATCTGAGCTACGCCCCCGTTGTTATGTACAAATTTTCCTTTACGGCATTTAATGTACCGGCGTACAGTTACGTACATTTGGTTGCATATGATATGATGTAGTGACAGCCTTAAATAAAAACTTTTTTATAGGACGATGTAAACAGATTTTCAAATTTATTTATCTAGACTTTTTCTAATTTTCTTACACAGCTTGGCGGAAAAGAAGGAAACGGGTCCTAAACATTTTCATTAAGTATTTTGTAATCAAAAACACAAGTAACGTTGGGTAAAATTACTCACTTTATTAATTGTTAGTGATTCTAGTTAAATAATAATAATAAATAAAGTCTGTGATATTAACCAAGTTACTTGTGTTAATGTATCACAAAGTGAAAGTCTCCACAATTACTTATTTAAGTATTTTAAAATTTACAATTTATCTCATAAACTCTACTACTCTAACAATTACCCTCTTTTCTAGATAAGGCATTTATTCTATCCAATATACTTCAAAAAATTCTTATATTTACTAAAATAAACTAAATAAAAGTACACAAAAATTTTGGCCGCACATGGTAAGAGATAAATAACATGTGGCTGTTAATTCGAAAAGACCACTTCAATACCGGTTTTCTTGAAATTATCTGTTGGTCAAAAATCTCCTTTAAAAGTCCTATACTGAGTCAGGATGTGCGTGCGGTGTCTCAATCTTATCGAAACCTGATTACCGGATTATCAACCTATGGCATTTCCGTCAACATCTTTTAATAAATATTGCCCAGAATTCATAAGGATGTAATATACATTTTGGTGGATGTAGTTTTCTCTCGAATTTTAAGTTTTCCATATTCGTGTTAACATAGTCGCTCGGATGAAAATGGGCTTCATCGCCCATTTACAAATTATGGATGAAGCCTTAATTTTCTTGGACCATTTCTTGAAACTCTTTAAAAATTAGGCGTTGCGGGAGGTCTTGCTGCTTCAATTTTTGCATGAATTTAATTTTGTATGGGAACATGCTTAACACTTTCTGAAAATTCTGCTGCAATGTTATAAGAGAAAACTTCTTCTTGATGTTCCTGGGTTCTCGTCAACACATTTATGCTTTCTGAATAATGTTGCCGATCCACCAAGCGTCTGATGAAGTGGAGGATGACTTTCTTACACTGAAATGGTGACATTGCGCTTGTTGGGTGTGCTTAAAACTAAATTCTATGATTTTTATTTTCATTACCCGAACCACTGCGTATCCTTCTATATATAATTTCTCAGTGTTTTTAAGGGTCACAAAAAGAAAAGGAAAACAAACATTTGAAGACAAATGCTACGAATATTTTAAATAAATATGTAAAATAAGAACAGTTGTTCATCTCCAAGCTGTTATTTCAAACAATCATCACGGGGGGCGTAGCTCAGATGGTAGAGCGCTCGCTTAGCATGCGAGAGGTACCGGGATCGATGCCCGGCGCCTCCAATCCGATTTTTTTTTAATTATTAATGAACCTCACATATTTTAACCCTAGATAAATATATTAATTAATTTATACTCTATTAATTTTCTTTCCTTTCGGTGACGAATTTTCCGAATATAAATTAAAACACTTTAGCAGGATTTTATTATTGAGATTATGTATTCGGTCATGTGCTGATCGTTTCCAAAGTTATATTTCAAGATTTATCGCGAAGTACACGCCTCCAGTATAAATCGGAGAATTTTTTATTTTTTTTTATCAGTGCCTCAAAACATCCAATTTTGTAATAGCATAACCACTGTAAACCGGCGAATATGTAATTGGTTATGAAAATTGAATCAAAGTGTGTTTAGTTTAAAAAACATAACCAGTAATTTTATATCTATTAGAGACCAAATGTTGAATTAGTTAGGATGCCAACATCACAACATATGTAATTCATGTTACTTTTATTCACCATTTCACTCAGATAATATACTTGGGCATAAATCTGTCTTTCTCGCGAACACGAATCCCATGAACCAATAGCAGTACCGGGATACCCCTTCTTAAATCAAACGAAATAAGGCGCTAAAGTATAGTATGCAATTTTTTCTACTTTTGTTCTAGTTAAATAATTATTTCTAAAATAAAATATATACGTAAAGGTAGTGAGTTTTATCTTCAGCATGTGGCAGCACAGAAAAAACTATTTTTTGTTTCAAACGAATTTAATATTTGACATAAGTTAAATAGGCCGATAAGTGTATGTTGTGTTGCCATAAAACGTCGCCGAGCGCTGGGTGAATCATGCGTCCGGCCGTTCCATTGTTACCAAGGTCCTACGTTTTCCACACCGATAAAAAGTGAACAATATTACGTCTCCGTTTTTAGCCTTAGTGGTTACTGGTGGCGAACTCGTCAGTAAACATTATCAAACATTTTTAGTATGTAACGCAGTGGAGGGTTCCAATCATTAACGGCAATTTTACATTTTGATGTTTTCACCTGTCACGTTTTGAGTACTGCCAATCGCAACTATAATTTTACCACAAATAGTTAAATAATGATTTAACTGTTGTTGATATAACAAAAGGTCGATTGTTAAACCAAAGTAGAAAAAGTAAATTATCTATTTCAACTACTACTAACCTGGCTAACAAAACGATAGACATTCATTTACACAACAGATTACTTACAAATATCTGCGAAGTGTAAACTAATTAATATTTATTATAAATTTTATTTAGTTCAAATTTTTAACTAGAAAACTTATTATCCCCACCAGTTGGGCAAATAAAAAAAAATTCCGATACCGGGAATCGAACCCGAGCCTCCTGGGTGAAAGCCAGGTATCCTAGCCACTAGACCATATCGGATGGATATTGGCGCCTTGTATGATGACTGTACACGTTTTAGTTTTTTTTCTATGAATTTCAAATTTAAGATCACATGAATTTAAATTAAACTTATAATTATACAGTCTACAGTTATATAACTGTTACATAAAATATGTTTAATATGGCCATGTTGTAACTTTTTACGATTTGATGGTATAAAAGGGATTTTTCATATTTTCAAAAACTGGTTGGATGTCAAAACATTGTTAATCTTGGTCAATTATTGTTTATGTAAATTTGGATTTCATAATTATGTATGGACCAAAATAGAACAGTTATTTTGACGAACGCCACACATGAATGCAAATACATATACACATCTCTACGCATGGGAATTGTACAATTTCTAGCGAGAAATAATAGGCTTATGGTAAAAGCTCACTTCGATGATGAGTCTGCCGAAAATCAATTTAAACATTAAATAGGTGATTCAGTATATATAATTTCGGGACTACCCTACATATCAGATTGCAAGCAGACCTTTATTAGTCTTAACATACTAACTTTGCCTTGCATATTAGGGTGGAGTGAAAAAATGGATTTGTTTTTTCAAACTTGTAATACTGCGGAAAAGTTGCCTTTTGGGACGCCTCCAAAATTTGGGTTTGATCGCATTATATTTTAAGGGTCCCCAACTGCCTTAAAGTTTCGCCGCTTTTGCCAAAAACTATAGTTTTTCAGAATTTTCCCCCCAATTTTTTCATTCGCTTGTAATTGTGCACAACAGCATCACTTTTACTCACTTATTAACCCAAAAAAATTGGTTGGTCTAGGATTATGTTTTGAGGGTCCCCCAACGATAGTAAAACTAGTCATTTTCGACTAAAAAGAGGAATGTTTCAGGGTTTTCCAGAAACCTTACACTCAGTTTGTACTGTGAGAATAAGAAACTACACATTACAATAAGATATTTTTATTACTCATAGTACACAACTGGTAATAATCACTAATGACTTATCCTTAAACTTTTAACAAAGTACAATTAACACTAATAAACAATTAAACAATAAATAAATAATGTTTTATGAAATGACAAACTAATGATTAACATTGCTGCATTGCTGAGTGCTGATAACTATTACATAATACATACAATACATCCAGTAAACTTCAACAAAAAATGTGTCAAGTATCATGTTATTCCTTTTGAAATTGTGCTTTTGTATTAAAATGCGGCATTACACTTCTTGATTCTAACCTCACCCGAATGAACTCATCTCGTACTTCTGCTCCACTAACTGCGGATGCTGCGCCGGTAACTAATTTTACGCATCTCTCAACTGATTGGGTATGACATGGTAGTTTTTGGTATTCCATTGATAGATATCATCAAATTCATCATCAATTTCATCACCATTACAACACTGTCTTTAATGTCATCATCAGAAACATCAGATAGTAGTGGAGGGGGTGTTATAGTATTGTTATGCCAGTCAATAAGGTCTTCGTAACTCTTTGCCTTGAAGTTGAGGCACCTGCAACTGTCGGATTTGATTACGTAAATTCTTCTGTGCTTTTAGAAACCGACGAAGTCCCAATTATCCGATAGCCACTCTTTCATCACATATCATTGCCAGCAGAATGTTTTCAGCATATCCAAAATATTCATTTCGTTGGATAACCGGAACAACAACTTTCTTTAGTTCATCACTTAGGTAGCGGGAAAGATTTATTGTTCTCCACAAATGACTTACACCATTCGTGCATAACGGTTTGGTTTTAATCCAGAGCCACATGGGAGCATAAACTTTCACAACATAAGTTGCCAACTCTTTCAGCTCTTTGGATGGGTTAAGTGTTGCCACATAAAAATGTAAGCCACCTGGAGTGTGCAATTTTCCCAGGATTACGATTAGCCAAATCTGTAGAACATTCGCTACTAGCAACGGCTCTGCAGATTTCTAATAAATACTCCTGATCTGTACTGAGGTCATTGTTGGTTACTTCGGGTAAGTCTGTTTCGATTTTATCACAGGAATCTTTTCACAGCTTGTAAAAGCCTTGCCAATAGGACCTGCAAATCCTGTAGGTCCTGATGTGGGTTCATCCAAGTGTTCAACTAAATGCCTGAGGGGGAGTTAATTCGCGTGCAGGTGGCATATTAGCCACTGCAATGGTTTACCAAGTCTTTCTTCCAATAGCCAAATGATTCCACGCACTCTTCCAGTGTTTGTGTTATCACACCCTACAGCTAACAAGTACTGTGTGTCAATGCATTTTTCTAATAGATAGTTCAAAATACCTGTTTCTATATTCACATCAGAACTTGAATTTAGTGGTGTGAAGTGCCCAACATATATTGATCCAGGCTCTTGTATGAGAGATATATGTTCTTCCAACGTGGTTGTACGATACCGTTTTGTGCCTTCATCCTCGTTACTTATGTTTAAAGTCTTGTCTTTTCGACCATCTAAATAAAGAGCTTTAAGTACCACAGGTTTTTGTTGAAGTGTTACTTCTTTTTTCTTTTTTTGTCTCTATCTTCTTAATCTAGTTATATCTATAACTTGAGTAGCATCATCCTTTGTCAGCAGACCAAAATCCTGAAGCACAGAAGAGGCAATTGCAGCGGCTGCACTTTCAGAAATGCCGTACCTATCAGTGATTCTTGATAAAGACGGCAGATGGAGCGTCAATTGCCCTGATTTCGCATGTTGTTTTGATGTTGAAGGTGTAGGCTCAACTTGGTAATCTTAGTTACCTGTCGTAAACTGTGTTTCAGAATCAGACCCTTTAGTTTGCTCCAAGTTTTCTTCCTGGGGCGCCTGTAGACAATAATCGTTACTTTCATTGGAAAACCGAAGACTTTTTATTCGGGATTCTTCTTTTTCCTTTCTTTCCATCGTGCGCTTTAGTCTCCTTGAAAACTTTGAATCAATACTTCCTATAACCATGTTTCTTGATGGCCTTTGGTCTTGAAGAAATGCTTGTTCCTGATTTGGAACCTTACAAACTTCATCACTGTTACATTCTGTCTCTGAAGAGCTGTAACTTTGTTTGGTAGTTAACATTGTCTTTTCTTCCTTTATATGGCTTCAATAAATTCTTGAAATTGGTGCGGTAAGCACGAAGAATTTGCAGAATACTCAGCTAACTATCAATTGCATTCTGATATTCACCACTGGTGACAAAGTGTATCCTCGAGCTCTACGACTGACTAGATCGCAAAACGGTATCAAATACAATGGTCCGAAAATCTTTAATAATCTGCCTAATAGTATTAAAATATTACCATTGAAGCAACTTAAATTGAAAGTAAACATGTATTTATCGAAGAAACATTTTACAACTGAAATAACTGTTTATCCAGTGATTTTTCTGATATGACAGACTAACTACTGCATTATATCCAGATATGTACATTTTTTAATTGGTCACTCCACAACCATATATTTTAATTTGTTATACAGTTACCTTTATTTTATTGTATTCTCTGATATTGTTTTGTGTATTTGCAATGTAACATTTTATTATTTATTGTGATAATTTTATTATTTTTATCTCTTGTATTTGACCTGTGAAACATATATTTATGTGTCGCACCAATAAATAAATATGAATATGAATACGTTTGGTCTCCCATCGTCTGTATATGATACTTGGCTTAATTTTAAATTTTAAACTGTAGACCCCGAAGATGGAATAATATATTATAACTTAATAAAGTAAAAAGCTTCAGTCGTTCACTATGTTATGGCTACCGTCAATTTTAGATTTATTTAACACGATTTAATTTTCACATATCTCCTCTCAGGTAGCACATCGATATCAAATGGAATTTGGTAGATCTCTACAGTTTAAACAAATTTTTACTCATGTACTTTTTCTCTAAAATAATCGAGGTAGCAGGAAAATGCTCCAATTCAATATCCAGTATATTCTGTTGTATTGTGTTACGTTAAGCAAACCCAGGAAGTAACTAAATCCATAATATTGAACTAAACCAATTGTTTTAATTAATCAATATAATACAGAAATGTTTCACCACGGGGTAAGTGAGAAACTAATTAATCATGAACTAATTTCATAATTCAATAGTAACATTTTTTAAATTTATACTTTTGAATAATAAAATCAATATAATAATTTAAAATATAATTACAAGATATTCGTGAAAATGACTTTAATGCTTGTTGACAAATTTTATTATATACTAAATTTAAAAGCAAAAAAATTCCGGTACCGGGAATCGAACCCGAGCCTCCTGGGTGAGAGCCAGGTATCCTAGCCACTAGACCATACCGGATCGATGAGAGCAAGCATTACTTGGAGCTTAATAAAACTTTGAAATGTATTTTTAAAAATTTCTTTGAAACGGTAAAATAAAGCGTTCTATCCAACACCTCTTAGTAAAAATTCTTATTTTAACGCACACTGCATGCATTCTAAAATTCCTAATTCCTAATTCTGATGCTACATTTCAAGAAACGGTCTTCATAAACAAAGGCAAATGATTTAAAAGTTTAAAGATTTCGTTAATATTTACAGCATATCTTTGCAATCTTTGCTTATATTAGATGTGTTGGATAAAACGTTATTACTCGTGTGCGAAGTATGACGTGACCACTCGAGGAAATTGGCCAACAACTTCTCGGTTGGCAATCCCTTACTTTGCCCACTTGTACACTAAATAACTTAAAACAAGTTATTTATATTATAATCTTGAAACATATTCGATGAGATTATGTATGAACAATAATTTCGGACGATTCTTCGAGAATCAATTTATGATGACACAATATTGAAGAACAATATTTTAATCGAATAAATATAAATACGTAATTGTGGAGGCTTTCACTTCGTGATACATTTTGAATAATTCAAATAAAAACAAATCACTTTGTTGGTATCACTTTATTAACTTAACCAAGTTAATAAAGTGATACCAACAAAGTTATTCGCTTTTATTCGAATAAATATAGCCAATTTAACCAATGACCCGAACGACGTTGGCCTGTCTCTGGTTTGTCGGCACCACATTAAAAATGAATCTCGCGACGGTCATTGGCAAGATCTCGGTCATAGACCAGAGATTGTAAGTAGCCCCTTAAAAAATAATCTAGCGTCGTTCAATCGCAAGATCTTGGTGGCCAGTTGATGTCATCGCTTTACGATATAACGAAGCCTCCGAACTTCTCATTCAATAAACTCAGTATGGCACGTAGCGCCGTCTTGTTAAAATTACGTATTTGTGGGATCGCACTATCCAATCTGGACTGAAGATAATGGATTATCATTGCCCGATTGATAGTGAGTCCGGCTCTTTACTCAGTTTCGAAAAATTATGGTCTCTCTCCTCTCCAATATCTTTTTTGAACACAAAACTTAAACAGAAAAAGTTTTCTTTTGTTTGTACAATATTCTTATTTAACTTATGCTAATGATCTTGGATACATTCTTTTGCGAACGAGAACCAAATAGAACGAATAAAACGGAAGGAAGAACCGGTTGTAAACATTAAACAATTTTTGCTATCGTGCACGCTTAATTTGAACTTCTAGAACGTTACAAACAAGCATTCAAGAACTTAAGATTAGGCCTTTCATAGGAGGGTCAATTGTTCAAAATTAACAAACAGTGCTTTTTCTCCTGATCTTGTTAGGTTTGAGCCAATCTTCGGTACAGGTTGGACCAAGTTACTCAGATCATCAGGTTTCCAAAGGATCGTCAAAGAATTTCGTGGCGGTGATAATCGAAATTGTGTACACCACTTCAATTTAAGACTCTGCTGGGCAACTATGAATGAATAATATAACATGTGCCCTAATATTTATTAAATTCGTAAAATAACTTTGGTTATTACGATTTCCACTCTGTAACTAATGTTGCCTAACTCACGTTGTTGGATGCATTTATCCTCTATTGAGGTTTATAAAATTGTCATCATAAAGGAATGTATAGTTTAGTATAAAATTTATTTTAAGCTACTAATTTTTATCGCTTAATAGGAAAGATCTCAGATCGAGTTTTTTTTTTTAATAAATTATATTAATACGAGAATTGTGTATCAAATGATTTCTTTACTTGCAAAGTCAACATTTCTAGATGACCATTCTTTTAACTAAAACACCTAATTCTGTCCCTTCTTATAACTTGATCAAATACTTTCTCTTAATAAAAAAAAAACGCAAAGATATATTTCCATTGAGTTATTGAGTTGTGACTCCCAAAGCTGAAATTAATATTATAAAATTATTACTGCGGTCATTTTTATATGCCTATTTTCCATTCAAACACTTTTTTCTGGTGTAATAATAATTACTATCATACATACAATTTATATATATTTTTACAAACAAACAACTACCCAATAATATTTGAACATGAACTCTACATAAAAAAATTATACATTGTATTACCCAAATATTTAATAGACGTTATAATGCGACGTGTATAGAAATATTAAGAATTTCTTGTGTAGGCGCAGAGGTCACAGTTTTTAATACATATCGTTTGTAGTACTTATCACGGATACAAGTGTAAAGTTTTTGTTCCCATTAATTCATAATGCAAACTTATATAATGCGAAGTCGACAACTGTTCTTATATATAACATATTATCGACCGTACCTCGAGGGATTTCGGGCTCCGCCGCAAGAAATTAATGCTATTAAATTCGGAGTAATTAAATTTGACGTAGCTTCCATTAGTGTGGCAAAATGTTATCCTGCTTAATGTAAATAATTTGATAAATTGAGATTTATACACATATACATTGTTGAAGTGGTGGCTTTAATCATCGATATATGCTGTTGTTGTTGTGGTTCTAAAAACGACTTATTTTGCGACGATGACATTACCAAATCTACCTAATGAATTTGTTTGATTGGTAAAACCAATTGTATATCAAGTTTCAAAACTTACTCGCTTTTTTTTAAAGGTATGGTTCACAAAATGAACACGAAAAAAAACCAAATTCTAAAGAATCCAAAGGGTTCTAATATTGAATTTAGAAAATGTTACCCATCGGAACTTAAAATAACTGTTCAAAGATTCTTCCACCTTAATATATACACTTTCCCGCACGCAGTTCATCATGCCCCACACTTGATTTTCATTCAACGAGCGGAAGATATTTCTGATTCGCTCCATTTGGTGGGAGGCTCTAGGTAAGCCAAGTCTTTAATACGTCTTCACTGGAAGAAGTCAAGAGATGTCACATCTGGAGAACTCGTTGGTTTTGGATCTAGGTCTCCTATTTAGATCCACCTGTCTGGGAAAAGCCGATCCACCGATTGGCATGCAATTGTTAAAAAAATTGGCTGGACAACCATCTTTCTACCAAATTATCGCGCTAAACATTCAGGGACCAAATGTGTTAATTATCCACCAATTTTAGTCAATGAGAATTTTAGGTAACCGTTCATAAATGGATAATTTGATCATGAACGGGGAAAGGGGTATAAGTCAGAATTTGTGTAAATTAAGTTATCTAATAATACCTCTAGAAATCCAATATCCTCATTTGTGCAAAGAGATTTGTCTCAACAAACCTTAATTTATACTAACGTATTATTATAAGGTGTGAGCCTGAGAGATAGTCTGTTTTTTAAATGTAATTCAATTGAACTAATCTAGTCTCATGACATAGTATTATGGAGAAAATTATGAGAGAAAAACCATGAACAGGCATATGAATTTTAACATGTAAATCCTTATGACGCTTTGATAAAAAAAAAAACGTACTGTATGTGTATTAAATTGTCAATAAGAGTGGATATTTTTGTACCTGTTTATCTCATCTCGAGTTTTACTCTGCTATGACAGCCGATAATCGATTTCCATTTCATTCCATTCAATATATGGCACCGGAAAATAAACTGAAACATTTGCAGAGAGATATTGCATTTTTATACATTTATTTTTCATATTTATCTGAATTCATATTACATAGAAAGCACATCGAAAATAATCTAATCATTTCATACGTCTCTAGACATCAGTCAAGTTTTAAATTGGTTATAACGATTAAAAAAAAACTTCAGTACTGTAGCTGACGTGCAGAAATAGATGAACTAATTTACTGAACCCATATAAAAACAATTTAGGATGGATTATATAGTTTTCAATATTGCGATATTTTAAAAATGGCACCAAGTGTTACCGATTACAAATGAAAATCCTCTAGTCAAAAGTAGCCTATAATATAGTTACATGTATTAAGGGCGTAAGAAGGTTTTTATGGGATGAGACGTCAAAGCCCATAAAAGCCAGAACACTATTTTATGAACGATTGAGAATTGTCATTTTTTATTGAAATATTATAATGTTTCTATTTACATCGAGTAATTTCTGTCGTCAAATTTTACGTTTTAAGCCTAGTAACGATGAAACAAACGGTTTCATGTATACAATTTTCAAATTCAAGTTAATGCTTCCTTCTGGTCTGTATGGCCCTGGTGTCCTGGCGATTATGTAGTAGTTCCATGTTAAATTTTCCCGCTATTATGATCTCCACTAGGCTCGGTATGCTAAAATGCTTTCGGATGTCCGCATTCCTCACGTAATAGGGAGCTTCTACAATCTTGAGCATACGGTTCTGCGTGGCTTCTAGTCATTTCATCTGGGTGGGCTTGCATATTCGCCATACTACGTAGGTATTATTTGCTCTGATGTTGATCTTGTAGATATGTAATTCCTTGTGAATAGAAAGAGCTTTTATTAATTTAGAGACCTCATGATAGATGGCCACGCCTTATTTATGGCTTTTCAAGTAAGAGAACGTTCAATGCTGAGTGAGGTATTTGGCTGATTTAGCCCTGATGTCGGGATGTTCTTAAAAGAAACGTTTTAACTGGTCCTAGCTTGTGTAGAGCCGGACGCCGAGCTGAGCGGACGCACAGCAGAGCCACGATCAAGGACAAAGGACGCAAAGCCGAACGGACACATAAATAAAAGCTGTTTTCACATCGAAATCGCGGATGGCTGTTTTTACGGCTAAAAGCAATTAAATTGGCCAACAACTACGTCGAACAATTCGCCCAGGCAAACCCTGGGACCACCATCGAGCGCCTCCGCGCGACTACCACTCCGAGCTGCAGAAATCATCAACGCTGCTGATGCACAACAACACACCCTCAAAACCCAAGGTCAAACCTGCTGACGATACCGTGCCAGTGGCACTCACTGTGCCTACGTAAAACAAGTTCACGTGTCTCCCAATGGACATCGACGAGGACCAGGCCTCCACCTCGAAGCAGACTGCCAAGAAGAGGGTCGCGTCTGCTGACGTGACCCAAAATAATTCTAAAAAGACGGCTATAGGACCTGCCAAGGCAGCGCTCCCACCTACTCTCAAGATCCCCACCACCTCGGCTGCGCCCTCCAACGCAGCCAGCCCTCCTGCCGATCCCGCGACAAGCACGCAGGCCCCTCCCTGCGATGTGCCACAAGAAACTACATCCAGTTGTTCTTCCTTCAGACGTCAACTGGAACACCATCAGGAATCTGATGGGACGACACTCCATCAGGTTTGTCCACGCCAAATACGCAGCCAAAGGGCTGCGTATTTTCCCAGAGACGCACCAGGACTTCCGCAGCCTAACGAGGATCCCGGATCAAGAAGCTGTCCCGTACCACACGTACCAGCTCCAAGAAAAAAAGACGTCCAAGGCGGTGATCCGCAACATCGCCCCGCAGATCACAGAGGACCAGATCGCCGAGGATCTGGCAGCCCAGGAGCTCCCCACGACATCTGTGAAGAGGATGTCGCGATACGACCCCGTGACTGGCGAGACTCATCCCCTCTAGATGGTCTACATCCAGCTTGAGGCCACCGAAGATGCTCGTCGCATCTTTAATGTCAAGCATGTCCTGGGTCTCTCCGTCAAGGTGGAGGCCAAACGGTACGATGGCAGCAAGCAGCAATGCTTCCGCTGCCAGAAGTTCGGGCATGTGCAGAGCCGCTGCAGTATCACACCTGTCACACGAATGCAAGCGGCCACGGGAAGAGACGGCGATTTGCCAAACTACGCAAAGGCTCACCCAGCGAGCTACAGAAGATGCAGCAGGTACACTGCCCGACAAGCAAAGAGTGCCTCACCAAACGAGGAGCTACGCCGCTGCCGTGAGGGCTTCCGCGACCCAGAGGACCACGCCACCGAAAGCCGTCCGTCAGGGGTCAGATTTCGAGAAGGTCGGCAGCATCGTTGACGAGCTGTTCCAGGCTCTCAGCACAGCGAAAGGCCCGCTGGACCATCGTCGCAGGAGTAATTCCCTAGATCGTCCTGGCGGTCTTGGGAAAATAATTGTTTCACAAAAGTAATTTTTATTTTTGTTTCAGGACCAGTGAGAATCCCAAGCACAACAATGAGTTCGGTGGCAATTCTTCCGCCACCGTCTCCAACCGCCAAATAGAAGTACATCGAAGACAGCGGGTACGATAACGTCTCCAACAGCGCGACAACGAGGAGGAGTTTTAGCTGGTATGCCCTTTTGGCTAATCCAGCACTGGGAACCTATAAAAGATTTCTCCTCTCCATATCAAAAAAAAGGTTCAAGCTTAGAAATATTAGTAAGATAGATGGCCATTGGTCGATCCGGTCATTAAGATTACTTACGATTGTATTTTCAACATATATGCGGTTGCCTTTCCGCGGTACAGGAATGCCATGTAATTCGCATATTGCACTGAGAAAACATTCCTGTTTCCAGGCAGGTTGTACACAAATGTGTTAAAGAAGAGAAAGGACAAATCCCTGAGGGACATTAGAAGTCATCTGACGAGTTATGGATAGTTTTATATCTTTCCTGGTAATAAAAGTGCAGCTTGTGAGGAAACTTTGAATTAATTTTGTCACATAAACTGGCCAATTTAATCAAAATAGCTTGAAAATGGGTCCTTAGTACTAAAAACGTACAAATGCTTTAGCTATGTCGACGAAGATTCTAACTTTCTTGCTTCCAACTAGAGCATTCGATGATATTGTCGGTGAAGCAAATAACTCTTTCGTAAAGACTTAGGGCGGGTTTACAGTACATTTTTTTAATTCGAAATTAAGTTAATCGCGCAATCAATTTAATAGCGCCATCAAATCAATCGCGGTTTACAGATAGTCTTTTGTCGAAATTAACAACGCTATTAGTTAATTTCAATTAAGGCGATTTTAATCGCGGTTGGTACGGCGCGAGACCTTTGCGGCTAACTTCACGCCATTTAACATAACCTATAAATTAAATAGTGTTTGTATATTGCATACATGTGTCTGTCACCAATTTGTCGCCACGAATAAGTGCGCATGTCTTGATTGTATGGCGGTCGATGGTGTTTAAGTTTAAATGATCTGCTGTTCTCTGCTGGCGCGTTTGCTTTTGTAAAAGGTTATATAAAATAATACAAATGAATCAAGGGGATGTTCTTTAATGCGGGAAAATGTTCATACATGTTGGAACAATATGTTCCTGTGTAGTTTTTGGCGTTTATAATTTTTTTGGTAGTAATTATTAATATAATTAACTGGACCTCATTATTGTCCAAGAACGTTTGTTCAGAGATATGCTGTGCCATGACGTATATATTAAATGCATGTTTGCACTGGCCATATACTATAGTATAGTATAGTATTGCACAGTTTTAGATTAATTCGTTTGATTTTGACGATATCATTAGAATTAATTACCTTCTCCGCTGTTAAATAAATTTGAATAACATCTTGTGATGCTATGAAATAGGTTCCTCTACTTTTTTTTATTTTTACACACCCAAAGAATGTTTTGGCTTGCGTTATACATATGTACATAAATTTATGACGCCTGTACTAACATTATTCGGATAACAAATACGTGTTTCATCAATTACTTAAGTTTTATTAATTGATAACTTGCCAAATTTTTGTTGTTAATAAGTTTTTCTTTTCACTTTCACTTTAATCAGGGACTTAAGCTTCTGTAAACCGATTTTTTGTTGAATTGCAATCAAATCGGACTTAACAACGCTGTTAACGTAATCGCGATTAACTATTTGATTTTATGTTGATTGATATTAGTTGGCAATGCAACGCGAATTTTAATCGCAATCAAATAGTTAATTGCAATCAAATATTTGATTTGCTTTCTGTAAACCCACCCTTAGTGTGCTTACAGAATGATTATATGACCCTCTGCCCAGTCGATCATGCGACTGTGTATGATTCTCTTCAGAACCTTCGCTGCAGTGCAGAGCAGACTGATCGGTAGTTTTGAGAAATATAATATCTTTTCCGGACTTATCGGAAAATGAAGACGTCCGTTGATGATTTCCGTAAGAAAGGATATTGCTTCCCCCAGGACTTTATAGATAATTGCATCATGCACCACGTGCTTTACCGTTGGGAGGTTTTAAATATTTTAATGGCTATTTCTCCACACATAGCTGGAATGGGTGGCAGAATTGTTGTCGATTTGAAGAAGCATAGTGTTCTTCCGGTATCATCATCATTTGTCAGCTGGCTGGGAAATAATTTCGTTTCCTTATTATTCGCAAAAGCTTCGGATTGTCCTGCACGAGCTAATACAGGTCATTGCTACCATTGTAAACTGGAACTTTCTCTTGGTCCTAAGAGTAAGGAATTTAGTTAAGAGAAGGGTAGGAAGGTGTGGATGGGTAAGGGATATACCAGATGTGTGTTTTGTGGTGAAGGAGAAGTGCGGGAGCATTTGATGAAGGGGTGTGAAGGATTGGATGAGCAGCTAAGTAGGAGAGTATGGGGAGGGTAAGGGATGGGGAAGTGGCGAAGAGAGGTGCAAGATGCTGTGGAAATGCAAGATAGAGAGGTGTAGCTAACTGAAGGTGACCGACAGATGAAAGTTGCAGAACGGGCCTTAGCTGGTCGCTGTGCTCTATTTGTTTATTTTATCTCTTTGTATTTGATTTAAAGCTAATGCCAAATAAAGATCTTTTTTTTATTATTTACATCAAACATGTGTATTTTAATTTTCCATATTCTTCTTATATAATATCGATCTTCTGGAAGTAAACGTATTTACATACTTAAAGAGGAAAGCCCTTGCTTGTTGCAGAAGCATTAAATAAATTAAATTACATCGAAAAGTGGCCTGAAGATATGAATATTCAACCTGTTCCTAACTCTGCAAAATTAACACTTTGCAAGACCTAAATTTGCTGAATTAAGAAGTTGAATATTCATATATTCAGGCTACTTTTCGTCTTTATTTTATGTATTTACACATAGATGTACTTCTATAAATACTGTATCACTTCACTCGTATGTTTTAGAAAAGTTCGCGTTATGCAAATTAATAATATCTTACGCAAACGTTTACCTTCAAACAAAAATTGTGTTCGACATATTAATATAAATATATATACATCTTTAGGTTTCATAAACCAATATTGATTAGACTTATAGCTCCTTAAATATACACTGATTATAATTTACTTTTCTGTAGCAACACCAACTTCGTTAAAGTTTTAGTTTTTCAATTGTAAGTATACATATTTTTTATAAAATTTGATTTAATTATCTACCAAAGTACGGAATATACAATCATGTTTTTGTAAAATATCATCTTTTGAATACCCAATTTCAGTTTTGACCATGCCATTTTGCTTTCCGTTACATTGGAAAAGTTTGAATTCGTAATTTATAATACTACACCCTAAAACTAATCTGTCACTTTTTCATTTAATTGTGACATTAGATATAAAATCTACTACCATATATAACAAATCTTTATTTACAGAAATGGGTTTTACAAATTACAATACAACATATTAATGACAGTACATGGAAAACAAAGAAAACATTTCTGTGAATGAGCTATACAGTATATGTCTCTCTGCCCCATACTACGATTTTTCTGCAAACAGTTTTTTTTTACAGTCAAACCCCAGTTCTAATCAGGGCTAATTTTCTTTCAGTGAAGTTAGAAAAGCTATAGTTAGGCCAGTTAGCAATTTGTAAATACACACTTACAAGAGGTATTCTGCCGCAGTTTTAATTAGTTGACATATAGAATATGAAACCTATAGTCACGTCCCTGAAAAAAGTCAGTTTTTGATCATCTAGCTTCAGTTTTAATCAGCGCCATTTCTACTTCGGCAATGTTACAATAGTTTTAATGGATATTTTATAAAGATACACTTTATAATATTATACAGTCATAGTTTTATTAGATTGTTATGTTGGGTATGCAATTTTCAATAATGTGTTTGCTAAAAGTCAGATTATCATCATCAAATATTAGTTTACATCAGGTTAATACATGAATCACAACCTGGATTCATTTGAGATTTCAGACAACATGACGGACAAAATTCGTGAAAAAACTCTTAAAAAAAATCATTTAAAAAAACGTTTCCTACAAAAAGTTTGCATTTTTTCTCGTAGAATACGATCTCGCAATACAAAATAGGGGGTTCTATTTGGAAATTCTAAGTTAACCAACGTTTGACCTTGAAAATGAACGCCTATGTCATTTTCACGGTCACCAGCATATGTTCCCCTCCGAACCCTGCAACTTTTATCTAAAACATTTTTTAAAATGTTGCTCAGGTTTCGAGATATTTGTGGTGGCAATTTAAAATGGGACACCTTGTGTATACATAACACAACTTAAGTTTCGACATTTCGACTTTGCCTTGAATATGACCGTTAAATGTCGAAACTTAAGTTGTGTTATTATGTGTATATCAGTAACGGCTCGCGGGGTCACTCATGGTATGGCCGAGGTAGCAGAAGTGCTAATACAGACAGGTGCAGTCACGCCGCCAGCCGTTTCTGCAACCGACCCTTCTTATCTGTATGTACCTCCGCTATCTCGGCCGTACCCTGAGTCACCCCGCGAGCCGTCACTGGTGTATAAATGTAAATTTGTATATACATTACAATAAATAATTATGGTTAAAAACATAGCAAGTGTTTCATTCAATCTACAACGCCTCTAAATTAAAAACAATTGGATTCGCTTTAATGCGACATGTTGAAGTAATTGTTGAATAGTAATGATCACCTTCCGAGAAAGAAATCGTGAAAAAATACTTCTAGCTAAAGAAATTAAAAATAATTGGAAATATACGATTTTCTTCGAATAACTATAATTTTTACGTCGTTAGACGTATAGAAATAGAAATAGAAATCTATTGTCTAAAACTTTCCTAATTAAATGGAGTTTCCAACGACAATTATAGGAGTCCGTCAACGAGAAATTCATAACTTTTCTCCAAATCATCGAAACCACTCGAATTTTTAAGGCATTTGAAGGAAATTTATTACATTTTATCGCGTTATTACGGGTGGTGGGTAGGACTTGGGGTCAAAATCAACTACACATTCTTAAAGATAAAACTTGAATCTTTCCCGAACTGAACGATTCATCGATTTTCGACCAAATTGAACCAAGTTACGGCTGTTTGAAAAATCGAGTTTTTTCGCGAATTTTTGAGTGGCGCTTTTTTCGACGCCGAGTGTATATTTATTGTATACTGTTGCCTCTTGTACATCTGTAAATAAAGATGTTTCTATGTATGAAATGAAAAATTACCCATAGAGATAAAATTTTACAAATTTTAATTTGAAAAATATATCATACTTTCGAAATCAATTTAATTTTTGAAAATATATTAATTTACGAAATAGGAAATTTTTAAATCAATATTCTGTAATTGACATTAAACTAATACACCTGAGATAAAAAGCGTAATTGTACCTTTAGAAATAAGTATTGTTTTTGAAAATATATAAGTTTTAAATGAGTCACGAGTTACAGTTTGACATTCAACTACGCATTAGGTACTAGTGCAAATGAAAATCATAGATTACGGAACTTGGAAAATGTGTTATTTTGGTGTAACACAAAAAAATCTAAATTCACTTTTGAATTGTATAAAATTGACTCGATTTTCACACTGGAATGATCGAAATTATTGGAAACTCATTCAATCCTCCAACTAACACATCCACGATTACCAATTCGGTTTCCTCCTAAAAAAAATTTCCATACCTCCCATCGTCCATTACAACCTCCAATATCCAAACCAAACATCTGAAGGTCACAATATTGCCATATTATTGCTGTACAAAGAGAACGCATTTGATTTAGTTTGACATATTGGTCTCCTGGGTAAATGTTTCCTCATGACTATTCTCATTATTCTGATACATAACTTCCCCATTAATAGATCAAGCTAAGTAAGAATAAGATAAATCCTTTCCGAACTGTTCCCAATTTTTCAAGGCGTTATCACCCCTCTTATGTAACCTATACTGCCACGATTTATATAATCCTAACCCCATATATTTTAATCCTTCGCAATATTATCTACTCTTCGCCGATGATATCGCTCTAATCACCCATACTGCAACTCTCCAAATTGCCCCTCCTTCAGCACTATCCAATCTAAGTATTCCAAATGACGTATCGTATCAAAATCAACCCCACTAAATCAAAACTATGTATTCCCTAGCACATAATCACTCCACACTGCCCCCAATATTAACGACACTATTATTCACCCCACCTATACTTATAAGTTAACATGAGAAATACGATGCTTTCCATCTTTTACAATTTAGGTATCTTGAAAAGACTACAATGAACAAATCATCTATTGAAACAACTACTTTCCTGGCTAACACCACGACGAATATTGAATGATACAATATACACAATGAGCTAAAAAAACGGTAAAATTTTTAAATATTCATATTTTCAATAATAATTAACGCATTAAATATTGCTTTAAAAAATAAAATATTTACACTTTGTAGATGACAAAAATAATTAATTGGATGTTTTTAAAGTTTTCTTATTAAATTTCACATTAGGGTCATTCCATGCTATTTCAACAAAAAGTTGTGCTGCACCATTTTAATTTTTTTTAATATTTTGCACAGATAATTATACATGTTTCTAGAGTTCAAAACTAATTTTATAAAAAAAATAATTCCTGCCGTGTGGTAGTTATGTCCCTAGATGGAGCTTGAAACATGTTCATTTTTGTGATTACAAGCATTTGCGCAAAATGGCATAACTTTTTTTCCAATTGAGCAAATTTAAAAATTAAAAAATCTCTTAACTCAGTTTGAAGCGCTGAATATTTTGGTTCTATTTCTATTCTCATTTGATATATTTTTTTCAAATTTAATAGCCGTCAAAGTTTACTATTGAGATTTACATTTTTTTTCATTTTTCGACCTTGTTTTCGGCTGGGAAGGGGACAATACACTTAAACCAAATTCAGTTTGCAAGTAAAAGAGTAACAATAGATTCTACCTGAGGCAAAAAAAACTGAAGTATTTTAAACCCTTCCAAATTTTTTTAACTGAAGAAAATTGGCATTTTCAACAAAATTCGTATTTTTGTAAAGCTGTATCTCCAGTGGGGTACATAGCACAAATCTGAAATTTATACTACCAATGCTTCTATTCGGTAGCAACATCATTGCAAAATTTGGTAACTTTGTTTTGCGCAGTAACAAAAATATTTCTGTTCAAAGTTGTAATAATTTTAATACAATCGGATTTAACATCGAATTTTAAATATTAGAAATGGGCACTAAAATGAAACCCACCAGTACCAGCAGCGATTATAATAACCTTGTAAATATTTCAATCACTGGTACTAGTCATTCAAATACCTACCAAGGGGTTTCCGTATAACGACCTGATTGGCGAATAATTAATGGAAGTCATAGCCCTGGCGATGAATTAAAAAAAAAAGGTACCGTGGACCCTGAGTAGAAACCTATTATTATTCAAAATTATTAAAAAATAAAATTGAATAGAGCCGTAAGAGTCATTAGACAAATATCTTAAATTTGCGGCTTTTGATTACGTTCTAGAATTTCTGGGTTTGTTTAAACCACTCCCGCGATTCTAACCCAACCTCTACAATTTACTGATATTACGTTAAACAATTATCAACATAACCTATAATTATGTCCGCAAGTTGAAACTAAACCACTGAAACGTCAAAACATCTTTAGAAGAAAAACGTAAGTAATTACAATTTTGAACCTAAAAATAGGGCATTTTTGATTGCATACAAAAATTGTATTTACCTCAGCACTAAAGTGTCCTCTTATTACTATTTTAGTTTAAATAAAATCCAAATTGTGATAAAAGGATTAACTTTAGTGCTTCGTTAAATTATTAACTATTTTTTTTGTAGGAATAAGAACCAAATATCAGTAAAAAATAACCACAAAATTCATATTTGCCAAAGTACTTGTATTTGTGAGAGTGAAGGGAGGATGATGTGTTCGGTTGGAGTTAAAATAAATGAAGATTGTCATAAGACTACTTATGGGCCAATTTCACTAATCCTATTTTTTTTTGTGCATTTAGCAATGAACAAAAAACTATTTTGGACTTAAGATTAGGGAACTTCGAAAGTATTTGCCAGTACCACAAAAAGAAATATCTTGATAAATATAATCACTTTTTTGGAAAAAACTGTTCTGATCCTTTTAAATGCCATAGAAAATTGATAAGAATAGGCCTAAAAGAAATATCTCTGGACTTGGCTCAAAAACATCAACATGTAAGATTAGTTCTAGGTAAAACTTTATGTATTTCTTGTTTAAAATTTTTTATAGTTTTAACAAAGGTAAAACTAATGATAAAATATTTATCCCGGTGTATTCAACATTAGATAATATAAATGTTGCATGTGACGCTCTAGGAGTTTCACCTGTTAAAGTAAAATAAGCTTCTTCCTAATATAGAACAAAGAAATTCCAGAAAATTTTGGAATTGACTGATAAAGTTGTAGATTTCTATGAAAGTGATGAAAACAGTAGGATGTGCCCTGGTGCAAAAGACTGTGTTTCTATTAGGAATACTAATGGTCAAAAGGAAATAAAACAAAAAAAAGACTAATATTATGTAATCTTAAAGAACTTCATCAAAACTTTAGTACTGAAAACCCTCAAGAAAAAATAGGATTTTCATAGTTTGCCCAACTGCGACCAAAGTGGTGTGTTTTGGCAGGTAGTAATGGGACCCACTCAGTATGTATATGCGCTAAAAACCAAAATGTTAAACTCGTATTACATGGTCTAAAGCTGAAAATTGATAACAAAGACCTACTAGTCTTAATAATTGTGTGATAATTGTGTGACTCACAGAGTGAAAAATGCATGCTAGGTAGGTGCAGTGATTGCCCAGGAAGAGATGCTGCAAAATATTTGATTACTAATCATTATGATAGGAAAGATGATACATTTTTAGACACAGTGACATATTCACAATGGGTGAAGACTGACAGGGCGGCTCTTATAACTATTAGAAAATCAATTGATGACATAATTGTTGATTTGCTGGATAGACTAAAGCACAATCTGATTACTTGAAATACAAAAAGAAGAGTTTAAAAAGTGATGAATGCATAGTTATAGGGATTTTTCGAAAAAATTTTCATTTATTGTCCAAGATGAGATGTCCAAGTTTTCACTAGGTAAATGACCAAGCAACTTTATATCCCTTTGCAATTTATTACAAGCATCCAGATGAACCATATCTGGTATCCAAAAGTTTCTGTGTCATCAGTGACTCCATGCAACATACCACCAAAGCAGAAAGCACTCATGGTACAGATCAAAAGCGTGACACCTTTTGTAAAAAAAAGTATACTTTTCGGATGGAGCAGCTGGGCAGTATAGGAATAGAAAAAACTTCTTGAACTTGTGTCATCATAAAAAAGATTTTCTACTTGATGCGGAATGGATTTTTTTTGGGACATCTCATGGAAAAGGGCCATGTGATAGAATAGGCGGGACAGTCAAAAGGCTAGTGACCAAAGCAAGCCTGCAAATAGTCACTGGGAATCATATCTTGACACCTCGTGAGATGTTTAATTTTTGTACAGAAAACATAAAGGGTATTTTTTTATGTTTGTTAGTAAACATGATGTTACATCAAATGATTCACTTCTAGAAGAGCGATTTACCAATGCTGTGAGGATTCCTAACACAACATAGAAACATCGATTTATACCTATAGACTGCAAACGAATAGTGTTTTATCACATCCAGTGTACAAGATTTTGAAGAAATAAAGATCACCGATGTTTCAAGAGATCCTTCTCATGAACTTGAATAAAGGAATTACATTGCACGCATTTATGATTGTCATTGGTGAATTGCACAAGTTATTGAGTTGTAGCAATCAAACGAGAACTACAAGATACTTTTCTTCCATCCAATGGGGCCATAGGGCCATATGACAATGTCTTATGTGTTCTTACTCCTTCCGAGTTGTCGGCTGCTACAGGAAGAATTTGCAATATTATAACCATGTTAAACAAATTTTACAATCTAAGGTAGAAAGAAGCAGGCTTCAAATGCTGAGTTATATAATTTTTGTTTGTTCAGTTATTTACAACATGTGTACTTAAGTAGCAAGTAATTATGTATTTTTAGTAAGAGGAATAATATTTTTTAGTATGTATATAATTTCTGTTCAATTGTTTAAAACATCTAAGCAAATAAGATAATGTATTCCTAACCATTACCATCAAAGCAAATGGAAATACGCTCATTTTATTCACAACTTTGAACTGAAATATTTTTGTTACTGCGCAAAACAAAGTTACCAAATTTTGTAATGGTGTTGCTACCGAATAGAAGCATTGGTAGTATAAATTTCAGATTTGTACTATCTACCCCACTGGAGATACAGCTTTACAAAAATACGAATTTTGTTGAAAATGCCAATTTTCTTCAGTGAAAAAAAAATTGGAAGGGTTTAAAATACTTCAATTTTCTTGCCTCCGGTAGAATCTATTGTTACTGTCGTACTTGCAAACTGAATTTGGTTTAAGTGTATTGTCCCCTTTCCAGTCGAAAACAGGTTTGGAAAATGAAAAAAATGTAAATCTCAATGGTAAACTTTGACGGCTATTAAATTTGAAAAAAATATATCAATGATAATAGAAAATATTCATAAGTTAAGAGATTTTTTAATTTTTAAATTTGCTCAATTGGAAAGAAAGTTATGCCATTTTGCGCAAATGCTTGTAATCACAAAAATGTACATGTTTCAAGCTCCATCTGGGGTCATATCTGCCACACGGCAGGAATTTTTTTTTTTTCTAAAATTAGTTTTGAACTCTAGAAATATGTATAATTATCTGTGCAAAATATAAAAAAAAAATGGTGCAGCACAACCTTTTGTTGAAATAGCATGGAATGACCCATTAATGAAGGCGCTGCAAAGATGGGAGTTCATAATGCACCGCCCCGTCCCATTTGTAGGTATCAAAATTAGTGGGCCATGACTTGTTTTCGTTTTCTAATGAATCTCAGATATTAGCTGTTACTTTTATCAGTCATTTTAGCTGTTGTCACAAAAATTGTTTGCCTAAGTAAAGAAGATAAGATATTCATTAAATATTTGTTTCACTATGACAATTTATCTGCACGAAAGATTGTGAACAAATAGCCACAAAAGGGCTGGCCGGTTACAAGTATTCAGTGTTTAATAATTAAACTCAGAACTTACGGTAACAATAATCGCAAACAAATAATTGGAATACCACGTACAGTACGAATTCCTGAAAGGTGCATTATAAACTTCCATTTTTGCAGAGCCTTCATTAATGTGAAATATCCTCGTTACGAAAACTTTAAAAAAATGCAATTAATCATTTTTGCAATCCACAAATGTAGATATTTATATTATACTGTGTATAATTTGTTAGTTAAATAACACAAGGTTTTAATATATTTATTATTACACAAATACTAAACCTAATTTGTTATTATTATTATTAAAAAGTCAGTTTATAATCATAAGAAAATTTAATTGAGTTACGTGTACTGCACTGAGATTTACATTCATTATCTCTAAGTGTGCAATTTTAATGTCACAGGAGGCAATCAATACAATCTGGTTTCGTAACACGAGGCACTTTGTGTGCGTGTGCGTTCTCGTTTCATGTTCCTCTCGTAACATCAAAACTGCAATTTACATGCACGTCGACCTGCTCTCCCATTGTATCGACTCAACAACATAAATAAGCCAAACAGCACGCGAATGTACGTTCATTCTGCATCCGATATTAAAATTTTATGAGCGACACTTCAAAGTTTCTAGTTCATATTGATTGTTGGAAGTTAATTATCTCGGAATGTAAACGTGATCGCTTGCCAATTACTTGGATTAAAATCCATCGAGCGATTATAACGTTTCCAATTAAGGGTGAAATAAAAGGTTTATGTATCGTTGTGCCTAAACCTTTTATTTCATAACTGTAAACGTTACTAGGTGGTAATCTATGTTCAAACATTTAAGGTTTAGGGTAATTAATTTTTGAAGGGATGTAAGTATCTGTAGGATGTTTGCACAGCTTGCACACAAAAAAGCGTAATTGATTCGCTGCGGAATTTCCCCACGCACATCGTTCTAGTTTCCTTTAATTTCCAGCCGAATTATATTGGAATTCTTTACGTCTTCCATTACCATTCGGCGTTTTACACGAGCCTAATCCCTCTTGAGCCGACTCTTCCACGCCTGCCTTTGTATTTCCTCTCGGTCGTTTTCCTTTTCCCATTTCAACTTGATTGTCGTTAAACTTTTACATCCATATGGTTCCTCCTTTCCGCTTCCTCAAAGTCCAAAGAGTTTGTTCTCCTTTTCTCGGTTCAGTGGACAACGCGCTCCGATGATTAAAATACATTTTATAGTTGAGTATAAAGTGGCGCTTACCAATCCCAGACGATTATTAGCCTTTATTGTGGTTTAGTTTTAGTGTTGTTTTCGCGTAGAGACAACTTAAAATAATGACTTTCGCTCCAAGAACTTGTGGGGTATTAATTTTTATATGAACTGAAGTATCCTTGGAGTTTGTACAGTTATAAGATTATGGTGTAATTCGCAAATTGTTGTTTGGTCTAGTTTATAAATTCTGCTAAATAATAACAGTTTTTATTAACATTATTCACCATTACCACACGCATGTGCTGTATTTTGTAACCAACAAGGTGTTAGAAAAAATAGGTCGGATATTCTACCCACCTATAATAATCATCAAGAGAAGCAATAAAAAAATAAACATCGGTCCACAAACTTTTTCAGAGATGGAGATGATTTTGCACTTTAATGTAAAAATTGCATTGTGACAAAACAGTAAAAGCGCATTAGCTAAATACAGGACAAAATAAAATATGGGGGGAGACTGTTGTTCTTACAAATTCGTTTAAATAGTGAAGCTTATCTTAACTTTTTACATAACACGTTATCCTACGATATCCCCCTAAATCTTAGATTTAACTTTAGGTTTATGCACGATAGGGATCCTTCGCATTTTGAAGTTTCCGAAATGAAACTTACAATTGTCATGGCCCCTTAGATCCTCTGAACCCGTTTGATTTTTACATAACGCAGACGTTATTAAACAGTTGATGTGTGGATCTGTTTATTACGTTTTATTTGCTTCTTTTATTATACGTAAGTGGAATATCCGACTTTGTATTTATGTGGTATTTAAGTTTAAAAGTCTTTTAGAGTTAAATTTACACTAAAATTAAATTTTAATTCACTTGCTTAAGTCGACTTTTTTGTACCCAACTGCAGGAGTGCCATTCTTATTACAGATTTCTATACCGTGTGGTTGGTAATACATCTGAACATTGGGAAATAGCATAGGGATAAATAAAATTTGTACTCGTAAAAATAAATGTAGGCAATTTAAATACTATTTTATCCTCAAAAAATGGTAATGTGGCCATCATGTTACTTTCTCCGATTATTTGATGGTATAATATTTAATAATATTTATATTTATATATTCATTCATTATTTTCAATTTAAATCTTATTTTAAATCGAGAGTTTCACATGATCGAATGGTAATAACGTTTGAAACGTCAAAATTATGAAAGGTAAAAATGACAAATTATTTTTCAAATTCTAATAATCTTTACCATAAGTTTACTGAAAAACTAAAAAAAAATGGTAAAAAAAGTCCTGAAAAAGATTTCCACAAATAGTGCTGATTAATAGACCTAAAAAAACTAATAAAAATCCTGAACAAGAAAGTCTTGAAAATGATTTCTAAAGATAGCCCTGATTAAAATGTCAAAAAAAAAACCTAATAAAAGTCCTGAACAAATCTTGAAAAAGTTCCGATAAAAAAGTCCTGACAAAAAATTTCTTGAAAAACAGGTCCTTCAAAAAGACCAGAAATAAAGTCCTAAAAAAAGACCTGAAAAATAAAAAGGTCCTGAGAAACAGTTTTGGAAATAAAGTATTGAAAAAGAGTACTGTTAAAAAGTTGTGAAAAGGAGTTGCGAAAAAAGTACTGTAAAAAGAGTTCTGAAAAATTAAGTCTTCATGTAAAACACCAGAAATAAATGTCCTTAAAAAATTCCCGAAAGAAGTCCTAAAATAAGTCTTGAAAAAACTCCTGAAAAAAGTCTTCAAAAAAGCCTCGAAAGAGAGTGCTGATAAAATATCCTGTAATAACAGCTTTGACAAAAAGTAATCAGAATAACACCGTAAAAGAATCCTAAAAAAAAAACATTTCTGAAAAAAAAAACTTGTAAAAGGGTCATTAAATAAGACCTGAAAAACTTTTGAAAAAATTGTCCTTAAAAATATTATTACTTTCAATAATGTCCTGAAATATGGTACTGAAAAAAGTAGGAAAAAAGGAAAAGGAAAAAAAAATTCTTGAAAAAATAATTCTGAAAAAAGCAATGAAGAAAGTTCTGAAAAGAATCCTGAAAAGAAGTCCCGAACATGGGGTTCCCAAGAAAGTCTCAAAAAAGTCCCGAAAAAATGTCCTGGAAATAAAATCGTGAGAAAGAGTATTATTATTATTAATAATGATAATCATAACAATTCCTATTTATTGTCCAACAGATTAACCAAAAAGGACAAAATACATAATATAAAAATATAAATAATAATAATGATTATAGAACAAAAATTTAGTATTGACAAAAGCTGTGAAACATAGTCTTCGAAATAAATGTTCCGAAAAAGAGTCTTAAAAAGTCCTGAAGAGAGTTCAGACAAAGAGTGCTGATGAAATATCACAAAAAATTGTCCTGTAAAACTTGAAAAATTACCCTGAAATAAACAAAATAAACAAAAAAAAATCTGAAAAAAGCATTGTAAAAAGTCCTTAAAATGATCATTAAAAAGATCTGAAGAAATTGTCTTGAAGAAAGTGTTGATGAAAAAAGTCCTGCAAAAAGGTCTAAAATATCCGTAAAAAAAATTTTGAAAATAGCCTTGAAAAAAATGCTTAAAATAAAATGAAAAATGTTATGAAGAAAATTAGCAAAAATTAATCCTAAACAAAGAGTTCTTAAGAAAGTCACAAAAAAGTCTGGAGAAAAAATTCCTGGAAAAAAATCCTGTTAATAAAATTTGGAAAAGAAATCCTGAAAATAAAGGTCCTGAAAGAAAAAGTCCTAAAAACAGGCCTTGAAAAAATTTCTTAAGAAGTCCTGAAAAAGAATCCTCAAAGAAAAAAAAAGTCCTAAAAAAGTTCTGAAAACATTGTCCTGAAGTCCCAAAAAGGCCAAAAGAACAAAAAAACTGTTAAGGTAAATGTTCGGAAATACGAAATTTTAGCTGAAGCTTTCCAGTTCTTCGGATCCTGAAATAACACTTATGTTCAAAGTTTTATGGTCATGTCTGTATTAGTTTTTGAGATACAGCGCGGACAGTTATGCATAGAAAAAATGGTGATGTGGCCATAATGTTACTTTCTCCGACTTGATGGTATCATTTATATTTACGATTTCATGGTTTAATTTTTAATTGTACATCCAGTGTTTTGTAGACTCGGATGAAAAAAAATTATGAAAGATGGAAAAATTATACTTCAAATTCAAAAACTTAGTTTACTCAAAAACTAAAGATTTCCAAAAAAATTATTATTTATAAGTTGTTCATTTTAGCATTCTCTACAATTATTATTAACATAAATTTGCTGCAACTATTATCGTTTCATAATTATAAACCAAAAATGACCAAAAAAAATAATACTAATTTTTTTCCTCGAATAAAAATGATTTTATAAAAAATGTTTTCAAGCAAAAGATGTTCATTTCCTTGTTGTCTTCAATGTTTGTTTAAATGTTTTTGTGATATTTTTCATATTTAGGAAAATATTGGCAAAAAACAAAAACAGTTAAGGTAAACATCCACTTCCGGTTTACGAATTTTACCAAAAGCTTTTCAGTTATTCGGATTATCAAATAAGACGGATGTTCAAAGTTTCATATCAATTGCTCTATTCGTTTTTTAGATACAGCGCACATAGACACACACACACACAGACATATTTTTTTTTCAGATATTGTTGAAATGGCATCCAGGGACGTCAAAACGGATATTTCCGTAAAAAAAATTTGAAAAAATTTTCACGCTCACAATACTTTCTCGTACTTCGTAACGGAGAAAGTAAAAAAGGCATCAATGTGCAAGTATTTGGCATCAACAAATTCCCACAAATAGGATCTTTTGATACCACTTTTATGCTTGTATATAAATTTGGTGAGCAGGAATTTCCAAAAACGTGATTTCCCATGTTATTTTTCTATGTTCAGATGTATAACCAACCACACGGTATAAGGGGAAGTAATTGTAATGTTCAAGTTTTTAAGTATTTTAATACATATTATTTAATTAGATTATATTCCTAGATTAAGTAATCTAGGTATATAGGAATAACATTATTTATTTTTCTAAAGACTTCAAGATAATTTTTAAATCTTTTAACAACATGGCTTAGCCAAAAATAGCAAGTATAACACATACGATGTGTATGCAAACAAGCCCTAACTCGAAAGGCACTTCCTTTGGCATCATTACAAGCATTTATTGAAAAGTAAAATAAAATGAACGATACTAGAACACATATAGGTTTCTATATTTGCATTTCCTTATTGGATTCCTGATGCTTATGTGACATTTAACTTGTGTTTAATTTTACTAATGATTATGTCTTGTATAATGCATCTGAATCAGTGGCACAATAGGAAACAATCAAATAATAAGATAATGGCACAATTGAAATTAAACAAAATAATCCACTTGCTAAAATGAATAATATTAATGCAGTGATGGGGAAACTATGGCCCGCGGGCCAAGTCCGGCCCGCGGAAAGGTTTAATCCGGCCCGTTTAAGAGTGCCGTCGTGAGAATGTTTGAACGCGTTTCTACTTCGTAATGTGACGACCCCCATAAGAACTACCTGCGGCGATATTCAAAACACAATAGTATTCCGGACAAATCCATCCGACCTAAACAGATGACTCATCTTCGCTCGAAACTTCCAGACACTCTCGCAGGTAGGTATAAATACAAGCGAGGCCGCCCGAAGATCAGTCACACTCGACATCGAGCATCAGAACAGTCAAGTCGTTCTAATCTCCGTCCGGTTCTTATCCGAAATTTTTATATTTCGAACTTCAAAGTGATTTTCACTGGCCCTCACGGCTTACCAGTTTAAATTGCCAACACCCTTGCCTGCATTACTCCTAGTCTTGCTCGGTGACAGTTGAATTTTTAATTCAACTGCTCGCAGCTCGAACGAAAGTCTGATCAGAGTCAAGGTGCCATCTACTAATTAACAGTATTCCCTTTCAGTTTGATCTTCTGGTGAACGTCCACACAGTTAGTACGTGTATTATACTGTTCTAACTGGGTGCGATCGGAACGAGAAACGGTTTCTTGGCATTGCACCACGCTGAGAGCCGTCTAGCACGCCTGCTATTACACGCAATCCTTCGATATCACGGATTTCCCTATAAAACGGGAACGCTGTGAAATCCTCGGGGCGCACCCGAATACGACCCCGCAAGGGGTTCGTAGTGTCGGTTCCGTATACGGCAAGCCCAAAGTTCTAGGGGATTCCATCCCATAGAACTACCCTTCCTCTCATTTCCCACGTTTAATTCATCGCTTCAGCGGTCACCCGCTGTTGCTTTATTTCTCAAAAGTCGTACACGATCAGCCAAACATAGCACTCTCCGCTAAAAATTCTTTATTAAACTCGGCGGCGAGCCATTGCAAGGCAATGGCGTCGTCAGACCCATCCCTGCCTCGCACTATGGAGGCACTGTTAGACATCGATCTGACGATCGATAACATTATCAGCATAGATTCCCTAAAAATCGAAAATGCTAATCTCCGCACGGAAGTTTCCCTCCTTAAGGCTCAAATCGAAGAGCTAAGAGCCACCGTCCAATTAATGCAGCCCCTATGCAAACCAACACCGATGGAATTCACCTCATCCCATACCTCTACTTCTAACGCCCCTGACAGCGACGGTTTTGTCAAAGTTAGACCTAAAAAAAAGTCTAAATCCGCTCGCCCGCACTCAGATTCAGACTCGGACATCGAGACAACAAAAAAAAAATCAGGGTTAACACCCAAGCCCCGCCCCCGGCATCGTCATCTTTTACGGCCATCCCCTCAACTTCTGCAGAGGCTCGCGTTCTCACCACCGAGGCGCCCTCCGCTAGAATTCTGCCACCGTCGGCTAGTCTCGGCGCCCCGCCCACAAAACGGACCAAGACAGACAGTGTCACAACTGTCACAAATAAAAAATCGACGCTACCGTCCCGTCGCTCCACTGTGCCTATCAAAGCCAGCGAGCAGCTTTCAGCCCCCAAAAATGCTCGGCCTTCCCCGAGCTCAAACCCCATTCCTACCGTTAAATACACCACCACGCGTGTACCCGACTCTGCCAAACCTGCCACGATCAATGAGATCGAAAACATCGAGGGAATCGAAAGATTCGCCTCAAAACCTCCGCCCATTTACCTCAAAAAAAAGGAGGGATGGATACAAATCTCAAAAGACCTGGTGGACAAGAAAGTCTGCCTCCTCAAGGTCTCCACCATCAACGAGGGGTATCGCATTCAGGTGCAAACCCCTCAAGATTTCCGAACTACGGTTCAACACTTCACGAAAATCAATGCCCCTTTCTACACCTACCGCCTCAATGAGGAAAAAGAATTAAGGGTAGTAATCCGCAAGGTCAATGAATCATTCACTGACCAAGAAATAATCGACGAGCTACTTTCACTGAACCTCCCAGTGATAGCAGTTCGTCGCATGGGCAACAGCACCCGAAAATTCCCAATGGTATCAGTCCAATTGGAAAAAACTGACAAAGGCCGTGAGATATTCAAACTCACGCGTCTTTTCCACGTTAGCGTCAAGGTAGAGACGCAACATAGGTCCTCTACTGCGACACAATGCCATCGCTGCCAGGGCTTTGGTCACGGCGCCCTCCGCTGCCACATTTCCCCTCGCTGTGTTAAATGCGCAGGTCCCCACCAAACCGCCGACTGTACTCGCAATCCTGAGACAGACGGATCCCCCACGTGCTGCAACTGCCAGGGCAATCACACCGCAAACTTTAAGGGCTGCGAGAAATTCCCTAAAAAGAATTACTCATCGGCGCTTAAAGGTGGCTCAAAACCCACCCCAATGGTGAATTCCAATTCACCCAAACCGTCAGCCACACCTAAAACACCCAGCATTACTCCCAAAACAAATACCGCCCCCACACCAATTCCAAAAGGCCCCCTGGACATTTCTGAAATGTTCAAAGACCCCACCTTCCTTGCTAATATCGCCAGACTTGAGGCACTAGGCCCGATTCTCGCCGCCATCGGCAAACTTTAATTTTCATCCTTTCTTCGAATAATAAAGTAATTACGTCCGAAGCGTGCAGAATAGGCACGTGGAATGCTAATGGTCTCACAGATAAATCTTCTGAACTAGAGCAGTTCATCCGTCGTCTCGACATACATATAATGCTTGTCAGTGAAACAAACTCTTCCTCGCGACATGGCCTGTATATTAATGGTTATAATCTTCATCTAACCCCTCGCACGACTGGAAACGGTGGTGGCACCGCTATCTATGTCAAACGTGGCCTTGATTACTCTGTTCTAGACAATCCAGACACTCAGTCTCTTGAAATCACTTCTATTATAGTTCGCATTAATGGCGAAAAAGTTAAGATCATTAGCGCCTATCATTCTCCCTCGAGACCTTTTGTAGTCCAAGACTATGAAAACATCCTCTCTGACGATATTCCAACCATCATCGGGGGCGACTTCAATGCCAAGCACCCCAGCTGGCGGAGTCGCACCACAAATACTCGCGGTCGTAACCTTTTTGACTTCATTGTTCAACACCGTTTTCCACTCGAAACAATTAGCCAAACGGAACCAACTTTTTACCATTCTTCTGGTTACCGTCCAGACATTCTTGATTTCTTTATCGTGAATCGATTAGATTACGACATTGATGTCTGGACAGCATCCGAATTGCATTCAGATCATAATCCTGTCATCATGGATATTCATACCGAAATTTCCAGATATGAGAAAACAGCCAGATCCACTGACTGGACTAAATTTAATGACATTATCCTAGGCCTCGTTCCACCAATTCCGGTGATGCGAAATAAAAACGAGATCGATGAAGGTGTAAAAACCCTCACAGCGGCTATCCATAAAGCCATTGATGAATCCACGACGGAAAAGTCTGTTTCTCAGAGCGATCCGCTCAATATTCCTCGTAATATCCTCGAAAAAATTAGGGAAAAAAATCGTGTCCGTAGAATATGGCAACGCACACGCTGTCGCCAAACGAAGCAAAATCTTAATCAGCTTCAGAACGAAATTCATAATGATCTTAAAGATCTTCGCAATAACCGCTGGAATCGGCTCATTGACGATGCCGCCCAGCATAAACCCCAACTTTGGAAGCTCACTAAGACTTTCACCAGAGCGAGAACGGCGACTTCGGCAATCCATGGAAGACAAGGCGTTGTCTACCTTGCGGAAGACAAAGCCGAAGCCTTCGCGGAGAGCCTAGAGTCGCAGTTCTCGCCAAACCCTCTCACTACCAGCGACGAGCTTCTCGACGACATAGAGGAAACACTTGATCGTTTCAATGAAACTCCTAACTCCACGCCTAAACCGACCTCCCCTACAGAGGTCAAAACTCTCATTAAAAATGCGCCGAATAAAAAAGCGCCAGGGCACGATAGAATTAGTTACACCTGCCTTAAGCATCTTCCACACAAAGCAATTGTTTTTCTAACAGCGATTTTTAACTCTTGTCTCAGAATAGGATATTTCCCACAAGCATGGAAACATGCTACTGTGGTTTTAATTCCGAAACCGGGTAAAGATGCTAAATTTCTGCAAAATCATCGCCCTATTAGTCTGCTCTGCGTCATGGGTAAACTATTCGAAAAAATCATTCATTCGCGCCTTAGCGAATGGTCTGTCGATCACAAAATCATCCCGAATACCCAGCATGGCTTCATCAAGGGCCTTTCTTGCAATCATCAATTAATTAGAACCAGTGATTTTATAGTCGAAGGTTTCAATCGCAAACAAAGCACACTAGCCATCTTTCTTGATGTTTCTAAAGCTTTTGATCGTGTCTGGGACGAAGGTTTGATTTTTAAACTCCTTAAGCTCAATTGTCCAACTTATCTGGTTAAACTCATTCAACAGTTTATTACCGAACGCACTTTCTGAGCTCGTTACGAGTGTGCAATCTCTGACCCGCGTGTAATGACCGCCGGGGTGCCGCAGGGATCCGTCCTCTCTCCAACTTTGTACAACATCTATGTACACGATATTCCAAACCCTCAAAACATTCTTACTGCTCAATATGCAGATGACACGGCGTACATGTATCGTGGAAAATTCATCCCTCATATGATGAACAAAATTGTGTGTGTCCTGTGGACACAGGAATGGCGAATTTCAATCAACCCTGAAAAAAGCCAAGCTATCTTGTTTTCCTTGGGACGCTCTCTGCCCCCAAATAATCTTACTTTCAACGACCAGCCCATCCCCTGGGTCGACAATGTACGCTATCTTGGTCTCATTATGGACCGTAGACTTAACTGGAATAAACACGTCCAATACGCCATTACAAAGGCAAACACTGCGTTTGCACAATTAAAATCCCTTCTCCTAAATAGCAACCAGCTATTCCTATCCAATAAAATCCACCTATACAAGGCAATCATACGTCCAAAAATGACGTATGGATGCCCTGCATTTATCACCCTCTCCGCTACGCAGATGCGTAAGCTGGAGACCACGCAGAGCCGCATGATCCGCCGGATCGTAGGCGCTCCGTGGTTTGTCAGAAATGCGCAACTGCGTCTCGAAACCAAGACGCCGAGTGTTCAGGACTTCATCCATCAGTTGGCCCTCAGCCATTCTTCCAAATTCGATGTGAGCCTTCTGCAAGACCATTTCGAAATCCAACCTAATCCCACTCATGGGAAAAGAAAGCGCCCACTTAACCTGGGTCAGTAAATTCATTAATTTAAAATCAAATATCCATCAACTCATTAAACTTTTCAAAATTTTTTGGTCTTAAACAAAATTTTTTTCCACACACCCTTACCATTTCAAAATTTCTTTAAGCATTAATTCCTAATTAATATTTATCGCAATAATAACGTCATATCCCAAAGTCATGAATAATATCCCCACGAATCACTACGATACTGTAGGAAAAATTTCTTTAATTAAATTTGAAATACAAGAGGAGAGTTTTTAGTTGGTATACTTCGCGCCCATCAGGGGGAGGACTCCAACACTACCCCACTATAGGGGTGTCTATAAAAGATTTACTCTCCTCTCATCAAAAAAAAAAAAAAAAAAAAACGAAGATCAGTTAGTTAGCGACTTAGTCAGTCATCTGCAACGACCCGCTGTGACTCGAGTAATTGTTTGTGTAATCCCCCAAACTCTCAGTGCCTCAACAAACTCCCGCGTAAGAGCATTAGTTAGCAGTAAGCTTTCGTCAATTGCGTTTCTGTATGTTGTTCTCCGTAGTAGGTAACGTCTAAAATGGATGTTAAAAAAAGAAAAGTGAATTCAGAATGTCGAGTTTTTAAAGAAGAATGGACGTGGAAATATTTCTTTACTTTATTTAAAGAAAAACCTGTGTGCTTACTTTGCAATACAACTGTTGCAGTTTTAAAAGAATATAACATTCAACGCCATTTCAAGAGCAAACATGAAAACCACTCCTACTCATCGTTAAGTGAAGAGGTGAAAAAAAATAAATCGAAAGATTTAATAAAAAATTTATCAAGTCAACAACAATTATTTCAGAGAGCTAATCATTCTCAAAGATGCGCTACGAAAGCCAGTTATGTGTTGGCTTATAATATTGCTAAATCTAATAAAGCATTTTCAGATGGTGAATTTATAAAGCAGTGCATGATAGATGTGTGCGATTTTATGTGCCCTGACAAGAAAACGGATTTTCAGTCACTGTCTCTCTCAAGAAGAACAATCACCGAGAGAATTGAAAATATTGATAAAAATCTAATTTCACAACTGACTACAAAAACTCAAAAATTTATTTTTTATTCAATTACCATGGATGAAAGTACAGATATCAGCGATACTGCGCAGTTACTCATATTTGTAAGAGGAATCAACGCCCACTTTGAAATTACAGAAGAACTTGCAGGGCTGCAGTCAATGAAAGGAACAACGACTGGTGCCGATATATTTTGTGAATTTGAAAATTGCATCGATAAACTTCGTTTACCTATTGACAAGCTATGTAAAGTAACTACAGATGGTGCTCCTAATATGGTTGGAATCAATCAAGGATTTGTTGGGAAATTTAATTCTAAGTATCCGGAAAATGATGTTGTTTTTTGCATTGCCTTATACATCAGGATGCTCTCTGTAAATCGGCTTTAGATATTGACCATATACTTAATATTGTTGTAAAACTAGTATATATGATTCGTTCCAGAGGATTATTACATCGCCAGTTTCAACAGTCTTTGGAGTCCGTACATGCTGAGCATTCCGATATCCTGTATTATTCAAAAGTTCGTTGGTTAAGTGCTGGAAAAGTATTTGAAAGAATTTGGGATTTAAAAGACGATATTGTGAATTTTCTTCTTGATAAAGACATTTATAATCAATTTGACGTCTTAGAAAACGAAACGTGGCTTTCTGATTTCGCTTTTTTCACAGACCTCCTCACATGAATAAACTTAATCTCAAATTGCAAGGAAAAAATGGTGAAGTGGCCATCATGTTATTTTCTCCGACTTGATGGTATCATTTATATTTACGCTTACATGGTTTATTTTCAATTTAAATCATATTTTAAATGTACATCGACCGTTGTGTAAACTCGGGTGAAACTGACGTTTTAAACGTCAAAATTATAAAAGATGGAAAAATTATACTTCAAATTCAAAAACTCAGTTTACTCAAAAACTAAAGGGATTTCGAAAAAAACTTATTCTTTATAAGTTGTTGATTTTAGTATTCTCTACAATTATTATTAATATAAATTTGCTGTAACTATTATCGTTTTATAATTATAAACCAAAAATTAAAAAAATAATAATACATTTTTTTCTCGAATAAAAATGATTTTATGAAAAATGTTTTCAAGCAAAAGATGATCATTTCTTTGTTGTCTTTGAAGTTTGTTTAAATGTTTTTGAGATATTTTTCATATTTAAGAAAATATTGGCAAAAAACAAAAAACAGTTAAGGTAAACGCCCACTTCCCATGTACGAAATTTTACCAAAAGCTTTTCAGTTCTTCGGATTATCAAATAAGACGTATGTTTAAAGTTTCATATAAATGGCTCTATTAGTTTTTGAGATACAGCGCGCACAGACACACACACACACACACACACACACACGCAGACACACACACACACACACACACACACACACAGACACAAATTTTTTTTTTCCAGAAATTTTTGAAATGGCATCTAGGGACCCCAAAACGGATATTTCCGTAAAAAAAATTTTTGAAAAAAAAATCACGATCACAATACTTTCTCGTACTTCGTAACGGAGAAAGTAAAAATCAGTTTCTTCACGATATTTGGCAATACCTGAAAAGTTTCAAATTACAGTTATTATTATTTGCTAATCAGATCTCTAAATCTGATTTTTCTCATTTTCCAAGAATACAATCTTTAAAATTCACTATATCAAACAATAAGATTAAAAAATACGAAATTAATTTGAGAAAACTATCTACAGAATTTGAAAGAAGATTTCAGAACTTTAGAAAAATGGAACGAGAGTTTAGTATTTTTGCGACCCCATTCAATGTTAATTACGAAGAAGTTGATGCAAAATTTCAACTTGAGTTAATAGAACTGAACTGTAATACTCTCCTAAAACAAACTTTTCATACAGTACCATTACTAGAATTTTATAAAAATTTAAGTCCAGATAATTTCCCAAATCTAATTACTCATGCAATGAAGATAATGACAATGTTCGGCTCATCTTATATATGCGAACAAATCTTTTCAACAATGAAGCTTGGGAAAACTTCTTTAAGAAACAGAATTACAGATGAGCACCTTTCATCAGTTTTAAGAATTTCTGCTTCGCAAATGGAACCGGATTATGATGAAATTTTGATGAAACAGTCTCAATTTCATTTTTCTCATGCACCATCAACCAGTAATGACACCAGAAAATAAAGTGATAATACTTCACATCAAGAACTACACTAAATTCATTTTATATTTTGTGCTTATAGTTTTGTTACCTTTTGCTTTTTTACTATTAAAATAATAAGTGTATGTAATAATATATGTATATGTTTATAGAACACATAAATTAGTTAACGATTAAGCATTATTCGTTGGCCCGCCACGATTGTCTAGTTATTACAAATGGCCCGTCTTAAAAAAAGTTTCCCCACCACTGTATTAATGCATTGTTTGAGTTCAGTCACTATTTTTCCCGGGTATTGCATTTTAAGTATGGAACCAGGATTGCGTTATTTTGAAGTATAAATAACCTGAAAAATGGTTGTCAGTAGATGTGTACAGGTCTGTATTTAACAATAAAATGCCCAAAAAATTTTCTTATTGGTGCTCCGTTGAAGTGAATGTTTGAAGCCCCACCTACCATCAAAATTTAGAATTTTAATACGTATAGCCTAAAGCGGTGGTCCAGAGACCAGAAAAAGATACAAATGGCTAGAAATTTATCACACCGTCTGCACAGGTTTGTTTTCTTTTTATCTCTCTCATACACAACTTGTGTATCTTCTATTATATTCTATTGGCAATTATGGTCGGAGTGGTAACTAACATTTACCACGTATCAAGTAAAGAATTGAGTAAATATGGCACTTTCTTAAAATTGCTTTTCCTACTTTATTTATTAAAATATTTTAGTGAATTTAATTGATTTATATGGATGAATTTTATGCAAACACTTCTAAGGATGGAATTTCAATTTAGAATTAAATTTCAAAAAAAAATTAATTACCCAAAAATTACGAATGGTAAAAAAACAATCCATCCTACAATTGTTTTATAATTATATCTACCAAATGCCCAAAAAATTACATTTTTTTTCAACCATAAGTAAACGAGTTCTTAAAACGGAGCCTTAAATTGAATTGCGTTTTAACTATAAATTATATTCTGGGTGTTTCAGAGCTCTGGGAACGATCAATCACGTGCTTATTTGTCAAAATTTTGAAAAATGTTTTATATAAAAGTTGTACAGATAGTGAGCTGCACGCCCTAAAAATATTTAAATTTATACAGGGTGTCTCATAACAAAGTTACGGACCAAACTTATGTATTTTTTTAATGGAACACCCTGTGTATTTTAGCATTTTGGATTCCTCGTTACTTGGAGATTAAAATGACCTAGGCTGTGGGGGTTGAAACCGGGCCCTTTTCGTGTTATTCAGTTGGTTATACAAAAATTTTAACAAAATTGTAAAAGTGCTCCCCTAAAACTAACAAAGATAATTCATTCTAATTTAGTGGTAAAGTTTAGTTGAACTTTAGTCTTCAAAATTACTCTATCAACCAAAACATAACTAAGCGTATTATACAGGGTGATAGCCATTCGCAAACTGCACTATTTCTATTTTTTTCATATGGCACACCCTATATATTATTTCATAATTTGAAAGTTCATTCAGTAAGCTTTCATTTCATATAAGGTTTCGTATATCTGAAGTTGAAGGTTACTCTAATATTTCAAAATTCGTTGGTAAATAAGCACGTGATTGACCGTTCCCAGTGCTCTGAAACACCCTGTATACAGAGTGGTGGTAAAACTTCGCAGAAAATTCATAATTGCTTTATTAAATATTATCGCTCGGACAGGTCGCGCTCAAAATTATTGTGACTTCAGTAGTGTTTGACGTGTAACATCACCCGCAATTTTTCTTTCATTTTAGTATTTTTAAATCGGTGCCGGTGAAGTCAAATTGAACGTCATTTTAACTATAAATTATATATACAGAGTTGTGATGAAGTTCTGTATAAATTTCATAACTGCTTTATTGAAAGTTAAAAAGAATCGCATGGAAATCAGTTTTTTTTTTTAATAGAACTAGATTTTTTATTTGGCAACTTTTATACAGCTCTTCATTCTCGTTACAATCTTTTTTTTTAGAAAAACACTACCTCTTTCCTTTAAAAAGTGAAGTTTTTAATAACAGTTTTTTTATTAATTTTACTATTTTGATAAAAAACTAGCCATCTTTATTTAAATAAACAGTATAGCATTTCAAATCAGATTGGATGTTTGTAATAATGGATAGATTTACCTTAATTCATAAAAAAAGTGGAAAGGAGTATTTTTGCAAATAAAATTATGCGACTGCAAAGAGAATTAAGAGCTTTACACAAGTTGACAAATAAAAAAAAGAAATCCAATTTAAAAAAAAATTACTGATGACGTCTTACGTCAAACACTAGTAACATCACAATATTTTACAGCGCGCCAAAAAGTGCGCAATAATGAACAAAAATCAACCTGTCCGAGCGATTTTTTTTAAACATTTAATAGGGCAATTATAAATTAAGCGCGGGACTTTATTATCACTCTGTATACTATATTTTAATTTATTCTTTGTTAACTTACATACAGGGTCCATTATAAAAGTAATGAGCATTTTCTGGGAAAAATATATTTTTTGATCGTACACCCTAAAACGCTTCGACGGGAATGTCTTTTAGGAAGGTTGTAACATGCTTTTGGATGTTTTCCACGGACTCCCAACTGTCAACTCAGCCTTTTACCTGCAGGTGCTCAAGAGATTGAAACGCCGGGTTGCGCGCGTGAGGGCCGATATCAAAGCCATGGTCAGGATCCACCATGACAATACCCCCAGCCACACGGCCTTCATCGTTACCAATTTCCTGGCCTAGAGCAACACCCCGGTGGTCCCCCAGCCCCTTTACGGTACCGACTCGGCTCCGTGCGACTTTTTTTTGTTTCTCCAACTGAAGAGTGAGCTGAAAGAGAAGCATTGAGAGTCCATGGAAAACATCCAAAAGCAATGTTACAACGTTCCTAAATCGAACATTCCCATCGAAGAGTTTCAGGGTGCCTTCCGGGCATGGCAGACTCGTCTCCGCAAGTGTATTGATGCTGGAGGAGAGTATTTTGAAGAATTTTAAGCATTTGTTCCGGTACGATCAATAAATATACTTTTCCCAGAAAATGCGTATTACTTTTATAATGGACCCTGTATACAACATAATCATTTTAAACCATGTAACCCGCCAATGGTGACCTACTGGTCTGTGAGACCAGGTGTGTCGAATATCTTTATTCTCCGTTATTGTTTTTTGTTGCAATTTCGAGTAGCTGCCGCATTGCACAGCTTAAATTAATGAAATATCTTTGTTTTATTATCAAAGAGCATAGATTAAAAAAAACATGAATGATTAGTATTTTGTTTCATCAAAATCGATTGAAAATACGCCGAGTTATGGCTGTTTGAAAATGGTCGAAATTTCACTAATTGCAAGTGTTTCATTTTTTTTCCTTAAGTATATATTCCCTATTTAAATTGTATTATAACTGTCTTAGAGTAAAGTTGTAGTTTAACCGAATAAATAGGTTTTTAAAAACACTTCGTGTCGCATAATAAAATTAACTTACATATATTAACTTTTATCTAAAGTAAGCAGCTACAAAACAAAAAATATTCCCGTACGATCAAAAGCCACGTCATTTGCCACAATAAAGATATTAATATTGTTGCAAGGTCGAATGCTCTTATGACAAGTGCATGTTCTAAATGTTCCAGGCACATCCGCCATCCACCAAATTATATTCATAAATGAGCTCATTTAGGTTATCTCGTTAGCTAAAGATTAGAACATCCAAATAATGTTATTTTCCGAAATGGAAGTGAAAGTCTACTCTGGAAAAGATCAAGTAGATTTTATTAAATTGTACTGACATTGCCAGTCAATTTTCTGAAATCTACATTTCGTGGATTTCAGAGTAAATCTAGTTTTAGGTTGATGGATTAATATTGCGTATTTTGTTTGATAATTTTTATAATATCATTTTCAGGACTAGTTTCGATTATCTTCTGCGAAAAAAATATGAAATTGTTAATTTTTAGCCTGGGGTCATATATTTAATGAAAATAAAAAACGGTGCACTATACAGGGTGTAGTGGAACAAAACGGAACATAGGAGTTTCAATGTTAAATCTTTTTTACTGGAATATTATTTTACCTGATCATTTTAGAGGAAATATGTCTTGTAGAGTAAACATTTCTACATGCAGTCATGCTATAATTTATTTTTTAGCATTCATGAAAACACTAAAAAACGATAAAATATAAATTATTATTTTCACGAAAATTCTACATTCTACCAAATGTATTGATATATTCATTTATAACTGTTTACAAGTTTTTTTATTAAAAATGTATTCTATTCAAGAAAAAGTGCAAATTGTGAAGTGGTGCTATGTAGTAGTAGTAGTAGTAGTAATTTATTGATGCTAATACAAAAAGTTAACATACGTCATTAACATTAGTACATACAAAATAATAATATATAAAGTATGGGGCTTTAAGAACTTAACAAATTAAAATTTTATATAGACAAGAACACATTAAATATATCTAAAAATTAAAAATATTAAAAAGTTTCATAAAATCTGTTATAAATTTATATAAAAGTAAAGTTAACATATAAAATTAAAATCACAATTTAGTAATAAAGTTATAAATAAAAATAAAATTTGCGGGAAACATAAATAACAAATTAAAATTAAATAAATAAAGCAAATAATAATAAATAAAGCAAATAATAATAAATAAAGCTTTACTGAATAATAGTTAACATTACTTAAGAGAACCCAAAGAGAAATGCAGGAAATCAGTGGTTACTATTTAAAATAGATTTATATTTCAGATGTTTAAGTTTGGTTTTAAATAATTATCCCATTAGAGTCAGTAAACTCGTCTATAGAGTAAAATAGTTCAGACATCAGGTATGTTTTAATTTTCTCCCTCAAAATTTTGTACGGAAGACCTCTAGTTTCTGGAGTTAGCTTATTGAAAAATTTAATGCAGTAATGGTTTGTACTCATTTGTGATTTCTTTCATCTAAATCGATTTTGATACAGATCATTTTTTAATCTTGTAGGATAGTTGTGATGATCATGAACTGAGTATTTGTGTTGGTGCTTTTTGGTATAACATAAGCACTCAAGTATATACAAACATGGTAAAGGGAGGATCTTTAGTTGCTCAAAAAGTGGTTTGCAATCTGTGGTATACCCTGCTCTCGCTACTATTCGAATGGCACGGCACGGCACGGCACGTCTTTGTAAACCGAAAATGCGATGTCGAGAAGTCGAATATCCCCATACTAGAATACAGTAACGCATATGACTTTCAATTAATGAAAAATACGCTGCTCGCATTGCACAGCTTGGTACCTGATGGGCTAGAGTACGCAGATAGTATATATGCTGGTAACAGTTTTCGTGAAGTGCGGGATATGTTTGCAGTCAACTGTCTCGATCGACCAACTCCCTCCATTGCAACGATCCAAAGGTTAGTTCATAAATCGGAAATCAGTATTACGGAATTCTAAGAGGACATCAAATGCAGAGCAGAATAATTTACCAATAAATGAGAAGGATAACGAGTTTATGGTCTTAGCTTCTGTAGTAGAAGATCCAAACATAAAGATAAATTGCTGACAATTGTGGAATTCGCTATACGACTGCCCAGAGGTATTTAAAGAAACATCATTTTCACAACGTGATTTTGAAAATCGAGCAGAATTTTGCTATAACATAATGGAAAAGGCCAATGACAATAGGAATTTCTAGAAAAAATGTGTGCTTTACTGATGAATCAACATTCACACTTCATAATATACCAAATAGGCAAAACTGAAGAGTATGGGCAACACGCAATCCTAGATTGTGCATGCAAATACACACACAATATCCTCAAAAATTAAATGTTTGGGCAGGTATTTTGGGGCACCGAATCATTGCTCCATTTTTTATAAAGGGTGTTTTTTTAGCTGCATGAGAAGTTTCGATGGTAGTTGTCTATCTATACTCAATGAGAATGTCAAACTCTGTTGACATTTCTGTTCAGTAAGGTTAGGCAATTCATCATGAATCGTTTAACGCCACAACAACGCTTCCAAATTGTGGAAATTTACTTTCAAAAAAATAAATCTGTTCGCGAAGTTCATAGAGCACTTCGTCCATTTTACGGTCAACATAATTGGCCTAGTGAGCAAGCAATTCCTGCAGTTATTGATCGTTTTCGCACTGATTTTACTCTTCTCGATTCAAAACCATCAACAAGACAAAGAATTGTGTGTACCGAAGAGAATATTGCTGCTGTAGCGTGAAGTGTTGAAGAAGCCGAAATGTCGATTCGATGGCTTGTTGGCCTTTGGCCTTCGATTAGGTGGAAAATTTTACATAAGGATCTTACCTATAAAATACAGCTCGTGCAACAATTAAAGCCAAATGACCATCGTTTACGTCGCATTTTTTCTGATTGGAGTAATTTGAAACTGGCCGAAGATGATCATTTTTATCGAAGAATTGTGTTTAGTGATGAAGCTCATTTCTGGTTAAATGGATTCGTCAATAAGCAAAATTGTCATATATGGAGCGAAGACAATCCTCAAGCGATTAACGAAACACTGTTACATCCATTAAAATTGACTGTCTAGTGAGGTTTACACGTTGGCGGCAACATTGGTCCTTATTTCTTTCGCAATGAGGTGACTGATTTTTTGTTTCCGAAAATTAATCAGCTAAACATCGGCAACATTTGGTTCCAACAAGACGGCGCAACTTGCCATACAGCGCGCCTAACCATCAATTTATTGCAAAATCAATTTGATGACAACTTTATTTCCAGAAGTGGTTCGTGCTACTTAACGCCACTCGATTACTTTTTTTATGGGGCTATGTTAAGTCATTGGTTTATGCCAACAAACTAGCAACCAGCAACAGCATTGGAAGCCAATATTCAAGCTACCATTGACGCCATACGGCCAGATTTATTGGAAAAAGTAGTGAGAAATTGCACTGATCTAATGGGCCATGTAACTCGTATCCGCGACGGACATATGCCGGAAATCATATTTAAAAAATATATGCCATGAAATTATCTACCAGATTATAATAATAATTAATAATTCCAACAATATTTCTGTCTTGTATTATTATTTAAAGTTCTCAAGCTCCTAAAAAAACACCCTTTAGAAGGTATTTAAGTTCGATAAAATATTTGGAATTGTTATAAAACGAAATAACACCAGCAATAAATGAAGCAGCAATTATTTATGTTTTTAATATTAAGGGTTTTATTTTATTTCCTAATGTGAATGAAATGGTATAATTGCAAATGTTAATTATGATTATGATCCTTCTCATTTATTGGTAAATTATTCTGCCCTGCATTTGATGTCCTTTTAGAATTCCGTAATACTGAGCCAGTCGTTTCAAATTTATGAATTAACCTTTGGATCGTTGGAATTGGTCGATCGGGATAGTTGACGGCAAATATACCCCGTACTTCACGAAAACTGCTACCAGCATAGCACCACTTCACAATTTGCACTTTTTCTTGAATAGAATACATTTTTAATGAAAGAAACTTGTGAAGACTTATGAAGTGTTCAATACATTTGACAGAAGCCAACAAATCAACAAATTTATTTTCGTCAAAATGATCATTTTTATTTGATAATTTTTTAGGGTTTTTATGAATGCTAAAAAATAAATAATAGCATGACTACATTCAGAAATTTTTACTATACAAAACATTTATTTACATGTTTTCTCTAAAATGATCAGGGAAGATAATATTCCAGTATAAAGAAATTAACATTGAAAATCCTATGTTCCGTTTTGTTCCACTACACCCTGTATCTAACATATTTGTTAAATATTTAATTGATATTAATCAGGAATTTAAGCGGAGGTTTGTGGTGTTGCCTGTGATCAACCACAAACAAGTTATATAATAGTGCACTATATTTTATAGTACATTAATTATATGAAGTTGAAGATGATAAGGAACTATCGAAACTAGACCTGGAAATAAAATTATAAGACTATATCAGGGGAACAAATTCATGCTCAATATTATTGCTATTAAGATAAGACGTTTTCATTTCCAGTTTGGAAAACCTTTGTTAGTTTTATAACGATTTACATCCAATCTTTTTGTGTAGTCTTATATAAACATAAATTATAGTTTAACGAACGAATGCATTCTGTTTAAATTATATTATTATAATTATCTGTTCAAATGAAATATCATTCATGTCATAATTAATTTAGATTTGCCGTCTCTAGTTACCAACTGTTAATTAACTTCAATGCCGTACATACAAGGACGGTATTCTTGTCTTATTTTGTGTACACGAGGGCATGACGGGTATATTACTACCGTAAAATAGTCGTGTGTTGCAGGAATAGCTGCAGCAGTAGCACGTCATGTATCCCGCACACAGTGCTTAAACATGACACATGTCATGATCAGTGGGTGTATTTAGGTGTTTATTAAAGGCACTAAACCGTTATGGTTACTCCTTAATTTCATCACAACCACACATTTTGAGTAGCTTCCCTTTCCCTGCGCTAACATTTTTCTTTTTAATTTTCTGGGAGCTTCTAATTAAACTTTTATTTAAGGTAATTTAATTTATTGTTTATTTTAAATGTAAACATGGCAGGTAAATTAGAGAAAGATAAATTAAAGTTATAATCGAAGGAAAGTGGATGAACCTTATCCCACAATCCCACCTATTCCCCATGGTTGAAGATTTTCACCAACACGTAAGTTAATAAAAAAATAGCATTTTTACTTTCTTACTTGTATGTATTGATGTCCACATATAAAATTAGTTCATTTTCTATAAGTTAAAGAGTACCTGGTATCACCTTTATTTGAAGTACAAAATTACGATTTGTATCATTTCTAAACTAATCGCCAAGGAAATGCATTCAAGGTATGGTTTGATCAATGAATCTTTGCGTATGCGTCATTACTGAAGACTAAGTTTTCTCGACTTCGACGAAATACGTACACACATTATTGCGCCTAATTAAATTTACCGTAGAGAGAGTAAACGCATGAAAACGTTGTCGGAGCTAGGATCTACTATCTATGACGTGCACGTAAAGATCCATTGATCAAAGTATAGCAGAGCTTTGAAGGTTATAATAAACTTTATATACATGCTGGTAGGTGGGCGGTGGATTTGCTCCATCCTACAATTTGTCCAGTTAAACTTTAAATTTGAGCTAACAAGTGCAAGGAAATATAATAAGAATAACAAAATTGTAGAATTTGTGCATCAACTTAATTAATAAAAAAAACTCTGGTTACAGTTCAAGGTTTTTGATTCTACGATAGGGCCTATGCATACAACAAATATTGATTTTGAATTTAATAGAATTTCTTTGTAGATTTATAAAATTAGATTTATTGATTAAAACAAGCAAAAATAAAGATTCATAGCTTAAGCAGAAATTCATGCGCAGGGCGAAAACCATGCCCTATTTCAGAATCCAACCATTCTGTGGTGCTTGGATCCTATATAACAATCTAATCATTGTGTGTATGAAGGATCCTCTTCCACAATCTAAAATACCTACGTCTACAAAACGTCAAAACTGAATATTTTTCGGTATTGAGGTACATTTTAATTTTAAATTTTAATCTAATTATAATATACATTTCTGTTTACCAATAAATAATAAGGATCAATTCGACAGTACGTTGTGGTCAATAGCAGGTATGCCGCCCTTGCTCTTGCGTCTACATGTTTTCGCTGAAAACTTAATTAACATAATTAATTGTTTAAGGATAGTGATTTGAAATTGATATTAATTCTACAAAATAACATTTTTTTACCCTCTTGAAAATGGAATAATAAGTTGATACAGAATTTTAAATATTCTGAATCTAAACTGAATTCCTAATTGGTAGAATTAAAACCTATTTCATATTACTACACTTACTTAATTAACATTTAACTAATAAAAGCACAATTATAAACGCCGAAGATCAAATTTACATTTCAACATATTTATTTTCCAAACCATTCCAACTGTAAATAATGTAATTCTATTATTTGCACCCTCGAACAATATTCTCCATCCTTATATTACCTCGCAATTTACATATTCCGCTATACTGCCTGAAAATAACGTAATAAAGTATATAAATACAGCAACTTCGACCCCGGAATTTTCCAGTGGACTTTTCGGTAAATAGACTTCCCGTCTTAATTTAAACTTCTGTACGGGGAAGACGAAGACAGATGCTATTAAATATAAAATGTGAATTATTTATTTTTAATTTTTCTTTCGGGCTTTAAAGCGGACGAAGCTGTAGCGAGCTTATTTCTCGTATTATTATCGAGTTGCGGAAGTGAAACAAGGTTGTTTAAATCTGCAATATTTAATGGGGATCCATTACATTAAAGATGGCTTATAGGTATAAAATAATGAGGTGATCCTCGTAATTTAGATATTTGGATGTTTCAAAGCGATTTACTCCATTAAGTATTTAAATCGGTAACAGATACTTTATAAAAAAGATCCAATTTAAAAATTAAAAATGCGATTGAATCTTTCTTTATTAATAATTATTATTAAAAAGAAATAATAATAAAATACGAAATGGTGATCATAAATTACTTGAAGTAAGCACCTGCTTGTGGAATTTATTTGATTTATAGATATGTTGACTATTCGTCCTTCTTTGTTTAACAGGACATTTATGTATTTCACTAGCATGTCCATTACACTTATATTTTGTCATAACAGCTATGCTGTCCGTTACTTTGTGAATTCAAATTGCTAATTTAATATTAAAGCGCAGCACAGAGCCCATAGAAACAATAACAAAATCAAACCAATTTTTAGAGTCCGCAGGATGACGAAGTGCTGTAGATTTAACTGCAGAAGAAATTATGACCGTTGCCTTGAATTTTGATGAAGACACTATGAAATAATGGTCAAATTAATCTGCCGGGGAAATGAGGCATTATTCTGTATATTGTCTGCATGAAGAAAGTAACAACGATGGGAAGATATTTGTCACAATAATGCATCATTCTTCAGAAGAGAACGGAATTACCGGCTTAGAAACTAGAAAACAATCAATAAAGCACCAATGAACAAATTAAGGTATAAAACTTATACAAAATTCAAACGAACATTATAAACAAAAGTTACTTAATATTTGCATATCTTAAATATTTATGTTCATTTAGTAACATCATACATTTTCAAATTATTAAATAAATCACTCTATATGGACAGAATACTTAATTTAATTTCCCCTATCCTAAAGAAAAAAGTAACAAATTTTCTACTTTTTTAATTGCTGAAAAAGTTTTGTCATCGTTGCGATTTTTGATTCCTTTGGTCACGTTGGGAAATGTTGACTCAATGTTTGAATTAATTACACAGGCCTGTAAATTTCATATTCAGAAACCAGACTATGGGTTCCCGAAGGATTGTGACTGTGAAAATGAATCCGTAATCCAAAATGTTAGTATTCGGAGATATTCTAATCTGAAAGCGCAGAAATAGCAATTTTTTGGTCTTTTAAGAACTCTGGAAAGGTAAATGATCCGTTAATATGGAATTCCGCGTAACGGAATCTAAAAAGTGATGGTTGAATTAGGAAAATTATGCCAAACGTTACACCTTTTAAGGGTTTATATAAAAACAGACTTTTGTAAAAACCGGTTTTCGAATCCCAGTGTTTCCAAAAAATAGGCACAGTGATCGTTATAACGACCACATAATGTAAAACCAGAAAAATTACAACTATAATGAACATTTTCTAAATTTGATTGTTTATATTTATTGCTTTAACATGTGTGCATATAAATTAGTTGATACTGATTGATAATTATCTGTAAAACAATAAAAAATGAAAACTTACCCGTCGCCCGTCGTCGCGTACATGGCGGTATCCAATATAAATAATCGCACACTTTGTTATTAAAATATTCACCGCAGTACCCTTAATCTCTTAAATTTATGTACAGTACTAATCTGTAAGTAGGCCTACGTACATTGCAAATGGTAGGTTATGTTATAACACGTGTTTTTCGTGAAAATAACGGCGATCGTTTTAACGAACACTATGCCCTAATGGGTTAAACCGATTTTCAAATTTTTTCGAAACAAAAATCACACTTTTTGGAAAATGTTTCAGGTAATCTAACATTTAAGGATCTACAAAAATAAAATAACATGAAAACTATTTCATTTATTATTTTTCTTCAGGAAATAAGATAAAATATCTACTGAATGATTACTTAATCTTGTTTTTATTTCAGATAAGAAATTGCCTGAAATACTTAATACTTTCTCACTAACTACTGAACTTGGTTTTATCGTTTTTATGGCATCAAAAAATAAAGTTCTTTATTCTATTGTTGGTTGCCTCAAATACCGAAAATTCGGTCTTCGATGTCTTCGGATTTGATTTTATTTTCTAGGGTTCTTGAAGAAACCTGTGAATTGATTTTTCCATGGCTTTTTTGAAAGAACTGCACTAATTAATAGTTTATCCGTCTCCTATACATTCATCTTCAGAATCGCAATCTGTTCCCTTACAAGAATTTTGATATATTCTTGAAAATATTTTTTTAGATAACGTAATAATATCTTAATATTTTGAAGCGTGTAGAAATGCACGACATTTTTTAATTGAAATGTTTTGTGGCTTTCAAAAATATGGGAAAAGGGTTACCAAACCAATTTGTCTTTGTTTTTGAAAACAGATTTCTAAAGCATTTAGTAATTTGGAATTTTTATTTTTTTTTATTTTTCTAAGGCCTCAGCTTCTAGACGTACTGGTTCGAACGCTTTAAGAAGTTCCATTATTTTGGGATATTAATCTTCATTCCACGTATGAGAAGAATTTAATTTTATAAATCTGTCAATCAGATAATAATAATAATAAATTATTCATTCCCGTTTAGCAGTCAAGAATTAGAGTTAATTCCTTTATTTTTTCCTTGTTTTAAATAATTCTGAATTATAATATTTCTTACGGGACATTTCCTAAAAAAATGTTTAATATGAGAAATTGATTGTTTACAATTGTCAGACAACATGGATAATCCGCAGTCGTTATCGTTATCTAGTTCAAGAGAATTAAAAAAACAATCATCATAGTCATCTTCCGATTCCTCACTTGTAACATATACATCGGTTCAGCAATTTCGTTATTTTCATATAAACATCAGTCACAGCTAAGTGTATGGTGTATGAATAGCATAGTCATTAGGCCTAACAAGGTTTTAGCAACTATGTAGTAAATTATGAACAGATAAGGTCTCGAATTATTGTAACTGTACGATTGAATAAAAAACTGTAACAATAAATATTATGAGTGCCTTGATGTTAAATTGTTGAGTTTTTTGGATTTCGCGGGGTGGGAACAACCTGAAGTTCCGCCGCTGTAATCCATTAATTGTTTTTGATCATTTTTTCCTAACAGCGCACATAGGGGTATTTGATCCTAAAACCGGACAAAAGTCAATGGAAATAAAGTAAACAATTCCCGGAAACTGTTCACGCCTAAGAGTGCCTAGATGCATAGAGAACACAAGTTGAGCGCCGTTGTGTTTTAACTGAATTGCGACAAGTCGTAGTTAGACGGTGTCTCAGCGTTTTGCAACGAGCACGTGAAAAATAGTAAGTGAACGATTTCAAAGACCCGTAATCGGTAATCTTTTTAAGCAAGTTGTGAAGTTAAGAATGATTATTTTTATTATGGATACTGTGGAGCCAGGTATGTTCTATTCAAATAACTTATTGATTTCAAAATAATAACACAAAATTAATAGATATTGTCATTTTTGTAAGCGCATGACAAACTCATGAAATTTTACATCATAAATATATAAATATTATAGTTTTTGTAATACTTCCGGGTGTTTCCGAGCCATTTTTTTTAAATTAACCTACAGTCAGTATCCTTGTTTTAGGTTAACTAAAGATTGGGTGCCGAAAATTGCCTATTGTATAGTTTTTCTATTTTCTCTTTGGTGATGTCGCTGTGCAAAAAAAATATTTATTCACTTTTTATTCATTCAATATCTTGTTTTTCCTATTTAAGATGGTTCTGGTGTCAAAATAATAACACGAGAACATCTGTATAATATGGTGAAAGAAAGAACGGAAAGAGAATTTGCTAAAAAAATAAATTTTTTGGAGAATGAGATAATTAACAAACCCACTTTTCCCACTGAACGAAAAAACAGATTTTATACAAATTTCCATATGTTAAGACGGAAATGAAGACTAGGTGGTGTGCAGCCAACAGAACTGAACATGGTTTCTTGAAAAAAAAAATAGCGATTGGTTGCAAGGGACTGTACGATTGGTTGCAAGGGGAAGTACCTGTCAAATATACAAGTAAACAAGGTCGTCCATTAAAAGCGTTCGATGACTTGTGTGATCGCAGTAAAATGCGCAAAATTCAAATTCTTAGAGAAGGGAATAAACTAAATGAGGTCGTATGTGCTACTCAAATGAAAATTACAGAGGCTGGTAATAAGGAGGCTGCAAAAGTCGTCAAGGATATTACCACGTCGCCTACCAGAAGTATTAATTATCTCAGAAGCTATAAAAGCAGCAGCACACCATCAATACCTCAACTAACACCTATTCAAGCGCAGTCAATTATCGTAGAAGAGTCTCTATCGAGAAAATAGTATGACAAAATTAGGACCAGTGACAGACACAATAGTGTTTTGCAAAGAGCCAAGAAAGAGTGTTATCCAATCCAAGAGAGTTTTCAAGTGACTGCAACGCGTGCAGAAGTCCTACTGCAAGATTTACTAAATCATACATCACAACGCTTGCTGTTACACCTGGACGACGACCTGCAAAATCTTCCAATAGAAGAAATAGCGTCCTTGGAGCTAATTTACAGTTGGAGAACTTGTCTTGGTCTCATTGTTGATGTTCCCAAAGCTGGCTACGGCAACTCCAATGACTAACCGAAGATTTTTTAAGAAACCAATGTGTATCTTCAGAAATAACTGAGATTGATTTCAGGTTAATTGAAAGATTTGCTAATATCTTAGAAGTCATTTCCAGTGGGCATAAAATAAATATTGACAAATTCTTAGCATTTTGCCATGATAGAGCAATACTGTATACCAAGTTATACTCCTGACATCCTATGTCGCCCACTGTACACAAGGTACTTATTCACAGACCTCTTGTGATTCAATATGCCATATTACCCATTGGAACCTTGTCGGAAGATGCAGCTGAGGCGAGAAATAAACATTTCCGGCAATTTCACCAAATTTTTCTCGAAAATGTTCTCGAGAAGAGTGTAACCAAGATGTTTTAAATGGGTTACTTCTAACATCCCTTAATTAGCAGTATAAGACCATAACCACCAAAGATATCAAGCTATTTAGCGCAGTAGCCATGAAAATGTTGTTGCCAAGTGAAATTGAGGCTTCGAACGAAGACAAAAATGCGACAGATTTGTTGGAAGAAACAGATGATTCCATTAATGAAGAAGGGTGAAGGTCCTCTGAATAGTGGATAGCTATTTTAGCTCTCCTGCAATAGATATACTGTCATACTTAGATTTGTCTTATTTCTGTTTACACCTTTTCCAGAAAAAAAGCTTTCACACGACTCTCTCTTTGCTACTTTCCAAAGAACATTAACTAAAAATTCAAATTTATTATAAATAATGCTGGTTATGACTTATATATGAAATGAAACTAAAAAATAGTTTTGTCCGGGTTTTTGGGTCAAATACCCCTCTGTGCAGCGGCAACATTTTGCTGCAACTATGCCGGTTACTAGATCCAAGTTAAACATTTTTGTAACCTCTCAGAAACTAATTCTAATGTTTTTTGAGCATTGCAGGAAATAGATATAGGAACTAAAGTTATAGATTGTTTTTACCATTCTTTTTGATACTATCCAATCTATTTATAATTTCACATTTGATATTGCCATAAAAAGTATGAATAAGATTTATTCAGATTCGGATTAAGGGAGGGTGACAAGGTCATGGTATATTATGATATGACACGCTTTGCAACAATAAATTTACAATACATTGATTTCAGAAATAATGGTTCCCAAATTACTTTATCTCAGCACAGGTGTTTTATTTTGGAAATAGTAGGTGGTGGGAATAACAGTGAGGATTAATATTTATCAGATGATGATCATCCTACAGCCCCTGTAGATGAAGAGTATATTGATGAGGATTTTGACACAGACGGTGAAGATGATATACCGCTTATCCAACTATCTTAAAAACGAAAATTAGTGGGTCAACAGCATTACAGCCTATCTGGAAGGAAGTCAATTTGAAAACAGATAACATTGAAACAACTTTCCTAGGGAATGAACGCTTCCCTCCGGAAATATGTTGTCTTGACCAACAAAGGCAAGACTATCAATAAAACTTTAGAACCCTAAGAAACCTCATAAATGGGGATATAAAGCGTATGTTATAAGTGGTACATCAGGATTTTCTTATGATTGCGAGATTTTTGCTAGTGCCCAAAATAATACTCTCCTACCTGAGGAGTAAGCGGCAACGTTGTTCTGCGAATGTATGAAAGTATCCCATGTCACCAGAAGTACAAAATATTCCTTAATAATTGGTTTACTTGCATCCTCTTGCAAATATATTAGCAAAGAAAGGAATACTTCTACTAGGAACTATACGCATCAATAGAGTTCCGAATATCGAATTACCAAAAAATAAATAAATAAAAGGGTCATGGAACCATTGTAGAAAAGGAAGCAACTATTGATGATATACTATAGGATTCAAATTAGATAAAAAAGTGGTATCTTAGAATTTTCTTTTAACTTGATAAAATTGTACTGCGAGAATGCCTGGATTTTGTGGAGACGGAATCAAGATACAACCGACTTACCATTGATAGATTTTATCCGTTGCAGAAGCATTATTTAATGTCGAAGTCTTGAGAAGAACTTGTTCCTGGAGAAAGAAATAGATGGTTCAAAATACCGCTGGAAGATTGGATAGAATGGATAATTTTCCTATATGAAATGATGAAAGGCAAAGGTGTAAATTTCCTGGTTGTTCAGGAAAACCATTTGTGAGTCGCATAAAATGCAATATTTTCCTGTGTTTAAATAAAGACAAAAATAGTTATCTATTATGTCGTACGAAGTGAGGTTCCGTTACTGTATAGCGTGCCAGATACGGCACGCTATACATTTTTAACATTTTTCTATATTCAAAACTCACTTTTTAAAAGGTTAAGTAAAATACTTTATCTACGACCACTACTGTAAATGCCCATTATCGTACAATGCGCGTACTGCGTAAATACACCAAAACACCCACGTATGTTAGAGCCCGCTTGTAAATTAAAGGTACTAGTGAGTTTCGTTTACGAACTTTTGATTGGTTGAGAGTTGCGCGTTTGTTCGTTTTTATTAAATATAGTAGTCCGCGATTGTTAAACGTCACATCACGCACCCCGAAGCTGTCACTTCGCTATTCCGCACATTCTCTTATATAAATTAAGGTGAGAGTGGTCGTAGATAAAGTATACTACATAACGCGAGTTGTAAAGCAATTACGCGCTCGTGAAATTGCGTTACTCGCCGCTACGCGGCTCGTACGCAATTTTTTCACTTGCGCGTAATTTGCTATTTACAACTCTTGTTACGTAATATACTATTTTAATTTAAAAAAACTTTTGTTGCTTTGAACTCGCAACAATTATTTCGCCACACTGTGGCTTCTTCAGGTGAAGAAATGGTAACAGTACAAGTTTGTTCGTAGTTTAAATAGTAATTAGGGCGGTGGGACGGGGGTTAGGGGATTGTTATTTTTATTTTTAGAATTAAACATGTTGAGTAGTGGCGAACGGTTTATGTCGATTGGTATTCATAATTATCTTTGTTTAATAAAAATAAAAAATCATGCAGTGTAGTCTATTTTTTTTTAATTTGGGCGGCAAATTCGTATTTAACCTTGTAGTTAGAATCTCTCTTGTTAGCGTTAGAAGGATATTATTACTTATTTTTCATAACGACAGTGTTTCAAATTTATCAAGACATGTTTTGACGGAAGGCGTTCCTGTTTTTGTAAATGTTTGAAATTTCTTAAATACTGCATTCATTTTTTTTTCAATATTTCATTTTCAAAATAATAAGTCGACTCACTCATGAGTTACTCATCTTTATTGACCGCTGACTTGAGGGCATATTTAAAATATATCTTTGTTTATTATAGTAGTAGTTAGGAATATTTGCCGAAGTGGAAATAAAGGTATTAAATAGAGTGAAAAATTGTAACATTCCCCATTTTAATTAAACACGTAATTAATAGATGCAGAAATGCTTTCTACCACATTGAATAGTATAAATGGAACGATTCATATTAATTGGGCCAATTAGTCAATTAGATAATAATGCATGAGCCGTTTTCTCTAAATTTCTCAAAAAATACAAAAAGTAAATTGTGCTCTCATTGCGTAAACACAGTCTATTTTAAACTCGCCCCGTATCTGGTGGGAGATTTTCAGATAGCGTCCGAATAAAAATACGCGTCGCAGCGTCTATCTCGTACCTACGTTATACCGCGCGTCGCGACGCATAGAGGATAGAAGATAGAAAATAGGACGCTTGGTCCGTCCACCGCCTATCGCATGCCTAATGTCAGTAGTTATTGCCATAACACCGCGAGTGAACGATCGCCAGTAATTAATTATTACATCCGGACAGTGCGCGATAGTGCCCAGTGACAATCTTTGTTGACAGTTTGCGGCCGAGTGATAACGTTTTTATGCGGATCCTGCGGGTGCGCCAGGTGTGTAGCGTGCATGCGAACGTTCTAACCTTTGACAACCGAATTCCTGCCAAATATCTTTCCCAATGAACAGAAAAACACGTTATTTATAGATAAAAATTTTAAAAATACGCGGATTTTAGATGAGTCCTCCACGGTCACCCGAATTACTTCATATTTGAAAAAGATTAACAGTGTTTTACGACTCGAAAATAACGACTGACCTTCAAATTCTTGAACTGAAATCAATCAACTGGTGTTTTGTAAACAATAATATTTACTCGGATTAGTTCACTTAGAGCCAATTGTTGCATTCGCAGTCAGGCTGGCCCTGATCAGGCGTCTTGCTATTTCGTTCCACGGGGCACAAATAGGTTTTTCGGCCGTTTATATTAATTATAATTGAATATTTTTTAGCAGTGAGAGAAACATAAAATCCATTGGTTTGACAGATAATTATTAACAAAAAAGTAGGAAAAAGTAAAATAATACATTTTTTTTTGAAATTTGGAGGAACCCAGCAAAAATCATTATTAACTTAATGAAATAATTTTTCCTTATTAATTCCAATGTTTCGATGAAACCATGTTATCTTTTACCAGAAATAAAATAGTAGTACTTTTTTAAACACTATTTCTTCGAAAACAGCTAAATATCGACATGAGGTACGCTACATGAAAAATACTCAGAATTTTACGTAGAATCCATAAATGCAACAAAAAATGGGGGTTCACGTTTGAAAATTTTAACTTAGGGGTCGTATCTCGATTTTGGGACACCCTGTACATTTGAATTTTATCACAAAAAATGCGCGTTAAAAAATAATAATATACTTGTCCGAGCATTTTTCTGAAAGAAAATGCCCTGAATTTTAATCGAATTTATTCCTTACTTTATGTACACAGTGTATAGAGAAAAATACAAAATACATTAAAATATTTTATCTTTGAAAGTCTTCTTCTACCTTTGTTCTCAGAAAAGTCTTTAAAACACATTTGTTACTTAGGTTCTATACCTATCATAACCGGTGTCTGAGCTAGAATTTTTTGGACTACCATGCAAAAAAGGACCTTCATAAATTTGCATCCAAATTTTGGAGTGCTCCAATATAACAAGTGCTTCACAATGCCTCTCATTAAACATGTATAATATACTATTTTTTCTACGTTGGTTTTAGTTAAGGATTTATTTTCAAAATAAAATATATTATACTTAAACGTAGTGAGTTTTATCTTTTAACATGTGGCAGCAATAAAAACATTTTTTCCTTTCGAACGAATTGAATATTTGACATACGTATTTCTACGGCGATTTTCAATAGTTAATTTTAAAACATATTAAAGGTAGAATATTACTTACACACCTCCAGAAATAAGGGAAGTTGCTAAGAGTGCGACAAACACGTTATACCGTTCTGTACCGTTCTGATCATTACATTTACAAGTAAGTTGTAACCAATTTAAGCTTACTTGTCCGAATTAACGGCAATTTTATATTTTGATATCGATACCTGTCACGTTTAAGTACTGGCAATCGCGACAACTAAAATGTTACCACAAATAGTTTAATATTGAGCAAAAACTGTAAAATAAAAAATGTCATTATGAAACTATTTTTGATATAACTAATCTATTAATAACTAGATCTATTATTAAATCAAAGTAGAAAAAATAAATTAAAATATTTTATGTTTGAAAGTATTCTCCTAGCTTTTTTCTCAGAAAACCAAAAAAAAATTGATACTCAGGCTTTACACTAGCCACAGTCAGTAGCATGGCTAGAATTCTTGGTCTACCACCATGCCTCCCGATTTAATTTGTATCCAAATTTCGAATCTCATAATAATTAAAAATTACAACATGAACATAAAATACATTAAAACATTGTATAGTTACAATTCTTGGGCTACCCTAAAAAAAAATTTGCCTCCCGATTTAAATAGTATTCAAATGTTGAAGAAACATTCTTGAATGACGTGCTTGCATTCTTCTGCAATATTTAAGCCCAAATATTTCTGAACAATTTTATAAAAGTTGGAAGTCTGCTCTTCCAACTACAGTTTTATGGTATTTAAGCTATGGAATTATCTATTCTTGGGCTTGGTAATGATTATCTGCAAAGCTATAAGAAATTGTGTGCTACAGTGTTTTTGGTTTATAAAAGCCCTATTAGTTTTGAATAATTTTGTATTATTACTAGTGATGGGTAAGATTGATCAAAAAAGATCGAGTACTCGATCCTTGCAAATGATCGAGCCCCTCGATCTTTTGATCGATCAACGCAGCTCGATCTTCTTACGCCGCTCGATTTTCACAAGCCGTTCGAGCAGATCGAGCTATAGATCGAGCGGCTCGATACATCAACTGATCGATCAGATTTGAGATACTCGATCTTGCCCATCACTAATTATTACTTTTCAATAAAATGCACTTTGTTGATATCACACACGTGTTTCGTTTATTTTGCTTAATAAACGAAAAACTAAATAAAAAAAATGTATCGCAACGTAATCGTTTTCACCGCCAATCATATAATTTTGTATTACTTAAATGTCTACACTGCCTATTGTAAAAGCTACTCATAATCTATATTTGGTCGCGGAAAATGCTATTCTTGGGTTTGATAGTGATTATTAATAACTATGTGATTAACTTAATTAGTGTCTTTGGATAAATTCCAGAAACTTAAATTAGGTTAATCACATAGTTTCCAAAAAATAACTATCAATTCCAAGAATAGCATTTTCAGCGTCCAAACATAGACTAAGCGCCGCTCTTTTAAATATAAAAGATCAATCATTTTTAAACGGATTTTGGAAAATCGACTCTTTTTCGATAATTAGACGCTAGAAGTGTCTAATATTAGGTTTGGTGTGAAGAATTATATAAAAGTTATTGAGTCTCTACTTCCTTTTCCGTTGTTAAACTCAACACTTTATCTGATGGCTGAAAATTGCCTTTCTTCAAATTGACAGCGATTATTTGTAAATCTATGCGCGCGTTAAACCGTTTGTGATTCGCTTGCGATTAGTTTAGGCTGAAAGTTGGTATCAGGTGAATGCTATGCCGCCATTTTGATTCATCAATTTTCACTTGACGTTCCCGATGAATTTTAAATTTGATTAAAAGCGAAAAAAAATGTTATTGGAAGATAATGTAGGTGTATTATTGCAAATGTGGGAATTGTTTTATATTTAGCGTGTCTAATGGAATCAACAATATTTGAATGATCCAAAATATAATTTTCGAAATGATTTCCATTTATTAAAATACAATCACAGAATAAAATAAGCCATGTTTACTATTTAATATAAAGTATGTTCATTAAAAAAAAACCTCGTGTGCCATGATTTTTTATTTTTAAAAACACATATTAAGGTTATGTTACTTGCGGCATGTTCCTACCCATAAATTAATTTGCTGTGAAAAACGACGCAGAAAAGACGTAGGTTCACCTTCCAAAATTCCTTGGGCTGTGTTAATAGCATCCTAAGTACGTTTGACTGGTCTACCACTTCCTGGTTTACGGAGAATACTACCCGTTTCATGAAATAAGACAACAGATCGTGATAAGGTATTTTTCAATTCATCATAAATAATGAGAACATTGGGAAATTCTTCCTGAAACTCTGCCATAGGTGCGTCGAATGAATACGCCCAATTTGCGTCCACTTTAGTCCCATTTCGGAAATAACTTTCAACTAGAAACTTTTTTGCTGGTTGCTGTAAACCATTGTGACTACGGAATAATTTTGACTTTTAGAACGATCTGACGTTTTGTATGTCAATTTCTAACATGTGTGCCAAATTTTTTAACGTAAAAAATCATGGCACACTTGAGGTTTTTATTTAATGAACATACGATATTATGGACGTCTTCACTCCCCGTAACATTGTAAATTACTTTATTAAATAAGTACTCCATTTTGAATGTTTGTCAACAAAACACGCTTGCAGCACAAATTGCTTGGTAAGCGATTGGTATTTAGGGTGCGTACTTTAACAACAGCTGCTTCGGACTAATTATTAACTTTGTACACAGTATCTTTGTAGAGTGAAATTAAAAAAAATGTTCTAATATTGAAATATTGTTTGTAAACATACATTGAATTGATTCATGCTGCTCGATTTCTTTAAAACTTTCTTTGTTTTAAAGCCGCGTATCTTTAACAACTAGAGGATATAGTCTTCAAAAAATATTTTCGAAAATTTCGAAATTAATTAGTTTCGACTGTGTCACAGCTTCAACTGAAAAAGACACATTTTAGTGTAATTTTTAAATGTAATATCTCGTTAGTAAAAAAATGTGCTGACGATAAAGATGGAGGGGGCGGTGAATGACCGTAGCCGCACGTTTTGTTCCAGCACACTGAAACCGGTCGCCTTTGATTCGGTGCTTTCGCTGTTGGTACTCGGATTTTGTGAAAATTAGAAAAAATCTGTAAGCTATTGTCCGAGTTTACCTGAAATTGGCAGAGAATATGGGGCATGAAGGAGGCAAAATTTTAAAATAGTGTCCTGATCAAATTTTATAAATCTTTTTAAAGTCCGAATATTATGGCCGCGACCTTTTGGCGCGTGCCCTTGTCCACTTTCGACCCGGCGCGTTTTCGTTTTTTCAAAAATTCGCCCCGGAGGTTACAAAAATCCAGGCGGGATCGACAGGGCCGGCAATTTTTGGATGGCATCAAAAATATTTTTTTTAATACCACCCCCACCCCCGAGGGGTGCATCTCAGTCCGAAATTGGGGGTTGCCGATCTAAGTAAACGCTTCTTTCACCCCCCTCGATACAGGGTCCGAATTTCATCAAAATCGGTTAACCAGTTTTTGAGGACCTGAGGGCAAACTCAAACTAGTGAATAATTTTCACACATTTTCAAAAAATCATATATCGTTAAGGGGGCAATAAATGAAAAAATGTACCGATACAAAATATGTCGGGGACATTATTTCAAATTGTTTGTACTACATTAGCGTTATGTTTTAGAGAAAACAGGGAGTTTGTCTCAAATTTAAAAAGTGTTTCGGGTAAAAGGTGATGAGTGGAAAGAAAAAAAATGGTGATGTGGCCATCATGTTACTTTCTACGACTTGATGATATCATTTATATTTACGCTTTCGTGGTTTATTTTCAATTTAAATCATATTTTAAATGTGCATCGATGAAACTGACGTTTAAAACGTCAAAATTATGAAAGATGGAAAAATTATACTTCAAATTCAAAAACTCAGTTTACTCAAAAACTAAAGAGATTTCGAAGAAAAGTTATTCATCATAAATTGTATTATTAACATAAATTTGCTGTAACTATTAGTGTTTCACAATTATATACCAAAAATGAAAAAAAATTAATAAATTTTTTTCTCGAATAACAATGATTTTATGAAAAATATTTTCAAACCAAAGGTGTTCATTTCTTTGTTGTATTCATTATTTGCTTAAACATTTATTTGATATTTTTCATTTTTAAGAAAATATTGGAAAAAAAACAAAAAACAGTTAAGGTAAACACCCACTTCCGGTGTACGAAATTTTACCAAAGGCTTTTCAGTTCTTCGGATTGTCAAATAATACGTATTTTCCAAGTTTCATATCAAGTGCTGTATTAGTTTTTGAGATACAGCGCGCACAGACAAACACACACACACGCACACACACACAGACACATTTTTTTTTCAGAAATTGTTGAAATGGCATCTAGGGACCCCGAAACGGATATTTCCGTAAAAAAAATTAATTTTGAAAAAAAAAACACGATCACAATACTTTCTCGTACTTCGTAACGGAGAAAGTAAAAAGTCGACTCACTAAGTTACCCATCTCTTGTTCAACGCCGGTAAAAGGTTGCTAGACAAAATGTGTTTTGGCACATTTAATTACAGTATAAATGACGTCTTTGTTATCTTTATCAACGTTATATACTTTTTTTCTATTCACAAAAAAGTCGATTCTCCTAAATTAATAGTCCCTTTCAGAAGATACCTTGCGAATTATTTTCCCTATTGCTTCAGCAGCTTTTGGTAGAATTTAATTGGAAACATATGGTTTATCGTCCATTTTATACTTTCAACGTCAGGTGTAATACTTATTTACGGTACTAGTACGAGTTTGACGTTTGACGATTGGAATTTCTAAACCAATAAACATTACTTTAGGTACGTGTAACATACAACATTTTATTTCATACTGTATTTTCGATATTCCGCGATTTAATTTTTTCAAACATAATATCCGGCTCCGCTCACGCAGCTATAAGTTATAAAAATCGCACCATTGCAATGTTTATTTTTATCTGTCAGTTAAAATATCGAAAATGTACGAACCAACTCAAATAACAGTAGGGTAAGTTGCCTAGAAACGCACATTACCTGCTCTGATGCTGTAATATCCCATTCGACAGACTGAAATAAAAGAATTCTACACAGTATGAAGTAAATAAGCAAAAACGCTTACCGTTGCAATGGAACAAAGCAGTTGCAATTTATAACTGTAAACTGGATACTGCATTAAAACAAGTTTAAACGCGAAATATCGAATGCACAGTATAAAATAAAATATTACACATCCGTTAAGTGAAGTTACAGTGCTCGTTTGGAATAAACATCTAACGTGTACTGTAAAACGTCACTTACCAGATTATTGGCGTAAATAACTATTGCATTATCATAATGTTTAAACGTTACAAATTGTTTGTAATATTTTTATGCTGCGTTAGGATAAAACCTTGTTCAATAGTTTTACATAATTCGGACTGTAATATTGATTTATTCACGGCATATTTTGTATTTTTTAATTTTGTTTTTCCAGTGTGTTTTATGTTAATATTTAAATTTAAATTTAATGAAGCAACTATAACTATACTAGTTAGTAAACCATTATCCTGCAAAAAAATCGCGGTAACACTAAAAAAGCTGAGGCCAGGACATAAATCATTGATGACACGTATTTATCGCTTTGTTTCTCTATACAATTGATCAAAAATTTACTGGGTTTGCGCGATGTCGGTGTATTTTTCTGACAGTTATTACTTTCCTGTGTTTATACTACCTGATAAGCCCCAATTGTTCGCACGATATAAATCTATCGATCGACTTATCATTGTTTATGTATGCAGAAAACAATGTACCATACGCTGCAGATGTTCATTTAATTTTTTTAACGTCCAACTATTGACTATTTATAGAGGATATGGATATTGTTTGCCAAAATATGATAAATTTTATCTGAAAACTTTGTAATAAAATGTAGTTATGTTTATACGAAATAAAGCAAAACTCACTAAAAATAAATGTTTTTAAATACACATTTAAAAATAGCGTATTTTAAAGTATGCCATCGACCCAGTTTTGTTTATTATACGATAGCACACATGCTGGATATTGTTATTGATTTCATGAGAAAGTATGTTATGTTACCTGCCATTATATGTACCTGCAATTTATGTAATACCACATGGTATTGTGAAAGAGGTGTTAAATGTGATATATCTGAAAATTACTTTTGTTAAATAAACGAAATTAACGGTTTATGTGCGCGCAAAGAAATATTGCAAGGCCACCCGTGCACTCGTCGATTTTTAATTTGCAAAATAAAAATATTAGTGCACTTTTGAAGTTTACGTTATACTCCATCTGCCCATCAAACTCTGTTTTTTCAAATGTAAGTTACCTACCTTGATACAAATGAGCAATTCAACGGTGTGACTATAATTAAAATAGGCTGAACTGGTGACAAAAAATGGCTTCGGCAAGATGGTGCACCACCTCATAATGCGGTTGCCGTCAGGGAGTACCTTAATGAAGTATTCCTTGGAAGGAAGTGGATTGGTGGAGGAGGAGGAGTTGATGACCACCTCGATTCCCTGAACTCACTCCACTCGTTGTTTTTTTTTTTTTCTATGGTGTTATTTGATAATAAGCATTCAAAGAATTTATAAAATTTACGACTGAGAATTAAATCCAAAGCAACGTTCAATAATTGTTTAAGAGCGGCTTGTCCATTGCGGGGCAGTCAAAGGAGCCCAATTTAAACACTTTATCCATAAAATTGTTACTTTCCGACTTCAGGATTCAATCATTTCATTTTTCTGTGTTTTTTATATTGTTAGTTCAGCTGATTTCAATTATTATCGAATTACATGTTCCTTGACATATCACACATATCACAATTGGTAGACTTAAAAGATGGATAAGGATTGGAGGCGCAGGAAGCATAACCTGAACTTTAAAATGGAATTGATATTTTTATTTTCCAAATTAAAAATCGACGTGTTTGAGGATTTAAAAAAGTAATACTCTCGTTGATTTTGTTTAAATTGGCAATTGTTTTAAAAGGAGGACCTAGATGACTGCGGTATAATTGATAAGACATCTAAAACTTGTAATTTAAATTTAAAGCTAAACTTTGCAAGTCGACAAACTATTTCGCGAGTGTGCACCGCCTGGAATCCGCGTCAACTATTTCCTACGTACTTCAAACATTAATTAACTGCAGTTACGCTCGCATAAATCACGAAATTTAGCAAGCAGTCGAGTAAAATATTACTATCTGCAAACTCTGAAAATACTCTTTTAATATCAACTGGTTCGAGAATTACCGTGGGAACAAAATAAATATCAAATAATTAAAGCTTTAATTGCTATAATATTGTCTTGTATTCGAGATACATTAAGTTTATTCTGATATAAAATATATTATATGCTGTGTAAACTTAATTTTTTAATCTAGCTCATCTATTTGGTCACTTTTTATCTTGCTTGAAAAGCTCAACTGTAAATTTAAGAAAGTGTTTTTCTGGTTTTCTAATATCTAATTTTCTTTTTATTGCATCAAGATGTGCTATAATATCCCTAGCTCGTAAGTTTAGTATTCGTCACTATTTATTTATTTGTGTTAGTCTCATCCCAATTTTTTGAGTTTATGTTTTCTAATGATATTATTTGAAATATATCTTTATTTTTGTCAGTGTTGTCCCATTTTTTTTTTTGAGGTTAAGTTTTCCAAAGATGTTACTTGATCATTATTTTTGATTATATTGAATCAATGAGGCTGTTTCTTTTTGAAACCCTTTTATAGAACACCAAGGCAGATTAAGGTTTTAACAGTATAATATATACCGAGGTGGTAAATATTTCATTACTGTCGAAAGATTAGGAAGTTATTTTTATCTCGTGACTTTTCATCGAAGTTATTAATCAGGTGAATTTTTTGCTAAAAGAATTGTATTCATCTAGTTGGCAGTGTTTGGATACAGATTTAACGTTAAATAAAATAAAATAGTTGTATCCATCGCGACCCCAATATCCCACCAAAACACAAATTTCCTATACAACCACTTCATCATTTCATCATTTCATACAACAGACTAGCGAATAACGGACGAGACAAGACTGACAGAGACGGGCAGAAAGACCTATGGTCGATAGCCCTTGACAGTTCATCATAAATTATATATGTAAAAAATTAATGTAGAAAAATTATGTCTGCCAATAAAGATGTTTCATATAAAGAATAAAATAAATGTCGGTTGATGAAATGCAATCGGAAAATGAGAGAAGAAAGTAGCGGTCAGTAATGTGGGGCGAAAATGAGGATGGGAGGAAGCAGTCAGTAATGTGACTGTTCCCAGAGGTCTGTAATGTCAACATTACGGTTGTGAATTAATTATATTTATTTTTTTACTACAATTATTTTACCACGCGGTGACTACCACATAGATTTAACCATATAATTAAATCTAATATTTTTCTTTATGAAATTACATTTCTTATGTTATTTTGGTTAATATTTCAAGGTGGACGAAATAAATCGTTAAGATTGATCTATTTACAAATGCAGAGTAAATATTTTTTTGCGGGAATACCGCCAAAAAACCTACGCGAAGAAAACCGAAAATAAACCTCATGATAATGAACATGAGTACCGAATCAATAGTTACATATTGTGTTATTTCACACATTCCTGTGTTTACTCGATGTAGACAGATGTTACAAATTGCACTTAGAACAAGTTGGAGTTTGCATTTATTTTCCTTGTGAAATCATTGCGTTTACCGAATCTTAGAGTAATAGTAAACTTTAAATAAATTCAAAACTTGTTGCAGATGCATTATAGCTATTAATATAACGAGAATATTATGCGATTCATAAATATCGAGGACACATCTCGTCACCTAAAAAAATTATAAATCGCAAATATTCGAGTTATATATGAAACTTTATCGTATCATCAATCCCGACGCTATGTAAATTAAATAAATAAGTTGGCTGCCCTTAAAACATAAAATAACTAACAGAAGTTTAATGGCGTCACTTAGAATGAAAATGTTGGCATGGAAAATACTGGAATTTAAATAAAACAGCTAGATTATACATTTTAAATGTATTATTAATAGTGATGATCAGTTCCAGAAATAACTGCAATTATTTAAAATATGCAAAATCGGCAGATAGAAACACACAAAACTATTTTTAAAACAAGTAACCTTAAAAACTCACAAGATGTCAAAATGAACAGTGTTAAATTAAATTAAATTAAATTAAAGTACTTTATTTTACGGTATACACCTTTTACATGAAATAATAATCAAAAAATAAAAAAAAACGCAGTTATTTACAAAAAAATATGTATAAATATAAATCATACAACATAATCAACATGTACTTATTACAAATGTTCATGACATTACACATTTTAATTTTAATTTTAATTTAGATAATGATGAGTTAAACAAGTCACAACAAGGATAAACATTTGCGTGTGCCATTAAGCGGCCTATAGAGTTATGGAGGCCTAATGCAGTTCTAAAATTATCTAAATAAAAAATGTTGGTGGAACGAGTTTTTCTATTTGGGACAAAAAATGCCAGTTGTTCTAACAGAAAGGGAGAGTTTAAATGTCCACTCCATCCTGTGTAGAAAACAAATGTCCAACGTTATTCGGCGATCTTCTAACACACTGCATTGAAAAATTCCAGACAGCCATTATTATGTTAGTTCAATTATTATAAAGACTTTCAGAAAATGTGCTGCCAACTATTTTCGAGTTTCTGATCTCTCTGTCTATTATAATTTTGATTTTAACTTTGATTTTTTAATTTTTTCAATTGCAATTGTAGTTACAATTTTAATTTTGATTGTGATCTTGATTGTGATTGTAGTTATAATTGTGATTGGAATTTTAATTTGGTTTTTAATTTGATTTTTAATTGTAATTTCGAATGAATTTTTAATTGTAATTTCATTTGTAATTTTAATTTTAGTTTTGATTTTGATTTTAATTTTAATTAAATTATCCATTTTTAATGTGTTTGTACCTTTTTCCAAATTCTTTATTTTTACAATATAATATACAAATATCTATGTATCTTTTCGGGCAGTATGAACTCATGTATACAGAGTGCATTGTTTTTCACTATACACTTTTTTGACGTTTGTAAACATTGGTAATGACAATAAATCACTTATTTACTTAATATATCCGTCATGGTTGAATGGCCAATCTGGCTAAGATAACTTATAATTATCTGCGTTCCCTAACCAGAATTTTGACCAACCAACCTTCAATTAATAAAAAAAAACATACTGTAGATCCCCCAATTATAAATCCTGCTTGCACCTCTAGCAGTATCTTCTTCGCTTCCACCTCTAACTCTAGTCATTTTTTTACCACGGCCATAAACACTTTATCTAGGTTACCACCGTTGTATACCAATAAGAAGGGGTTTAGATGTGTGACTCAGCAATTTGATTGAAGTCATGACTAGAAGAGTAACAGGTACAAGTAATCGGGTGCACTATTCACCCGTTTAAATTTTTTATTTTTTTTTAGCTGTGTGTTTATGTACCATTTACGTTAAAAAACAAAACCGACCCCGTGTCATATTGGTAAGATCCACGGTTCGTAATCGCAAGTTTTTTTATAAATCCGTGAGTATTTAAAAATGTTAATTTTAAAATAAATTATATAAATTTCATTTTTAGGAAAAGGATTGTTAAATAAATTAAACAGGAGATTGAAAAATCAATTTGTTTTTTCCAGTATTTTGTTCCAAATTGTTTATCCTAGTTCGTGCAGTCCTTCATCGCCCGAAAAGCACAATAGCATATAGAAAATAATGTGGAACAAGAATTAAAAAAATAGTCTGGAAATACAATTATTGATTTTTCAATCTCCTATTTAATTTGTTCAAGAATCCTTTTACCCCTAAAATTTAAATGAATATAATTGATTCTAAAATTAAGATATTTAAATGCACATGGATTTATAACAACTATTAAAAAGAAAATGAATAGAATTAGCCCAACTTCAACAATAGGTTTCGTTCCTTCGACCTTCCGCCTACGAATCGGAGGTTTTACCGATGCGCCAAAAGCTTGGTGCATTTTTGTTAACGCAAAAGGTGTATACAAACATAAACAAATAAATAACAAATTAAAAAAACATTTTTTCTCGAAAACGGCTGAATAGTGCGCCCTATTACTTACACCTGTTACGCTCCCAGTCATGACCTACACGTGTGCCAAAGATGGATCAAATCGGTGAGTCACACATCTAATCCCCCCTTGTAAGATGCGTTCCCTCTACTGCTCTGGGAATTAGTTGTCTGCTCTCCTGATTCTGGTTAAGAAGGCTTAAATTTATTGCGGATTATATACGTTAGGTGGTTAGGTCTTTTAGGTAATAAGGTCATTTAATACACATGTTTGTCTGCTTTTAGGGCTTCCCGATAATTGAGTATTAATCTCTTATTATCTGAATATAATATTTTACAATTGTTCGGGCTGAAAAATTGATTAGATGTGATACAATGTTTAGAAATACCAGTAGTTTGTTTATTATTTAATACTACTATATCATTACGATGTTCTTTCAATCTTGTTTCAAATGATCGAACCGTTTGTCTCTATAGCATTACATCCATCACACGTCAACTCGTAAACTCCGCTTTTCTTCATATTATTGCTATTTGATTTAAAATTGTTATTTATTAAAAGTTTACCTAAATTAACTGAGTTCGTCAAAATGATGTTATTTTCTTTTCCATTTAAAGTGTTTTCTATAATTTCAATTATCGGGAAGGACTGGAAATTAGTAAAGCCCTAAAAGCAGACGAACACGTGGTCAACGACAACGAGGATCTTTGGAATTCCCCGATATTAAATGCCCTTATTACCTTAAAGACCGTCACCTAATGTATATAATCCACAATTATTTTTTTTGTACTTCATTCTTGAAAATGGCACTAAGCCGAAACTAGTCGAAAATAAATAAATTTAACCGTGAAACAAACCAAGTGAATTTTAATTTTAAACCTATTAACATAATGTTTCGCCAAGTGATCAATGAGAAACAAGTATATGATACTAAAAGTTTTAGCTGCTTATTGAAGATGTGACAAATAAATAACCCCAAGATCATCTATTTTTCCACCTTACTGCATATCTTCCCCGCCCCTGCTTTTATTTCAGCTGCCCCAGAAGCTTTCTCCAATGTTGTATCTATAAGCACCCTATGTTACTTGTCTGTTCAAAAATCTTTTTTGTTGTCATATCTCTGTCTTAGATTGCTTTAATATCCTTTAAACCTAATATCAATCTTATTTGCTATCATATCTCTATCGTATCTTTAAAATATTTTATGCCTAATACCCCTTCTTAGTGTTTTCCTTTCGTGCTGATGTCTTTTTCCTCCCCATTTACTTTTCTGGTTTCTGCTCTCTCTTTTACATAATTCCAAAGTTATTATATCAAAGGCAGTAGAGAAATAAATCCAATATTTATAAATATTAGTACGCTTCTACAAATTGCCAACTGTTCTAATTTTACTGAAATCAAAATAATGCTCAAAACTGAAATTTGATTATAAAAATCTAACATTTTAAGTAATCATAATTGCACATTGTATATCTAACATGAAAGTTATATAAAATTGTGGCAGATTAATCCTATAGAGGGTATCTCAACAAATTTTCACATAAACGTTTTCCAACTTTGCTAAAAGAAAAATCTGATAAAAAAACTGTCTTTTTGTTGCAACATGATTTTAGATTTCATATTCATGTATGACTTTCAATCCCCAAAATATTCTGGAGAATTCCGGAGATTGTTTCTTGCAAATTTTACCAACGAGAAGTTAGCCATATATTTCCCGGCGAATACACCAGAAGTGCGGTGCGTTTTATAAATTTTATTTATAAATTCTTTTCTACAGGTACATTTAGCAAATATGAACTCTCAAAAAGCCGTGAAAATTAATAAAAATATTTGTTTTATCGCGGTGTTCATTGATCCATGGGTGGCATTTAAAAAAATCACCCTTTTGCTGCTACATATTTACGATCAGCTTCTGCGTACCTGCACTATTATTGCCGGATATACCGTGTGTCTCGTTTCAAGACGCATCACAGAGAATTCCCATGTAAAATTTTCAATTTCAGCTGTATCTATTATTGAAATTAAGAGGTCAGAATAAAATTTGAATGATTTCTGTGCCCATTTGCATTATTTTCGAAGTTTAATTTTTGTTTTTTCTTCTAAAAAAATATCCTCAAAATAATAGTTGCTCTGAAAAGTCAGTGTTTATCATCTAATTTTTTTGATATAAAAAAATCGTTCTATTTAACATGTGTTTGGTTTTTAAATCACCAAGGAAAACTTCAGATCATAATGTAGGAGTTTTTGGGGGCATTATGCACGTGCTATTTCCGACTTATTTAGTATCCAGTGTAGTGTGAATCAAGAATTATTGCTTTCGTTCAGAATTTTGAGGTGAATAGATGTGTGAACGATAAACACATCATTAGGAGTAAAAAGAGATCATCTGAAGAAACTATAACAAATGTGTTGTCAAGGATCAATGTAAATCCAACATTAAGTGCAAGAAAAATGGCTTTAGAATGTAAAGTAAGCAAACCTACTATCCATAGAATTTTAAAAGGTTGTAGTTGTCGACCGTATAAAAGCCAAAATCATCAAGAACTATTAGCAGTTGATTCGAGATCTACATTTTGTGAAATTGTAGTAGAAAAGTGTAATGAGGACGAGAGGTTGACAAATCGTTCATCATTTACGGATGAATTTTCATAGCAACTACTATTGAGGATGTTATTTTCGAATATTTGTTCACAGTTTTTAAGCTATATTTCCTGTTAAACTAAAGAGAAAATACAACCTCGAACATAATGCTAGTAGGTAAAGGAATGGTTCTAATTTTATTCTGACCTTTTAAATTCAATAATAGAGGTACAAACTGAAATTGAAAATTTTACATGGGAATTCTCTTTGATGTATCTTGAAATGGGACACACGGTATACGTATATTTGCCAAATTCATTCTGTAAGAATTTTATGCACGAGGATTTAACTAGGTCAGAAAAGTCTTAAAACAGTTTTGTGAAACAAACTGGGATACTGGCTCACTCGTTTCTCAGTATCTCAATCGAGGTAATAATACCATTGCAAAATGTCGCTTTGTTTACGTGTGTGTTTTTTGTGTGTAAAATATTTCTTTTTATCTAGTTCCTATTTTGTACCTATATTTAGAAATATCAGTAAACTTTATGTTTACAATAAAATATGTTTTCTTTAAATTTTTTTCATGTATACCTTCGGAATTTTATATAACAATCAAAGATAACATAAATTACATATTGAGTCAACAATTTCCTTATTTTTCGTGAATGTTACTTTTTAATTTTTTAATTTTCCACAAACAATTCGTATACAGTTAGCGTATATATTATCAGTTTTCCTATTCTGCTAGATGTCATTGCTCTTGACGTATATATACGTTCCAGGCCGATTGGCCTGGCGTTAGATTGCCGCACCACAGAATTATTACCAGAAGCCAACTTAACACTTCAATTTAAAAAAGAAGTTTTTATTGATAAATCTCAAGAGTCTTTAATATTTTATTATAAAAACTGTATATCATTTGAAAGCTTATCAAAGATGCCATGGATTGGTGGTAGCATATATAGGGTGTTCCATTTGAAAAAAAAAAGTTATCAATTGTTTTGCATATGTATAGCAGTATGAACAAAAGAGAACCAAAGGCGATGTGTATTATTCTTCATGATGTGGAAAATTTTCTGTTTTATAAGCGATGATGCTACCTTTGCAAGAAACGCTTTTGCAATGTTTTCAATGTGTACATGTTTTGCTATAAAATTGCCCATAACTAACCAACCGTCCATAATAGACCCATTGTATCTTATACTATTTTCAACAGCTTCTCCATTTAAGAAAACATAACTTTGATCTGTTATTTATACTGGGACACCCTGTAAAAAAACAACATATTTTTAAAATATGCAAAATAGGTGTGGGTAACAGTTTATGAAAAATAGAAGTCGATATCTCAAATAGCAAATAAGTTATGGGGATTTTACAGATCCCTGGGTCACCCGGTCGGTATATTGCTACTAATAAAACATTTTTATGGATGTGGTCGTCAATTTAAATATAGAATTAGAAATTAAAATAGCAGTCGTAATAAATTAAATGAAAATAGTTTGAATTTGAATACGTATTAAATGTAATAAATATAACATTCACGTAATATGTGAAGATACATATTTCTAGACATATTAAAAAATAAATAACTAATTCGTTTATAAATTCAGAGTAACATTAATTTCCAATGAAATCTCTGAGCATTTTCTTAAAAGTGTTTTTATTTTTACATTTTTCAACTTCGCTAAAGGAAAAATCGCGCTGGTCAAAAGTAAAATTTGATTACAAAACCCTTTGCAGAAACATGATTGTAGATTTTGTATGCAATATGACATCTGAAGCTGTGTTAGAGTAATCTGAAAATAGGGTACCTATAAATTTTTTTCATCTTTTATTGGAAGGAAATTTATTTAAGGATAATGATATGAACTACATATTAATCCTACCAAATAAAATCATAATTTAGATTTTAAATATTTAAATTTCTCGATTAGTTTTGCATTTCAGGGCATTTGTAAGAGATTTAAATATAATTAATTTTTAAATTCTTTTGATAATGCCCAGCGAAACTAGTCGAGAATTTTAAACAATCATAATCTAAACTGAATTTATAATTGGTAGATTAAATATCTATTCCGTATTACTATCCTTAGTAATATGTGCTACCAATGCATAAGTATTAAAACAACTAATTATATTGAAGGAATATTTAATTATAATTAGCTGACACGATTTGAGATTTCTGGTAATCCTAATATTTCTAAATTACTAATTATAACTTTTACAACTTGTGCTGATCCTGGCTGAAATTTAATGACTTCGTTTAGAAACATAATTTCCTCCATATTCAGTGCGACAATTGAATAAAACTATGACAGATTATTTCTGGAAAGTGTATCTTTACAAATTACCAATTTAAACTTTGTCAACTCTGCTGAAAAAATTGGTCAAAGCCAAAATTTGATTTTTGCAGAAACACGATTGTAGATAAAAATGAAAACCAATTGAGATACATTATTTCCATTATTTCTCAAATATTGGTTATTTGAAGGTGTAAATTAATCCCCGTCAATGGTAATAATAATGGCCGTGATCCGGGGGAAATTCTGCGGCAAGGGGGAATTTATGTCGGTCTGGAGTGCACTAACTCAGGCGTCTCTCGTGCGTTTTTCAGTCGGCCAGCTGGAACGGAGCCAGAATTTTCCGAGGTCGGTTCGCGGCTCGGGAAAACTATAGTTTTCACGCGGAAATTGTAAATTGTTCCACCCAGAGGACCCTCATTAGCGTTCGTAATTTAAGGGGTACGGCATCCTGGAGGAAAACGGATAATCAATTTCGTTTCTTACGTGGGGTTTTCTTTTTAGCATATTCCAAGTGTCCGTAATATATAGTTTCTGTTGCTCTTGTTAATATAAAACAAGATGCATATTAAAAATTAATGTATCGGTATTTATTATACGAGTGTGGAATGTACGTAATTAGTCCCGCAAGAATAAAAAATACCCGTGAGCTCGCAGAACGAACGGGTAATTTTCTTAAGGGACTAATGAGGAATTGCACGTGTGTATAATATATAATTTTATCCAAAATCATCTGTAGCATTAAATATTGAAATAATTTTTATAGAAATTTTGACGTACGTGATGTCAATTTGAATTATTTCAAAAATCTTACGAATTATCTAATTATTCCGTGAGTCGGAGGTATTCTCTCACTAGTAGGTAATGAACATTATTTCCCTCAAATGACCACCGTAATTCGCTTATTACAAACTATTTTAGATAAAAAGAATTACACTGTGTTAATCGTAAATAATTTTTAGTTAAAACAATAATTTTTTCAATTAATTTTAATTATAAATTACCACGTAGTAACAACCGAAACCATCCTCTTCAATAAAATCGACGGATGTGTCTTTTACATTTCTGTTATTTTAGTTCCCAACAATAAATATATAAAACTCATTTCTTTGCGTTTTACTAGAAAATTCAAGGAATTGTAATTATAAAATAATTTAAAACGAAACACACACTGTTTTACTTCTCATCTTCACACTGTATCATTCTTATTTATTTCTGATAGATTTTAATTTTTTTATAATTTTTACTTTCTCCGTTACGAAGTACGAGAAAGTATTGTGATCGTGATTTTTTTTTCAAATTTTTTTTTTACGGAAATATCCGTTTTGGGGTCCCTAGATGCCATTTCAACAATTTCTGGAAAAAAAAATTTTGTGTCTGTGTGTGTGTGTGTGTGTCTGTCTGCGTGCGCTGTATCTCAAAAACTCATAGAGCAATTGATATGAAACTTTATACATCCGTCTTATTTAATAATCTGAAGAACTGAAAAGCTTTTGGTAAAATTTCGTGCACCGGAAGTGGGCGTTTACCTTAACTGTTTTTTGTTTTTTGCCAATATTTTCTTAAATATGTAAAATATCACAAAAACATTTAAACAAACTTTAAATACAACAAAGAAATGAACATCTTTTACTTGAAAACATTTTTCATAAAATCATTTTTATTCGAAAATGTATTATTATTTTTTTAGTTTTTGGTTTATAATTATAAAACTATAATAGTTACAGCAAATTTATGTTAACAATAATTAGAGAATGCCAAAATGAACAACTTATAAAGAATAAGTTTTTTTCGAAATCCCTTTAGTTTTTGAGTAAACCGAGTTTTTGAATTTGAAGTATAATTTTTCCATCATTCATAATTTTGACGTTTTAAACGTCAGTTTCATCCGAGTTTACACAACGCTCGATGTACATTTCAAATATGATTTCAATTGAAAATAAACCATAAAAGGGTAAATATAAATTATTCGATCAAGTCGGAGAAAGTAACATGATGGCCACATCACCATTTTTTTTAAGATATTCTACTAAAATCGTATGACAAAACTAAAAGCAAAAAAAAAGATACATTGTAGTAGACCTCGTTTTATTAAAAAAAAGTTACTCGTAATCACAAAAATTGTCTAAGACTAAATTTTGATTTAAAATTTGTAATAATTTGATTTTTCAATTTTATTTTTATAGGCCCCATGAGTGCGTTACAATTATTTTAAAAATGTAAGAAAATATCTCTTGTAAGGGATCATATTGTTCAAAATTTAATAATATGTGTTTAAAATAGTTTCCCATCAAAGTAACACAAGTTTCTTGCAAATTAAAAATGGTATTAACATGTTGACCGCTTTGTCAGTCACTGGTGACTGACACTGAAGTATTCAATGGGGCCACCTCAGTCACAGATGACTGACAGTGAGTACCTACTTTAAACTTATTATTTAGCTTATTGTTTGATTGGCCGTTAAATTTGTTAGAGAAAATGCCTAAGGGGGCGAAACGCATAATTTTTTGCCATTGGACCACCTGTGACTGACTCATAAAAAACCCGTAATTTCGTCTAAAAAATGCATCAAAATGAATTAAGAAACATATTCTTACTCATTTCATAAAATAAAACTTAAAGACAAAGAAAACTTTTTTTGACATTTTACAGAAAAAACTTGTTGGTAGCCAATATGTTAATGATATTAATCACAGATTAGCTAATATATATTTCTTTTTAAATTTTATTATTATAATTTTCTATGAAATCTAAACTCATGCATATAAATAGTTATTAATTATAAGCAAACTACATTTTATTAATAACATAAATTAAACTTTTAAGTGAATAAAAGAATACATTTAGAGTGTCGCTTTTGAGAGATTACAGTTTTCTCTTTCGAGCAACTGTGTATCATTTTATTATGGAAAACATCATTTATTATTTTCCCATCCGGGTGAATAAGGACCGGCTTAGACTTTATTTTGTTTCATCAGTACAATACAGACTCCTTTCGCCTTCATGGCATTATCCTCATTTTCATATGATTAATGTTGTTACGTCCGTTTGAAATAGACATGGTAAGCTTCTTTTAAAAAAAACTCACTAATTGTACAAATTTTGATTTTTAAACGCACGTTGATGTCGTAAATCATAGTTTAAGATATGACTTTAAATTATTTCAAACGAGATTTCAAAATAATTAGTATACATTTTTTTTTAATTTCAGAAATTAAAGGAGCGAAGATTAAGACTTAATGAAAAATGTTGAAAATGACGGAGGGGCTATTAAAGCCGGAAGATTTATTGAAGGAGATAATTAAGCTGCAACTGAAAAAGCCGAAACGATGGAACTGGGAGCTGACAACGTCGAAATCGTCGCCGCACATATGCCTCCCGATAATTCAGTTGTTCGACTCGAAGGGGAAACTTCTGGTGGAGGCGCGAGACACAGGCGGAAAGGGAACGGCGGAGCGAAGGACTTGGCATAGCGCACAGATGCAAACCAGCGCCGCCATAAATCCGCGCCTCCGTAGATGCGGCAGTGATAATTTTGGCAGGAACGCACACCCGGTATCCAATAAAGAGATCAAAGAGATAAGAAAAAGTCAGCCGGGTAAGCTGAGGAAGTCGCACAGCGACGTATTCCAGACGAAGCCGACGGCCACACCCGCCGCCGAGCCGAGGGATAGATCCAGGCCCGTGCGGCAGTACAAGCGAACGAGAAGCGACGACGTATACAAGAGGATGCTGGAAAACACCGAGAGCGACAGAATCAACGAAAACTCCACCACGCCCGAAGACTCGAACTGGCATGTTAAATACGAGACGCGTACCTGCAACGCCGGCACCATCATCGTCAAACGGGACAGTCTTGACTTGGCCACGATCCGACGTCGGCGTCGGGGTCGCCACAACGCGGACGAGCGCAGCAGAACAGCACCCGCCGCTTCCGCCGCCGCCGCCGATCGATATAAAAGTGTCGAGCGGCAGCAGCCCTCCGCCGTCAATAGGCGTGCGAAAGGGCCGTCCGCCTCGGCCGGAAAACCGGAAAAGTTCGACAATGACGACGATTACGTCGTCGAAGAACCGCCCGACGCCGATAATCACGATAAGGCGCAGGAGACGGTCCACAGGCGAAGTACCGGAGACTCGACCTCTTCCGGAGCCGCAGACAGCTTCAGGCGGGAACTTAAAGGTAAAATGATTTATATGATACCCTTTTTACTTCATCTCTTGTTATCTTTTGCCTATTAATATTTTACAACGTTTATAAATCATGCAAAGTTTCTCTCTTTTCATAATTAGCTTCACGCTTCTCCAATGTAAACGAATTCATCATAATTTGAATAATAACGACTTTTTTAATTTTAAAATTTATTACGTTGCTTCCGCTACAATTGTTTCATTCACTCCTTACTTTAATTGCATAGAAGATCTATTGCAAACAAAGTGGCAGACGTAGAAAAAGCAATCGCGTTTCTTTCATCAATCAATCAATCTCTTTAAGGTCTAGTAGCGGATCGAATATATAGTAACATTTCTCCTATTACTGCGAGTAAGCAGCAGCGGCTGCCCGTGGATCTTCGTGGAGGGGGACAAAGACAAAGATGCCGCTCGTGCTGCACTACTTACTCTTATAGAAGAAGCAAATATTCCGTTTATGTTTCGGTCAAATTTTCTTCAGCTGCCTCAGCGGCGATCATCCACGAGCTGCCGCTGGTAAGCAATAGTAACAGCCAAACTAGCCCCGAGTGGCACGCAGCGTTAAATGCGTATCTACCAGCCCTTACTGTTTATAGCATTAATGACCAACATAGCCCCGAACAGCAGGCAACTCCAAAGCGTAACTTTGCAGTACAAGCTAACTCAGCCTGCAGTTGCACGCAGCTACAAATGCGTATCTACCGGTCTGGTCGGAATTTCCGCGTACTATTTTCGAAGGACCATTCATAGATTACTCATTAAAACACTTAGATTGATATGTACACTATTTATTGACAATAACTACCCTGATCTGATAAATACGATAAATACAAATTATGTGTGAGGTGAGTGTTTTTACATTTCTTCTGGAGCTTCCTGAAAACTTGTTGGGGGTGGTGCTTCTCCCTTCTCCTAGAGGGCTGCCGATGGTCAAGGTCTCCTCTCATTCGTCCTTGTAATTTTGGCGTGGGAACGATAATTTGCCCTGTTGCCGCTAACTTCTTCACGTGGTCTCGTAATCCCTAGTCCGTTCCATCTTGCACATTTATAACTTCTTTGTTCGGCAGAAACGTGCCCTTGATTGTATTCTGCCTTAATATTTCTTGGAAGTGTTTTTTTTATAATCTCTGTCCACGGCTTTCTAATATCTGGAGAACAATGCATAAACCGTCCTTGCTCTCCCCAGGGTGCTTGGATGCCTGGTAGATGATGGGCCACCCCTTGCCAGGTAAAGGTTTGCGTCCGTCGCAAGACCTTCAATTTCTTAATCGCCGATAAGTCGCGATTCGGCGGCAATACAGTCCTTAAGATTTGGCGCGTTTTCGGCCAACTTAGTAACTAATGGCATGGAGCTATAAAGAGTATCTACCAGTCCTTATTGCCCTTATTTTTTATAGCAATATTAGCCCCGAGAGACACACGATTCCAAAGCATAACTACCAGCCCTCATACAGGCCAACTCAGCCTGCAGTGGCACGTGTATCTACCAGCCCTTAAGGTTTGGAGTAATAACGAATTTCTTAGTCATTAATGGCATGCGGCTCCAAATAGTATCTGCTGGCTCTCATAGTTTAGAGAAGTTAAGTCCAACTCAGGCCCAAGTAGTGATGGGCCGATTCGGATGCAAATAATCGGCGACTCCGATTATTCAAATAATCGGTGACTCCGATTATTCAAATAATCGTTGAGTGGCGATTATTTTTAATTCGGTTCGGAATCGTATTCCAATTCGGATTCGTACGCCGATTCGGATTCGTATTCCGATTACGATTCGTATCCCGATTCGGATTCGGATTCGCGTGGCATATGAACAGTTCGACACTTCAGTACAGTATAGAAACATGTTTAGCATTCGAGGCGAGACTAGTAAATTTAGTAGATTTAGAATGTCTAAACATGTGGATCACTCATCGCTTGTTAATATTGGTGTCGATCTTCCGTAAATCGCCATTTGGAGATTTTCATGCAAATTATTCAACTAATTATTCAAAAATTTCATTAATTTAAATTTTATCCCTATCGGCCCTGGGAAAAACTTCGACGCAGTGATTTTGCGGTATATACAGTGGTCCTTTGGATCTCATTTTATTGCGTCGGTCGGGTCGATAATAAACGTAGAGAAAACAAAGCGGCACATTTCTGTTATTTCTGAAGATGTAAGTTATTACAATTCGAACAAATATATTTCTACTGTTAGAAATAGGATAGGAAAATGTTTACTTTCTCCATTATGAAGTACGGGAAAGTACTTTGATCGTGAAAATTAAAAAAATTACAGAAATATCCGTTCTGAGGTCCCTAGAGGCGATTTCAAAGATTTCTGGGGAAAAAAATTGTGTCTCTCTCTTTCTGTGTGTGTGTCTATGCTATATCTCAAAAACAAATAGAGCAATTGATATGAAGCTTTGAATGAAAAAAAATATCATTTTTGGTTTATAATTATGAAACGATAATAGTTACAACAAATTTGTGTTAATAGTAATTGTAGAGAATGCTAAAATGAACAATTAATAAACAATACATCTCTTTGGTTTTTGAGTATACTATTATAATTTGATGTATAATTTGTTCATAATTTTGACGTTTTAAACGTCAGTTTCTTTCGATTCTACAAAATGCTCCATATACATTTAAAATATGATTTTAATTGTGATGTAAATATAAATAACATCAAAACGGAGAAAGTAACATGATGGCCACATCATCATTTTTTATAATAAAGTAAGTCAGGGTCTAGTACAAAAAAAGAATGCTCTATTTATCTTATTGAATATCCAACAGGACATACTATACATTTATAGGTAACTATTTAAAAAAAATAATTTATCCAAACATTTTGGCAACAACCTATTTCTTCGGTCATTCGTCATCTAACCTGTTTTGGAAAAAACGCGTTTTGAAGGCACCGACGTTGCGGGAACATTTAAACATTTTGTATGGAGGCGATACAACTCGGGAAATATTTTTTCATGTCTCTCCCAAAAGAGTAGTGGATTTTCAGATCTATTTACGTGGGGCATTTCTAAATATTGTTTTATTGTAGATTTTACTGTAGTACTGGGAGAAATAAAGGAATTTGATTTTGCATGTTTATCATCAAAAAAATCCCACAACGATGAAGAAGCTAAATCTTTCTCCAAATTTGCTTTATTTTCTCTTGCAAGGTTGGGAGACGTAATGTTTAAACTCACTAGTTGCGCAATCTCTTCGCTAACCCATTTTTCAGCATTGTGCGCAGCATCCTCGTGATAGAAACCAGTCTTTTTAAATCTTGGATCCAAAAAGGTTGCAATGGACGTTATTTTGCTAGTTTCTGCAGCTCCTAATCTCCGTTAGATCACTTTAACTATCTCCTTTTGAAGCGTCTGCCCGATTGGAGTATTCATGCTCTGCCTCTTTATCGAATACTGCATTCCACTGATCAGCGGCACAACGAGTGATATGGTTGTATATTTTTCTGCCGATAAAATCTCTGTCATTGTGTGGAGGGGCTCTAAAATTGATGTACAATCTTTTAAAGTTTCCCATTCAAATGCATCTAAAAATGGAGGCGCCTGTGGAAGGTTGCTTATGGTTACCGATAAGGGGTCCTTCATTTCCACCCACCTCTTCATCATAAAAAGGCAAGAATTCCATCTTGTATTAACGTCCTGTTTAACCTTTAAAACAGGAAGGCCCATTTGCATCTGTACATCATAAGTTTTTTTTGCTGCTATTGCACTATGTTTAAAATAACCAACTAGAGACCGGCACTTTTTTATAAGGTTTGACAATCCGTCATCTATTCGTAAAGCTTCATTTACAATCAAGTTTAGTTTGTGTGCGACACAAGGATGGTGGTACATTTGGTGAAAATATAAGTAAAATAAATAAAAATAGATAAAATCACACTGCATTCTCCGTTTGCGTTCTTGATGTACTTGCTCATTGGTCTTCTTCGGCTTCGACATGTGCTCCCTTTGTTTCTTGGCATTGAAGTGGATGTTTCCTTCTTAAATGTTGCTGGAGGTTGGTTGTACTCACGTAATATTTTAATTTTTATTTGCAGAGAGTGCATTCAGCCAATTTATTATCCGCCATTTTTCGGACTTTTTTCCGCCAGGTGCCATTAAAAAAAAAAACCTTCAACGTCGCATCGCTATCAATCTAGGGCACTTGCCTAACAGTTTTAAACTGATGCGTTTATTATTGGGTATTTTAATAAAATACGCAATTTAAGTGCGCATGCTCTACACTCGATGGGTAGAAGAGGAACGGATTATGTATGAATGTAAACGCACATGAGCAATATAATAGCAGATCGTTTTTATTGGTGCAAAAAGGCTTTTAGTATTCTACGTATCTGAGCCAATGGTACACGTACACCTCCATTCGGTCAAAATAAACCAATGATAAATCGTAATAGCGTAAACACCCGCCATCCATAACAACGCCGAATATGGACACATATGGAATAGAGTTAACTTTGAATAAATTAAACAAACGTCAAAGTATAATTTACATTAACCAAATAATTTAATCGAATGCATCTCAGACCTTTGTTTATCTAATAAATTCGCACATTTGTTCTTGAATTCATTGCCAAAGATGATATTCCTACGTAAATGATATTTGTTGTCGAATGTATTATCGGATAATGAAACTAATGATGAGACGATTCGGATGAAAATAATGGGCGCTGGCGATTATTAAAATATCGAACATGGCCGGTAGGGGTACAATTTTCAAGGGAGGGCCATTTTTTGTTTTCTCCGACTTATTTTTTCCAATTCCGATTGATTTTTTATTTTTCCGATTATCACGAGATACTCCGATTACGATTATCATCCGATTATTTCCGTCATCCGAATCTAAATATTCCGATTATTAAAATCATCCGATTACACAACATACAACATGGCCGCAACGCATAGAAGTGTGTCCGAAGATCTGGCGTGTAATTTGTGCACGGTGGCCGTTAAGAGATATGTACGATGTATAAAGTGCGAAAAAGTATATCATAATGCATGTGCCCTTAAAATAGTGGGCCTATATGTCGACGCAAACGCAAATATTGTCTGCTGTGAGAGAATCCAAAAGGACTTAACCTGCATCCAAGCCGACAGTCAGCAGTGCAAAAATACGGATTTTCAAAGTGAAATAGCAAAACTATGGAACGAAATTAATTTCATAAAGGTAAATATTGCACCAAAATCCTCTATACCACCCAATATTCATAGTGGAGAGCCAAAATCCAATAATAAATCAACCATTAGCGACAATAACAAACCTGAAGTTGTCGCCATCAATCCAAAATGCAACATATCAAGGCAAAGTGCCAACGCTGCGCATAAAAGTACATCCAACCGGCCGCAAATGGCCGATGTAAACAAACAAATGATCCTGCGTTCATCTAAGTCCCAGCCACGAGAAACTCTCAACGACGATGATGTATTTAAGGAAGTAACACACAAAAGGAGGCGTAAACAACTAGCTCAATCAGTTATCGGAACAGGAAGTAACGTAAAATCTAATATTCAGGCAGAACCCAAAAAAACGTGGTTACTGTTAAAGCGTATTAAACAAACATACACAATAAATGATGTCAAGGATCATATCTACACTATCCTAGGACATAGAGATATTACTTGTGAAAAAGTCCAGTTAACTCCCACTAACTCTGGCTTCAAAATCGGCGCGGATTTCCGTGAACATGAAAAATTAACAAATCCACAGAACTGGCCGGACGGCGCAATGTTAAGCAGATATATTTTTATGCGGGCCCGCCCAGAAAGAAGTGGACCGTAACACGGGTATAAAAAATCTAAATAGCAGACATTTAAACATTTACTTTATAAACATACAAAGTGTACGAAATAAAGTAATTGAGTTCGAAGCATTTTTAAACGCACGTAATAACATTTTCGATATGGTTTGCTTTAGTGAACATTGGCTCAATGAAGATGAACTCTCACATATAAGTTTTGAAAATTTCTGTAGCGGTCCTTCTTTTGCACGGAAAGAATATCAGCATGGGGGCGTAATGCAACTATTAAAAAAACATATTCATTTTAAAAATCTTGAAAATGCAAATAATCTTTCTCATGAAAAATGTTGCGAAATAGCTGCATCACTCATCCCATCATTAGATTTAATTGTTATTGTTATGTATCGTTCTCCGGTTGGAGATTTTAATAAATTTATTTTAATCCTAGGAAAACTATTGGATAGTCTAAGCATTCAAAAACATATTGTTCTTGGTGGTGATTTTAATGTCAAGTTCAATAGCAATGATCAACGAGCGTCCCACCTTTGTGATGTAATGGCATCGTATGGTATGTATCCTATGGTAAATTTCAAAACAAGGAAAGACAATATTTTAGATAACGTCTTCTTAAATATGAGAGACCGCGCCATTAAAGTGTGTTCCATTGATTCAGGGCTCTCTGATCATGTTGGAATTCATCTCCAACTTGTTTTTGAACTAAAGCCACATATTACAAATCAGCTTATAAGACCAATTACGGAGCGAGGTAAAAGTAATCTATTTAATCTACTCGAATGCACAGATTTTAGCTTTATCGATAACGCAAACATAGGCATTGAAGATAAGTTTTCATCGTTTATTCAAACATTAGAACAGTACATCAGCCAATGCTTTCCAGATAAAAACATTCGTCCTCACATTAAACAAAAATGTCACTGGTTCAATGGTAACTTAAGGCAAATGCGCGAAACCCTTTTGTTTTTAAAGGAAGCCTGTGAACGAATACCGGAACTTAAAACTAATTACGTTAATTATAAACGGATTTATAATGCATCTCTTAAAGAGGCCAAAAAAACTGCAGCTAACATTTTCATTCAGAATAGTACAAATAGGCCGAGAGCAATGTGGTCTTTAATAAATAATAAGAATGAGAATAAAAATGATAATTTTTCTTGTGACATTACTGCTGATGAATTTAATACTTATTTTAATACCATAGCTAAAACATTAGTTAACCAGTTACCTCCACCGTCCACGGACCCCTTGAAAATCATGTGCTCTGGTGCTAATCATGCAGGGAGTACATATTTTAATTTTCACGAGGTTAGTCAAACCAAAGTTAGAGATGTAATATGCAAACTGAAAAATTCAAAATCACGAGATATATTCGGTATGACTACAGGTATTTTGAAAAATATTGTGAGTACAATTATTCAGCCTTTGACTAAATTAATAAATCAATGCTTAAGGGCGGGTACCTTTCCCAGTGTTTTAAAGATAGGGTGTATTATGCCTATCTACAAGAAAGGAGCTAAATCAGACATCGGTAACTACAGACCCATCACGCTATTGCCCATTATTTCCAAAGTACTGGAAATGATCATGCTGGAACAAATGGTTGAATACTTGGAAACACACAATATTTTAATAAATAATCAGTACGGTTTCCGCAAGGGAAGGTCGACGGGAGATGCAGTCATTGCTTTTGTGAACGAGGTTCTCGAGGGATTCAAGTCAGGTATGTACACTGTTGCATCATTCTTGGATCTCTCGAAGGCATTCGACTGCGTTTCTCACGACATTCTCTTGAGGAAACTGTATTTTTACAATTTTAGCCCGGAAAGCTGCCGACTTCTAAACTCCTATTTGGGAAATAGATCACAGCGAGTACTCTTGAATAAAATACTTTCCTCAGAGACAACTACAACGCACGGGGTGCCGCAAGGCTCCATTCTTGGCCCCCTACTATTTTTAATATACTTAAATGATTTGCCCAAATGTGATAACATCTCCAACATCATATTGTACGCAGACGATACTACCTGCATAAATAAATCTTCTGACCTTGAATCGGCATTAGACAGCGAAGAGGCTTCAAATAAAAATATCTTGGAGTGGTTTGTGTCCAACAAATTGACACTAAATGAAAATAAAACAGTCAAGGTTATGTTCTCTCTTAAATCTAATACTGAGGTTTCATCTACAAGATTTTTGGGAATAACTTTAGATAGTAAACTCAACTGGCATGCACATGGTGATGTTACAGCAAATAAGCTGTGCAAAGTTATCTACCTACTCAGGCACTTACAAGCTAGTTTACCACAATCAGCGGTAAAATCTGCTTATTTTGCATTATTCCATTCTCACATTGGGTATGGAATATTAACTTGGGGTCACTCTGTAATCAGTAATAGATTATTTAGCCTCCAACGACGTGCTATTCGAGCAATCCTATCTATTGGTTTCAGAAATGATTGTAGACAATACTTTACAACTCTTAAAATCCTGACACTGCCCAGTCAATATATATTGGAATGTGTGGTACATGTTAAAAAGAACATAGCATCATACTGCACCCATTCAGAAATTCATGATCACAACACTAGAATAAAATCGAAGATATGCTTGAAGTCTCTGCGTTTATCTAAATGTAGAGATGGTATCAACTACTACGGGCCTCATCTATACAATGCTCTACCTGATGACATAAAACTGCTCAGTGATCAGAAGTTTAAATCAAGGGTAAAAATCTATTTATATAGGAAAGCTTTTTACAGCATACAAGAATGTTTATCCAATAGTTTTCGTGATTTTAACATTTCCTAATATTTTGTATTAAGTTTTATATACTATGTCATTCATTAATTTTATTCCCATTTTATATTTGATATACTTGTACATGTTTCTGTTCGTCTGTCTGTACTATATTTTGTTTGTTATTTACTATTTTATAACTTAACTTATTAATATTTTAAAGTGTTTAGTGTTTTTAAATATTTTTAACATGTATCTGTGTAAATTTTAGATGTAGCACGTGAACTTTTATCCGAGAATACTTTTATATACTTCTGACCTGTGTAAACCTTTGTATGTGCACCAATAAATGAATTGAATTGAATTGAATTGAATTATCCCATCACTAGGCCCAAGTGGTATGCGGATCAAATGTGTATCAACCAGACCTTATGGTTAAGAGCAGAAGTGTTCAACTCAGCCGCGAGTGGCGCGCGGCTCTGCATAGCTGCCAGCCCTCAGTGGCCACCTTGAGATGAAGGAGTGTAAATGAGCAAGTTAGGTAAAAGACGGCGGCAAATGAGGCCTGTTTAAAAAAAGAGAACATCTGATAAGTCTACTAGTGACATAATGTCTTCGTCGACTAGTTGCAATAGTTCTTATCCTGATTTGTTTCTTATGCCAAAATCAGGGTGGAGAACCACATCATATTTAGAGGAGTTAGTTGACCCATTTCTAGTGTACAAAATTTTACCAAAAGCTCTTTGGATTCTCAAATGAGGCTTATGTTTAAAGTTCCATGTTAATTCATTAGTTTTTGAGATACAGCGCACGCAGACAGACACACACTCATACACATGCAGACACAAATGTTTTTCTTTTTTCAGAAATAGTTGAAATCGCACCCGGAGATATCACATACGCATACGCATACACATGCAGACAGGAATGCCCTTTTCTTTAAAAAAATTATTTTAATTTTCACAATCGCAATACTCCCCTTACCTCGGAGAAAGTAAAAAAGAAAAATTACAACAATCGGATTCAGGTTGGTATTCCTTTTCCACGACAACAGTACCACACCGCTAATCCACAGACTATAATGGTTATAATGGTTGGTAACCATCATCCACCTGATGATGGTTGACATCTGGTGGATGATGGTTAACAACCAAATCCACTAGCAACAGCGCCCGTGCTAGGATTTACGCCTTTACAGGCGAAAACATTTTTGACGCCTAACCTAAATAAATTTTTGCGAAATTATTTTAAACATGTAATTTTCGTTTTTCAAATTTGTTAAGAAATGTGGCCATCATGTCGATTTCTTCGATTTGATAGAATAAAAGAGATTTTTATGAAAAAATTTCATATTATCGATTTCAAAATTTAGTGGGATTTCGAGAAATATTTCTTGTTACCCAATATGAACATAATAGACGCAATCCGCCTGGAAACAAAATGTCATCACTCTGAACTTGAACTTGAGAGTGAAATGTGCACCTCGTGATTAAAAAATTTGTAAAAGTATCATCGCACTTCGAATTATCTGAAAATTTTCTAAATCTCCTCATTAATGACACATTTTTAACATACCAAATGATAATTGACGCACCTTACTTGTAAACAAAATGGCGACACTATTAACTTGAATTTGAGTGAGTGAAATGTGCCCCTCGCTATTAAAAAAATTCTAAAAATATGATCGCATTTCTAATAACCTTCAAACTTTTCAAATGCACTCAGAAATTACATATTTTTGACATTACAAAAAATAATTGACGCACCTTGCTTGGACACAAATTGACAGCACTCTGAACTTGAATTTGAGTGAAAAAAACAAATTCTAATAATTAAATTGAAAGTGGAATTACCTTTCAATTTTTCAAATACCCTCAGAAATAACATATTTTTGACATATAAAAAAATAGTTGATGCAGCTTGTGTGTAAACAAAATCTCGGCACTCTGAACTTAAATATGAGAGTGAAATATGCACCTAGTCAAAATTACATAATTTTGACATATCTAAAAATAATTGACACACCTGGCGTTTAAACAAAATGTCGGCTCTCTGGTCTTTGACCGACTGAAATGTGTACCTCGAGATTACAAAATTTCTAAAAATATTATTGCACGTGGAATTACCTTCAAGTTTTTCAAACGAGTTCAGAAATGAATGTATTTTTGACATATAAAAAATCATTGACGCACCTTGCTTGTAAACAAAATCGCGGTACGGAACTTGAATTTGAGTGAGTAAAATTTGCACCTTGCGATTCAAAAAATTTCAAAAATATTATTGCACGTGGAATTACCTTCACAATTTGTTTTAATTGCACTCAGAAATGTTTGACATACCAAAAAATAATCTACGCACCCCTTGTATACAAAATTGCGGCACTTTGAACTTGAATTTGAGTGAGTGAAATGTGCATCTCATGATTAAAAAAATTGTAAAAATATCATTCCACGCGGAATTACCTGAAATTTTTTCAAATGCGCTCAAAAATGACATATATCTTACATATCAAAAGATAATTGACGCATCTTGCTTGTAAACAAAATGGCATCACTCTGAACTCGAATTTGAGTGAGTGAAGTGTGCACCACCTGATTGAAAAAATCTAAAACTATTATCGCCTGCGGAATTTGCTTCAAAATTTCCAAATTTGCTTAAAAATAACATATTTTTGACATACCCAAATATTATTGACGCACCTTTCTTGTAAACAAAATGGCAGCACTCTGAACTCGAGAATTTGAGTAAGTGAAATGTGCAGCACCCGATTAAAAAAATTCTTCCGTCCTTCCCCCTTCCGGGTGTTTTACCAAAATCTTCAGACTGTCAAATGTGTTATGTTTTAAATGTGATTTCAAAATCTGTATTGGTTTTGAGATAGAGCGTGCGCAGACATTTACCAAAAATGATGACATCGTAACGGATATTTTCAGCCGTAATACAACGAGTGGTATGATTATTACCGATGATATTTTGTAGTTGAAACCGAGCTGCAGATGAATGAATGTGCTGCTTCGGTTTACGAATAAAATTTTATAATCTTAATGACAACTCAAAAATTGTAATGTTCCAATTCGTTTTGTAGTTTCTTACAGCAAAAAAGTTCGGTAAACTGCCGCCACTGTGACTCTTTATTACTCGCGCTGTTTTTTTGCCGTTGTATTTGTCACCTTTTCACTGATTTCACTCTTAGAAACTATCCCAACGAATTGCTACATCCATTTTGGGGTTTGCAATTTTGACAGGACCACAACAAATGATCAGTGCTACTTTTGCTTTTTTATCATCGCGGTGATACACATGCTGCTATGCATTTCCTTGCATTTGATTTGCAAAAATTTGACTGAAAATACATTCTAGTAGGCCATGAGTTGTATTCTCGTTGAAATTTCGTATTCGAAAAAATCTTGATCACAATAGTTCTCCGTACGTGGTATAATAAAGTATTGCGATCATGATTTTCGAATTCAAAACTTCAACAGAAATTTTATTTTGTAATACCTAAATGTCCTAAATTAAAAAAAAAACTTGCAATTAAAAATGTGACTGTAAAGAGAATTATGAGCTCTACAAAAGTTGGGAGATAAAAAAAATGTCAATACGTCAAAAATGATTAACTTCATAATGTTTCTGAGTCATAAAATGCGGAACAAATACAGCTTCTTGATCTTAAAAATTAAAATAAACCCCAAGCCATACATTTTACAAAAAAGAAAACGTCTTCGCGTAAAATATAATATATATGTATATACCGAGTGTCTGGGATAAGGGGCGAACATAGGGATTTAACATGTAAAATTAAATATGTGTAATTATTAGCTCCCCTATTCATTTTAGAGAAAAATCGCAAAGGAATATTTTTTAGAGAATTAAAATATGTAAATGAATCATCCATTTAATTTACGTTTGTACCAGAATTCACCTCAGAAATAATAAAAATAAGTTGAACAATGTACCATTTAAAAAAAAACCCTTGCCATGAGATTGACAAATGTCATGTCATAGTGAAAATAATTTTGCTCATCAGATATCAATTCACGCATTGTAATTACTATGAACAATAACGTTTGGTTCGTTGTAAAGTGTGAACTAGCATTCTTCCGTAAAACAGACAGACTGCCAAAAGTTAAGCGTAGTTTATTTATTAGTTAGTTTATTAATTCACAGCAAATGTTGCTATTTTAAATATGTAAATGCATATTAATGCTAGTATGTTGTTCTCCTTAAATAAACTACGGCAAGTCTCCAATCTAATTTTGTTAAAAATTCATCTTAATATTCTTTTCTGGGCTATGAATATCCTTTGAATATGACTTCTTTCTGGTATATTATAGGAGAGATAAGGATATACCTATGAGTAGAAGAGAGTTATTATTGACTCTGGTGGTTAAATTGGTTTTAGTTTTAGAACTGCATATTAAGCAGTATTTAATTTACTACACTCATAATCAACATGCTGACACCAGGTGAGTTGCTCATCCTCAGCAATCCCAAGAAATTTGGTGCTCTGATTTAAATTAACAATTGGTGTCTTTCTATTAAAAAACTGAATGTTTACTGTTTTGTTATATGGAAGTAAATTATTAGCATTCATTATGGTCTGTATTTGATCGATCCTGCATTATTTCGCAGAATGCACGCCTCCTTTCTTCATCCACTAACAGTATCTCCTGATGGCATTGATATTTTTAAGAATGATAACCATGCTTCCGTAGAATTGTCTGTACAGAGAAATTAGACATGTTGCACTCACGAGCAATGCATCGTATGCTAGTTGTTGGTTCAGCATTTATCAAACCCAAAACTGTTTCTTCCAATTCATCGTTGTTTCTTCTCTTCCATTTGCATGTAATGTCACGAACTCTGAGTAAACTTACGCAACTGCAAAATGTTTTGATCATTAATACGCTCTCTTTATTGGAATAACTCAGATTATTGTTAATAGTAATTTCAATGTGTAAATTGATATTTGACTAGCAAAATTATTCTCACCATAACATGACATTTGTCAAAGTCATGGCAAGGGTTTTTATTAAATGGTAAATGGTTAAACTTATTTTTATTATTCCTGAGGTGGAGTCTATTACAAACGTAAATTAAATCGATGATACATTTACAATTTTTAATTCTCTAAAAAATATTCCTTTACGATTTTTCTCTAAAATGAACAGGGGAGCTAATAATTACACATATTTAATTTTACATGTTAAATCCCTATGTTCGCCCCTTATCCCAGACACTATATATATATATATATATATATATATATATATATATATATATATATATATATATATATATATATATATATATATATATATATATATATATATATATATATATATATATATATATATATATATATAATATAAATGTCGAAGAAAAATCCTCGTATCAGGGAATCCGACCAAAAAGGGTGGTTAATAAATCATCTATTTATCATAAAACCGAGCTTTCGCCAATGTTTATTAGCTTCTTCAGGGATAACGCTACAAAATAATTTACAAGAGTGAAAAAAAAATTTTATAAGTTAAATGAATTGAGGTTATGCACGTGTTCGCGACGCACGTGTTGGCGAAAATGTACTTACATGGAAGATGTGAAAAAATAAACCGTTGAACATACGGAATTAATGTAAAGGCTCGATGCAGTAATAGTAAAACATATTAAAATTTGTGTAAAACGTTGATGTCACAGGATTAAAATTTACAAACACACATCGCCGGACATGTTGGTTTGAGACGATGACTAACAGTGATTGTGAACTAGGTTAGATTGTAATGGCCGAGGTACAAGCCAAACTGGAGGGAGAGCACTACACAATTAGTGCCAACCCTGGGAATTGATGCCGTCAAAGTGGCGGTAAAATTTGAATTTGACAATTTAAAGTGTAAAAGAGTAAAAGTGTAAAAATGTATAATAAAAAAGGGGGGGTGGTGTTGTCTGAGGCTATCAATTTAACCTTTACAAATATAGATTATAACATTAACAATGACTGACTCATTTTAACGTTATAATAAAATGTAGGGGTTAGGATTAATAGATGAGTTAAAAATATATATAATATAAGTGTTAGAAATGGTAGTTAAGTGATGGTGGTTAGATGTTGAGCACACCATTTACGGTGAATAAAGTGGATTAATGTAACCCCCAGATTGTAAGTTGTAATATTAACAATGTACAAATCATTGTAGTATTGCAACACATTGCAGCGGTTGCAGGGTTGTTATTGAAAACGTATAAGTTACGTAATGTTAAAGATATATAAAAAAGGGGTAGTGTTTAAAAGTTTAAATTATTTAGGTGTAATACAGCAATTTCAATAAATTGCTGGGGTAAGAGAGAAAACGTGAGATGTATAATAATAATTGGTTTGATTACTGATAACGAGAACAATTAACTAGATCCAAACGAAAATCAAGTAGCAGAAACTAAGGAGTTGTGTGAATTATTAATCAGGGGATCGTTATTAGTCTTATGATGGTCTGAAAGAGTGATAAGGTAGGAATAGATATTACTTAAGTGATCTGTGTCTGATTTGAAATTCATTGTTTTTTCACGGTTCTTCTGAATGTGATACATCTCCAGAAACAGTCTGCCCCTGTAGGACTTACAGGTGTCGAGAACTTTTACGTTGTTGAAGTCTGGGTTGTGGTTTGAAGAGTTGCAGTGAATAGAAAGAGCACATGACTTCTTGCCCAGTCTGTAATCGCTCCTGTGTTGTGTCAACCGTGACTTGAGCCACTGTGAAGTTTGACCCACATAGGAGAGATCACAACCCGAGCAAGGTATATTGTAAATTACGTTGGACAAGACATCAATTGAGTTCTTGTCTTTAAGCCTAGTGAAAAAATGACTGTTAAGGGTGCTAATGTTAGATTGAGCTATTCTGACTTTGTCGTGGCCCAGAACGCTAATAAGTTTAGGGGTGAGGCCCTCTGCGTAGGGCAACTTCCTGAATGTTATTTGGTCGGGGGGGTTTGGGGGAGGTTCAATAGGAACTACTGTTGGTGGAGTAACAATAGGATCTTGTCGGTTAAACATCAGTTTAGACACAAGTGAACGCGGAAAACCATTGTTAACCGCTATATCAGCTAATAAATGTAGGTTTTTTTCTCTGAAGGAGTGATGGCAAATTTTTATAATTCTAGATTTTAGAAGTATGCGTCGATGGATGCATACCCTTCTTGGACACGAGGGTTGTTAGGAGAACTGACAACACTCTTGTCCTGGACTGGTACCGCAAGCCAACGAATTCCGGCCGTTATATCAACTTTCACTCACATTCACCTTTTCGAGTGAAAATTAACACCTTATTAGGCTTGAAATCTAGAATTATAAAAAAATTTGCCATCACTCCTTCAGAGAAAAAAACCTACATTTATTAGCTGATATAGCGGTTAACAATGGTTTTCCGCGTTCACTTGTGTCTAAACTGATGTTTAACCGACAAGATCCTATTGTTACTCCACCAACAGTAGTTCCTATTGAACCTCCCCCAAACCCCCCCGACCAAATAACATTCAGGAAGTTGCCCTACGCAGAGGGCCTCACCCCTAAACTTATTAGCGTTCTGGGCCACGACAAAGTCAGAATAGCTCAATCTAACATTAGCACCCTTAACAGTCATTTTTTCACTAGGCTTAAAGACAAGAACTCAATTGATGTCTTGTCCAACGTAATTTACAATATACCTTGCTCGGGTTGTGATCTCTCCTATGTGGGTCAAACTTCACAGTGGCTCAAGTCACGGTTGACACAACACAGGAGCGATTACAGACTGGGCAAGAAGTCATGTGCTCTTTCTATTCACTGCAACTCTTCAAACCACAACCCAGACTTCAACAACGTAAAAGTTCTCGACACCTGTAAGTCCTACAGGGGCAGACTGTTTCTGGAGATGTATCACATTCAGAAGAACCGTGAAAAAACAATGAATTTCAAATCAGACACAGATCACTTAAGTAATATCTATTCCTACCTTATCAGTCTTTCAGACCATCATAAGACTAATAACGATCCCCTGATTAATAATTCACACAACTCCTTAGTTTCTGCTACTTGATTTTCGTTTGGATCTAGTTAATTGTTCTCGTTATCAGTAATCAAACCAATTATTATTATACATCTCACGTTTTCTCTCTTACCCCAGCAATTTATTGAAATTGCTGTATTACACCTAAATAATTTAAACTTTTAAACACTACCCCTTTTTTATATATCTTTAACATTACGTAACTTATACGTTTTCAATAACAACCCTGCAACCGCTGCAATGTGTTGCAATACTACAATGATTTGTACATTGTTAATATTACAACTTACAATCTGGGGGTTACATTAATCCACTTTATTCACCGTAAATGGTGTGCTCAACATCTAACCACCATCACTTAACTACCATTTCTAACACTTATATTATATATATTTTTAACTCATCTATTAATCCTAACCCCTACATTTTATTATAACGTTAAAATGAGTCAGTCATTGTTAATGTTATAATCTATATTTGTAAAGGTTAAATTGATAGCCTCAGACAACACCACCCCCCCTTTTTTATTATACATTTTTACACTTTTACTCTTTTACACTTTAAATTGTCAAATTCAAATTTTACCGCCACTTTGACGGCATCAATTCCCAGGGTTGGCACTAATTGTGTAGTGCTCTCCCTCCAGTTTGGCTTGTACCTCGGCCATTACAATCTAACCTAGTTCACAATCACTGTTAGTCATCGTCTCAAACCAACATGTCCGGCGATGTGTGTTTGTAAATTTTAATCCTGTGACATCAACGTTTTACACAAATTTTAATATGTTTTACTATTACTGCATCGAGCCTTTACATTAATTCCGTATGTTCAACGGTTTATTTTTTCACATCTTCCATGTAAGTACATTTTCGCCAACACGTGCGTCGCGAACACGTGCATAACCTCAATTCATTTAACTTATAAAAATTTTTTTTCACTCTTGTAAATTATTTTGTAGCGTTATCCCTGAAGAAGCTAATAAACATTGGCGAAAGCTCGGTTTTATGATAAATAGATGATTTATTAACCACCCTTTTTGGTCGGATTCCCTGATACGAGGATTTTTCTTCGACATTTTTACTATTTTCCAACAAGTACGGCCGTTACTTCCCTCCAGCATCTATATATATATATATATATATATAATAACATGTAATATGTTGAAAATGAAAATTCTTTATGTTATGCAGTTGCATTTGTAATGAAACAAACAAGAAGATTAAAAAAATGACAAATTGAGAATCAATTTAGTTCAATTCCAAAAAACGTCATTATCATAAAAAGTTATATATTTTTGATTTGAGTGTGAAATTTGGTACACATATTTAATGAAATTAATATAGATAAAATAAAGTAGTTGTTTCAAAAAGAATTTAGTTTTTTCTTTATCTTTGTACAGTTATTTTTTCCTAAATTAATTTTGTTTGTTTTTTTTTCAAGTCTAAGAGACCATTCTAATTACTATTTTTCGTAAATAGTGCTTAAATCGACTGGAAATGCCAAAAAACGATTGAATTTAATTTTTCTTCAAAAAGTTTTTTTCAACTCAAAGAGACTTAATTTAGTAAAAAAAGGTTAAATATCAATATACATTTTTTATTAAATATTGAACTGTAGTATCTAAAAAAACGTTTATTCCCGATATGTACGTGAATTCTCTCTACTGATACGCGATAAGTGATAAATATAATATTTTTGAGAAAGACTCATGAAAAAAAGGTTGTCAATTTATGATTTTTTTTAGGACTGCTTTATCTAAAAATAGCTACTGGTATGCCATATTGCCTACTACATACCGGTACAACATTTTTAAAAGATTGAGAACATCTGCCCTAGACTATGAAGGTAACATTAAGAGCTAAAAAAGCTAAAAATGTTAAATAAATTGTCAGATAAGAATTGAAAATGAAAATTGTTGCAGAAGCATTAAATAAATTAAAAAAAGAAGATACAGAAGAAATTTGCCAAATAGTGCTATAATTGATTGTTTTAATGTTGTTTTTCTATGTAAAGATTAACTTGAAAAATATTTGAAAATTGAATTTGAAAACTGTTAATGTGAGCAAGCTTGAAAACATTTTGGCACACACGTGCTAAACATATTTATTGATACATTGACATAAATGTCTTTTACAAGTCACCATATCCAAAAAAAAAAGAAATAAAGATATTAAATAAATACATTCCTGAATACATTCGCGAAGAAAACAATTATACAAATACACAGCAAAACTTAAATGAAAAATATGACTTGTGGGTGCTGTAAAGATGAATTGCAATAACCATCCCATATATAAATAATAAATAAACGATCAATTAAAAACAATAAAATATAGACAAAATTCCACACGTTAAATTGAATAGTAAATAGCCGAATTAGGGCAACTAGCAGAATGGTAAAATGAATTAATAAAAAAGAGAATATAATGTAGACAATACTAATAGAACTCTAAAATTAATCATTGAAAACGGAATAAACTATGAATAACACAAAAACACTTTAAGATGAATAAATAAATGCAGAATAAAAAAAACAACATTTCCTGATGAAATAAATTTGATGATAACTAAATATAAAAATGGATTTTTACATTAGCTATGAAAGTAGTAGTTTGAATAAGTAATTTGTTTTTAGTCTTAATTGTCCAGAGTTACGGACAGGTTGAATATTTATGTATTAAGGCTAATTTTCGCCTTTATTTAACTGTTCAATAATTCGTGACGGGGTCGTGGTTCAGTGTGCTCTCCCGCAAAGGCGGCTCTGAAAACAACCCGCAATCATTCTTCATTATTCAAAATAATTACCTCCTCGCGCGAAGAGTTGAATATTACATGTTTGAGTTAGTTAATGCGGGTATCTGTTTTATAGATAACCTCGGAGTACTTACTGTTTTAAGATAAGCTTGAGTTTCTGGAGCCAGCGATATTCCATTCAGGATTCCGGAGATAATTTACAGTCTGAGGGTTGGATTCGATAAAAGTGGCTTTCAAAGAACGTGACGCCGTCGGCCCAATTTTCCGCACGTACAATTTTCGTATTATTGATGGCGATTTCAGTAGTTCGAAAATATTTATTGCGAGCTGGAAATCATGATGGTAATTAGTTGCCGTTAGCTTAGGTTTTCAGTGTAATTAGTGAATTCCTCGCTGGTAACGTAATGCAATTTCTTGAATGTTGTGGACACGTTCATGGTTACAAGGAAGTTAGTAGGTCGTTACTGAAATGGTACTGAAATTGCACTTTGCACTTTGTCTCAAAGTTTTCTATTTATCGTTTTAGGTATACGTCTCATATGAGTCTTGTAAATTTTATAATATTAGTTACATAAAGATATTTTTTTTCATTATTAAACCATTCTACATTCGTTTAATAATGAACTTAATGTAATATCAAAAACTGTTAAACAGTGAGATGCATTATTTAACAGTTTGTGAACATTATTAAATGATTTTTGGTGAAATTATAGTTGTCGTGATTGACATTACTTAGAACGCGACAGGTGTCAACATTAAAATGTAAAATTGCCGTTAACAATACTTCATAATATAATTGGAACGCTCCAATATATTACATACTTAAAATGTTCGATTATGCATATTGACACAAACTTGCATTATTTTAAATGGAACACTCCTTATATATTTCATAGCACTGTAAATTAGATTTAACATGGTTAATACAAATTAACGTAAATTAATCAATTTTTTGCTAAATATTTATTGATAATTATTAGGATCATAATATCATAGTACTATAATTCCATAATGCGTTAGTTACTCATAATACGTTAGTTACAAATTTAAAAAAATCATAGATATTAATGGTACCTTAGTTACTCATAATACGTTATTTGCGAATCAACAAACATAATAAGAACGAGCAAATTTAAGGTCATTATTTTTATAGGTCAGACAATCTATTAATTTGATTTACATTGCATCGGCACCACTTTCTTCAATTTCACGTACGCGTAATTGCTTTACAACTTGCGTTATGTACTATACTTTACCAACGGCCACACATTAATTCGCTTAAAGACAAATTAAAATTAAATCTTCTTAATCTTTAACTCGATTACTTGTAAACAAATATTGGAGTTATCGAAGAAAGGAATATGTTTTGCTAATAAATGTTTTTTAGAATCTCACGATTTTCGAAAGAAAATAAAAATCAAGGTATTTTTTTCGTTTTTAGTCTGTAAATTCTAATAGTTACACCAAATATACATTAACAATAATTGTGATAATGCCAATGAATGAATGATTTCTAAAGAATTGTTTGAAAATCTGCACAAAGTCCGGAAATCCCATTTCTTTTCGAGAAAAATTAATATATGCCTGATTTTGTTACTTCTTTTTAAAATCATCTTTAAACTAAAGAAACAAAAATGTATGCACTAAAGGCGTGGGTCAGCAATCTCTAGCCTCGGATCAAAACCTATATTGGGGTTTGTCGCAGCGCGGGGTAAAAAACCGCCCTCGTTGACTTCCAGCTAGCTCATGGAGTCGGTGTCGCTATGAAACAGCACAAGAACTCACAAGGATGGGGCAGAGGTAAAAATACTCTGATTGGCGCGATAACAATCTCTATTATTTACACACGGAAAAAGTTTACAAAAAATATATACACATACAAAAAAAGTTAATAAAATAATGTCACAAAGCAACAGTCACGAAAAAAGTATAGTCACCAGCACAAAACTTAAAGTTAGCGAGAGGCAAGAGACGCCCACGAGATCGCGGAAATCCCATTTCTTTTCGAGAAAAATTAATATATGCCTGATTTTGTTACTTCTTTTTAAAATCATCTTTAAACTAAAGAAACAAAAATGTATGCACTAAAGGCGTGGGTCAGCAATCTCTAGCCTCGGATCAAAACCTATATTGGGGTTTGTCGCAGCGCGGGGTAAAAAACCGCCCTCGTTGACTTCCAGCTAGCTCATGGAGTCGGTGTCGCTATGAAACAGCACAAGAACTCACAAGGATGGGGCAGAGGTAAAAATACTCTGATTGGCGCGATAACAATCTCTATTATTTACACACGGAAAAAGTTTACAAAAAATATATACACATACAAAAAAAGTTAATAAAATAATGTCACAAAGCAACAGTCACGAAAAAAGTATAGTCACCAGCACAAAACTTAAAGTTAGCGAGAGGCAAGAGACGCCCACGAGATCGCGGATGGATGACCGGCGACAACGGTAGCGGCGACGACGGAAGCGGCGGCGACGGAAGCGGGAGCGGCGGCGGAAGCGGCGGCGGCTATGGTGACGTCGGCGGCTATGATGACGTCGGCGGCTGCGGTGGCGTCGGTCTGCAGCGACTATGTATGGTGATTGATTGCAGAACTTCGTGTTGACTGAGTTAGAAATGTTCTGATGATCTGAGTCGAATGCTTGTGTCTCATCTCTCACACCGGATCTCGGCATCCTGGAAGCAGTCACGTCTGGCCCGGTCGGGAAGGGACTGCCATCCAGGATACCGAGATCCGGTGTGAAAGATGAGACACAAACATTCGACTCAGATCATCAGAACAGTTACAACTTAGTCGACACGAAGTTCTGCAATCAATCACCACACAACAGTCGCCGCAGACCGCCATCACCGACGCCGCACCGCAGCAGCCGCCGCGGCCGCCGACATCATCATAGCCGCCGACGTCACCATAGCCGCCGCCGCTCACTTACATTCAGTAATGATAACTTATTACCTTTTTTTATGCCGCGTTCCGGTTCAAATAAATTTCTGTATAAAAGTACACAAAAATTTTTTTTGCATGCATTTATAAAATTTGGCGGCACACTTTAAGAATTTCGCGGCACAGTAGTTGAGAATCACTGGTCTTGGGTACAGAAATGAGTCAAGGAATGAAGTGACTCCTGTGCAAATTTCCTTATTTTGAGCCATGAAATTTAGAAGCGAGGGTCTTTTTCTGCTCATCACTTTTTCCCAGACATACTTTTTCAATAGAGTCATGAGTCACGTGAAGAATCGGCTCTTTTAAGGGAACATATACGTTTGTCGGTTTAAAAAATCGTTTTTTTAAATTTATTTTCGTTTTTGATAGTTTGAACCTTCAAAAATGTTGGCCCAAAACCGTTTTGTGATATTCGAATAAATAAAGGGGTTACCACGCGTTTTGTCGGGCAGCGCACAGGCGTGCATCTACAGAAAGATCACAAAGGCAATGAAGGTAGAAATAAGCTGACAGCGATGATGATCGACAAACTCGCCCTCCACTATGTGCTTGCGATTCGGAGACATTTTGATTCAGTAGAAGGAACGCGGAATGCGATATGGGCATGGGCGTCCGCAGAAATTTTTCCATGGGAGAGCAAAACTTTCATACAAAAATTTTGAATTAACAGAAAATGTAAATGTGTAGTAATAATACAGCGACATCGAATAAAAAATTAGTCACAGCAGGTCATGAATAAAAAGCCGCGTGTATTTTCCTAGTTCCTAAATTTGAAAATGCATCAGCTTTACACTTGCCAATAAGTTTAGGAAAAGACCTACGTATTTTGGCTCATGGCCAACTTTGACTATTCTTTTATTCGATCGCACTATATTGTAACGCGTCGGGTGGAACCGTGCCCGCTCGTCGTTGTACGTCAACTTTTTCGAATTCATCGAACAAAACACGGAATGCACTTTTTGTTATAATTTTTAATTTTGATGTGATTGTTGAAGTATACATTTAGCGACTACATACAATTTTAGTATATAAAACATTACTTTAATTTAATAAATTCTGTTTCCAGGTGTGGCGGGGGGGGGGCTGTTGCCCTCTTTGCCCCCACCTGCGGACGCCCATGTATTTGGGCGACCTTTGAATTTTACAGCTCATCTGCGAAAAATTCGCAACACCACTTTTGTTCAGAAATTCGTCGTGTGAGTGGAAAAAAACAAAGACTAAAGGCACTTTGGACAAATATGAGTGGTGTCATCGACCTCGATGGCTTCTTGTATTCCCCTAGGAATTGACGATGACGTGAAGTTGAATAAATTCAGTTTCACTGTTTTTCAAGTCGATTACAATAATAACTCGAAGACGGATTAACTGATCTGCCTTTTCTTTTTTTATTGAAAGCTTATACAATTCTCTTGTCGTTGACGGATCCAATTTTGAAAATTTCAATTTCTTCTATTTTTTTTTAACAAAGAAAATTTATTTTTTTATCGAAAATCGACACTCTAACTTTGAAGGTTCGCTATTTTGTTGAAAATTCGAATTTAAAAAATTGGATCCGTCAACGACAAGGAAATACACTCTTCTTTAAGATTAAATTTTGCGTTCAGATTAACGGGCAAAGAGAAATCACTGTAAACGCGGAATCAATCATATCTTGCGGGGCTGACTTTACAACGCTGAAAGGGAGGGATTTTATAACCTAATATTTCTAATAAAATGTGAAAAAAAATCATTATAAATAAACGTATATGCCCCCTTAAGTGCACTCTTTGTAATAGGTCAACTCACAAAAAAGATTAATTTCGCCCACCTCTGGTCTAGGGAATTTGAAGAAATATAAAACGAATGTCGGCGTTAATTCCGCAAATATAAGTCAATCATTTTTTGTACTATCAAAATCCATAGAGCAGTCACGTGAAATATTTCTGTTCTTCGGCATTTTTTTAAATTATAATAATAAGAGAATTTAATAGTAATGCGTATAAAACCAAGTAGTTTTAAAGTATCATTACAGATATAGTTAATATGCGAGCTAAAAGTTAACTTTTGATCATAAACTACTCCTAGATCCTTCACCTGATTTATGCTTTACAAACCATTATTCATCATTATATAATCAAACTCTATAATGGTTCTTATGCGACTAAATGAGAGACAGTGGCATTTATTAATATTTAATCTTAGTGAGTTTACTTTATTTACTTTATACCAGTCTTCAAGTTTATTAAGGTATGATTTCAGTATGTTTTTGTCAGCAAAGGGGAAGAAATAAATCAGACAATATCATTAATGAATAAATTAAATATTAATGGGCCTAAATTAGATCCTTGTGGTACATAACTAGTCGGGGTATACTGAGTCATATCCACCGCATTTAACAAAACTGATGCGGTTTTACAAATTTGATTCTATTAGTTTTGCGGTTAGAACATCAAAACAGAATGGACCTATCTTCCTCAATAGTGCCTCCTGACTAATTCTGTCAAATGCTTTATGAACATCTTTAGAAATAACATCAATTTGTCTTTGTTCATCAAGTTCTTTAAAGACAAATTGTGATTTTTTGTCTAAATTCGTAACAGTAACGAAACTATGTTGCTTAGTAGTGATTTGACCATTTATTTAAGAGTATATCATGATGGTTCAAATTAATTCAATTAACTTGACAACATTGTTAATACTATAGATTGGCCTCTTACTCATTATAAAACTTATTACCTCTTTTAAAAATAGGTCTTGAAGTGATTAGGTATGAAAGCTGAGTTAATTAATGCATTAAACATATGTGTTACAGCATGGGACAATGCACCCACGTGATCCTTTGCAAAGAAAGCAGGAATCTTAGCAGGGCCTGCTGCTGAACTTGCTTTCATATTTTTTTGCAGCATTTAGGAGATCATCCTGGGAAATTAATCCAATGAATAAGTTTGTGGAGTTGTTATCAACATCCTTTGCTGCCCTCGAAGTACTAGGCTTATAGACACTAGAAAAATATTAAGAAAATACATTTACGATATCAAGGGGTTGGCGTAATTTAACATTATCCAGTGAAATTAGACTAGAAATGCGAAAACAACCTTTTTCATTATTTATTCAAGACCATAACTTCTTTGGGTCATTGTTAATTAAATGTTCCGTATTCTTTATGTACATTGCATAATTCATAGTAATTCACGTAGTGCGGTTTCAATATCGTTAAATAATAAATTCGTAAATTTTATCAAGAGTTCATTATCGGGTGACAACTCGACGTAAATGACATTTGTTGTCCAATTATTAAATGTCATTTACGGAGGGATATTACCTTTGGGGATTAATTCAAGAACAAATGATTTTTGCAGCCCAAGATGGATTCGATTAGATTATTTCGGGAATGGAAATTACACTTTGACGTTTGTTTCATTTATTCAAGGTAATTACTATTTCATATGTATTTATGTATGTTATGGACGATGGATGTTTATTCCTTGAAGAATCGCTATTATTAATTTTTATTGGTTTATTTATTTGTCAAAATTTCCACTTTTAACTTGAGATTAATTGGTAGCTCATATAATTATTTAACCTTTCATATTTTCTTATACCGAAAAACTAAAATATTACATTTTTAATATGGCTATAATTTCTGAATTAAACACCGCTGCATCAATACCTTCACTTGGAATCAATTAAAACTTAACTCACCCATTAGCCCTCCGAGCGTTCCTCACATGCTAAAATTCCCCCTAATTTCAACCAGGAAATTGCTTTTAAATTGCCGTAATGGAATTACCCGCGGATTATTTTGCGCTAATGCAAAAACTTGATAAACCCCTAAAATAAGTGCAATTTCGAAATAGAAATCCACCACCGGTTTAATAATTAAATTTCTCCGGATGGATTAACAAGAAGGGTATATTTGAATATAAAATGACGTCGCCGAAAGGGATCAGCGGCATAACTTTTTCAATAACACTATCCGATTTTCTTAAGCTGTTTTAGCTTAAACTCCATATAAAAGTTTTGTATTTACGATGAAGTCTTGCTTGAAATAAGTAGTACAGTTGCAGAAAGTTTCGTTCGCATTTAAAAATATTACAGGTGTTATTTTCCAACTTCGCGTAAACGTTTAATCGTTAAAAGGAAATATAATGTAAATTATTAAAGTGATTATTTTATTTAAATACATTTACTTAGAAAATGTATCACTAGTCAATAAATACAACTTATCTTATTGCAGAAAAGTAATTTGAAATCGATACTAATACTACCAAATAAATAAGCAATTCTGGCTTAATCTTTTAATAAAGTGATGACGAAATTATACTCTCCAGTATTGTAAATTTATTTTACAATACTGGAGAGTATAATTTCGTCATCACTTTATTAAACCACGCGCAGTAAAGATGGATTCAAATTTCAATTAATCTTTTAAATTCACAGAAAATTATTGATGACCAAATTATCATCAATAATTTTCTTGAAAATGTTCTAATAATATTGAATTGATTATTTTTGGGCTTAAGGCGCATCGACAACTATAGTTATTCTTGCCTGATTATGTAACTTCTGTCAAACATTTTTGTTTAGTGTTAAGTAAAACTTGATATAAGATGAGGAAACCTTAAATATTAGTTATTTGGATAAAATATAGAGATGAATACAAAAATGGTAGATGCAGGATGCTTAAATTTTCGGGTAACATTTGGCTTAAGACACACAGTGGGACGAATGACTATTCTAGCGCGACAAAAGTAAAAAATGATACCCGGAAAAGACGTAATAAATGTTGGGAATTTCTTCTACGAAAATATTCAAATGCAGGAAACAGTTAGTTAATATCTATATAAACAATTGAGACTTTTTTTGTGCAATAGCAATAAGTTCATGATAACCATTATCCTTTAAGAAATAATTATTTTTTAAGTTGCTTCTATTTGTCCTTATAATTTTTTTTTATTTCATCGTTAATTTTATTCTAAATTTGGATTTATTTTGAAATATATCACAATCGAACATGCTGAGAATTATGTGAAAATGTCTCAAGAAAGCTGACATAAAAGCCATTTTTCGGCAAAAACCGGAAATTTTTTTGTACATCACAAAATTTATCCTAATTTAGAATAAAATTAACGATGAAATAAAAAAAATAAAATGACAAATCAAAACAAATAATAAAATACTTAGCACTTAAAGGACAATCATTATCATGTACTTATTGCACAAAAAAATTGTTTATATGAATTTTTACTAACTGTTTTCTGCGTTTGAATATGTACGTCATACTAACGCTAAAGAATTCAGGCAAGATGAGTATAGTAATTGTCGCATTTCACAGCAGGTGTATCTGCGATAGGTGACTTTTAATTAGGGTCCTCGCCAAAATTTTTCCAATTTACCCCGAAAACAAAGTGGAGAGCAAAAAATTACGCCAATACGTTTCATTACAAGGAGTCGACACATCGTGAAAATTTTACGCCGGAAAGAAAGTGAAGAGCACAAAAAATTAAGGTCCTCACCTCCAAAATTTTTCCAATTTGCCCGAAAACAATGTGAAGATAAAAAAAAAACGTCCTCAGTTCCAATATTTTTTCAACTGCATCACTGGTAGAGATGGGCAAAATGTAATTTTTTTAAACTGCCTCGCAAACTCCGACTCAGTGTCCACTCGGAGACTCAGGTCATGCCTATTAAAAAAAATAATTACTTTCAAAATTTCATTACTCAAAATGACCTTCATATTTTCAACCGAGTCACTTGAATACCCGACTCACTTCACAGACTCGACTCTTTGAGTCGGCTCACTTAAGAGTTACGGATCTCTAGTTTCTAATTTCCGTACTTAAAATTATATTTTTGCATTTATTGGAATAGGTCTATCTTCAAATTGTGAGGAGAATAAGTCCCTAACCCTCCGTAAACTGTTCCCGACAGAAAACGTTTTTATGATGAAAACTATTTATTCGTTCATATAAACCGAATTCATTTTGTAACTTGCAATTATTTTTTTCGTTCAAAAGTAAGAATTGAAAAGTTAGAAAGAATGTTTTGTTATGGAACGACGCGAAATAGTTCCCATTTTAATTTGATGCCATTGCAAAAAAATGATAATCATGGTAAATATCATAAAAATTCGTTGACTATCAAATCAAAAAAAGTAACATGATGGCCACAATATCATTTCTTTAAGATACAGAAATTTTATTTTCTTAAATTTTAATTTTCGATTAGTCGAATATTAAAAAAAAAAATCTATGAATGGTCATAACGTGCAGAAATGAGTCTACATTAGGGTGGTCACAAGAAATCAATGTTCGAATTTATACTTGAAAGCCCCCTTTTAAAGTTGCCAATTGGCTAGAAAGAATGATTGGCAAAGTTTCAGCTCAACTTAATAACGTTAACCCGTGCCTCACTGAGGTTAAAGTTTTAAAAATTGCGATTTTTACTAAAAAAATCGAAGTTTTTCCTCCATAAAAATTCTAATAGTAAAATCTGGAAAGCAAATGTAATTGAATTTGTAACGTTTTTGGCTTTTACATGAAGTCATATTTGAGGATATGCTCCTATGAAAAATGCTTAATACCACTAAATCTATAAGTTTTAACGAAAAAGGAAAACATATGTTTTTGAAACCTAATTTTATAGGAAATTTTGTTGCCTTGAAGTTTTATTTTTAAATTTTTTTTGTTAAAACAGATATATTTAGTGGTATTTAGCATTTTTCATAGGTCAGGTAGTGGAGCATATCTTAAAAAGTGACTTCATACAAAAGCCTAAAAACGTTACAACCTTCAATTACATTTGCTTTCCACGCTTTACTTTTACAATTTTCCACTTGTACATTAATAAGAGTTTGGTTAGGGTTATTTTCGAAAATAAATACAACTTTATCTAAATTGAAAATCAAATAATTAGAGGAAAAACGGAGCAAGTAAGGTGCAGAAAGAGTAACAAAAAGTGTTTAAATTAATTTTATTAATATTATTTTTTACAATTTTGAGATTAAAGTGGTAATGGCTTAGATAAGGTAGCTTTTGAAGGGCTCGCCGTTTACTCCGTTTTTCGTTTAAAGGTTTAACGTGTAAACGTTTACCGTTTATTTGTAACGAATAAAACACGTTTAGCTTAATAAACACGTTTAATCCGAATAAACTTTTACACATTTAGCTTAATAAACGGTTACAGCACGTTTAGCCTAATAAATGTTTACAACACGTTTACCTTAATAAATGTATAAAACCCGTAAACTAGAAATGATTTCTCATATTTTTATACCCGATTTGGGAGTCCAAAAGCCATATCTCGGCGTTTCGTAAGATTCTCAACATTTTTACACATTCGGTTCGTACAGGAACCGCCTTGTCTATAGGGAGTTCGACCCTTCAAATTTCGGATGCCGACGTTTTGGACGGTTTCCGAGAAACTATTTACTTATGAAGGTGTCTCAAACAATAGTTATTTATTCAATTTTTTCCGCTACCGGAAATATTGTAAAACAAGGCTTGTGATATAAACAAACGAAGTTCGAAACAGATATTTGCAGAGTGGGTTATACGTTTCTATATGAAACGATTTTCGTCAACGCGTTTAAACGAGGAAAACACGTTTAAACGCAAATATCCGTTTGAACGTTTACACGTGTAAACGTGAATATCCGTTTAAACGTGAATACCCGTTTAAACGTTTAAAAAGCGCGTACTAACTAAGAACACGTTTATCCGTGTACACGTGTATCCGTGTATTAACGAGCCCTAAAAAAAATGTCTACATTCAGATACAACTTAACAGAAACTGTCCCCTTTCAGCTGTGTTTTTAACAATCTATAACTATTTAGATCTTAAATAATAAAACAAATTCACTGCATACATCAGGATTAGTATTTAAAAATTCTGCATTGATTTCAAATCTCTTTAAAAAATTAGAGTTTGATGAAAAAAAATCAACTTCTTTGCCTAATAAATCATCAACTTGTTTAAGAGTGTTGCTTTTACATCCCTGTTATCACAATCTTCTTCATCATTTTTTATTTCGCACCTTAATTTTTCAACCATGCTTATTTTAGCATTATTTCCCAAAGCATCATCGAAAAATTAAAATACAACTTGCTCCAAGTTAAGTATAGATGGTCCATGAGGGTTGCATATTTTTGTCAATAGAGTACTCAGAACGTTTTGATGTAAATTCGCCATTTGTGCTGTTGAATTTTGGGTTTAAGGCGCATCGACATCTATGGTCATTCGCGATTTGTGCTGCTTACAGTGACATGAAAAATTTATGTCGGCCAAGAAATGGAATTAAGAGGTGAACAGTTTCGTGCGATTATTTTTTACAACTTTCGACGTGGATTATCTCAACAACAGTGCATTGATGAACTTAATTCGACCTTTGGCGATGAAGCACCATCAAAAACCACTATATATCATGGTATGCTATCAATCGTGGTCGTATTTCGCTCAGTGGTGAATTTCGCGAAGGTCGTCCAAAATCGGTAGTGGTTCCAGAAAACATTGATGCTGTGCGTGAACTGATATTGCAAGATCGTCATGTGACTTATCGTGAGATTGAAGCATCCTTGGGCATTGGTGGAACCAGCATATTTTCAATATTGCATGAACATTTGGCTGTCAGAAAAAATTCTTCGCGTTGGATCCCACATACTTCGCTACATACAATACGCTCAAAACTCGCTCAAAAAAGGCGCTTATCGATTGATCGAAAGAAATCCTCAAGAAATACGATTGCGGTGCTTCAAAACACGTCTATTATATCGTAACAGGTGACGAATCATGGATCTATGCGTATGAAACCGAAAGTAAACAGCAGTCGACTGTATAGGTCTTTCAAGATGAGTTGTTCGCGCATGAAGCACCTGGAAGTAAATGGTCACCGTTTTTCCGGAAAACCCGGAAATGTGGCAACTATATCATTAGTGCAATGTCGGACGGTCAATTCTGAATGTTACACAACCATTTGTTTGTCAGAAGTCTTCGGAAAAATAAGGGAAACCAACCGCCGAAGACGTATCACTCTCCACCAGGATAATGCGAGCTCTCACACATCGACTCAAACAAGAGACTTCTTGAGAAATGAAAAAGTCAAATTGATGGGTCATCCGCCGTACAGTCCCGATTTGGCACCCTTGACCCGCAAATAAAAAATAAATTACGAGGTCAACGTTTTTCGACGCCGAAAGAAGCGGTTGATACGTTCAAAATGCATGTTTTGAAGGTACCTCAATCGGAGTAGAAACAGTGCTTCGAAAACTGGTTCAAGCGCGTGCAAAAGTGTATTAATCTTTATGGAGAATATTTTGAAAAACAATAAACGCATGTACAATAATTAATTTCTTTTTTGTTCTCTCTTCCTGAAATATAAAAGCCAACCTATCATTGCTTTGTCTGCAATATTTTTCATCAATTTTCCTGTATTTAACTAGAGTTTTTAATTGTAGATCTTGGTTAAGGACCAAAGTAGGTTTGAAGGCGTTAACCACGCTGTTGCATAAATATTGATTACAAATAGACAAAAATAGTCATGCCTTCGTTTTCTAAATTAGTTAAAGAACTTGATCTCTGAAAATATATATGTGGAGAGAATAAATGGCCTTTGCTATCCATCTATCTGAATAAATAGCACCTGGCACTCCAAAAAAATATCTGTTGGAGGAAAACGTCCTAAACAAAATAAGAAAAGTTGGATGAATTCTTTATAATTAACCCTGGGCCATTCGTTTCTTAATTGTTCCAAAAGAAAACTTAAAATTTGGCCCGGATTACTTACTTTATGCCTAATATTTATTTTCATCTTCAATTTATGTTTAATATTTCGTTTTGTCTAGCTTAGACCACCCAATTTGATTTTTTATATCTGTCTGCGGACCAGTGGCTCTACCCATTTTGCAATCAAAAACTGCTTTTAGAATAATTTCTAAAATATGGTGGCGACATGCTAAATACAGAAGGTTTTTCTCTAATAATTGTTCAAGCAAAACACGGGTTCCCTTAAGGGGACTAGTATTTACAGTCGTGGTATCAAAACACATTGCATGGGTAATCCCCATGCTATTTTTGCTATTTCAAAATTGAGGAACACCTATCAATGTTTCTTCATTTCCACAAGTAATCAAAATCAAAATTGCGCATAAACATTCCACTTCTTAGGCACACCGAAAGGTTGCCAATAATTAAATGGCATATAGGATATGTACCACGACCTAACTTGAAAAATTCTGAATGCCACTAAATCTATAAGTTTTAGCAAGAAATTGATGAAAATAAAACTTCAAGGCAACAAAATTTCCTATAAAATGAGATAACAATTAGGTTTCTATGACATACGGTTTCTATTTTACGGAGGAAGAACTTCTATTGTTTGCTAAAAAGCGTTTATTATAACGTTATTAAGTTGAGCTGAAACTGGTCCAATCACATTTTCTGTCCTATTGGTAATTTTTACAGGGGTCCCACGGATGATGGGACAAAAAAACCTTTACCCTATACCTTGTGACCACGCTAGTCTACATATGTAGAAATAGGATGGAAATAGGAGATAATTGAATAAACAGTGGTGGCAGATGACCTCGTAGTCAACGCCTAACAAAATTTAGAAAAATATGAACGGTGGATAAATAATTAATTCAAGGAAAAATATATAAATAAGGCATAATATCGTTTATTAGTCGTATTAATAATTTTTAAAAATCAAGGTTGCACATATTAATTTATACTTTCTCCGTACGTATTGGTTTCGTGAAACTCAAAACTTTAATGGAAATGTCAGTTTGTTTAGTTCCCAAACTAAGAAGCTTTTGGTGAAATTTTGAAAACAGAAACTGGGTGTTTAATCTTAGCGTATTTTTGTTTTCAACAGATATTGTTACTTTCTCCGTTGCCAAGTTCGGAAAAGGATTGTGATCGTGATAAATTTTTCAAACTTATTTTTAACGCAAATATCCGATTTCTGAAAAAACAACATTTTTGTATGTTTGTGTAGTATCTCAAAAACTTCAGTATTATTATTAGAACAGCGATATTATTATTAATGATATTAATAAATCGTATTATCTACTTAAATTAAGTTATAGACTTATTATGTGTATTTAAAACAGATAATGAAGAGAATCGTAAGGCGGGATTCAGCATTAATTAAAATGTCGAAGAATCAATACGAAATCGACTCATATAAATTTATAATGGATTTTATTAAAATTAATGGACTAACAAACGTAAATTTTGATTTATCATCTTTTATGGACCGTGATTATAACGGTGTAACACCCATAAAACGAATAAATACCTGATATACGATGCTCATTTTAAAAACGGTCCGGTCCAAAATGGAAATTAATGGCGACTCATATTCAAAATTACCTTCGAAATTGGACGATAAATGCTTCACTCTGTACGGTGAATACAGATAGGTGTTAAGCAGCATAAATATTTAAATGCACACTCGAAAAGCATTTTAGGTGTGTAAAAGTGTCTGGGGCGTACACAAACTGCGGATGGCTGCGGTAAACACAAAATAAATAGTTTAGAAGTCTTAAGAATTGCAAATGTAAATTATTTACATTTACCAACTTCCGCACAATCAACCGTAAAATTTCGGGAATTTAATATTACATAAGCGGGCTTTAAGTTAATAATTGCAAATTATAAAATGTTTTCGGAAAATCAAAGAACTGACGAGTAGTGTCAGCAAGAGAAGACATTGAATAATAAATAAATAACAAAATAATTGCAAGCTGATGCTCAGACAAAATTACAATGTTAAAAGGTATGTTACATCCCTGAGAATCTATCGTATTTTAAAGTTTGTAGGTTTTAAAAAGGTCGTAATTTGTAAACGAGACCCAATAACTTGACAAAATATACCGCCCATAAGCTATGAACTTGTTGCTGCCCCATACATTTTATACTTAAATTAATACAGAAACATTTAGTTTTGAAACATTGTTGAGTTTGGGCTGTCCCCGGAATCAGCGGAACTCTTGTGGATACACCACTGCACACTCTTCTTTCTCTAGTGAATTATTGATGTGATTAAAAGCACCTGTCGATTTATAGAGGGCAATTCAATATCGACAATGGCGCATTGAATTGTACTCCGTACTCAACACTAATGGTAAAACGATACTGAATACTGGAATATTATATTTCAATTAAAAATAAAATTAATAAGTAATTTCTATTAATTTACTAGTTCATTTTATTTCGACATTTCGAATTTTATTTTTATCATCAAAATTGCCTCGCAAATAATAATCCATTCAACAAGCACATAATGAAAATGGGAATTGGGGTATTTATTATCTAGATGAATACAGTCTCGTTCACAGTACCATTTCGTTTGATCCAGAGTATGATGTAGTTAGCTGATTATGGACTTTAGACACGCAATTTGTAGCTGAATACAGAATGACGAGCTCGGATGTGCGTGGGGGGCGGGCGGATTTGTATTATTACTGCAAATCAAATGGAGCAATATTGCCTTTATATCAACAGGGAATACCGAATATCGTTATAATTAAGGCCTTAATTGCTATTCCAAGAAGGTAGAGTAAACATCAAATAAACTTGTTGAATGTGAATTCATATAAGTGAAATTGTCATGCTGGAGGCTATGCGATTCTATATTATGGCTACATCAAAAAGTTATTAGCGTACATCTATATGTATAGCGATATATAAAATCTAATTTACACACAAGTAGGTTAGTATGTCTGCGTGGATTATCGACTTTCTACATGGTTTTATAAAGGGTGTCTTAATAACAGCGCCGGATTTAGTTTTTGAATTAAACGCATTATTTATTTTAAAAGTAATAATATTTTTATTTCATTACAAAGTACAATGTAATGTATGGAATAAAATGTTAGACAAATGTAAACCTCGATTCTCATTGCAAACTCTTGCTCTTTTGATGAAATTTAAGATTGAATCATTTTGATTAGATTGTGGCAATAAACAAAAAAAATACCCAGCCTAACCAGTTAGCTGTGTAACGGGTATACTCTTCATGAACATTGGCAATATTTTGTTTATGTCGAGTAGGTACTCGTCGAAACAGAAAATATTGTCATTTTTCATGACGAGTACACTCTTAAAGCACAGCTAGCAGGTTAAGGCAGAGATCCAATGCCTTATGCTAAATAATTGTTTGTGGCTTATTGGCATACACACGTGACTTCAAGAAATCACATAGAAAGAAGTCACATGAAGTTAAATCACACGATCTTGCTGGCTAATTCTGATCTGCATTTATTGAAATTACATGACCAGGCAATCATTTTTCTTGCAAAAGCTGAATAATTTCACGCGCAGCGTGATATGTTGCGCCATCCTGCTGAAACCAAATATATTCAAGGTCCAATTGAAGCAATTCCGGCCAAAAGAAGTTGGTTATCATCGTTCTGTGAGGATCACCATTCACTATTACCGTATTTCCAACTTCATTTTTAAAGAAGTACGGCCCAATCATTCCATGCGTGTTCTCTGTAACATTCAGTTAAAAATGTGCCTCACCACTAAAAAGCATTTCCAGAAATTAGTTCCAGCAACCTAATAGCAAATTCTGTTCGCTTAAAATGGTCTGCTGCTTTGAGTTCTTGGATCAATTGGATCTTGTAGGCAATGCCTTTCAGAGAAAATGCGAGGCCCGGGGCAACTAATATTATAGAGGCCCTTCAGAATAAATATTGAAATTAATATAAATCGAAATAATTTCGGTTTTTAAAAATTCAACAATGATCTTGCTAAAGTCTATTGGAGAAATACAGAGAGCTATGGAATTTAAAGAATGTAAATAGCATGTGCCTTTAAAATGGTGAGCGCAGCGATGAAATAGAAAATAATATTTTTTTGGCATGTTATTTTCAATGGGCCGCTCTGTTATCGGCTTCGAAACGAGAATTATGAAGTTTGTCGTTTATGTCCATTATTTACAAATAATTTAAACTATAAACATATTTAAATATGTTTTAGGTTTAATTATATATCGAGATACCTATTCAAAAAAATGCTTAAAGATATTTTATTAATAATTAAAATAATAATATTACTGAATTTATGCTGCGCCACTGGTAACGACCATCGGCATATTCCACGCGCCTTCCATAGCTCTTTCTATTTCTCCGATAGTTGCAAATATTTTAAACTTCTACATTTCGGCTTGTCGAAACTCGAACGAAAAAAAAATTGAAATAAATATAAAACGCAAGGATACAACACTACAAAAATTATATTCAGCTCAGAAAATGCCATTGTTTCGACATGATTTTGGTTTTTGAAATTCGCAAGTTAAAATTCAAAAAATACTAAAATCAGTTCAGAATTCATCATTCTTTCGAAATAATTTTGTTTTTTTAATATCCACAGATTATCTTGTGATTTGAGAGAGAGGTACTTTTACAAATGACCTCAACAGGCAATTCACTAGAGGTCTTTCAACTTAGTACAATAACAAATAATAATACATAATAAATTTGCAAAAAAAAGTAAGCATAAATGATTAAATCTGAAGTATGGTTTATCCGTTCGTCTGGAGACGAAGTCTTTAGTCCGATCTGTCTTTTGGGGTTTTGAAAAATTCATACGGAGTCATTGGTGGGAATTTGAATTTTGATTGGCTCCTAGTGCGCTTCGTTAGTAATTGTGATTTGAACATTCTGAAATATTAGTTTTAAAAGCAGTTATAACAACTATAAAACGCCATGTAAACATTTTACAAAATAGAAATTCAACGCAAAAAACGCCATTTTTTGGATTTTGAAAATTTGCCGATTTTTTAATCGGTAGCAATTTTTTTAATTCTACAACGAAACATATTGAAATAAATATAAATCGTGCAAGGGAAGTTCTACAAACATTTTATTCAGGAAACAAGATATTTTCTAAATAATTTCGCTTTTTAAAAATGCACAAATTATCTAGTGATATCTAGTGATCTAAATTTCGGTTTGTCGAATCGTGAACGTAAAAAAATCAAATAAATATGAAACGAAACAAAACTTCAATTCAGCTCAGCATATGCCGTTCTTTCGATATAATTTTGGTTCTTGAAATTTGAAATTGTATTTTCTTTAGTTTGGACAACTGAAGACTTAGGCGAAAGAAATACAAATTGCCGTGATAAAACTCTACAAAAAGTATTCAGCTTGCAAAACATCTTCTCTCTTCTTTCGAAATAATTCTGGTCTTTTTAATTCGACCGATTTTCTTTGGAATTGTGTACTTTTTGATATTTTAGTTTTGATATGTTGAACAAACGAAAAATAAATGTAATACAAGTATAGAACACCGAGTGAAAATTCACCAAAATCTAAAGGCCAGAAAATATCATTCTTTGGAAATAATTTAGTTTTTCAAAAATCCACCAAAGTTTCTGCGATTGTAATTTTTTTCTAAATTTTAGTTTTAATATGTTAACACACAGTTATAATAAATATAACACACCAGATTAAAATTACACAAATTTGAAATTCAACGCAGTAAATACCATTCTTTAAAATTAGTTTTGGATTTTGAAAATCCGCCGATATTTTAATCAGTAGCGAATTTTTTCAAATTCTGTTTTGAATCGTCGACTTTTCAACGAAAAAAAATATATTTTAATTTTTTTATAAATCTTCGACACGAAACAAAACATATTAGGGCAGTCACGGCCACGTAGAAATAAATGTCACTTTTTGTTCAAACAAACAATTGATGTAAAATTACATAATGATTAAAAAAAATAGAGTGTTCCATTTAAAATTTCAAAATTGATGTCACTTCCGGTGAAACCAAAAGTACAACTAACGTTTTTAGATGGCCCGCCCCTAAACTTAAATTTGAAATCTTGAATAATAAAAGAAACTGTAGGAGTGAGCTTGCTTTGTGTTACACGAGGTATACAGGCCGTTTCCTAAAAGACGGCAAAAGCCATAACTGCATTATTTATGATCCGATTTCAATGATTTCAACCTTAAAATAATTGGATTTATGCATACTACTAAATCCAAAAACTTAATAATTAAAAAAAAACTAGGGCTTAGCCTGTTTTGTGTTCTACCCGGTATACACGGAAATATTTTTGGGTGTTCTCCATGGGGATCTCGCAAACTATTAGAACTAAGATACGTTAAATGGCCAAAGTGGTTCGTTATTCTTTTAAATTTCATTATAGTTAATACACTTTCAGAACTGAAATGGCAATTTTGTATGGAAAAAAATAATTAATGTGCCTTTAAGTCGAGGCATTCCGACAAAAACGTTGGTTATAAATATGTCACTGGGAGTAACGAGAGGAGTCTAAAGTAAATTCAAATGGAAGTTCTTGGGTTATTTGTTATGGAACCTACAAGTTCAGTCCGAAGAATTGCTTCATTAACAGAACTCTCTATTGCTACTATTCACAGAATAAATGCACAAAATTATTCTTCCAAGTTATAAAATACACAAAAATTACTTAACGATAATCATGAAAGAAGAATTCAGTTTTGTGAAATCAATTCGCCATTATAGAAGTGCATCTTCTACCTTAACGGATTTGTCAACAGGCATGATTATTACTATTATCACATAATACAATATGTTTCACCAAGTGGTGAATGGAAATGTGGGATTAGTGCAAGCGTTGAGACATTACGTATTCCAATAACGTTGATCGTTATTTGTCGATTGGAATATCTTTGGTAGACCCTCAGATACCAAGAACTGAAGGTTGCCAGACAAACCAGCGAACAGGTTTATTGTCACCCCCCGGCCTATATCATCACAACGTGAATTTGATTTGAGACAGTTATTGTTGCATCAAATACTTTACCTTACACATCTCTTTGGCCGCAAAGGGTTCTACAGGAAAAGTACAAAAAGTGGATCATTCGAAAGTTTATATTTTTGATGGAATGTTACTGGTGCATAACATTCAATTAAAAAATAGTATAAAAATATAATACTTTCGGAGATTTTGCTACTGCATTTTTCAAACGTATACAGAATCTTTCATACCAACGATTTGTCAAAAGAATTGACGACATCTTCGATAGATACGATGACGTTTGGACAACGTTTTTAATGACGTTTCTATCAATTAAGTTGAATTGCAATTACGATCGAAAGGATCGAAGCCGAAGCAAATTGCAATATTGTAATAAGTTCTTCAACCAAATTCCCGGCCGACTGTAAAGTTTTTTTTGTTCTCAAAATAAACTGCAGATTGTTCAATTTTTTTGCATGTATGTTCCAAATTTTGAAAAGATCAATGTTGAAGCAGAACTGTTCATTAACGGTGGATATTAAGACCCCACGAAATGCTCTAAGCCCCTAGGTAATAGTTTACCTGAAGTGCTACACTTGAAGTCTAATTACCAAGAAGTAGATTGTAAAATGTTCAGCCATATTGTTCACGCTGTTCGTGGAGGGATTGACCAAGCAGTTATAAATAATACGATACCGATGTGCTCGTGTGTACCATTGACTTTTGGCATAGACTGTCGAACATTGGCAGTCGAGGTAGCTGGTTTGAAGAATCAGGTCATTTAACAGCTGAATCACGGCGAAAAAAAATGTAATATTTTACCCACGTTACATGCTCTAACAGGTTGCGATACGGCAAGCACATTTACAACTAAGAAGCAATACATGTGTAAATGCTGCATGCGAAATATTGGTACGGGATACTCTTTTGACTTTTGCAAATAAATCCGAAACTCCGATGCATTTTAACGATATTGAAGAAGTTTGCTCTTATTTATGAGCCAAACAAAGATCTACAGCATAATATGAATTGCGTTTCAAGTTAATTACCCGTAATATCGGTTTCAATTTAAACGTATCTAAAATTGTTTGCACATCCGATGCTTTGTATTATCATTGCTTAAGAGCTGCAGCCCAAATATATTTGTGGAGAAATTCCTCACAACCAATATATGAGCCTCTGAACTTTCTCTATTTCGGCTAAGAAAGATGAGATGGAAAGCTGCACCCGAAGCAAATGGCAAAGCCGCCTTCGCCATATTCTTTAATCAGGCGTTGCAAATGTAATGCTGATTGCTGAACAATATCCTGTAGTTGCAAACAAATCAGCATTAATTGTATCTCTCTTTGCAAATGCATCCACAATCGTTGTCAAAACTTACCTATATAAGTATAAAATTTTGTTATTTTTAATTAATTGCCCCCTGTCGGCGCACACGTGTCCCACGGCTTTACTGATCAAGTCTGGTAGGGCCCTCTTGTTACATGGACACCACCCTTCAAATCAACATTATTTTAAACTACAAAACTCTGTTTGGTTGAAGAAATTTCTTTGACAATTTATTCAAGTGTTGTAAAGTTTAGAAATAATAAGAAACGTGATTTTGTAGTTGAAATAAAAGTAGAATCGGGGGTGGTTGGTGTACCCTATCTCATAATACAACCTGTGGCGACATGCCCATGTTTCCACCAATTAATAAGTTAATACAAAAAATAAGGTCTTCAGTCTTTCTTACTTGCTTAACTTATTTATTAGTAAAAACCTGGACGCGTGAGCAACGGATTGGATTGTAGGATACGGCCCACCCACCATCTTTAGAATCTACATTATTTTATACTACAAAACTTTGTTTGGTTGAAGAAATTTCTTTAATAAGGGAGAGGTGTTAAGTTTAGAAACAATAAGGAACAAGATTTTGTAGTTTAAATAAAAGTGGAACCGGGGGTGGTGGGTTGTCCCTATCCTATAATCCAACACGTGGTTCGAGCGCCCATGTTGCCACCAATTAATAAGTTAATAAAAAAAGATATTAACTTCTTACTCGTTTTACCGATTTATTAGTGGAGACCTGGATGCGTGAGCAACGGATTGGATTATAGGATAGGAATCAGGCTCGAAAGGGTTAAAGGGCGGAAAAAATTCCGACCTGAATTCCGTCTGACAACCTCCAAGATATAATTCTTTTAAGTCTTTGTTAACTTAAATCACAATTAGAATGCCGTCAACGGTTTGTGCATACGGAATGTGCCTCAGCGCCCGGTCTAGATAGTGAAATTCCACATCTTCATTCGCAAAAACTTAAAGCTAGGATATTGCAAAGCCAAATTATATGGCACCTTTTTATAAGTGACAATATTTTTGGATAATTATATCAGGATCTTTTATAAAACACCATCCACTTCTTACCGAAAATCAAATAAATCTGCAATATAATCCTGTAATTCCGGAAAATAAATTATATTTCAGAAAAAAATGATTTTGTAAGAGAATGGTTAGAGTAAGGTTTCCTCGGAAATGAATAGAAAACAGGGGCCAATAGAGTGGCCCTCTTAACTGATTAATCCCTCCTCGACTTCTTCCCATAGAATTATTTAAATTCAATCGTGTTCGAGACCTTACATCTAAAGAGAAGAATAACGAGGAGAATTTTTTGCAAAAGTGATAGCAGAACTTAAAAAAAACTTTATTATTGTCTTGAGATCAGAGATTTCGAACATGTCATACCATAAAGCAATTCATCATTTACGCTGCTTTTCAGTTAGAAACAGTAAAATTTGATTTCTAAGATATCCTTCATAATGTACATACTTCTTTAACAAATGTCTTTAATCTGACTGTTATACGATGATTTGCCCAAAACATAAGTAATCATTTTTCCAACTAGTTTTCGGGCCCTGTTTTATTTTTAGTCTATAGCCGTAATTAAAATATAGTTATTTGTTTAACATGGCAATAAAGTGGCAGATTTACGGACGCGGCTGGAGTTTCACCGCCGGGCGAGCTCGCGAGCGAGGCTGTGAATCCAGCCTAGGCATAAATAAGCATTTTTAAAGCCTAATCCGCAAAAGTGATATTTCACGGCCTAAAATCAGTCCTAAAAATCTTACATTTCATATCAATCCGCGAAAATTTTTTTTTAGCAAAATTACCTCTAAAATTAGATACCACAAGAAGAGTAATTTGATTGAGGTTTTCGAAGTTGGGTGATATACCAAAAATAGGGAGTTTTATAAACATAATTTATTATTTTTAAATAATAATACTACCCAAATCAAATACTTCTACATACAAATAAGACTTGTTAAATCGTTTTATTTTAAGCCTATGACCCGTAGTTTGGTGATATCCACAGAATTTAGAGACTTGGGGATTTAAGGTGCACTCGAATGACATTTTAAAGTTGTTATTAATGCAAACACTGCAAAAAAGAATAGTGGAAAACAATATTTTGTAATTCATTATAAAAAAAAGATTAGAAAAGCTTACAAAGCTTTAGATATTTAATTACTTGACGCAAACATTCACTAAAATTCCAATGCTCATGTATTGTAATATTTTTTCATATTTGCGTCATAAATGACAATAAATGGTTATTATTATTATTATAAGCAAACTTCATTAAATATCTACAGTATGAGCTATTTGAATGAAGAACGTAAAAAGAGTATTAAAATTATATCACCACCAATGAACAATTCATTGATAAATCATGTAAATCATACGAAATTGCATGTCAACGTTTAATTAAATTTTTCGTTATATAATGCATAGCATTACAACAATTACGATATTGTGCATGGCGTTGTTTTGGAGGGCAATAATTAATGTTGTGTACAGTAAGATTGTTCCATGCAACATGCGTAGCATGTATTACACAAATTTCTATGACATGTTTGCCACAATGAATAATAAATTACTTCAATATATGTTTCTGACCTGTTTAACCTTATTGTATAAATTGTTCCACCTCGGCTAATACACTGTTATTGCCATAATAAATTTATCGAGGTATGGGCATGCCAAAACCGTGTTAATTGTTTATGCACGAACGAACAAATATAATAATTAATCAATTGCCTAAATCGATTACGTCATTATACAGAGATGCCTTATTTTAATGCAATGAGCATATTTCATCTAGAAACTTGCGAGAGTAACATTTCAATAGATATTTTTCTAAATTTAATTCAGTAAAATATTAATAGTCTCAGTGCAGCGCGGTATCCAAGCAACGCCGGCTCAGGTCTGTATACGGATGGGTGACCGACAGTGACGGTTCGCGGGGTTTTTTTTCTGATACGGCCGAGGAACAAGAGGTGGTAATACAAATAGGTGCGGTCACGCAGCCAGCCGTCTCTGCAACTGACCCTACCTATGTGTATTACCACCTCTTGTTCCTCGGCCGTACCAGAAAAAAACCCGCGAACCGACACTGGTGACCGATACCATTCGCCATTATGGCTACCAATAATGCTTTAGATTGACGGAGGAGATCCTTCGAAGTAACAAGCTTAGTTATACCACATGATCGATAGCCACCAGGTATTTTATATTCAATACAAGAATATAAGACGGATTTTTCTTAAAAGCTAGTTTTATGTGCGTAAATCGTTGCCGTGTCTTGCAATATATTCATAATGTTATCCTATTCCAATATAACGACTAAATTTTGATTTAATTTTAAGACATTTGAAGAACATAGAATGACAAAATAACTGTTATTTCAATAAATTTTCATTTTGTTTTAAATACAGGATATTAAGAAGGAATCAAAAATGGATATTTCATAAATTTTAAGTCTCTAATTATGATAGACATATTTGCAACCTTCCAGTTTCTTACCACGTCACAAATTGGAGTTTCATCTGCATTATTTTTTTATTTCTCAGTACTTAAAGAAACCCAAACAAAAAATATTAAAATCAATCATTTTAACAATCTTCACCAACTACTTATTTCGTTAATTTACCACGTTGAATTGTATAGTAATCAGATAACTATCCCCTAAACCCATATCAAACGCAGCTCCTCAATTGCTTGTTAATGAGGCACTTACTGTCCATATTATCATAACTACCTTCGAGCCTGTAGGGCTGTTTTTCGTTTACGTAACCTCCTAACTAGACGGTCATTTGCATAATTAATTAGGGCTCTTCTATTTTTAGGGCTGCGCTTTCATCGAGATGATAGGGCTACCTCTCTTTCGCCCGAATTTACTTAATCATTCCGAGCAAACAGAGTGAATTATCCCTTCTTGCACTGCGGCCCTTATTCGGAATCCGGCAATTGATAGCGAAGTGCAATTTGCAGTCACTGGATACCGAACCGCACATTGTCGTCCCTTATAATCCTGTACATGTACTTATCATCAACTAATGCCGGTGGAATTAGAAACCATTGTTGAATAATGGAATTATCTGAGGGAATTTATGTTATGTCTTGGAAATTTAATTAAATTCAGTAATTGAAAAACACTAAATCAACCCTGGCCCTTTCACTTTTGGAAAATTACAAGTCAGACATTTCTTTCCGGGGGGAATTCATGTTTCGGGTTGAATGGGGATGGTTGTAAGAAAAATTCAAATAAATTTGGGTTGTAAAACTTATAGATGGTCAACATTTTCACATCGTAAAAAGGAAATATGATGAATATCATGAATTTTTTTTTAATGGCAATATTCCTTTTGAGGTCCCTAGAGGTGATTTTAACAAATCTGTGTGTTTTGAAACAATGAAATTATTTCATGCGGTTTTAATTATCATTTAATAGTATATTTCATAACGAGGGCGGAAAGTGTCAAATATCTAGCGAGTGTGAAGTTTGACGAACGAGGCGAAGCGCAGTGTAGCCGAGTGAGGAAAACACACGAGCAATAAGATGTCACTCTTTTGCCCGAGTTATGAACATATTTTTTCCTACGACACCAAACAAATCTGTTTCAACGTTTTATTAACGTTTTATTAATATTTTTATTTTGTTATACCAATAATCAATGCCACCTAATAAAATAAACGTTAGCGTCAAATTCAGGATGCGCCTATTTTAAACATACATTTATGAAAAGATATTTGTTATCAGGAGCTTCGTGGAGAAGTCGGATAATTTCCTGTGATGTCAAAGTTTTTGATTTCTTCGGCTTATAACCATATGATTTGCGCTTCAACAGTGCTCTTAATTTCATGTAATTCACTATATTTATATCATGATGGATATCCTGTTTCGAGCTGGTTTACTCACTTCGGGTGGTGTACAATCAATTGACGAATCAATCTCCTCCGCACTCATATTTTCTAAAGGTCGTAGTACTATAAATTACAATGAAGTAAATAGCAAAAGTTTTCAATAACTTATCTGAATATATAATTACAAACGCAACGATTCTGACTGACAGAAACTGTCAACATTTGATAGTTCGTATGCACGCTAGATAAATGCAACCTCTTACGAAATGATATCACACAAGTGACGATATGGGATTTTTGATAGATGAATGATATGGTCATGTTTCTAGCCCTCTTAATTGTGCGCTTTTGACAAGTTTTTTATGGTGTCGTAGGAAAATGATATTTTTCTTTCTCCGTTATGAAGTACGGGAAAGTATTGTGTTCGTGAAAATTTAAAAAACTGAAATATTCCTTTAGAGGTTCCCATTGGAGATTTTAACAATTTCTAAGAAAAAAATAAGTCAAAAATAAATTATTATTTGTGGTTTTAATTGGTGTACATTTTTTTACTCGAGCTCACTTTGCCACGTCTGAATGGAATATCTTACTTTTATTTAACTTTTATTTTAATTCAGCTTCAAGCGTTCTCCGTAGGAAACACTCCGATGCAACGCGATTTCAGAATTATTTTTTGTACTAAATTACTCAATGATTTGAAATTTGAAATTAAACTAGTCCGACTTATAGTTTTTATAAACTACTGGTTATTCCACAAAAAAATTATGATATATTATATCCATAGTTGTAGGGAATATTGAAATAGTTCGGTATTCTTCTTCATCTTATGCCTTCGTACGATTTGGATTGACTAATTACTCTTTTCTTCTTGTGTATTTTTCTCTTGAGGGAAATTATGTTGAATTCTGACATTCTTAAAAAAAAAAAAACTAACGCACAAAAATATATTCCGAAAGCTATTTTATCTAATATGTGCTAAAAGTAATTCTAAACAAAACAATTTCATAGCAACTTCTTCAAAAGAGTAGATTTTGAGAAAATGTCTTATTCCGTTTAAAAAAAAAAAAAGAACATATTTCTGTGGAAATAATTCGGAAGCAAATTGAGAGAGTTAATTTTGTTTAAAAAACAAGAAAATATTTCCGAAAAATACAATTTGAGAGTGACTTTTACAGAATTTAAGGGCGTTCATATAGTTATGTTTCACAAATTGTGATTTATGTTTTTAAAAACTTTTATCTACGATCGCATTGAAAGTAGGCACTTTTTGCATCAAGTTTCGTTGCAAAAGTGACTTTTTAGAACACTTGTGCTAGTTTCTATGGCACAGAAATGTCAAATTTGACAGATGAAAATATTACAGCACAAAATTTCAACGAAAAACTTAATTTTTTATAAAATAATTACAAATAATAATTAAACTCTATAATATGAACAAAATGGCAGATTTAAGACCTCTGAAGATATAATTTAATGCAAGTAGAAGTAATTACAATACAGCAAAACTTTTGCAAATTTGATCGTTTTTCCTAGAATACTAACCAATGCTCTTTTAGTTTTATAATTGAATTTCCTTAACCCTTTGACCTACAACCACGAGTACTCCTCGTGTTTAAATGTTCGGGCCAAACACAACGACCACGAGCATATCTCGTGGCGCGCTGCTTGGGACAATCACATCGAGCACGAGCTCAACTCGTGGCGCATCGCTTGCGTTAGTAGTGCTGCACAATGAATGCATTTTCTTGCGAAACAGAATTTTTTGAAGTCCATATTTTACGTTTTCAGTTGTGCCATGAAAAAGCATGAATTTGTGCCCAAACAATTGGGCACGCCTCAGTAGGACTTGTTTCTGCTGATATTCCGTCGCGTCTGCATGGGTTGAAACGTCGCGACTGGAGCGCTATTAAAAGTGCACGCATTCGGACGTAAGGAAAGTAGGTCAAAGGGTTAATAATAATTCGATTTCTTTACAATTTATTAAAAGTTGTCTATGAATTTCAAGAGTTAGTTTATCGATAGAAGCTTCGTTTCGTAAAGTTTCGGCATTTTCTAAGAGTTGCTTAAATCCTACTTCTAATTTTGTTGTGTTTATAAAAAATAAAAAAATATGCTAATGATCGAGAATTTTTACTGGTCCTATTGGTTTTTGGATGTACCCATTATTATTAATTGGTTTGACCTGAAGGGCCTGGTTTTGGTGAGCTTGGAGGATCATCAAAACTGGGAATCTGTAAAGAAGAGAGTTTTCTTAGCCTTTTTAATTTTTTTAGTTTTTCCAAAAAATGTTATTCGTTTCTTCTTTTGCTACTGTTACTTTTTCGTATTTTGGGCCAACTTTGCTAGGCTTGTTTCGATTTACGTACACCTCGCGATTTTCAACATTGGGAGGATCGGCTCGGGTTTCGTTTCGTTTCTCCAAAATGTTTTGTGCTAATTGTTTGTTCTTTAAGTATACTTGATCGTAAAATGGTAAAATTTCTTGTTTTATCTTTTCATTATATTTAAAAATTGCAATTTTTAAATCTTTTTTTTATTGGCCTCGGGATCGTAGCCCATTTGGCCAGCTCAAGGCGGCTACTATTTAAATATATACAATTTGGATGAATAAATGAACAAATGAATAATGTCAGACGTATATAACAACCATGGACCCGACCGAATACTTCTCGATTCCCGAAAAATCTTTCGGCCGGGCTGGGATTCGAACCCAACACGGCACGTGGTGCAACCGGCACAAGCGCTCGCCTGTATCCACTACACCAACGGGCCGCCCTAATTTTAATATCTTGGAACTTTAAAGAACGTGAGATTTTTGCATTGTGTTCATTTCACGAAAAAAAATATGTAATTAATTTTAAAATTACATTAAATTTTCTATATTCTGACGTGCTAATTTTTAAAATCGGATAACGTGTTCGGCAGTTATGCAAGTTCTAATAAAAAAATCGCAATTTTAAAATCTTGGAATATTAAAAAGTGAGTTTTCTGTCTTGTGTTAATTTTACGAAAAGAAATCGTAATTAATTTTAAAATTGCATTAAATTTTCTACATTCTGGCGTTAGAATTTAAAAAATAGAATAACGCGTTTGGCAGTTATGCAATTTAATATATGAAAAATCGCAATTTAAAATCTTGCAATTCAAAAAAAGTGAGATTTTTGCACTGTGATCATTTCACGAAGAAAATGTAATTAATTTTAAAATTACACTAAATTTTCTACATTTCGACGTTGGAATTTTCAAAATCGGATAACGCTTTCGGCAGTTGAACAATTTCAAATATAAAAATCGCAATTTTAAAACATTGGAACTTGAAAAAGGAGTGAGACTTTTGCATTGTATTCATTTCTTTAAAAAAATCGTAATTAATTTTGAAATTACCCTAAATTTTCTTTATTCTGACGTAAGAATTTTCAAAATCGGATAACGCGTTCGGCATTTCAAATATAAAAATAGCAAATTTTAAAATCTTAGAACTTTAAATGAAGTGAGATTTTTGCATTGTGTTCATTTTATTAAAAGAAAATGTAATTAATTTTAAAATTACACTAAAGTTTCTACATTTCGACGTTAGAATTTTCAAAATCGGATAACGCTTTCGGCAATTGAAAAATTTCAAATATAAAAATCGCAATTTTAAAATATTGGAACTTTAAAAAGAAGTGAGATTTTTGCATTGTGTTCATTTCATAAAAAAAATCGTAATTAATTTTAAAAATTACATTATATTTTCTACATTTTGGCGTTAGAATTTTAAAAATATGATAACGCGTTCGGCAGTTCTGCAAATTTTAATTTTGAAAATCGAAATTTTAAAATTTTGGAGCTTTAAAAAAGTGAGCTTTTTGCATTTTGTTCATTTTATGAAAAAAAATTGTAATTAATTTTAAAATTACACGAATTTTTCTTTATTCTGACGTTGAAATTTTCAAAATCGGATAACGCGTTCGGCAATTGTACAATTTCAAATATAAAAATAGCAAATTTTAAAGTCTTGGAACTTTAAAAATAATGTGAGATTTTTTCATTGTGTTCATTTTACTAAAAAAATGTAATTAATTTTAAAATTACCCTAAATTTTCTACATTTTGACGTTAGAATTTTCAAAAGCGGAAAACGCGTATGGCAGTTGTGCAATTTAAAATAGAAAAATCGCAATATTTGAATCTTGATACTTTACAAAAAGTGAGATTTTTACATTGTGTTTATTTTACGAAAAAAAAATCATAATTAATAAAATTACATTAAATTTTCTACATTATGACTATAGCATTTTAAAAATTGGATAACCAGTCCGGAAGTTGTGCATTTATCAAAAATCAAAATTACAATTTTAATCCTTTTGACTTTGAAAACAATTTTGACCTTTTACGTTAATTTCACGTTTTTAAATTGCTGTAAATTTTTCATACTTTGACGTTAGAATCATCCTAATCGGACAACGCGTTTGCAATATCATAAATAAAAATCGCAATATAAATCGTCGAAGTTTGAAAATGTTCAATTTTAATAACGTTTCGCGTTGATTTCCCTAAAATATTTATCAACCTGTTTTTTAATTACACAAAATTTTCAATATTTTAACGTTAAAATCATCAACATCGGACAAAACATTTGGTAGTTTTGTAATTTAAAAAATAAATATTTTCTTGAAACATGGCGTTTTACATTAATTTCACGAAAAAAATGTATTAATCATTTTTTTTTGGCTGAGCCATTCAGTCACACACGGCTAGTTTTTTTAATTGCATTTTTGTATAAATAAATGAGAATAAATGAAGAAATAAATAATGTCAGACTATACAACAACCACGGACCTGAACGAATACTTCTCGATCGCCGAAAAATCTTCCGCCCGGGATGGGAATCGAACCCACAAGGCCGCGGTGCAAACGGCACAAGCGCGCCCTTTTACCCACTACACCAACGGGCCGCCCAAACCAATTTTGAAATTTCACTAAACAATTAAATTTTATGTATTAAATCCGGCATCACTCGCTAAATTAAAGAACATTCAGAAAATCATGTATAATAAGAAAAATAATTCGTACCTGCAAAATTATATTTGATCGGGAGAAAATGAAAAGATATTTAGCACAATACTCAGAACCGCAACCTTCTGCTGGAGAGAAACATTCATCATTTTCAATCGACTGCTGACATGCTTGCGTTTGGATCACTTGGATCAATTTTTTAAACAAATTTAATTTATCCAAGCCAATGGATAAATGAAATTTATTTAATTGGTGTTCCACTTCATCTTCTCTCCGGTTAAGGGAATTGATTTTCTAGAATTATGAGCAAATAATTTAGTGAGTAGTTTCGCTAGAATTTTCTGCACCTCACCTGGAAACATTGCTTGCTTGGGTTCTCTCTACAGAGGGTCGAAAATGATCTTCCTGATGGTGGTTTTAATTGTTACTTAAGCTACAAACACTGCTTATGCAATAGTTTGTGTTGAATTAACTCTTGTTTCAATTAAATTATCAAAAAACCGAAAACATGGTTTGTAGGTTGAGTGAACATAAAAACAAAGTGTGGCGGGTGGGCATTATTGTAGTTATTGTGTGACTGTGTGAAAATCTCGTTTTATACCAAACTGATTAAATTTTATGATGCTCACCGCACCTATTGTTTCAATAAAAACCGTAGGTATTAAAACGGTGCCCTGAAATCATAAGCGAAACAATTGAATATATATATTCAACTTTTTGGTCTGCAGATTTTAACACTGGATCGAGCAAGCGGTCCAGTGTTAAGATCGAAGTTAAAATCTCGTTCTTATCAGTCCCCTTCTGTTTCCCTACTTTTAGCCCTATAAGGTCCGACCCATTTTGCTCTACCGTCCGGTAACGGCCCTGTACTGCAGGAGGAGCGGGTGGCACCTTTTCAACGGAAAACGGTAACACCGAAGGGGACAACCTGGAAGAGAAACGCGAACCCGACGCGCGATTTAACCAAAGAAAAGTCACTCACCCCAAAACATTACGGTGTCCAACAGCTTACTCTCGGACCTACCTTACCTCTTCTTAACTTGCTAAAGATGTCATATGAAGTCATGTTAAGATCGTCCCTTCTTGCCCCCTTCAGGATGGATGGATGGAATGGAAAGGAAAATCCCACACTAGCACTGTAATCCAAGGGGGTTTGCAAGTTTTAATGCCGAAAAAAACGGTATTAAATCCTGTAACCCCATCACTGATAGTTTTTCACAAACTGTTCACACGTACCCCCCTTCGTTTAAGGGAAGCAACACGCGCCCGCGACGAAAACCCCCGGGTTTTTTCCGCGGGCGAAATGTCGAAGAAACGGTTTTCGGAAAAGTAATAGATTGCGATTCGCACATTCTTCGCGGCGGAGATGTGCAGACTGGTGTTATCAGTCGGGCCCGGGCAAGACGAGCCGATAAGAATTCGAAGTCGCACAAAAAAATTTGCCTTCGGGCGTCTAATCGCCAACCACGAGGCTCCACGCACTTTCCAGTTTAAAAACTCTGCGGCGATTGGGCAATTAAAATTTGATAAACGTGTAATTACCTTGCAACGTCTGCTTCGAAATATGCTGGTGGTCGGAAAAAATCTGTAAAAAAAAACCCAATAATTAAATCGTTCCACCGTATCAACCAAATGATGAAGAAAATAATACAAAACGATTCTTTGGTTTCGGTACACAGTTTTAATAAATAATAAATAATTTCACATACCGACAAATCTATGCAGATGGACCATGCGAATTTTTCGAGCGTTAAAAATAATTACAAAAACAATTGCTAAAAAACTTAAAACTGCAAATTTCCTCAAAATTACTTTTGCTTTAAGATCTAATGAAAATCCGTAAACATTTTTTACTAGATTTTAAAATAATAACAAGAGAACTAAAGTTGTTATAAATTAAAAATTGCGAATTGCTCGAGCTTTAAAAAAATATGCAAAAATATGTTAAAATCCGTAAACATTTTTCACTAGATTTCAAAATAATCACAAGAGAACTTAAGTTTTTGTAAATTAAAAATTGCGAATTGCTCGAGCGCTAAAAGAATATGCAAAAACAATTGGTTAAAACTTAAAACTTTGCAAATTTCCTTAAAATTACTTCTGCTTCAAGATTCAGTTAAAATCCCTAAATATTTTTTACTAGATTTCAAAATAATTACAAGATAACTAAAGTTTTTATAAATCAAAAATTGCGAATTGCTCAAGCATTAAAAAAATATGCAAAAATATGTTAAAATCCGTAAACATTTTTTTCTAAATTTCAAAATAATCACAAGATAACTAAAGTTTTTATCAATCAAAAATTGCGAATTGCTCAGGCATTAAAAAAATATGCAAAAATATGTTAAAATCCGTATACATTTTTTACTAGATTTCAAAATAATCACAAGAGAACTAAATTTTTTATAAATAAAAAATTGCGAATTTTCCGAGCGTTAAAAAAATATATAAAAACAATCACTAAAAACTTGAAACTTTACAAATTTCCTCAAAATTACTTCTGTTTTAAGATCCATTTAAAATCCGTAAACATTTTGTACTAGGTTCCGAAATAATCGTCAGAGAACTAAAGTTCTTATAAATCAAAAATTGTGAACTGCTCGTTCAAACAATTTACAAAAACAATTACTGAAAACTTTAAATTTTACAAATTTCCTTAAAATTACTTCTGCGTTAAAACTCAGTCCAAATATGCAAACATTTTTCACTAGATTTCAAAATAATTGCAAGAGAACTAAGGTTTTTATAAATAGAAAATTGTGAATCTCTCGAGCAGTAAAAAAATTTACAAAAAGAATTGCTATAAGCTTGAAACTTTCCACATTTACTCAAAATTACTTCTGCTTTAAGATTTAGTTCTAATTTGCAAACATTTTTCACTGGATTTCAAAATAATCACAAGAGAACTAAAGTTTTTTACAAATCAAAAATTGCGAATTTCTCGAGCGTTAAAAAAATATACAAAAACAATTGCTAAAAACTTTAAACTCTACAAATTTACTTAAAATTACTTCTGCTTCATAGTTTAGTTAAAATTAAAGATATAAATATTTCTAGTTGACTAATTTCTAATTCTAACATGAATTGCAAAAATGTTCAACTTTAATTAATTACTAAATGATGCGAGTAACTCGACTAATTACCCACCCTCCGGCTTTACAAGTTTTCGGCGGAGGCGTCCGTGAGGGGTGGTGGGAGTTATGAAATCGTAATTTAATAATTGTCCTTATCGGTGGGCGGCGATAAAAACTTTCGGACGTAAAAGGGTGGAGACGGGTGTTTTGAATTTAAACTATTAATTTATTTTTAATGAACTCTGCGGTTCTCACCGTAATGCTCGTCCGGATCCTGTAAACTTTTATATTATTAAAGTTTTCGCGTCTTTTGTCCCGGAGTTTTCATTAAAATTTATAGGCCGCCCCATGGCCCCGGGGAAAATTTGCCCGATGACACGGCAAAACGTGGATAATAAACATTTTGGGACCGAATATAAATTTATACAGGGTGTTCTTGTAATTGGGGAGCGGCGATTTGTATGCGTGTAAATTGTAATTAAACCTTTTACTTTACACCCTTGTAAAAGAGGCAGTAAAGTTCTGGATAAATTTAGATAAAAACTCTGAACATGCTGAAAGACCAGAAGAACATTTTGATTACTTGAATGTAGTCGCTATATTATAATACTATCCTTTGATAATAGTATATTACATAACTAGAGTGGTAAGTAGCAAATTACGCGCAAGTGAAAGATATTGCGTACGAGCCGCGTAGCGGCGAGTAACGTAATTTCACGAGCGCGTAATTGCGTTACAACTCGCGTTATGTACTATACTTTACTTTCGACCTTACATTTATTTGCTTAAACTAAAGACATGTTGAAACTGAATCTTGTCAGGGTGACGTTTAAATTTGTATGAAATTTCCCGGTAATGGCAATGTAGGGCGACTACCAACTAAACAAACGAATTTCCGTTCGAACTATTTTCCGTCGAATAATATATTGTCCAATACATTGATTGGACAAATTTACGGATACGGATCGTTGTACTCACTCTGAAGTGTCAATCTACTAAGATACCATTACGATGGAAGTACCAATAATGCACAGCGTGGAGTTTATTGCATCGGTTATTATTTTAACTAATAAGTTGTAATCTGACGTTTAAATTTCACTGTCACTTTTAATGTTTAAAGACGAACAGACGAATGCAGAGGGGCTCGGCGGACGTTAATTGTAATTGACTGATAAGTATATAATATAGCGAGGTACATAAGAGGTAATAGTACATGTTACACATTTATGTACAACATTTAACATGTATATATGCTCTATATATTCGTAATGGGTCGTTTACGATTGGTGAAAACAGTTCGGTAATTCATCAATTACAAAGTGGGAGTAGGTAAAGAAGTTTATATGTATATATACAGGGTGTAGATGAACAAAACGGAACATAGGATTTTCAATGTGCTTTTTAACGATATATCACTCGACCCACTTTCCCTATTTAAAATCGGGGGGTGAAGTTGGGGGTTGCTAGGGGGTTAAGGTGGAAATATCATAAAAAAGTTGTTCCCTCGAAACAAAAATCGACGTGTTTCGGCGATTTTTCAAAAATGCCGCGTAACTCAACATAGTTGCTTGTTACTTCTAACCACCCTGTAGAACTCATTACATAAAAACATTATCAAAAGATACAAGATTTGAGATCGATTGTGAATTTGCTTGAATTTGAACAAATTATGTAAACGAAATATTGACCGTCATGGTAATTACATATCATTGTACACAGAGGTGAGTGTAAATTGATATTTATATACTGGGTGCGCTATTTATCCTGGACACCCAAAATATTGCGGAAACAAAGATCAGAAGAAAAAAATGTTTCAAATAAAATATATTTGCCACGAAAGGGCTAATTTTCAATTCTTCAGGCTTCAAGGTCAACTTAGTATTTTTAAATTAAAAGCTGTAATTTTTATTAGTAGAGTTTGAGTATACGAAACAAATTCTGAATTTTATATTATATTCCTCAGCACCATAACGATATTTTTTGTTAAAACAATCAATGCACAGATGAGGCTCTCCTTCGCATCCTGTGCAGTAGGAACGAATCCTCTTTAAATTCCTTGCTACTCGCCAGCCATGAATTTTTTTGCTGTCTCGTAACACGTCTGACACGATTTTCGTTTCTGGACCTCTCTTTCGGACATTTCGTGATGAGGACGACGATTTCTGCTTGGCGTAACAACTTCAACTTCTGCTGCAGGAAGGCGCGAATTGCATAAAGCATAGGCAACTAATTTTCGAAATTCAAGAATGCCCGTATCCACGTCTTCAACTTTTTTATACAATAACCAAGCATTTACCATAGCAGTATTCACCAAAAGCTCAAACGCCAGTTTTCGATATCACTTTGTAGTTTTTCTAAGTGGTGATTGGTACGCTGTCATTTGATCTGATTGATCAACAGGCGATTCTCCTTCGTTGTAAGCGAGTATCACTTCGGGTTTTTTCTTTGTTTCTTCCCGGAGATTTCGTAGTTCAACTTGAGAATCTGAGTGCTTTGTAGAGAGCATCAGCACGTAACGCTTATCTCTCCAAGAAAGTATAGTGAAGTTTTTTATTTGTCACTTCGCGCGGGTTTCCTATGCGGTTCTTCCTTAAGGCACCAACTAGTTGGATTTGCCTATCCAGCAACTGTTCTGCTAATGATAGACTAGTATACCAATTATCTGTGATCATGGTTCTACCGCAATCCAGCAATGGCTCAGCTAGTTTCATCACTACTTTAGGTGGGGTTGTTTTTGATCAAGATTTTTGTCGGCGTAAATTTCTAAGTTATAAGTATAGCCTCCATTACAACAGAGCTTGAACACTTTGATGCCATATTTGTGGCGTTTTTTTTTAATATTCGCGCAGAATTACCCCGCCACGAAATGGTAATAGTGATTCATCGATGCATATTGTTTCTCCAGGATCGAGTGCCGTCTGAAAATTATGGACCACTGAACATATGACCCTGAACCTTGTGGAGCCAGTTATTTAGAGGATTGTTCTCGTTATCTGCAAAGTGAACCATCCTCAAGAGCAATTCAAACCTGTTCCAGGAAATTGCAGTTGGGGCAAATTCGTTTTTGAACATTGGTTCCTTGCTCCAATAATCTGATAGTTTTGGTAGATGAACTATACCCATATAAATCGCTTGATATGTAACATCTTTCCCATTCACAATAGTTTGGGTGGCATAAAGATTAGTTTGCTCGACAATATACTTAAATATATTATCATCAACCAGCGCAGTGTAGAACCCAAGAGGTTCCTGGTCAACTAGAAGGTCTGGCAGATATTTTTTTACTCCCGATTCTTTTGTGAAAGGAGTAAAAACTGGCTGCTTACGTTGGGGTGCTTTCCATTCATGGCCGTTAATATTTTTGGCACGTAACTGGAGTTCTGTCATCTCCGGAATCAAAGGATATTTCTGCTTCTTCGTTATTTCTTTCACCAGTATCTCGTATTTCTGCAGTTTTAATATCATCTGCATTCTCTCCAAAAATACATTCTCGAGCTGTGTTACTTCATATTGGTCAGTGTCAATATTCTGTAGGACCTCATTTATTTCGCCGTCACTGGAACTTGCCGCTAGTTTCTCAGTCATGTCCAAAATGTGTTCATCTTCGATACCATCACCTGTTTCAGGAAAAAAAATATGTAAAGCTTTGTTTTTTTATGTTAAATAACATCACATACCTTCTAAATCAGAATTATTCAAAATCTCAAAAAGTTCCTGATCTGTAAGTGGTCGTTTTCTGGCCATATTTTTATATCTCAAGATAATTATACGCACAAGATGTAAACAAAACAAATAAGTAGTTTAGACTAAGCTATCAGCAGTGGACCGAGAAGATGACAGCGCCGGCGTGGACGTTCATTACCTTCCAAACGACGCCGACTCGGTCAATATGACCGAGACAAATTTCCACGATTTTCTTTGCATAGGTAATAAATATTGTAAAATTTCTTTCGTAAGACTTTATTCGTGGATATCTACCTCTGCACAATATGGCCCAAAAATGAAATTTTTGCCCAATATGGATAACACCGCCCGGCCCTAACGTAAAATATAATAAAAAGCACTCCGGCAGTAAACGTGTTAACTGAGTCAGATGTAGTGAAGCACATCACAAAAATAAGTAATTTTGTCCATCTCTAACATAGGTATTCCTACCACTCGAGAAAACATGAAAAAAGGGATTTGAAATGCCCTCAATAATATTTTCGAAGAAACGTATTTAAGGAGTCACAATTCGTAAACTCGCCGTTATTAAAAATAAATTGAGGTTCAAGGGCATTATTTTGTATCCCTCTTAAATTTATATTTTGTAATTAAGCTTGAGTTTTATGTATTATTAAAGAAAAAAATGTTTTTTGCGTCAAGTTGAGATTGTGTTGATTTTGTTTTAATAAGTAAATATTCCAGAAAGAAAAATATTTTGGATGAAAGTTCTTAGCTTTAATTCATAGATTCATATTCGTTAATAAGAATTACAGGTTTCTATCTAAAATAACAAGTTGGCCGGCAGGAACTTGAAAACCTGCTTAGAATTAAAAATAAATAAGCCTGCTGTACTAGTCCCTTCATGGTAAATATATTTGATAACAAAAAAATATCTGAATATTCGTTTCCAAAATATTTCGGGTGTCCAGGACAAATGCCACTCCCAGTAGTATATTATAGTTATATTGAATTTAAAAAAAGATTACATGATTTAAAAAAATGTTAATTTGTCGAAACAACTTCCCGTCTTCTGCACACCCACCCAATATCTAAGCCATGATTTATATTTTAAATGTATATATCTTTCCCCGAAGTTCTCCCCATAAAATCAGCAGGAATTGATGGAGTATTTCCAGCCCTGCTCATATGGGGCCTGGACACAGGCACATTATTTATGGCGTGCAAATCATTTGTTCATGTCCAATGAACTGGATGGAACTTAAGGTTATTTTTATACCAAAACCAGACAAAGAAGATTACAATCTTTCCAAATCATTCAGGCCGATAAGCCTCACATCGTTTTCGATGGAAACCTTGGAGAAGCTCTACGATCGGCATATCAGAGACGGGGTTCTGAGGGCTAATCTGCTTCGCCCAAACCAACATGCTTTTAGGCCAGGGCGGTCGACAGGAAAATCTCAGTGAGGACGTCATCGTAACGAAAGGCCTATTCCCCAGCAAGATCCTAAACTTCATAAGGATAGGGTGGCTGGAGAGTTAGCTCTCCCATTGTATGGGCCCATACAAGAGCCTACATACCGTGACCTCATCACCCTCACTTTATCTGAATCCAAATCCCTCAAAGAAGCCGCAATAGCGGAAACAATATAATACGAGGGTCGTTCAATAAGTAATGCCCCGTATTTTTTTTAGAAACTATTTATTTAAATTTTGGTGACAATATAGCTACATGTTTCTTCTACACGTACTATTTTTCAACATAGTCTGCATCAACTTGTACGGTTTTACGCCAGCGTGAAACAAGTGCCTGTATTCCCTGCCGGTACCAACTCTTGACCTATGCGCGAAGCCATGTTTTCACCGCTTGAATTACGCTCTCATCATCATCGAAGTGTCTTCCACGCAAACCGTCTTTAAGAGGTCCGAAGAGATGGAAGTCTGACGGTGCCAGATCTGGGCTGTATGGTGGATGGGGCAATGTTGTCCAACCCAATTTGGTGAGGTGTTCACGGGTTCTGAGACTTGTGTGCGGGAGTGTATTATTGTGCAGGATCAAGATTTCAGGCGGATTTTTATCATGCCTAACATGCCGGGAACGTTTCTCGAGTTTGTCTAAGGTCTTCACGTATGCTTCGGAATGAATGGATGTCCCTCTTGCCGTCACATCAGCAAGAATGACCCCTTAACTGTCCCAAAAAACAGTAACCATGATTTTTCCAGCGGAGAGAGTTGACTTGAATTTTTTCGTTCTTGGTGACTGAGGATGGTGCCATTCCATTGACTGTCTTTTGGTTTCCATCTCAAAGTAGTGCACCCAGGTTTCATCACCCTTCACATTCTGGCACAGAAACGCTTTCCCCTCAGCATAAAACCTCGCCAACAAATCAGATGACATGGTTATTCTTTGGATCCTGTGTTCTGCTGTGAGACTTCTTGGGACCCATTTTGCGCAAACTTTTGAATATCCGAGAGTCTAGATCACTGCACACACACTGACAGCTGTGAGGCCAATTGTTGCACTGTGATGCGACGGCCCGTACGAATAATGTCATCCACGCGCCTCACCATGTCTGGAGTGGTGGCACTGACAGGACGCCCGGAACGTGGCAGATCTTGGAGTTGTTGTTGGACTTTCTGACGCCTTAACTCTCTTTGCCCACCTCCCGACAGTGCTCCTATCGACAGCACAATCTCCACACACTGCATACAAACGTTTATGTATATTTCCCACAGTTTCTTTCTCTGCAATCAAGAACTCAATCACTGCTCGCTGTTTGTAACGTGGATCACTAATATACGCCATTTTGAAAGTTGAACGACCCTCGTATATTTAAAAACTCAAATAAACGACATTTAAATTAATATGCTGTCTTACAAATTATTAGTATCACACTTAGCTTATTTATTTCGTTCGTATAGTTTCAACGCTAACAACGCTATTCTTTATTTCTCAAACTAAATGTCAACGAATGTTCTTTGCTGACGAGATCTGTTAAGATCGAAATCCGTTCGCAGTGATCTTTCGACGGTGAACAATAATTCATGTTTAAATGTAACCACAGTTACGGCATAAAAATATTAAGTGTGATACACAAGTTATAATTTCCTACCGTAGAAATATTTTCCGGCTCTTAACTGAAAATTCGTAATAACAAAATAACTTTCATTTTCCAACAAAATATAAATTTACCTTCTCTTATACGACTGAAACTGCAAAGTAAATTTGTGTAAACCACACGAGCAAAAATCATTATATTTTCACAACAATTCCTTGCGCACAATAATAATTTACCATTTATACGCACCCCTCCTAATATTTCATCCCCGAAACTCGTATGCGGGCAATACAGGAAAAAGCAAACGCGAAATAAGCTAGAATATCTGAAAACAAATTTACATACATTGGAATGAGCACAATGAGGGTGAGCCGGCCCAGGCCGTCCCTGAATAAATTGAAGCGCGCGTCTGCTGGGATCAAAATGAAACCACATTTTGAAAAAATCGGAATCACGAAAAATTGACGAGATTTTCCTATCAAAGATTATATTACGCGGTGTACTGTATCATTTATTAGAGAACAGCGCTGCATAAATTTTTATTTTTTTCAATTTCATTTCTTACAAAAATAGAGATTCCAATGGGGCAGATAGCCCAGACAGACTAACCAACCAAAATTTATTGTACACTCAAACAAATTACTATATGTTAAAATTAGTCTGAAATAAGTATGTGTATACAGGGTCTTTCAAATTCGAGGCTCACCTCAGGGACCTCGCTTGTTAGAAGAGATGGATGGTATATTTAAATTTGGCACTTTTGCAGAATTTTATGCTGATTGATAATATATTGAAAAAAAATTCTTAAATTGTTTTGTTTTAGAGAAAATACTAATTTTCGTTCCTTCTTTATATCTTCGTTATTTGAGGTGATATATAAAAACAGTGAAGACATCTTTATCGTTTCTCAATATCACCTCAAATAATGCAGATATAAAGGAAAAACAAAAATCAGTATTTTTCAGATTTTTGGACTCGAAATCAAAATAATTTTAGTAATTTTTTTCAATAGATTATTAATCAGCATGACATTCTGCAAAAGTGTTAAATGTAAACATATCCTCTATTTCTTTTAATATGCGAGATCCCCATGGTGAGCCTCGAATTTTAAATACTCTGTATAGAGATTTAAAAAAAATTATAGGGTGTCCCATTTATACGTTTTATAAAAATACTGACCACGCTGTAAATTCTACAAAAATAAAAACAATATAAAATTGTTTTAAGAAAAAGAAGTAAAGGAAGATGTTACGGGACTGTTCAGAAAAGTAAAATAATAATTATAAAAGACGCACTGTGTCTCTTAAATTAATTAAGATATCGGGATATAGTTTTTGATTGTCGACTAGGTTTGAAAATCGAGCGCTTACCACCTTAGCTACTTTTTATCTACCTCTTCGGGATACAGGAGAAACCATTGAAAAGCGTCGAATTTGGAACACCTGTACAACAGAATATAATCAATCTACACTAAATATAAATAAAATATTTCAAAAATATCTGTGCGAAATGTTCAAAAAATAAAATTTTGTTCATGTAGGTTTTTATATTTTTCGAAATGGGGATGCTTCAGTTGAGGTATCCAAAATGTTTTTGATTGTACTGATAGGTACGGCCTTTGGCAATGCTACTATGATAAAATATTTCAAAAATATCTGCACGAAATGTTCAAAAAGCAAAATGTTGTTCATGTGGTCTTTTATATTTTTCGTGAAATGGGGATGTTTCAGGTGAGGTATCCAAAATGTTTTAAATTGTACCGATAGGTACGGCGTTTGGCAATGCTACCATGATAAAAAAAATTAAAATATCTACGCGAAATGTCCAAAAAATAAAATTTTGTTCATGTTGTCTTTTATATTTTTCGTGAAATGGGGATGTTTCAGGTAAGGTATCCAAAAAGTTTTTAATTGTACCGATAGGTACGGCCTTTGGCAATGCTACCATGATAAAATATTTCAAAAATATCTGCGCGAAATGTCCAAACAATCAAATTCTGTTCATATAGTCTTTTATATTTTTCGTGAAATGGGGATGATTCAGGTGAGGTATCCAAAATCTTTTTAATTGTACCGATAGGTACGGCCTTTGGCAATGCTAACGTGATAAAATATTTCAAAAATATCTGCGCGAAATGTTCAAAAAATAAAATTTCGTTCATGTAGTCTTTTATATTTTTTGTGAAATGGGGATGTTTCAGGTGAGGTATCCAACGTATTTTTAATTGTACCGATAGATACGGCCTTTGGCAATGCTACCATGATAAAATATTTCAAAAATATCTGCGCGAAATGTCCAAAATATAAAATTCTGTTCATGTAGTCTTTTATATTTTTCGTGAAATGGGGATGTTTTAGGTGAGGTATCCAAAATGTTTTGAATTGTACTGATAGGTACGGCCTTTGGCAATGCTACCATGTTAAAATATTTCAAAAATATCTGCGCGAAATGTTCAAAAAATAAAATTTTGTTCGTGTAGTCTTTTATATTTTTCGTGAAATGGGGATGTTTCAGGTAAGGTATCCAAAATATTATTAATTTTATCGATAGGTAAGGCCTTTGGCAATGCTACCATGATACAATATTTCAAAATTATATACGCAAAATGTCCAAAAAATAAAATTTTGTTCCAGTAGTCTTTTATATTTTTCGTGAAATGGGGATGTTTCAGGTAAGGTATCCAAAATGTTTTAATTGTACCGGTAGGAATGGCCTTTGGCAATGCTACCATGATAAAATATTTCAAAAATATCTGCGCGAAGTGTCCAAAAAATACAATTTTGTTCATGTAGTCTTTTATATTTTTCGTGAAATGGGGATGTTTCAGGTAAGGTATCCAAAATATTATTAATTTTATCGATAGGTAAGGCCTTTGGCAATGCTACCATGATAAAATATTTCAAAATTATATACGCAAAATGTCCAAAAAATAAAATTTTGTTCATGTAGTCTTTTATATTTTTCGTGAAATGGGGATATTTCAGGTGAGGTATCCAAAATGTTTTTAATTGTACCGATAATGGCCTTTGGCAATGCTACCATGATAAAATATTTCAAAAATATCTGCGCGAAATGTCAAAACAATCAAATTTTGTTCATGTGGTCATTTATCAAAGAAAAAAGGAAGTTAAAGGTATTTCAGTAATTATGAAATATAAGAACCAAACTAGTACCATTATGCAGCAAACAGTTAATTACTTTGCAGAACATTTTGCTGATGCTTACTCAAGTGATGTCGATGAAGCTCCCCAATTTATAATTGACGCTTTCGAAAATGTCGTATTTTTCAAACCCAAAGTAATTTAAATATACCCACTACTTGTTCATTGAATGGATGATAATGTTACTTTATTGTTGTAATTGCCTTCCTAATGATTTTATCGGTATTTTTGATTAATTATTAAACTATAAACATGCAAGATTTAAATTGTATATTCCCCGAGGAGGCTGTAAAAAAATATTTTTGATAAACAGTAATGTGTATTAAAAAAATGTTATTACTATTATGAAAAATTTCCTTTCTTGGTGATATACGCGCCTTTTTACATTGAAAATGCCCTAAAATGGGAATATTTTCTCGAGTTGGCAGAACTGGCTGGATGGAAACTGGGTCAGTGCTGATCAACACGTGTGTCTTCCCACCGCCGCATTCAATCCCCACTAGTTCCAAGGCGATGATTCAATTATGGTTTTAATAAATTATATTTTTATCGACATTCTGGGATTTAGGGCTTTCGTTTAAGACATTAAACACCGAAATCCTCGAAGCGATTCGCGTACAATTTGAAATTGCTTACAGAATTTTATACAGTGTGCCCAATACTATGTAAGAAATACTCCTTAAATGAGTATTTCTCCTATAATTTTACAAATTACAATTATAAAAAACATAAGATAACAAATCAAAACTTGGCAGTTTATTTCTGGCTGTTGGATACATACAATAGTTCAAACTGTAAAGGCGATGAACATACTAAGCTTTATAAAAGTTAGAAGCTTTCAAGCCCTCAAAGCCTTGTGGAATGTTCTGACCGTAACTCATTTAGTAATCACTTAATCTGTTAGGAAACATGGTATTCGATCATATTTTTTTTGTAGGTATAACAACCGTGACACCTACAAAAAGGCCTCGAAAAAAAAATTCAATACCAGACGAAAATACCTGGGAGACGCACAGTGGCCCAAAGTCCAAAAAAATGGCCAAAACATGAAGGTGTCGTTCAATTTCGATGAAACATTGGATTATGGGGTTTTTGAGATCGCTGATTTCAAATCTGAAATCATTTTTTTCAAAAACAAAATGGCGGCTCCTAAATGGTGAACCACTTATTCGAAAAATTATACTGTACCAAATCAATTCAGTATATGGTGGTTTTTGATGCCGCTGATTCTACAACTGAAGTCAAATTTTTCAAAAACAAAATGGCGGATCCAAAATGGCAGACCACTTATAAGAAACATGATAGGATTCCAACGAAATCTAGGATATGATGGTTTCTGAGGCCGCTGATTCCAAAACTAAAGTCAAATTTTTTAAATCAAAATGGCCGATCCAAAATGGCGGACCAACGAAATTCAATACTTGATGGTTTTTCGCTGCTTCTGAATCTGAATTGAAATTTTTCAAAAATTAAATGGCGGATCTAGAATGGCAGACCAGTTATGTGAGGAATTATGGATATCAATGAAATTCAGTATACAGATTTTCAAGGTTGCCGATTTCAAAATTAACAAACCATCTACATGAAAATTTACATTTTAATTACAGTTTATTAATTAAATAAAAAAAAATAGAAGTTCTGAATTGGCATTTCTTCAATTTTTCTTTCAATATAGTAATTTTATCGCAATTTGATTCAAATAATTTCATGCATAAGGATTACACTGTTAAAAATCTCCACACAAGTGCATACATTAAATTAGTAATAATCACACGTTTCCATCGCTTTCGACTGTTGCACTATTTTCTTCATCAACACTGAATTGGTTAAATGTAGGATCTGAATGTTCCTAAACTTCGGGCAGACATGGTTTGCCGTCTTTGGATTTATAATTTTGTAAGCTTGAGATGAGGGAATCTTAAGATGTGAGAAGACTGTAATAAGCATCTTCCATTATCTTCTCACGTAAGTATTTTCGAGAAAAGCTTTCACGATAAAGTCTAATGTCTTTGTTCCGGGCTTCTTGTGCATCCTCAGATGACTGTCCAATTGGTATTGTCCTGCAGAACAAGCCTGCCACTTTTTTCGGTTCCGACATCGCCTCATTTGTAGGCTAATTGTAAGTGAAGAAACAATATCGACGCGCGCCGCTCGACAAAACGTCTCCCCAGTGCCAAGGTCGCAGCTCGTCGCAAAAAATGTTTGGCGATTTATATTTGTTATAGTAATATCTTGACTATAAAATGTAAATTTTGGTTGATAACTATTTTGATGCTTTTCGCAAGATAAATCTATATGAGATTATATTATGCAGGTGTTTAATCAACGCCATTTTAATAATTTGTGGAATATTTTTATGTAAGATTTTGATGTATAGAAATATTCTACATATCTTCAGAATCACATTCTATTAAACCAATTTGAAAATGTTTACTCGATTAATTAACTATACGCACTTAATATTAGTCGAATATTTCGGTGACAAATAGCCTATCGTGAGAGTCGCTGGCAGCACTTCTGACTGACGTACAGCTTCGGGTTTCGAAGTTACACATCTTTCCCTTTAGTATAGTACGCAGAAGTGCCTTCCTAACAATACCCTATGGCGAAAACTTTATAATTTCCAATTTCATTTTTCGACTTTTGGCCAGCTTTTCTCTACTTTGGACCACTGTGAGACGGCATAAAATAAGTTTTTAGTTTAGAATATTCAAACCTATGGAATACACTTGGAAGTCAATATGGCATAAAAGCAACTAGCATTTACATTAGTTACCTCTTATTAAATATGTCACAAAATGCTTAATCTTGAAAAAATTATCCTTTTTGCAAGGGAACGGTTGGGGATAACTTGGAGATGGTCTTGAATTAAAGAGGGACAGTCATGATCAGTTAAGGAAAAACAGAACGTTTTGAACAGGCTGCAAAAGGTCGCAAAATCACTTCAAAAGTAAGATAAAATTCTTAAATAAATATGATAAAGAAGCTTAAACATTAAACGCTAATGAAAAAAGTAATGGAACATGTTTTAAACGACAAAAAAACGTAATCGAAAAATACTATTCCATTAATGAACATATATTCTCGTAGTTTTCTAAAAAAAAGTTTTGCAGATAGTGCGATAACGTTGTCAAAATTGCGTTTGTCTGTATCTTCTCCGCCACAAAAATCTATTTGCATTTCTACCAGTTCGTTTTTACTTTCTCCGTTACGAAGTACGAGAAAGTATTGTGATCGTACAAATTTTTTCAAATTTTTTTTTTCATTTTTAGTTTATAATTATGAAATTATAATAGTTATATGAAATTTATTTTAATAATAATTCTAGAGAATACCGAAATGGACCACTTATACAGAATACGTTTTTTTTGAAATCTCTTTAGTTTTTGAAAAAATTAACCATTAGAATTTGAAGTGAACGTTGTAATTTTCATCTTTTATAATTTAAACGTCAGTATCATTCATTCCTAAAAAAAAAACGCTCAGGTACATTTAAAATATGATTTAAATTGAAAATAAACCATGAAAGTGTAAATATAAATAACTGTACCATCAGATTGGAAAAAGTAACATCACCATTTTTTTAAATTCTGAAAGTGACTAATCATTTATATTTTACTAACAATTCAATGTAACTATAAATTGTTTAATTTTCTTAACAACTGTAGTACACACTGTTTTTCAATTATACTTTATATAAATGTGAATTTATAAATATATATTGTATAAGTTTGGCTGAAAGACTTAGGTCGCTGGCCCATTGTATTCCTCTAAGGAGGGCAATAAACGATTATTATTATTATTGTATAAGTGGCTCTACCACTCAAAAAGTTCACGAACCGCCACTGTGTCAGATACTATTTTAAAACTTAATTCTGATATATTATTTTATCGAAATTGACGAATGTATCTATAAAGTGTATAGAAAAAACATAATAAAGATTGTTGTATTGTTGTTGTAATTAACAATTGCTTACTTAAAATATTCCTCAGACAGATCGATTTTTATTTATCAAAATACAAAATTTACGGATGAGGTGTTTGCAGATTTTAATGGAATTGTAATCCCCGATGTTTTTTTAATAAATATGCAAAATTTCAAGTCGATGGCAACTGTTTTTATATTTTTTTGAAGACTCGGATATTTTTGTACGTTCCGGCAATTTCACGCTCCGTTCGAATAAGATTATCTCGAAATTTTAGGATGGGGAATGTTTTTTGAATAGTTTTTGTTTTTCAAGTCGATGGCAATAAATTAATATTAATTTGTTCAATATTTGTTTGAAATAATTAAGATTAATGAAAAAAAATAGTCTGTGAGACGGTCCCGTAGAGGCGGTTTCAATGATTTCTGGTATCTCATAAATCTTATTTAACAATCCGAATAACTGAATAGCTTTTGGTACAATTTCGTACACCAAAAGTTGACCTTAACCATTTTTTTTCAATAATTGTTTAAATATGAAAAATACTACAAAAATATTTAAACACATTTTTAAGACGACAAAGAAATAAACATCTTTTGCTTGAAAATATTTTTCAGAAATTATTTGAAAAAAATAATTAATAATAATAATAATCGTTTATTGCCCTCCTTAGAGGAATACAATGGGCCAGCGACCTAAGTCTTTCAGCCAGATTTAACAAAAAATATAAATTGTTTACATGGTATATTATACAAACAAAATAGTATAGACGCATAAGTATTCTTAAAAAAAAAAAAAAAAAAACTTATCAATAAAAAGTACAGGTTTTTATTGCCTCTTTGACAGTTGTTCTACATGCTCATATATGGTCAGTTGTGGGTGTTTGAATTTCGAAACAGGCCTAGCTCGCTTGATGATTAAAATTTGAATACAATTTATGGATTCCGTGGTATTGGCAAAAAAATAATTATTATTATTTTATTATTTAATTTATAATTAGGAAACGATTATAGTTACATCAAATTTATATGTATAATAATTGTAGAGAATACCGAAATGAACAACTTATAAAGAATACATTTTTACTTTCTCCATTACGAAGTACGAGAAAGTATTGTGATCGTGATTTTTTTTCAATTTTTTTTTTACGGAAATATCCGTTTTGGGGTCCCTAGATGCTATTTCAACAATTTCTCGAAAAAAAAAAAAAAAATTGTGACTGTGTGTGTGACTGTGTGTGTGTGTGTGTGTTTGCCTGTGTGTGTGTGTGTGTTTGCCTGTGTGTGTGTGTGTGTGTGTCTGTGCGCGCTGTATCTCAAAAACTAATAGAGCAATTGATATTAAACTTTGAACATACGTCTTATTTGATAATCCGAAGAACTGAAAAGCTTTTGGTAAAATCGTACACCGGAAGTGGGTGTTTACCTTAACTGTTTTTTGTTTTTTGTCAATATTTTCTTAAATATGAAAAATACCACAAAAACATTTAAACAAATATTAAAGACATCAAAGAAATGAGCTTATTTTGTTTGAAAACATTTTTATTCGAGTTTGTTATTCGAGAAAAAAAATAATTTTTTTTTCATTTTTGGTTTATAATTATGAAACGATAATAGTTACAGAAAATTTATGTGAATAATAATTGTAGAGAATGCTAAAGTGAATAACTTATAAAAAATAATTTTTTTTTCGAAATCTCTTTAATTTTCGAGTAAACTGAGTTTTTGAATTTGAAGTATAATTTTTCGATCTTTTATAATTTTGACGTTTTAAACGAGTCTACAAAACGCTCTATGTACATTTAAAATAAGATTTAAATTTAAAATAAACCATGAAAGCGTAAATATAAATGATACCATCAAGTCGGAGAAAGTAACATGATGGCCACATCACCATTTTTTTCGATATCTCTTTGGTTTTTGAGTAAACTGACGATAAAAATTATTAGAATTTGAACTAAAATTTGTCATTTTCTCTTTCATAATTTTGAGGTTTCAAGCGTCACTTTCATTTGATCCTTTAATACGCCTGATGTACATTTAAAATATCATTTAAGTTAAAATAAACCATGAAAGTATAAGTATAAATAATTAGTATATTATCAAACCAGAAAAAGTAACATGATGGCTAAACAAAAACTCCAAAATTGAATGCGCTTTTCAAATCTGTGCTTATTGTGTGCAAATAAGTCGGATTCAATTAAAATTGGCAAAATAAAATTTTTGACGAAAACCTGATAAACTACCCAAGGCTTTGAAATAATTTCTTGAAGAAACCACTGGCTCGATTCGGGGTTTCTACACATCATCGGAAAGATCCCTTCAAGACGCCTCGTAAAATGTACTTTCGCAAGAACAAATGTCAATTGAAAGCCCGTGACGCGTCAGCAAAGAAAACTCGAATATGCAAAAATGCAAAAAATTGGCAAGTCACCATGAACAAATTTTCAAAAATAGTCGATTTTCACTTTCTCCGTTACGAAATACAATAATACAATTTTCTTTTTAAAGTATTAAGAAAACAACTGGCGTTTAGCCATGAATCAGGTGTTCCGACACATTTGCCCAACCCTGTATAAATAACTATTATACCATAAAATCGGAGAAAGTAATATGTTGGCCACATATTTTTTTTTTATTTTGTGATTAATTTATTACCCTTGTCGTCTGTGCATGCGTGTGTGTTTGTGCACATCACGTCTTCGTATGATTGTAAACATGGTTACTAACCAATCAATATTACACATTGTATTAATCGATAGTACTAACCTTCTGCGAATGTCCGATCGCATTTTGTTTCCTCGGATTTGCCCATTTTCACCACCGGTCGACAAACTCATCCGGCGCTATGACTATTATTTACGATTTCTTCACTTCACTATGTATAGCCGGCGGCAATTTTTACGCAGTACTCCTCTTCCATATTTACACTGCATGTTCACTTACACACACGAATCGATCCAAAAAAAATACTCGAAATTCATTGAAAATAGCTGCGTTTCCAAATGACTCCGCGCGGATGCGTTTACGGAGGGACAGCCGATAAGCACGATTTCTTCGCCTTGTCTTTCTCTCTTTCTCTCTCCCTCCCTCTCAACCGCGCCAATGAACAATTGCAAGTATACATCGAGTCGGCGGCGACGTCCCGCAAGTCTCCTAAACATTTTTTTTATTTTTCGGGTATATTGTAAGGCAGGTGTGATAATTACGGGCGTACATTATTGTAAATACATCGAGTGAATAACAGTGCAAGTGATGTTTGTGAATATGGACAGTGCTGATACTACCGACACAGAATTCACTGTTGGAAGCTGCAATTTGGAAGTTTTAAGGTTGGTGGTGTTTGATAATAATTCTCTCTATATTATTAGAGCCATATAATACGAATAACTATTTTAATCAAACAATAATTAAGTAACATCTAATTGCAAATTGTTCTTGATGTGTTTCCATGTTGGTGCCGTACCAATTGACTGTTATTGTATAATTAATGGTTACTTTATTTATAAATGCCCTTATTACCTGACCGACTGTCACCTGATGTATATAATCCACAAAATTTCGTTTTTATAAATCATTCTTGAAAATGGCACTAAGCCGAAACCAGTAGAAAATAAAGCAATTTAATCGTGAAACAAACCAAGCGAATTTTAATTTTTAAACCTATACTTTATTTTCTATTACATTTCCATTGTTTTTCTATTGCACAAGAAATTGACGTATTTTTACAAACATGTTAATATCTTAGAAACGAAAGACAATTGGCATAGGGAATGCTGGGATAGATCAATGCAGAATTGAATTCCGCGTCGGAATATGTAAAAATATACAGGGTGTTCTATTTAAAAACATCGAGATTTAATGCTTTAAAGTTGACTAAATGTGGTATGAAATTTTGAACACTATTAATTTTATTTTTCCGAAAATAAATCACCACTGGGTACCTTCGGGTATTGGCTTTTTATAGCCAACATTACATCCCTTCAATTTTGTATTGTTCGGAGATATGTATTTTTGAAGTGAATTATGAAAAAAAAAGTCAAATATTTTGAAAACGCTTCAATTTTGACGTTATTTTACCTAATGATTTTTTTCGCATAATTTTATGTGTAATCCAAATTTGTCATAAAAAATATAGCATTCCATTTAAAATAAGGAAGTTGGTGTTGACTTCCGGTATAACCGGAAGTCGAATAATCTTGAAAATATTTTAATCGAAAAGGGCACCTCCAATTACTTAAACGCTGAAAATCTCATTACAATACATTAATTACAAGTCCATATACTTTTAATGTACCATCTCGGTAGGACACCCTGTATATTACGCAAAAATTACATATAAGCAAGCAGGGGCGGGCCCTTGGCCAAATTGGTCTAATTAAAAAAAAAATCGTTGACGTGGCCATCACGTTACTTTCTCCGATTTAATGGTAAAATATCAATTTTTATAAGGTATGAGTCACAGAATTTTGTTGCTGAGTTGGCCATGCCTGAGAGAGAAACATAGCAGTCACGTCTGAGATTAATTGTTTTTTTAAATCTAATTTAATTGAACTAATCTAGTCTCATGACGTAATAATATGTGACATACCTCATTTATCTCATAGCCAATTCTGAAACAAAAATTTTGTGGCTCATACGATATTTTGCATATTAATCGATTTTTTTTTTGAAAACCAGAGTGATTTCGAAAAAGTTGTTCATTTTTGCATTTTATATAATTCTTGTTTATACAGGGTGTTGAATTGTATCTCCGGCCATGAGGGTTTACGTTCCATTTTTTTCAAAAACCAGAGGGGAGATATCGAAAAAAAAAATTGTATACATTGTTTATTTTGGCATTTTCTGCAATTCTTGTTTATACAGGGTGTTGAATTGTAAAGAAAGCGATAGGGATTTACATGTGTTAATATACAGGGTGTCCCCGAATGGTCTGTACAACGCTCTACCACATATTCTCTGAAACAAAATAAGACGATTTAACTAAACTTATCTCTATCCAAAAATCGAATGATCTTGCAGAAAAAAAGTATTCCTTATGATTTGACCTGTTGAATAAAAATATTTAGGTATCTTAAGAAATCGATGGTCCTAGTTTGACCACTTACTTTAAACGTAGGATAAAGAAACATATCGCAAAAAGTGCATGGTATCAATGTAATTAAATGTGCCAAATTTGGTTTTCTTACCCAAGTCCAAAATAAAAATATTTGAAAAATAATGAAAAAAAATAATATCTTTGAGGCCTCGTAGATGGCTTAGGAACCACTTTTGGATAGAGATAAGTTTAGTTAAATCGTCTTATTTTGTTTCAGAGAATATGTGGTAGAGCGTTGTACAGACCATTCTGGGACACCCTGTATAATCATGCTTTTACTTATTTTAGATTTTCAGAAATATTCAAAATATATAGTTGATAAAGGTTTTGAAAAATAAATTTTATATTTGCCCACTTCTTGCTTCTCTCTCGTAAATGCTTTGTTTTACAAATCAAAATGGTTTAAGCTTACAAAAATGGAAAAATCAACATTTCTTAGCGGTTGCTGTAAACGTTTTGTGTGGATTTTTGAAACTATCTTGGAAATAATATTTTTGTTTCTTCTTTCAACTTTTTGTCTCGCGCCTACCTAGCGGAATGCGTGCACTTTATGTTAACTATTGATTTGTCTTTGGTGTATTTTAGGACGTGGTTTCTTACAATATTATGGGTTTCGGTTTTTTATTTATAATGTTTAAAACATGTGTGTCACTACTTCTTTGGATTAATGAGAATTTTTGCCAGTTGCTTTTCCAAGACATCTCGAAAAGTAAGATGTTTTTTTGATAGAATCTCTTCCTTCTGCTATTTTCTCACATAAAAGTGGTGATTCCCTTCATTCTGTTATTAATCCTTCGAATTGTTCCCATTTGTTTTTATTTTTATTTTTTTCTATTTCCAATTGTACTACAATTTAACTGAACTTTCTTCCATTCTTTCGAACTGCTTAAAATATTAATATTTCTTTGATTGATTAGTTCCAAAAAACTTAGTTTTGCCTCTCGTCACTTTTTCTTTTGTACTCTAGTTTGTTTTCTCTAGGTTTCGTGACTGCATTTTTTTACATTTTACCGGTTGCTCGTCTTGCTTCACTTCTTTTTTATTCTCTGTAGTTCGTAAATGTTTCTCAGAATCTTCCTTTATTGTTGCGATTTGTCTTCTTTTCTTCTCTCTTTTTTCTAATAATTCCTTTTCTGTTAATTTTCTTTGGCCATTTGCAGTTTTGCTTTAACCCTCTGTTGCATACTCTAAATGGGAACATAACAATTTTTGTTAGGCAACGTGCTGCTATCTTACGAAATAAATAATTAGTAAAATAAATAAAAAAAGATTCAAAAACTGGAAGAGATCGTCGACAAAATTTATTTTTGAGGAAATCTTTCAGAAGACTTTTTACATGTTTTGTTTATTTGTCAACTGGAAGAGCCAACATGTTCGTACAGCATACAGAAAAAACTGAACAAACTAATTACATGTAACTCTAAGGGAATGAAGCAATACATAGCAATATTGATTTGGATGTCTCTCATCAGACAACTTTCGTCAAGCAGATAATGTGCCGCTAAAACCAGAATGGTTCAAATTGTGGATGTTATGCCTCTAAACAAATTTGAAAAACTCAAACGCTTTCTTCATTCCTTGATAATTTTGTTGGTGCCAAAAATACAGATACAATTACGTCAGTTCTAAACCAACAAATTTTATAAGAAATATAATTTTTCCTTATAGCTTTAACCATTTAATGTAAAAACTTTTTATGTTTAAATAAATCATGCAATAGAGAATTAACATATCTTCAATATCGATTTTTTTATTCGGTGGAAAACGTATATAATGTAAAAAGTGCATTTTAAAAACCGTATACAGGGCCACCCCAAATATCTCGAAACCTGAGCAACACGGAAAAAAATGTTTCAGATAAAAGTATTAGGGTTCGGAGGGGGACATATCCTGGTGACCTTGAAAAAATGACATTGGCGGTAATTTTTAAGGTCAAACTAATGTCAACACTTTGATTTTTCAAATAGAACCCCCTATTTTTTATTGCTTGATCGTATTCTAGGGAAAAAATACAAACTTTTTGTAAGAAACATTTTTTCTAAATGTTTTTTTACGAGTTTTTTCACGAATTTTCTCCGTCACTTTGTTTGAAATCTCAGAAGAATCCAGGCATTTTCGTGTTTCAAAATTTGTCAAGAAATGTAGCCATCATGTTACTTTCTCTGATTTGATGAAATAAAAGGGATTTTTATGATCCATTTAATATTTATCGATTTTTTTTTTAAGAATTTAGTGGGATTTGTTATATTTCTTGTTGGCCAATATGAAAACAATCAATGCAATTTGCCTTGAAACAACATATCATCACTCTAAACTTGAATTAGATAGTGTAATATGCACCTCGTGATTAAACAATTAATCGCCCCGTGATTAATAGTATAGTGTACAACTCGCATATAAAGCTATTAATCACGAGAACGATGTTTGCGGAACGAGCCGTAGGCGAGTGGAGCAAATCGTTTGAGTGATTAATAGCCATTATATGCGAGTTGTACACTATACTTTGTTCACGAAAATTAAAATCAAAATTAAAATCAAAATCAAAATTAAAAAAAAAAACAAAAACAAAATCAAAATTAAAATCGAAAGTATTAGAAGAATTACAATTACAATTTGAAAAAAAATTAAAATCAGTATTAAACAGGGTAAACAAAATATTATCATAAATCGCGTTCTGTGAATTAAAGCGCGAATTAGCGTGTTTAATAACCATATTAAACGCGCAAATGCGTGTGCGTGTTTAATAAGCATATTAAACACGCAAATGCCTGTATATTGTAATTGAGTGTTAAATGTACCCCATTAATGCTGCCCATACAATTAAATAATGCGCATATTATAACATTTTCGTGAACAAACAATTTTTCGAATGCACTCAGAAATTACATATTTTTGACATCAGAAAAGATAATTTATGCACCTTGCTTGGGCACAAATTGGCTGCACTCTAAACTTGAATTTGAGTGAGTGAAACGAGCGCGTCGTCATTAAAAAAAATCTAAAAATATCATCGCACGTGGAATTACCTTTTTCAAATGCTCTCAGAAATGATATATTTTTGATATATCAAAAAATAATTGACGTACCTTGCTTGTAAACAAAATGGTGGCGCTCTAAACTTGAATTTGAGTAACTAAAATGTGCACCTCATGGTTAAAGAATTTATAGAAATAATATCGCACGTGGAATTAACTTCAAATTTTTCCCAAAATAGTAGACGCACCTTGCTTGTAAACAAAATCACGGCACTCTGAACTTAAATTTGAGTGAGTGAAATGTGCATCTTGTGATTAAAAAGAATCTCAAAATATCATCGTACGCGGAATTACATTCAAATTTTTCAAATGCGCTAAGAAATGACATATTTTTTATATATCAAATAATAACTGACGGCTCATCGCGTTGCTCTGCTCCTGCATCTTTGATGTTAATACCAAGGGTAATGCATGGATCGCAGCCTGGACTCATCTGAGATTTCAAACAACATGACGGACAAAATTCGTGAAAAAAACTCTTAAAAGAAACATTTTCAAAAACAGCGTTTCCTTCAAAATATTTGTATATTTTCCCATAGAATACGATCCCGCAATAAAAAATAGGGGGTTCTATTTGGAAAATCAAAGTTGACCTTCGTTTGACCTTGAAAATTAACGCTAAGGTCATTTTCAAGGTTACCAGCATACGTCCCCGCAGAACTCTGCAACTTTCATCTGAAATATTTTTTGCCTTGTTGCTCAGGTTTCGAGATATTTGGGGTGGCAGTTTAAAATGAGACACACTGTATAATATTTTGACTTTTTCCTGACCCCGTTTAAGCCTATCTTGAAGAGACGGTTGAGAAATGATGGTCTAGAAAACGCCAATGTTTTTATCAAAGTTAGTGGGTAAAAATCACTATGCAAATGAAGAGTTATGTATAAAGTGAATACACAATATGGGAAATAAATGACTGTAGTTATTCTTTAACACAGAATATTAAAACGTCAAATCAAGCTAGGGTTGGTTTGGAAGATAATAAAAATATGCACATAAATTATCAACTGTATTTTCACTTGACAAATACTTTAAGAAGTCAAGTTGGTTCAAGTATTATGTTAGAATAACTAACTAATTCGCATATCACAAAAGTAAGTTTGACTGTTTAGGTAGTATAGAGGGCTCCAAACTAGGGCTGTAATTTTTCTTCGGAAATTTCCGAAATTTCAAAAATTGAAGATTCATAGAAAATGAAGATTGAAGTTTCAAAGTTTCAGAGCTGCAAATTTTAAAGTCTCATTTCGCGAATATCGAGAAATAAAAAAGTTAATTTATATTATTATTATTATTTCAGTTACAGTTCATTTTGCAAGATTTTGCATCTTTTCGTAAGTTTCGTCTTGGGTTTCGAAGTAAAAATTTTGAAAGTGCATAAAAGTTTAAATCCCTAACTGTTTAGGGTTTTGGGATTGAAACATTCAAAAACTTCGAAACTTCGCAACTTCCATACTTCGAATCTTCGCAACTTTGAATATTCGAAAAAATCAAAAAATTCGATATTCGTTTCTTCAGGTTCTTCGAAGATTCAAAGTTGCAAAGCTTCGAATTATTAGGACCACTAGTTTAAACTACGTTTAATGTGTTGGTGGACGGCCCGGGAACAAGAATTTTTGGACAAGTTTTATAGCTATTAAATAATCGGATACCAAAGGAATGTCATAAAGATTTTTTTCTAAATTTGATATTTGCATAAATTAGTTTATATGTATTTGTTTAAGTAACCTTTTGATACTTAATAATAAGTATAAAAACATGTTTTCGGCTGTCAGAAATTTCAGCATATTTAAGTTGTGATTGTTCAGAACAGGGATGTAAAATCTTAATTTAAATCATTAACCTTAAGTTGTATGGTTGTAAATGTAATAATATATACAACTGTTGTTTTCTCTTTTTATGTAGACTGCAAATAAATGTATTTATTATTATTAAAATATATATATATATATATACAGGGTGTTTCAGAGCTCTGGGAACGGTCAATCACGTGCTTATTTTTCAAAATTTCGAAAAATATTTTATACAAAAGTTGTGTATAATAGTGAGCTGTACGCCCTAAAAATATTTAAATTTATACAGGGTGTCTTATAACAAAGTTACAGACCAAACTTATGTTTTTTTTTTAAATGGAACACCCTATATTTTTTGTCATTTTTGAATTATATAGAGCAAATAAAGGTTAGTTACTTTAATACTCCCTATACCTATTGTTTGCCGTTTTCGAAATATTTGAAGATTTGTTGAAATGCATGGTCTGGGTGATATTTTATTTTTGCCCCAGTGATTGACGTTGAACGATTAAAATCATTTTAATTATTTGCTTGAAGGTTCAAACTATAGAGCCAACCATGATTTCATACAAAAAATTATACAGGGTGATAAAAAAATGCGGTAGAAAAACCGAACTTATAAAGTTGAATAACTTCGTTTTTTCAAATGGCACACCCTGTATTTAGTAACGTATTCTCAAGTAGAATCCAATTATCTTTCATTATTAAAATTTGTAATTGTAGAACATTACTAATTTTCTATACGTAAATACTACCGCTACTATTTGCACGAATAGAAGCACTTTCTCTTACTTATACTTTGACTTCGCTGGCAATAAATTAAGTGTGGCCGCACTTGCGACCTCTTTTATGTCTGGGGCTCTGGTGGAGTACTAGTCCACTCATCGTCGTCGCAAATATCGTTAATGTGCAGGTTATTTATGACAACAATTTTACACTATCAGCTAAAAATGAATAAAATTCAAACTGACTTGAGATGACCTTCTGTTTCTCAAAGCAATAGTTTATTATTCGATCTAAAACTTTAAATATTGAAAAAATAGTGTTTCTACCTCGTGGAAAGTGCGTTTTCCGCACTTATGTGCTTGCTGATCTTTGCTGCGCCTCCATTTTTACATTGCCCGGCAAACAAGCACTTTCCACTCTTGGTAGACAAATGAAGCCTGTAGCCTTGAAAAGTTTTGTATATTGCATTTTTGTCGCTAGTGTAATTATTTTTGTTTTTATTTCACTATTAAGAAGATATTTGTGTTCATACACTAAGCACTTTGTATAGAGTTAGTAAAGTACATATAGTCTAATTTTTGAAAAATAAATTTAAACAACTAACACCAATTGCCAATAACACCCCTGTACTCTATACACTTGTGTATCTATTTTAGTTTAATAAATATTTGTTTGTAGTACCATTAGATCACAATATAACATGAATCAATTAATTTCCACTGTAAAAATACTGATTGTGAAAAATGTGTAGTAACTTTAGGGAAAGAAAATACCCGTTGATGTTGATTGTTAAACATGATGTTTACAATTTAAATAGCATTAAAAGAATAGCGAGCATCCTATCAATCCATTAAATACATTCATGCTTAATGTGTCCCTAAAAGCTTTTAGGCTGTATTTTGTTACCAGTGTATTCAACTGGGACTAACCAATAGAATATATTTTCAATTTAAACTGAACATTTCACCTGCAGGTAATTTCACGGACAATTATAAATGCACGGTGCGGCCTTAACTGACCTCGAATTCTAATTGCGAAAACAAACAGGTAGGGCGCAGAGGGCAGCAAATTGAAACAGCTGGTTCGCTCCAGTTTCAATAGTTTTTCAGATATGTAAATCTCCCCATTTTGGTTTTCACTCCTAGGTACACTACTGGTGACTTTTTTTAATATAAAAAAAATTATAATCCGAAAAAAATTCTGCATTTAAAAATTTACAAATAGAAATAGGAGCGGGGAAAACCGGCGTTGTTGTTTTTCTTAAAACTTTAGCATTATTTGCTCTACGTTGAATGATTTTAAATGCCTTAACAGGGTACAGCTGAAGTAACCACCCTCGTAAAACATTAATGCGGGAATTATGGAATGAAGAAAACAGGCCGGTTATAAATTTACACCTCAAAGTAATACTTCCGCGAATTACCAATTCGTAAAAAAAAACACGAGCAATCAATTTGATTAACCTTGGAAAGAGGGACAGTAAAATTTCGTCCGCCAACTTTGTAGATAATGGAAACTGGGATCCTGCTCGGTTGTTTCAATTCCGGGACTGTGCCCGATCGATCCTCTCTATCCTCTGGTAGATCCTGCCACTACTCCTGATGCTCTGGTGCCCTTGCTGCTCATGATAACTCTATCACAATTCCGCAACTACTGAATACTTAGTTCAGTTCTCTGTTTCTTTTACTGATTCAAACTAAAATGGAGATTTGAAGTTGGTTCCATCCATCGATTGAGACCCTAATCAACTTAAAATATTTGACGGACAAATACTGGCTTAATTGTAAATTAAATTGCTTCATTGTAAATTCCTTTGATACTGTTTATAATTAACCGAGATACGTTTTAAAAAACTGAAAATAACAAGAGTAAATTCGATTTCGTGACTGTAGAATGAACAATAATGGAAAAATACGATTCTCTTCGTAATCTACAACATGATTGGAAACAAAAAGCCTTTGTAAATTAACCCTCTACTGCATACTGTTTCCAAATGGAAACATAATTTTTGTTAGGCAAAGTGCTACTATATTACGAAATAAATAATTACTAAAATAAATAAAACAGATTCGAAAACTATTAGAGATCCTTAAAAAAATTATTTTTGAGGAAATCTTTCAGAAGACTTTAATTTGTTTCTTTATTTCTCAACTGATAGAGCTAACATGTTCGTACAGCGCACAGAAAAAACTAAACAAACAAATTACAAGCAACTCTAAGGAAATGGAGCAATTCATAGGAATATTGATTTGGATATCTCTCATCAGACAACTTTCTTCAAGCAGGTATTGCACCGCTAAGACCAGAATGGTTCAAATTACTTATGTTATGCCTCTCATCAAGTTTAAAGAACTCAAACGCTTCCTTAATTTCTTTGGTAATTGTGTTGCTGCCAAAAATATTGATAAAATTACGTCAGTACTAAACCAAATAAAATATTAACAAATTTTATAATCGTAATTTACTATACAAATAACGTTATGAAGGTTTTTACACTACGAGAGTAAAGTTTGAAAATACGAGCGACGTAGGAGCGAGTGCTTTTAAATTATCGAGTAATGTAAAAGCATATAACGTTACGTGTGTCGTAATACGGTTTATTTTATCTATTTCTATTTTTTAATATAAAAACATGTTTAATGAAACCGTCAAAATGCGAAGTCATGTTTGTTTACCAATACCTCCATAGCAACGGGTTGCGTCAAGATAATATAACTACACTAGTGTTAAAGGTACCTTAACGTTACTCGTTGCTAAGGAGTTATTGACATGATAACAGTATAAGATAAAATAAAAAATATAATTTTGCCTTATTGCTTTAACCATTGAATGAAAAACATATGTTTTTATGTTTAAATAAATCATGCAATAGATTAACATATTCCTAATATTAATTAATGCATTGAGTTCTCTCACATTTCTTGCCGGGTATAGCATTTTAATAGGTAACCAAGATTGCATTATTTTGAAGTCTAACTAACCTGAAAATTTGGTGTGTATTTAAGATTCAACTGCTCAAAACACGAAAGGAATTTTAAAATGCATTAAATTATTATAAAGAATAATATTTTGTGCATTTATTATCGCCTGCCGTTAGTATTAAAATTGCATTTTAAGTATAAAATTATACTGCATATAATTAAAATTCCTGAAATAATTAATATAACCATGAAACCAAAGATAATCTGATTATTTTAAATCCGCCATTTTGAAACTTAGATTGAAATTAAACGTTGCAAAATGATTAGTAAATGTAAGATAACGCCAGAAAACGCCTCATTCTTCTTAGATGGAACACCCTGTATAACTGTGTCATAATACATTAAACAGAGAAAAGAATACTTGGTCAGTTTGGTTGTTGATGAGGGGGCAAACCGGATTACCTTGCCGTTTGAAAACTGCGATTTACTCGAGTCCATCAAAATTTTCAAACGGCAAGGTAATCCGGATATTCCCCTCATCAACGACCGGACCGACCTAATATTCTCCTCTCTGTTTAATGCATTATAATACATTTATATAAATATATTGTTCAATGGTAATTTAAAATAATTTTAGTTTGAGAATGACGAGCTGAAGTTGTCGAAACTGCGGTCAGAAAAGTGAAATCAACAGGTGATACCAACAAAGTACATTGTTTTGTTTGTTTCAATTAATTGTATTAGTTTGGGAAAGACCGAAAGCTGTTTCGTTAACTACAGAGATATGTCACGGGGGGCGCTGCGCGAGTGTGAAAAAACCGCCCTCGATGACCTCCAGCTAGCTCATGGAGTCGGTGTCGCTATGAAACAGCACAAGAACCACAGAAACAAGGATAGGGCATAGGTAAACAGGTAAAGTCTGATGGGCGCGATAACAATCGCTAATTATTACACACAGAGAAATTATTTATAGAAAAATGATGAGATTTTTCGAACGATATATTTTTTTTTAGATTTTCGTAAATTTGGAGCAATTTTAGATGATTTGTCACTTGCACAACGACTTAGGATGTAGTTCCAATACGATGGAGCCCAATCACATTATACAAGGAATATCAAAAATTGGCTAAACATTCATTTTCCTGATGGATAAGCCTTTCGTGCAAGTGGCAAATCATCTAAAATTGTTTAAAATTTACGGAAATCTAAAAAAAAAATTATATCGTTCGAAAATTCATTCAAGATTTAATATCGATAGAAAAATCTTTAACATTATTTATTTCGAAAACGATAAGAAATCGGACATATGTTTATTTGAACTTTTTTCTTCAGAGTAACATTATCCACTTCCTGTATTTAGCACATTCGAAACGAGACACTTGTATATCGAGGGAGAGAAATGCGTGGTTTTTCCTGAGGTGAAAAATTGTATGCTAAGGGTGAAAGCCTGATGGATACAATGCACAGAGGCATAAATAGCATTTTCTCCCAAGACACTACATTTTTAAGAAACGGGATATTTAAAGAGTAAACCGTTCGTTTCTAAAACCTAACCTAGAAAATGAACGCTGTCAGCCGTGAAAGTTAAAATAAATAATGGAACTTCGTAGAGAGAGAATTTATCTCACGAGTTCGACGGCTGAGAAATCGACTTTTTCTCCCGTTTGTGAAAAAAAAAAATACTTAATAAAATGAAAACATCTTGTAACAATATTATTACTACGGATTTGCAAAACGTCCATTTATACTCCCAATATAAAGATTACTTTTTACACTTGTATCATAAAAATCTAATATACCACCAAATCTAAGAAAGTAACATGATGGACATATCACTATATTTTGCTGATAGCATACTGTGACAGTTGTCGACTTACTTAATACAGTTATTATGTTTCGTACAAATAATTACAATCTCTGCAGAGTTAAAAGTGTGAAAAAATGAGTAAAGTGAAGCTTGAATACAGATATGTTATAATATTCCTAACAAACGAGGAAAACGGACTAAAAGTTATCCATGAAAATATTATTGGCGTATATTGGGAAGATACGCAGTATTATTTTACAGTTACATTTTGGTAAAAGCAATTTCGATAGGGCAGAGCATCAATCCAATAAACCAAGAAAAACACCGAAAGAATCAAAGATTTGGTTCTGACAGATCGTAGGGTAGAGGTTTTACTAATTGTCAACGAAGTGGAATTCCAGAGGCAATAACCTTTAAAAATTTTCCCTAAGATTTGGGCATTATTAAAGTTTCTGTACGTTGAATTTCAAAATTGCACACTCCTCAGAAAAATGCGTGGCTGAAAAATAAGCGAAGCAAACTTGGCGGCTTTCGAAGTTCACGAGAACTCTTTCTCGAAAATTATAACTGGTAAGGGGCGGTCCGTTGGTGTAGTGCAGGCATGTCAAACTCGTTTACCACCAAGGGCCACATCAAGTATTACACACAAGCCGCGGGCCGCATTACCAACAAAAAAAAAAACTACAAATGAAACCAAACAGATATTTTATTAACATGGTAATTACAAAGAAAATAATGTATAAGTATAGAAAAACCTGTCTTTTCAAACTAACAATAATTAAATAAAACTGCATAAATATATCATCATTTTTTTGAAGAAACTTGGCTACGTTTATCATGAACCAAATCTTCAAAATTTGGTAGAATTTGTTGAGCTGTAGCTATTTTTAAAATGGATTGCACGTGCTGGTTTGTTAATTTCGATCTTTCCGCCGATTTATTATTTTACAAAGTTGAAAATAGTTGTTCCATATATTTTTATTTCAATATGGAACTAAATTTCGATTAATTCCAGTTGTAAATTATCATCAACAGTTTCAACATCAATTGATAGAGAAGTAAATAGGTGAAACTGATTTTTGCATTTATTGAAATCCAAAAATCTTTTTTCGAATTAATTTTCTAATAATTTAATTTGTTTGGCATATTCTGAATATTCTGAAAATGTCAATTCTGGTGATTTTTGTAATAATAGGTCTCAAATATAGGTATTATTGACTTCAGTTGTTTCCTTAAATTCCCGGCTATATCATCAATTCTGCTTGCAACGGTGTTTCGAGTTAAGCTAATATTTTTGATTTTTTTAAATTGATCTGGACACAAAATTTCTGCAGTTTTAATAATGCATTCGTCAATACATTCCCCTTCATTTATATATGAAATTTATTACTTTATGACACTTATAACAAAATATGTCTTGGGAAAATTTATTGATTAAATGAAAAACAAAATTTTCACTTTGTATAGAAATATTTTTTTAAATATTTGATACCAACCTTGCCGGGCCGCAGATAACTTGTAGGCGGGCCGCATGCGGCCCGCGGGCCGCGTGTTTGACATGCCTGGTGTAGTGGGTAGAGGCGAGCGCTTGTGCCGGCTGCACCGCGGCCGTGTGGGTTCGATTCCCATCCCGGGCGGAAGATATTTCGGCGATCGAGAAGTATTCGCTTGGGTCCGTGGTTGTTGTATACGTCTTACATTATTTATTTGTTCATTTATTCCCATTATTCATACAAATAAAATATAAAAATAATAGCGGTATGTGACTGTAAAACTGGTAATGAAACGTGGTCCAACAACCCAGCTAAAATATATGCAGTGGGTACACAAGGGAGTTATACCACTTAAGAAGGTAAGGATGCAATCTTCATCAGGAAAATTGATAGTTACAATATTTTGGGATGCTGAGGGAATTGGTTGAATATTTGAAGAAAGGTACTGCAACTATTGCAGATCATTATAACGATATAATTAACCATTCAAAAGCAACTATACACTTAAAAGGACTAAATAACCATGGACTTCATGATAATTGCATGATATCCCATATTTTGTAAAATGCGGTTATATTTTTATTATTATCATTATTATTAAAGACAGTACAAAACTCTATGTATTTAAAACTTTAAAGATCAATAAAGATCAATAAATACATAAATTTTGCCAATATTTCAAGTTTTATTCAATATATTTCACATAAAGGTATAATGCTGTTGCCAAAATTATCTCAAAATAAAAACGTCTCTATTTAATTTATTTTATTTTATCCTATAATGTTATCATGCGAATCCTCCTTAGCAACGAGTAACGTTAAGGTACCTTTAACAACACTAGTGTTGTTATATTATCTTAACGCAACTCGTTGCTATGGAGATATTGGTATGCAAACATTATCGTTTTTTGACGTTTGTCATTAAACATTATTTAAATTATTAAAAATAGAGATAGGATAAAATACACCATGTTACGACACACGTAACGTTATTTTCTTTTACATTACTCGAGAATTTAAAAGCACTCGCTCCTACGTCGCTCGTGTTTCAAACTTTTCCCTCGTAATGTAAAAACATTCATAACGTTACTTGTATCGTAAATTACTATTATGCTTCTGCAACAAGTAAATGTTTTCAATTTTAACCCTTTGCGCTCGTATGTCGCTTTATAGTTGCCACAATACGTTTTACCACAGTGCTATCAAAAATAAATACGAGTGCAAAGGGTTAATAACATGATCTTCTCTAATAATAAATTTAGGCATGCTTTCCTTGAAAGAATTGTGCTTCTTACACTTTTGTGCATCCATGACGATAATTGAAGATTACTAGTTTTACTGCCATTTTCACCACCTGAGTGACATGGGAACTTTCTTTTAAAACTGGAGAATCTAACGTACTCTCAGCAAGTTCTTCAATTGTGTATCTCAGAGGTGGGTCGGTAATAAAACATTTCCACTTACTTCCTAAGAGATATTCCTCGTAAAATTTAAGAGCTTCAAAATTGAAACTAGGATCGGTTATGGCACTAAGAGTTGAATTAAATAAGGGCATTTGTTGTTGCTAACCTTCATGATTCATCGGAAATATATTTGCCGAATTTATTAGAATTATTCTTCGATTATCAGCTAAAATGGCAAGATCCAGATTTTCTAGATGGCCAAAATTAGTATCTTTCTGCGTAACTGGATCTAAACCAACTTGAAGCATAAACTCGCATTAACAAGTCAGCCAGAATTTGAAGACTCTTCGTCGGGTTTTCTGCTGAAATATTTAATCGTAAAATTCGATTTTAATTCCTTTGAAAACTGGAGAAACTAACAATTTCTTTTAGTTTTTCTTTAATTGTAAATCTCAGAAGAGGTTAGCAGGGGCGGCTCCTTATATAGCCAAGTAGCCATGGCACTACCTGTAGTTTCAAGCTCAGCAAGAATTTTTAATAAACTGTCAAAACACTTTTACGCCAGTTACTTTGGTCCAGGAAGATAAATCATTCTTTTTTTCTTTAAAACAGGCGGTGGGGTATATTGTATAAATGGCTCTACCGTTAACATGTTCCAAGAGACTGGTTTTAACCGTTCGTTGTTAAACATACATTTTTTTAATTTTTAATAAATAAAAAATAGTAGAAATTATTTAAAAATTCTGAAATAATTCTACACAGCTCCCACATTATTATATTTTGAGCAAACAATCAACTTCTTAAACTCCAATAATTTTTTTATGGGTTATAACTGTTCGTAGTTAAACATGCATTTTTTTATTGCGTTCAAAATTGAGCATTTTGTAAAATAAATAAAAAATATTAAAAATTGTTTAAAAATTCGGAAATAATTCTATACTACTCATTAATTATCATATTTTGAGAATATAATCAACATATTAAATTTCAATAATTTTTTACTGGGTTATAACTGTTCGTAGCTGAACATACATTTTTTAATTGCTTTTAAAATTGAGCATTTTCTAAAATTAATTAAAAATAGTAGACATTGTTTAAAAATCCTGAAATATTTCTATTCAACTCCCACATTATTATATTTTAAGAATATTCTTAAATTCCAACAATTTTTTAATGGGTAATAACTGTTCGTTGTTAAACATGCATTTTTCAATTGCTTTCAAAATCGAGTATTTTTAAAACAAATAAAAAATAGTAGAACTTGTTTAAAAATTCTGAAATAATTCTACACAACTCCAAAATCGGTGTATTTTAAGAATAAAATCAACTTCTTAAGATCCTCGTAAAGTATATAATTAGCAGTGTTTCTAATGTTCTACTTCTTATCTCGACCTCCGTGTTAAAATTCGACCAGTTTTTAATCTGCCCGGGGCGGAAGATTATCAAAATATTCGTTTTTTTTTTCTCCGCTCGAAACGACAATAAATTCTTATCACCAATCCACGGCTAACCTGTTGATATCAATTCAGTTTGTTGATCGCGGCCGCGGAAGACGTTTGTTCTGGTTCGGAATTTTGATTTTTCTAAAATTTTAGTGCCCGCTGTGTTGTGATACATCTTCAGGATTTGTGTGTGTTGGTGTTTGTGTTTTCCGCCCCAGCAATCCGTAAGGGAAGCAAAGAAGCATCATCTAGGTTACATCTTAACCGCCAAAACGCCTCGAAAGGATTTTCCTTTTTCGTAAGTTTTGATTTTCTTGTATTTCTTGCTTTCGCCGAAAGTGAAATAAAGTATTGTGGTGACTTTAGACAATTTCAAGTGTTTGGCAATTGCGTTTAAAATTGAGCATTTTCTAAAATAAATAAAAAACTAGTGGAAATTGTTTAAAAATTCTGAAATAATTCTACACAACTCCCAAATTATTATATTTAAAAATTATAATCAACTTCTTAAATTCCAATAATTTTTTAATGAGTTAGCTGTTCGTAGTTAAACATGCATTTTTTTAATTGCGTTCAAAATTGAGCATTTTTTAAAATAAATAAAAAAATTATAGAAATTGTTTAAAAATTCGGAAATAATTTCATACAACTCCAAAATTACTGTTTCAAGAATATAATCAACTTCTGAAATTCCAATATTTTTTTTAATGAGTTGTAACTGTTCTTGCTTAAACGTGCATTTTTTTAATTGTGTTCAAAATTGAGAATTTTCTAAAATAAATAGAAAATAGTAGAAATTGTTTAAAAATTCTGAAATAATTCCATACAACTCTCAAATTATTATTATTTTTAAATATAATAAACTTCTGAAATTCCAATAATTTTTTTAATGGGTTATAACTGTTCTTAATTAAACGTGCATTTTTTAATTGCGTTCAAAATTGAGCATTTTCTAAAATAAATAAAAAATAGTAGAAATTGTTTAAAAATTCTGATATAATTCCATACAACTCCCAAATTATTATATTTTGAGAATATAATCAACTTCTTAAATTCCAATAATTTTTTAATGAGTTATCTGTTCATAGTTAAACATGCATTTTTTTAATTGTGTTCAAAATTGAGCATTTTCTAAAATAAATAAAAAAAATATAGAAATTGTTTAAAAATTCGGAAATAATTTCATACAACTCCAAAATTACTGTTTCGGGAATATAATCAACTTCTGAAATTCCAATAATTTTTTTTAATGAGTTGTAACTGTTCTTGCTTAAACGTGCATTTTTTTTTAATTGTGTTCAAAATTGAGAATTTTCTAAAATAAATAGAAAATAGTCGAAATTGTTTAAAAATTCTGAAATAATTCCATACAACTCCCAAATTATTATTATTTTTAAAAATAATCAATTTCTCAAATTCCAATAATTTTTTTAATGGGTTATAACTGTTCTTAATTAAACGTGCATTTTTTATTTGTGTTCAAAATTGAGCATTTTCTAAAATAAATAAAAAAGTAGAAATTGTTAAAATAATTTGGATATAATTCCATACGACTCCCAAATTATTATATTTTGAGAATATAATCAACGTCTTAAATTCCATTAATTTTTTTAATGGGTTATAACCAGGGGCGGCTCGTTATATAGATCTAAGTAGTTTCAAGCTCAGCAATAATTTTTAATTATTTCTTAAAACACATTTTCGCTAGTTACTTTGCTCTAGGAAGATAAATCGTTCTTTCTTTCTTCAAAAAAAAGCGGGAAGGGGATTATATTGTATAAGTGGGTCTACCACCAACATGTTCTACGAGCCGCCACTGGTGAATAGTATTCTAGCATTAGAATATAATGAGATTAGGTATGTGTTAGCTGATATACATAGCTTTACACATCTGAAAATTGTGCTACAAAGTAAGAATTGCAATGTCGAAATAGAAAAAAAAAATTGTAGGATTTCTACAAATGACACATTTCTATGGGTTGCCAATAATGGAGTGAGTTTTTATACTGCCATGAGTTCTAACAATTTTTCCAGATATTTTCGGCAAAAACACAAATTATTTCACACTGAATTATGAATCGATAATCGTCATTTCACATTAATGTACATAATTATAAACCAAAAATGTAACTTTACTTTACCAATTAATATATCTATCATTAACACTTCCACACAATCCACCATCTGGCCTGATCACTCGTATCAGCCAATTAGATACATTTAATCAAATCGATTGTCACAAATGAAATTGTTACGAAGGTGCAAAAAGTAGACGGGTGCGATTTAATGTGTCACATCCGTGTGACAGTTTGTGCACACCAGAAAACTAATATAAAAGTTGCCCGGAGAGAGACAGAGAGAGCGAGGTCACCAGATATGGAACGTTTCATTTTCGTTGATACTTTTTTTCGTTTATTTATAGTACTGGCTGAAATTTTCAGCACGTTCGTTATCGTTCTTATGTGCTGAAAACGGAGATAAAATTCGTAAAAAATCTTCGTTGATTTGCCTCGAGACACAGGGGTGCATTGCGGTATTAAAATGATAAATTGTACTTAACAATGAGTAATTTGTAAGTTTATTTAATAGTTTGTTTTTATGTTCTGGTTAAAAAGTTCCATTCAAACTCGTTGTGGATAGTTGTCTACAGTCTCATGATTAATAATAATTGTTTTCGTTCTTAAAAAAAAAATCATTTTTTTATAAATTTTTATAAGTATTTATAAATGAATTCAATTATAAGTTATTTAGCAGTGACGGTTCGCGGGTTTTTTTCTGGTACGGCCGAGGAATAAGAGGTGGTAATACAGATAGGTGCGGTCACGCAGCCAACCGTCTCTGCAACTGACCCTACCTATCTGTATCACCACCTCTTGTTCCTCGGCCGTACTAGAAAAAACCCCGCGAACCGTCACTGTTATTTAGTCTTTTGCAGGACTCTGTATGTAAAACCCAACATTGAACGTATAATTCGTATGAGTACGAGAAGGTATTGTGATCATAATTTTTTCTAAGTTTCCACAAAATATTTTCCCAAATCACAGTCTAGACTCAAAACTGGCATAATAAATTGCCTACAGAGACCTAGGGGTCTGATTAGGATCAGGCTTTTTCTAAAGGGTTTATTGGATCAATCTTGAATATTAATTAAGAAAAATATCTACTTGTTTGCTTCAGACGACCTGCAAATGCTGAATCACGGCTATCGTTTTGAAAAAAAGCGCGGTCAAAGTTATCTGCAGGTCACTGAGATCAACTAAATAATGCGTTTAAACATCTTTTTTCTACTTTGGTTTGATAATCGACCTTTTGTTATATCAAAAATAGTTTAATAATGAATTTTTTTATTTTACAGTTTTTGCTCATTATTCAACTATTTATGGTTGTCGCGATTGGCAGTACGTACTTAAACGTGACGGATGTAGACAATGTAAAATTGCCGTTAACGATAATTCATAGGATAATTGAAACCCTTCAATGCGTTACATACTGAAAGTGTTCGATAATGCAAATTGGGGAGTTCGCCACCAGTACCACTGAGGTTAAAAAATGAAGGCGTAGTATTGTTCACTTTTTACACTCGTGCCACAATAGTCCCTCTTATTAAACTTGTGTAATAATGTACTATTATGATTCTTTCTCTTTAAATACCCGCATATAAAGGTAAAACAAGCGGCCAACAAAGCGGAAGACCTTCTTAAGCAATCTAAGGTTAATTATTATGTTGAAATTAAAACATTATTTTGCGGTTAATCTTCATCTTTGTTTATTAATTTATTAATTACCTGTTATATTTCAATCTGTGTAAAGGTTTTGTGTAATGCGAGAAATTGTACGCAAATTATAATTTCCTAACGAAGCCTGTCAAATTCAGGAAGCCTGGGAATTCTTTGATCAAATTAGTCCCTAGTTAGAGTTTCGTGAATGGTTGATGCTTAATCAAGATACAAATTGATTCCAAGGCAGGTATATCAATTGGACTAAGAGTAATTAGATGGCGAGATTTATCAGCGTAATTTTGCCGGAACGATTTCCCAGAAAGTCCTTACCCGAGTCCCACCTTAATTAGATCATAGCCGCTGATGACGATGAGATGAGAGTCGGTCGTCGACAGATGGAGCAAGGTGGAAGTGTTTGTCGATGATGGCGCGACACGGAGGCCTCCACCCCAAAATCGAGTGGAACGGAGAGAGCCCCAGAGCGCCGCAGGTTTACGTTTTGCGCTGGCGCATCCGACCTCGCCTCTTCGCCTTACTTCCTCCAGCACTGACGGGCCTACACCAGCCAGTGCGGCCACTCATGCCAGTCTAGTTACGACAAACTAACTGGAACTACGTTCCTAACACCACGGTCGGTTAATGTTTTAAAAAAGAAAATTATGTATGCCCACCAACCGGTAATAATAATTCACGCAGTGCTGCAGTAATTCGTGCTAGTGTAATAATTGGTTATCCTTAGGGAATTACCTAGGGACTGTGCTGACACCCCCAACCAGGTACACGAAATTAGCCTGTGTTCATTTTACCGCTTTTCATTCACAACTGCACAGCGACAAATCATTCATAAGGCCGTCACTAGTACACCTCCCATGCATTGCATCACATCTACAAAAACAACATTCGTTAAAACCACCCACCTACCACCCTACATCACGCATCATCACCCACTATGATGAAGTAAATATTTGTTGATACACAAATCCGCCCTTCAAAAATCAATAAGGACCATTGTTTGAGTAGCCCAGACCTACACAATTTCGCGAATGATTATGACTAGTTTAAACAATTGACCTTGTAAACAATTTACACCCTATAACTCCACTTTCCTCTTGTTATTTTCTTCTTGCTGAGAGCGCAATCGATAGGTAATTCGTTTTTAATAATAGTCGGTAGCTTCCGCGAAATGGAAAAAGTATCTTCTCGGGAATTATGCAATAACACCATCAAAGCAGAAAGTTAGTTGGTAATTAAATTCAAATTTTAGCGTTAAGAAATTAATTGCTGTTTGTGAAATGCCTTGCAACAATTCGTGTCAATGCGCAATTTATTTGAAATGCGATTTTAGCACAAAAAATTGTGGTGATGATGGTAATTACAGCTTTTACGTTCATATTTATCTGTATCCCACCTTTAGAATTACAGAAAATGCCAATGTTAACTTTTTTTTTTTTAATCGAAGGTAGTTTAACATTTTACGGGTTAATTGTGATGTATGGGAATTGGCGTATTCTGCCACGAGCGGTTATTTGTAATTGTAAATTCTTTAAATTGAATGGGATAAATACTGAACGGAAAATTTTCGTTAATAAAATTTAACCGCCCGGCGGCGTGGGGCTCGCACCGTAAGTTGGTGCCAAACTGCTCCGCTACAGAACGCTTCACTGTAAAAAGAATGACCTTGTAAATCAAATTTGAAATAGTTGAAAGACCTTTGGCAGACAGTATTTTGAAGAATAACCATATTATTGTAAGTAAGTAAGTCATTGTATAAATACTAATAAATAACAGTTGTTGTACTATTTATAACATACAAATTTCTTTTGTATAATCCAATATGCGACCACTAATTCTTGCCTTCTTCGGCGTGGCAAAGGAAGATGGTACAATGACCGTATTTACCACAACACTCAGCGGGGACTCGAGTATATGATGTTTGAAAATCTTGGAAGCAAAACGTCAAAAAATTACGATTTTTGAATAGTATGTCTCGTAAATTGTGATTCGTATTTTTCAAAATTGCAGAACTTCGGAACTTAAGTTTCGATTTTGATAATTGAAGCGTCAAAATATGACCAATTCACTATGACTGAAAAACGTGTCAAGATATGTTCTTGTGTAATTAGTGAAATAGATCAATAATACATGTTGTACTCCGCCAAAATTGAGATACATTTTTTTTCAAATATAAGTTCTACCGAACGAGCCGTTAAATTCTGTTACATTTAGTACATTTAAAAAAATATTTACGAGACCACTGCAAAACATCTGAATCCCCATGTTTTTCGAATCGTACGTCACGAAAATTGTGTTTTTGATTTTTGAAAATGGTACAAATATTGAATGTGCTGTTAGATTGTGATAATGCAAACGTTAAAATATACCCAATTATGTATGATTTAATAACGTATCAACAATACTTTAAGTGTTTTAGTTGTTTTTTTTGTTGCAAGTCTCAAAATTCCTAAATTTGATTTTTGAAATTGCGCAATAAAATGTGCTGTTATATTGTGATGTAATGTAAAGGTTAAAATATGTCCAATTTTGTTTTATTCACAAGCGTATAAAATGCATTATTTTGAAATTAGTGAAAATTGCAATTTCTCGAAAATCACGAAATATAAATGCATTTATTTTTTTTCCTATAATGTTATCATGCCAATAACTCTTTAGCAACGAGTTACGTTAAGGTACCTTTACGTTAAGGTACTCGAGAATTAAAAAAAAAAACTTTACTCTCGTAATGTAAAAACCTTCATAACGTTACTTGTATCGTAAATTACTATAACCGATTTTGTTTCAAACACGAACTAAATTGAATAATCCCGTCGTATTTATACCATAAATTCTCGGTGGTTAAGCCACTCGGATTTGGTTCAGTACAGCAATCAGGCAATAGTTTCCGCCACTTTGGCGTTTCTACAACCTTTGTTTTATTGTTTGATCTACACATTATATTTCAATAATTGATTGGAATGGAAACGCCATGTTTCGTAATGTTTTTTTTTTAACGTTAATATACTATCTATCCAAATATGTGTTAGGGTAAGCCTGTTTTGTGTTCCGGTTTTTCGTTTTTAGTAAAAGTATATTGTTCAAGTTGGCCATTTCCATGAGGATGAAATTTGCGACACGAGCATAAGGCAAGTGGAGTAATTCGTCCGTGTGAAAATGTCCAATAAACTAAGATGAATGAAACAGTTGAGATTGAACATTGTTTATGTTTTAAGTATTTATGTGAGAAGTTTCCTCATTTATCGGAAGTCAAACTGGCAGAACGGGTTGTCATACTATACATTTTCTAATCTTATTAAAGAATAAAGTAAGTAAATAATTGCATTATTTTGTGGAAGATGACAACTGATAATGTCAATTAATGTTATTAACTCAATCATTAATACTACCCGTGGATAAAAGTCAAATATCGTCAGTAACCCGTGGAGAAAGAGTTCAATTTTCTCCACAGTTGAAGACTGAACAACTTTTTCAATTAAAAAAAGTATTAGAAACGCACAAAACTCTTTAATATGATTAGAAAATCTGTAATTCGTAAGAAAAATGTGTTGTACATCTAATTCATAATTCATAGAGATTTTATTTAGCCGACGTAAACAGGACCATCCTTTGGTCGAATTTAATGGAGACAATTTAGAAAATAGTGCCGGAAATAATTAAAAACTCCATCTGCACTCATTAGGGAAAATATAGCTGATCCATAATAGAATAATACGTTAACTGTATTCACAAAAACTAGAAAAATATCAATCAGTTCAGTTTAATTAATGTTAACCACTTACCCTTCTTCTTCAGTATTCCCAAAAATGCCTATACAGGGTGTCCACAAATTCATTTTCAATATGGGAATCTGCGTTATTACAAGAGATAGAGATTTGGTTAAAAAGGATGAAATACTCCATAGCTAAAATTGTACTAAAAGCCATAAAGAAACTTTTGATATTTTACGCACTTTAGGCGCTATTGCTAAAAAAACTTATTTTGTTGTTTTTACTATTAGTTTTCATATTGGACATCACAAATTATACATTTCTGAAAAGTAAGAAAAAATCTCTTTCCAATGGTATCATAGCCAACTATGACCTTCATAAGAAAAAAAAAAGTTAACCCTTGTAACAATTGATAACAATTTTCGAAAATCTGAGTACTCTACGAGATTCCTAATAATAAGTGCCTTAAGAACATGCAAATTAAATTCAACTTCCCCTGAAAATAAATGAATTATAACAGAAAATAAATTCACTTTTTACTTTCTCCGTTACGAAGTACGAGAAAGTATTGTGATCGTGATTTTTTTTTCAAATTTTTTTTTCGGAAATCTCCGTTTTGAGGTTCCTAGATGCCATTTCAACAATTTCTGGAAAAAAAAAAATGTGTGTGTGTGTGTGTGCCTGTGTGTTCTGTGTGTGTGTCTGTCTTTGCGCGCTGTATCTCAAAAACTAATAGAGCAATTGATATGAAACTTCGAACATACGTCATATTTGATAATCTGAAGAACTGAAAAGCTTTTGGTAAAATTTCGTACACCGGAAGTGGGTGTTTACCTTAACTGTTTTTTTTGTTTTTTACCAATATTTTCTTAAATATGAAAAATATCACAAAAACATTTAAACAAACATTGAAGACAACAAACAAATGAACATTGAAAAACATTTTTTATAAAATCATTTTTATTCAAGAAAAAAAAAATTATTTATGGTTTATAATTATGAAACGATAATAGTTACAGCAAATTTATATTCATAATAATTATAGAGAACGCTAAAATGCACAACTTATAACGAATAAGTTTTTCGAAATTCGTTTAGTTTTTGAAAAAACTGAGTTTTTGAATTTGAAGTATAATTTTTCCATCTTTCATAATTTTGACGTTTTAAACGTCAGTTTCATCCGAGTTTACACAACGCTCGAAGTACATTTAAAATATGATTTCTATTGAAAATAAACCATGAAAACGTAAATATAAATGGCTATGATACCTTAAAGTCGGAGAAAGTAACATGATGGCCACTTCACCATTTTTTTTCGCCTGAAGTACGTAAAATATCAAAAGTTTTTTATGGCGTTTAGTACAATTTTAGCTAAAAAGTATTTCATTCCATTTAACCAAATCTCTATCTCTTATAACGGAGATCTCCATGCTAAGAATGAATCTGTGGACACCCTGTATAATTTTATTAGGGTTTCTGTTTTTCCCTATTTTTTTAAATCTTGGGAGGCGGAAATTTTATTTTAAATTTTGTATCTTTCAGTTTTTTGTTAAACCTCTGAAACGAAAAAAATAACAAATAGAATTTATTTTTAGTACAATTTATTAGCAAAATATGTAAAAATAAAATAACTAGAAAATTCCGAAAATGCAAGGGGAGAGGTAAAATCAGCGAAAATCGGAGATTACCGGTCTCTAACCTTCGGAGCTGGGTACTGCTCGCAGGGAAGATTTTCGAGCTTTGTGCCCATCGAGACTTTTGATCTGAATACCGAAAGAAACAACAAAATTTGGTCAATTTTACAAAAGCCAATTACCATTTGATTTGTGAGCGGTCCTTTTCAACAATCGCCGAAGGAAACAATCTGCACATCAATTTCTGTGCGAAAGAATTTTTCGCTGCAAATTTGAAAAATTCTTTCTGCTTCCATCATTTCCTTGGATAAATCATCACTTTACATTTTTAATTTATTAAGTAAAACATTTATAATTAATTCTGCAAGTTACTTTTCTTCGCCCAAGTGCTTCAACGGCCACCTTCATAAGAGATAATACTTTTACCACTTTTTTAGTAATAATAATTAATATTAATTTTTCTATTTATCTGGTGAATAATGGTTTTTCTTATACAATATTATGCGTAATTTCGAGCGCAAATCCTGTTTGCCGATTTCGTTAGATTACCGTAACTGTTAATCTTAATTGGCAAACACGTACTTCGCTCTCTTAATACACAAATAGCTAATATAGAGATGTTCCTGAACGTTTTAACTATTTCCCTATGCCTTGATTTCGCATTCTAAGTTAGGGTTTAAAATATGCTGTACATTTATCAACTTCAACTTCTTCAAAATCTTCTTCTTCGTTGTCATGCGTGTCACTACATTTTTCTTCTTTATCCGCCCCTACGTTTCCAGACTTTTCAGCCTGTTTTTCGTCTTGAACTGTGAGATTAATGCCGTGATTAAGGCACAGCAAATTCTTAATCGGATTATTTTCTTTAAAGGACCCCGCAGTTTTTGATAGGGAAATGGCTTTCAGTCAATCTCCTTGAAACCAACTGAAAAATATTTACCAAGTCATCCCGATCCAAAGTCGCCATGGTCGCAACAGCCGAAGATCTCAAGATCTTGCACAAAAAGCAGTTCTGTGCTTGATACTGTAATAATCGAAAAAATAGAATCACATTTTCTTGTGGTAAAATACACTAAAGCTAAATTATAAATCTGACCGTCTTGAGTGAAGAGAATAATATTAAAATATTTTAAGCTTGTTTACTCATCTAAAGTTAGACTGAATCTAAAGTTTTTTAGATTTAAATCGCTAATCTCTTTAATCTCTTTGTTTTTTTTCACTACAGTGTAAAGTTGAACGTAATATAATTATATTTCTAATCTAAAAAATTCAACATCTCCTGTGTCCCGTCCATTTTTTCTTGGTACACGACATCCAATTTTTTCATAAAATTCACGAGAATTTCTTCCCGGGAAACCCCGGGACAGAAACCCAAGTTCTTAAAGAGCAGGTAAACAGATTTTGTTTGTTTTTCTTGAATTTCATGCTCATTTAACTTATTTTAACACTCCATGTAAAACCTGTTTCGAAATCAATAACAATCACAATACTTTGGAAGTACATGGACAAGCTAATTCATAACGCGGTAGATTGTCCGGATCTTCTGGCAAAAGTTAACTTTTATGTACCACGATTAGCATCACGGCAAAATCAAACATTTTACACTCCAACGTCTAAAACCATAACTCTGCAAAAATCACCTATCTTCAGCATGAGCAGAAATGCAAATTAGATGTTTCATGATATTTTTGTATAGTGGGGATTTCTTCCAAGTGATTATTATTTAATATTAATTGAATATTAATTTTAAAGTTATATACATATTTTGTAAGTTATATTGTCCAGTAATTGGTGTACACTGTTGGGCAATAAAGTTATTGTTATTATTATTATTATTATTATTAAAAAGCAATTAATAATAATTATATAATTGGCAGAACTTAAACTGTGTGGCTTTTGTGGCGTAAATGGCAGCGTCCCAGTCTAGCAAACTGGAGCTTACAAGTTCTATTCCTGTCGGAATCATGTTACATGTACACTTTCAATTTAATTTATACGAGTTAGTCTGAAATTATTTGCATTTGCAAATAAATTAATTAAATTTAATAAATAATGTTTGAATAAAATTCTAGTTTAGCAATAGGATCATCATTAATATTTTATAATATTTATAAATAATACAATTATATTTCGAAATTGAATGAATGGACTTTTCAAATTTCGATTAAATTATGGGACAGAATACATTTTAAGTATAGATTAAAGAAGTTTTAAGTCTACCGTAATTTTTTTAATATTCTTTAAAAAAACTAAACTTGAGCAACTCCATCATTACTATAAGTTGTATTTTCATATAATTATCTTACAATCTGGTAAAAGGGCTATTTCAAACTTTTGGTTAAATTATAAGGTAGAAGATATTTTACTAAAAGTATAGCTCATGTCTGTGACAACTGATTTTACATTTTCTCTAAAAATCAGAAAGCTTCAGCATTGATATAAGCTATGTTCTTGTGTGCCTATCTATAAATTTAATCAAGGATTTTTTTAGATTCCAATTAACTTGAAAAGAAGAAAATGTTTTTTTGAGTAATTTGAAGTTCAATTTCTTTATTTACGCATTTTCTTATATGAGTATTTACATAAATAATCTCATTTTCGTGTCTAGGTCCTTCTTGTAATTTTTCCCTTTGTTAGGAGTTTACCTCCTGCCCTCTACAGTATTTATTAAACATTTAATAATCACATACTTTTTATAGCAAATTGTCAAAAGTGCAATTTATAAAACCATCTTTTCATATGCTAAATAATGAGAATATAAAAGGATTTACATGCGTTTCAAGTTAAGAAACGATTTTATATTATTTGATATTTTTTATTTCAAAAACTAGAATAAATCTTAAAATTTTGAGCAATTTATATTATAGTAATGTATGATGAGATTCTACAGAAAAAAAAATATTAGGAGTAATACCACAAGAGGTTTAATTTGGTCGGATAAATTTTATTTATTTGCACGAGCCATTGAATCGATACAAATTTCGAGAATGAATTGAGATGGAAAAATGGCAGCGCTACCGTATACTTGCGACATCTCACGACACTAGGCCGAAGTACGAAATCTGTGTCAGGCTTAAATTGCAAATGTACGTAACTAAATGTGTATTATTGGTGATCGGGCAATACTTACTCAACTTATACATGGATCGGAATGAAAATCGCGAAATAATTTTCACGTGGTGTCCGAAACGAATTTCAATTATATTTCACCACAGAGGTATTTAGAACTGACACGAACTGACAGAGCACAAATGAAATCAGCTGTTTACTAAAATTGTTAATTTAAAGATCGTTGTCATGGTGAAGGTAAATAAATTTTTAACCATTTGCAAATTTTTTTGTCCCCCGTTTTAAATGCACCTTTTTATACATGAGTTGAATTATCGCCTTAAAATCATATGTGATAGCCTGGTCCTCTCGCGTTTTAATTTTTGTGATGTTTATGAACCTTGTCTTCATGTGGCAACACAAACGAGAATGTGTAGAACTCGTGCCTCACTGTCAGACTAATTCATGACATCTCATACATTACTAAATGGATTATTATAAAAGAAAGGCGGTATTTTTATATGGCACATTTGTTTTATAAATTATTAATTTAAAATGCTCAATTTATCTTCATAATAAAATAACATTTGACTGATACACAAATAAATATTATATATAGTTATTTATTATAAGACTGTGGAATGACGATATTAGTCACGCAAAAAAAAAGTTCGCTCTTCGAGCTTACGGGTAATTTTCTTAAGTGACATATTATAAATAATTATTTATTATATGACTGTGGAATGACGATATTAGTCACGAAAAAAAAAGTTCGCTCTTCGAGCTCACGAGTAATTTTCTTAAGTGACTAATAAGTAATTCCACATGACTGTAATATATAACATTTGTCTCTTAAAACAAATATCAATTTATAGTTAAACAGTAACCCAATAATTCCAGGGCTTTTTTTAAATCAGGTTTTTATTTTTTTGTGGATATTTACGATTCCGAATTAAAATGAACAATTATCAATAATACAGGTGTAGAATAAAATAATAGTATATTGTACACTATACTTTGTTCGCGAAAATTAAAATCAAAATCAAAATTAAAATCGAAATTAAAGTTGTATTTAAAATTACAATTGAAAAAAAATTAAAATCAATATTAAACGGGGTAAACAAAATATTATCATGAATCGTGTTCTGTGAATTAAAGCGCGAATTCGCATGTTTAATAACCATATTAAACACGCAAATGCGTGTGTAAGAAATTGAGTGTTAAATGTACCCTATTAATACTGCCCATAGAATTAAATAATGCGCACATTATAACATTTTCGTGAACAATTTTTTTTTTTAATTTTTGATTTTTGATTTTTTGTGGATATTTACGATTCCGAATTAAAATGAACAATTATCAATAATACAGGTGTAGAATAAAATAAACTATTTGTAATGGTAACCCCAAATATGCTACTTTGGTAATGTTGATAGTTGATAACTATGAATAATGATGCTGAAATGGTTTTATATGATAGTGCACAGTTATATATTTCATATTATTATCAACACATGATGCATACCAATTGATCACGCACTGTAAACGAGCTGCACCATAGATATATTTATAAATTATGCTTAGCCGTCAAGATAATATAAAGTTGTAATTCATAACTAGGTAATTACTTAATTACTCAGTGGATAAGTAGGGTAATTGTTGCAAAGATCAAAGGAGAGCATCGTTAATAGTGGATTAAATTGACTTCCGTAATTGTACATTTAATAGATAATAATCATCAACTCAGAACTGTAAATCATTTTTGGCTTATTTCCAAATAGAATTATTATAAAGTAAAAGGTAGCTATTAAGAGTTTTCGGTGGCAAGTAAAACATGTATGTTTGAGAATTTTCACAAATTTGCCTGATGAAGCCACTGTGTGGCGAAACATTTGTCGCAGTGTTCGACATTAAAATTTGTGAAAATTCTCAAACACACGTGTTTTACTTACCACATAGATTATGTAATTTCACCAAGTAACAGCCTCGTCAATCCAATAAGAGTTTTCTGAAATATTAATTTGATGCAAAGGAGAGTATATTTAAATGTATTTAGTTGTATTTATTTATTTAATTTATCCCTTTGCGAACGAATGCCGCCATATTAGGTACATTATAAATTCAGTTACCGGCGCATCCACCACTAGCTCAATGCACAAAAAAGCTCATTTTAGTTGCCTGTAAAGCAATGGTTGCGACTATTATAAACTAGCTCGTTAGCTAAGGGTTAACTATGCACTTTTTCTCGGTGTAGTAATGAAGCAATTAATTTGTTAAAATTCCGTCGATCTACTGATCATTGTTCTACAAAAATGCGCTCTTTCGTTAAGGGTTAACATGATTACATTCGATACATTTTGACCGCATTATTATCTGTTACACTGCACTTGCAACTTTCCTCTGTAATAAACTTGATCGGTCCTTGATATCTGCAATTATACACTCCCTTCAAGCTTCCTCTTCTTGATACATGTACTATATTGCTTTTGTTCTATTTTAAAATGTTCTTCAGGCATTCGTAAAACAATTATTGTAATAATCATATAAAGAATGGTGACGTGTCATCATGTAACTTTCCACGATTTCATGGTATTTAGGAATTATGCAGCTTTAATAAAATCATTAATGGAAAGAATATGTATAAGTTTTCACTCCAGACAGACATTGGCATTTAACAGTAATAATTAGGCATTTAAAACCAATTTACATACAATAATGAATTTTAGAAAAAAGAAACGGATTAGATTTTAAAGGTGTCCAATTTTTTAGTCATAATTGTACATCGAGCGTTTTTCAGGGTCGGATAATACTACGTTTGTAACGAAAGGTGAAAATGTCAAATTATACTTAAAATTCTAATCATCTTTATCGAATTCGAATTCGATTTTGAAAAACTTATTCTTAAAATTGTCAATTTATGCATTCTCTACAATTATTTTTAACATAAATTTGTTCAACATTACCGTTTTTTACTTTGTCCGTTACGATGTATTTTGATTGTGAAAATAAAAAACAAAATTAACGGGAATATCCGTTTTAGAGTTCCTAGATGCCGTTTCAACAATTTCTGGAAAAAAAATGTTTGCTCGAATGTATGTCTTTGTGTCTGTCTGTCTGCGCTCACAACTGTATCTCAAAAACTAATACAACAATTATTATCAAACTTATTTGATAATCCGAGGAATTAAAAAGCTTTTGATAAAATTTCGTACGCCGCAAGTGGTGGAAAATATTACGAAAACATTCAAATATATATTGAATACAACTAAGAAATGAACATCTTTTGTTTAAAAACATTTTTTTTCTACGTCCGTTAAAAAATGTACAGTTTTTTTCATTCATTTGCGTTCATAAAATATGTGTTTTCTGAAGCCTTCCGGAAGCATCAAAAAAAGTGCCATAACGGTTCATTTTTTCACCCTTTTGCGTGAAAAAATGAACCGTTACCATTAAAAAATAGTTTATTTTATTCTACACCTGTATTATTGATAATTGTTCATTTTAATTCGGAATCGCAAATATCCACAAAAAATAAAAAATCAAAAATTAAAAAAAAAATTTGTTCACGAAAATGTTATAATGTGCGCATTATTTAATTCTATGGGCAGTATTAATAGGGTACATTTAACACTCAATTTTTTACACACCCATTTGCGTGTTTAATATGGTTATTAAACATGCGAATTCGCGCTTTAATTCACAGAACACGATTTATGATAATATTTTGTTTACCCCGTTTAATATTGATTTTAATTTTTTTTCAATTGTAATTTTAATTATAACTTTAATTTCGATTTTAATTTTGATTTTGATTTTAATTTTCGAGAACAAAGTATAGTGTACAACTCGCATATAATGGCTTTTAATCACGAGAACGATATTTGCGGAACGAGCTGTAGGCGAGTGGAGCAAATCATTATATGCTCGTTGTACAATATACTATTATTTTATTCTACACCTGTATTATTGATAATTGTTCATTTTAATTCGGAATCGTAAATATCCACAAAAAAATAAAAACCTGATTTAAAAAAAGCCCTGGAATTATTGGGTTACTGTTTAACTATAAATTGATATTTGTTTTAGGAGTAAAATGTACAGTTTTTTTCATTCATTTGCGTTCATAAAATATGTGTTTTCTGAAGCCTTCCGGAAGCATGAAAAAAAGTGCCATAACGGTTCATTTTTTCACCCTTTTGCGTGAAAAAAAGTGTCGTAGCGGTTCATTTTTTAACGCAACTAAAAAATCGTTTGCGCAAAGTGTGTCATGAACGCTTCGCAACACGCCGCGAGTTCTGTCGATAAATGTCAAACATTCGTTTCCGATCAAGTAAACTTGACGATTATTATTATTTTCTTCACTTAAAAGTATTATTACTCATAAAAATTAATTAAGGTTTTATCGAATTTATTTAAAGTTACGGACGTAGAAAAAAATTTGTATGAAACTCGAGAGTGAAGCAACTTTTTTTCACTTGTAGGAAATTGCCGCTCTCGCCTGCGGCTCGTGCGGCAATCTTTCCTACTCGTGAAGAAAAGTATTACTTTACTCATTTGTTGCATAAGTAACTATTATAAAATCATTTTTATTCGAGAAAAAAATTATAATTATGATTTTTTGTTTTCATTTTTGATTTATAATTATGAAACGATAATAGTTATTGCAAATTTACTTGAATAATTGTAGAGAATGCCAAATGAACAACTTATAGAGAATAAGTTTTTTTCGAAATCTCTTTGGTTTTTGAGTAAACTGATTAGTATTTGAAGTCAAATTGATCATTTTCATCTTTCATAATTTTGACGTTTCAAACGTCAGTTTCATCTGTGTCTACAAAACGCTCGATGTACATTTAAAATATGGTTTAAATTGAAAATAAACCATGAAAGTGTAAATATAAATAACTATTATACCATCAAATCGGAGAAAGCAACATGATAGCCACATCACATTTTTTTTGATAATTACGATAAATAAAAGTCATGAAGTAAGTTAATTCCTTTACCACTTCTTCGCCAAATTTCTCGACCCTCAAATAAACGAACTATCTGTATCTTGTGACTCTTGTGGTGTGGAATGGTATAATTGAAATACAACGGTTATTCCTTACGTTTTCCAATTGAAAGGCAGACATATCTCGAGTTTGTTAAGAATACTTATAATAAACGCCGCAAAATGCGAGCTATCAGAGGCCTGGTGAAAAAAAGTGAAGAGTGCCCAATCATCTAATTTTGTTGATATCCGAGTAGATATTACCATTGTAAGAGTTAGGCAAATCATCTGGATAGAGTCTGTGCAAAGTAACTTCGATTTATTATAAGAGCTATAATAAAGTTTGTATTTCATGTCTAATATGGATAATTGCTGTATTGGATGACACACATGGCAGTTGAATTGAAGCACCAACAGAACGACCTGCTCGGAAAACCATGACTTTGCACTTTATCCGAGACGCTAAGCATAAAAATCCATATTAAGGCAATACTGCTATTTTCAATTTTAATTTAAAACAAAATATTTTTCCTTACATTCTGTCCAAACAGACCCACTAAAAATTTCCAATTCGAAATAAATAGATTTACAAGAAATCCCGAAACACAAACGCAAATAATTAATTTTAATTACGTTAGCATTAAGAGCGTTTTAAAAATTGGAAATGTAAGGGGTGTTCAAATTTGAGGTTGCTTTTTCAATTTGTAACAAAACGCTCAAATTACGTACTACATTGTATGAAATTTATATTTTGAATTAAAGTACAAATATGGCGGTTACCAAAAAAATAAATATCGGACAAGTGACCTCCTCTTGACTTTTGGCAGGATATCATTCTTTTTGAAAAATTCGCTACAACTTTTTCGCACAACTGCGGCGATATTTCACCAATTGTCGTAGTAATGTTATCCTTAAGGTGTTGTATGGTTTGGGGATTAGTAGCGTAGAATCTTTCCTTTAAGAAACCCCACAGAAAAAAATCCAAAGGAGTCAAATCACAGGACCTAGGAGGCCAGTATGTTTCCTCTCCGTGAAATTATTCGGTCTTGAAATTGTTCCCTCAAAAGATTAAGTGTTTCATTGGCTGTATGTGGTGTGGCTCCGTCTTGTTGAAACCACATATGCTGGATATCTATCCCATGTAATTCTTCCCATAAAAAATTCTCAAGCATCGATCTATACCGCTCTCCTGTTACGGTTACTGAAATGCCGGCTTCATTTTCGAAAAAATATGGGCCAATAACACCTCTAGTCTAAAAAGCACACCAAACAGTAACTGTAACTCGCTGGGGGTGCATCGGCTTCTCCACTACCATTCGTGGATTTTCCTCACCCCATATTCGGCAGTTTTGTTTGTTGACAAATCCTCCGAGATGAAAATGCGCTTCATCACTGAACATAATGTTGTTAAAAAAATTTCCATTTTCTTCCTTTTTTTGTAAGGCCAAATTAACAAAGTTACGCCGTGCTTCGTGATCAAGTGGCTTTAGCTCCTGCGTTAACTGTATTTTGTAGGCATTTAAATAAAGATCTTTGGTTAAAATGTTATGCACAGTCGTATTTTTGAGGTGCAGTTGCTGTGCTCGATGGCGAATTGATGTTCTTGGAGCTTCGGCAACGCTTTGCCTTACAGCATCAATATTTTCAGGACAGCGACCACTACGGAGGTAAACGCGCTTTCTTGCATCCTGTACGGTTCCAATTTCCTCAATTTTTTTTATTAACTTCGCAACAGCTGTTTTTGATGGAGCATTATTTCTACCAAATTCCGTATGGCTTTTTCTAACCGTTTCTGCAACACTTTCTCCATATTTATAATAAGTTTTCACTAAAACACACGTTTTTCAACCGTATATCGCTCCATACTTAAACACCGCAATAGTTTTACAACACAAATGTCAACTGTCAAGCGACAAATAAATAGAAGCAATGCCAGTGGCTGATCATTCAAAAAGCAACCTCAAATTTGAACACCCTTTACATCTATGAGTTTTACTGTATGTGACTTCCCCTGCGGTCTTCAAATGTAAATTTTGAGACAGTGTTTCTCAACCTCCTTGGACCAAACGCCCACTTTGTCAAGACCACTCCTTAATTCATCCACTTTAATTTTTAACATCTTAAAATTACATGGCAATCACTAAAATAATGAAGGTTACGTTAAGGTTAGTTGCTAGTCAGAAATAAACAAAGAAATTTAAAAGGAGCAAAAGAAAAATACCATTCATGCTTATAATTTTAACCTAACATATAAATAATAAGATACTTGAAATTTACACGAACCTTGAGGTTGGTGGTCTTTGCAAAGGTAAATAATATTTGGTTCTAATTTCGAAAGATATAATCTTCTAGCTTTGCTTCGTCGACGCTTGGTTAATATAACTGAAGCCTCTTTTAATTAAATATGAAATTGGAAATGCCATAATTGAAACTTCCACACCCACAGCGGCTGAAATGTGTTATGAATTTTGAGCCAAAATTTGCCAAATCATTATTTTCAAATAAAAGTTTTGCTTCAACATGCACCTGCAAATCTTTTAACAGTTCTTGGATATATCAAGGTACATTTGCAGGATCAGTAATATATCAATTAATGTGACGCTGTCAAATTATTATCAAATATCAATTTGTGTTTGAAATTATTTGAATAAAGACATTTATTATTATTATTATTATTATTAATAACCCAATCAGGAATATAAATATCTTCAACTCCTTTAACCGTTTTATATTTCTTGAATGAGCCATCGCCGAAGGTCAAACTGAATTCGCCCATGCAAAATGATCGTCACTCACCAAAGCGGATCGTTAGATAATCGCCCAAATTAAATGTCGATCGCTCACCAGGGGGCGATATCAAACACTTTGAGAAACACTGCTTTAAGGCAACGAAAACTTTCAGTGAATTCTCGTTCGTGTATATAACTATATAACTATAAATCATTCTTATTTAATCACATCACTTGTATTTGTAGATTCACGTCAAATTTTCGTTGGTATAAATTCTTTATTAAATGCATCTTCGTCAACCAGTTGAAGGTTTCCATTTTTTGATAACAACTTCTACTTAATGTTTTTATATTCCAGTATTTATATCGGTATTTTCCAGTTGTTATGTATTGAGGTTAAGAAACCAATATCGTTTGTGATTTAACCGTATTTATCTTTACTACAAAATTTATAGAGGTACTGGATAATAGACTTCATAAATCAAAACGGAAAATTAACTTTTACCCCGATAGCCACATGTGAATGATATAAAAATGAAACTTTACAGGGTGCTTTAACGCTGTGGGAACGATCAACCACAGGGTTATTAATCAAAATATCAAAACATGTTCTATAAAAAAGTTGTGTACAATAACCTAACAATAATAAACCTAACAGTTTCCATGTTATTCAGATGTTATAATGATACAAAAATGAGATAAAGAGATAAATCTCGAAACGCGTCTGCAGATGGCTTTTTACTTAATTTTTACATATTTTAGGGTCCAGTTTTATAGTTTAAAGTTTTCAAATTTAATTTAGTTTAATTTTCAAGTTAGTCCTGTGGGTAGAAATAAACGACCTTAAACCAATGTTATTTCGCCAGTAGTACTAGTAATAATATGCAAATTTCTTTTGTATCATTCAATATCCGGCGTGGCACTAGCCAGGGAAGTAGTTGTTTCAATAAATTATTTTTTTATACTCTTAGTAAGACTTAATTTTACTTACAGAGTTACGAATAGCTTGAATATTCATATATTCAGGCTACATTTCGTTTTATTGAATTTGTTTGGTGCTTTCTGCAGCAAGTAGGGTTGTTTCTAATTTGTTTACAAAAATGTATAATATTTTATTTCTCTTAATGATGGAGTTAATAAGCTCTAATTCGGTGTGTAATTGGGATGGGCGAAATAACTCTTTGTCGTGAGTCGACTCGTGGAGAAGTGTCGACTGAAATGAGTAGACTTACGAGTCGACTCTAGACTCTTCTTTGGAAGAACTAAAACTTCTGTCTGGAAAGTAATGGTGAGTAAAAAAAGGTCCTCACTTTCAAAAATGTATATTTAACCTGCTGTTAACCTTGTTTACTTGCAAAGAGTCGACTCATTCTTAAAAGAGTCGACTCTCTTTCCCTTACAACGTTGAAGAGTAAAAAAAGAAAAGGTCCTCACCTACAAAAATGTATATTTTAACAAGCTAAGAAAATCTTTTACAAACATTTATGACTCATTTTGAGTCGCTGACTTCAACACGACACTTCACTAGTCGACTCATTCCAATGAGTCGATTCAATCATGAGTTACCCTTCTCTAAGTATGTAGTTTTATTTATAGTTGGTCTTCAATAAAAAAAATTCATCTGACACATAATTCACTATATCATACAGGGTGATCTATATTCGCAATTGCACAATTTCCTCATTTTTCAAATAGCATGATTGCAACTCATTATTATATATAACTTGTTTAATCATATTCTTAACATTGATTATGAATCCCGTGGTTGAACGTTCCCAAGGCGTTGAAACACCCTGTGTAATACTTCACATTTACGTAACTAACTAATTCCCTTCACATAAAGCTAAAATGTAAGCAAGTTTATTTATGCGTTTTCAGCCAGTAATTTTATCATGGAAAATTAATGAAGATCTGAGCGACTTGAATGTGGGTTTTGCTCGACTGAATAAATACGGGCGTGTATAAGGAAATAAACCGAAACTAACGAAGGAATTGTGAGGTAATTAAGTGTCATCCACTTGCTTTAGAAGATACACTAAACGAGGAAAGATAATATTACTATTCATATGGCTTCAAATAGAGCAGCACTTGTAACGAGTGAAACGTTATTGATTTATATTAAAATGCAGCGGAGAGCATGTGCATATTAAATGGTGTATAAAATATGTGCATCAGATATGCATTCGAGATGGCAGTGTATTCATTAAATCAAGTTCTTTACGACTTGTTGCAAATCGTGCTGAAGATGGAGATGTAAATTGTAATTTAAGTTGAATTTATAATATGGCTTGATATATGAAAGGGGCAAAACATGGAAATAAATAAAAAGTTTGATTCAAAAATACAAAATGTTTCATAGTTCGTATTTGCAGCTGGAATAATTTTTGCAATCAACAATTTACAAGTTACGGAATTTTGTTATCTACACTTCTGCAGTACATGTTTTCATCGGTGACGCAGCAATAGGTATTGTTTAGATTTTTCGATTCGCTATACAATATATTTTTTTTATCGTGGGCCATAGGAACTCAAGGTATAATTTTTAATATGTAAAATCCTATGGCCCACTATAAAAAAACATACTGTATATAATCCTTCTGTTGTCACTAGGTAGTATGAATTGGGACTTTTTTTCTTAATGCAAGTGGACTTATTGGTACATAGACATAAATTAGTTATTTTTTTTAACTGGAAACACCTCAGAATTAGTGCCAGAAACCAACTTAACACCTGAATTTCTAAAGAAAATGTATTTATTGACAAAGAGTCTTTAATATTTCATTATACAAACTGTATATCATTGGAAATCTTATTAAAAATTCCATGCATTGGTGGCAACATATATAGGGCGTTCCATTCAAAAAAGAAATAGTTATCCATTGTTTTGCGTATATTGACACCCTTTATAGCAGTATGAACAAAAATAACCAATGAGGTGTATTATTCTTCCCTTCTTTGTACATACGTACAAGACCAAAGCCTATGTATATTATTCTTCACGATGTTGAAAATTCTCTAGTGTAGAAAAAGTGACGCTATCTTTACCATGAACGCTTCTGCAATTTTTTCAATGATTACACGTTTTTCCCACAAAATTGCCCATTACTAACCAACTGTTTTTATAATAGATCCATAATATCTTGTACTATTTTGATCAGCATCTCGAGTGTGTTAAAAATAAAGTTAAAATATTGGGTATAAACACACACAAATTTTTAAAATATGTAGAATGGGTGTGGGTATCAGTTTATGAAAAATAGAATTCAATATTTCAAATAGCAAATGAGTTATGGGACTATTACAGGTCCTTGGGTCATCCGGTATATATCATTTATCATTAAGGAAATGCAGACATTACACAACATTTGAAGACAAATTACGGGCACAAGGATGGGAAGTGCATGCCGCGTTAACTAATTCAAGGCTCTAGTCAACGTAATTCCGCACGACATTCTGGAAATGTAAAAAATGCAAACAGAGAAGATTAACGAGTGATTATGTGGTTTATGATAATTGAAGGTAGTTAGCCTCCACAAATTGTGTCTGATTGTATAGTTGTGTCCGTTTAATGTATGTAATCATATCGCGTATCCACTATGTGACATAATAGAATAGAAATCCATTAATAATGTGTCTTTTGTGTCTGGAGCTATGTTATGTGTGTGTGCTTACAGTGTGATTATTAAGAATGTGAATCAAAACATATTATTTAATGACATTCTAATGGTGTTAGAGTTTATGCTGGCAATAATAATTTAAATAGTAATATATGAACATTTATAATCACGGAAAGGGAATTGAAGAGCTTAAATCGAATTATTTTCATATAAACAAAATCTTGTAATTATTTATTTTTTTAAAGCAAGGGCACTTATGCACAAAAATAAGTAGATGCTTTTACTACGAATTTATTAGTAATTATATGCAAAAAAGTTAGTACATATTTATTAGTACTTGTTTATCCAGCATGTGCTAGTATAAAGCATTTAGGTAATTCCACATCAACTCAACACAAGGTCTAATCCTCACCATCTCAGATTTTCTTGGAATTTGGCATAGATGTACCATTGGTACGGAAAAAAAAATTACTGAGATATGTCAACTCGTTTTTGAATTACATGTGAAGTACATACTCATAAACGGGCCAAAAACAGAAAACATTTTTTAAAAGCTCTATAAATTTACCTAATTGAGCTAAAGACCTGGGATAGGTGTCTATGATTTACAACAATACTAACTATTTATAGAAGGAATTTGAAAATTTTAAAATATGTAATTTTTGAAAAAAAATGAATTAAAATTTAAAATTAGATTTTGAGATTTTTTTTCTTATTTTAACCTATATATTGTTGTACATTATTGGAACGGCTGTAGAATGAAACCTATCCCAGTTCTCTAGTTCAGTTAGGTAAGTTTCCGCAGCAATTCAAGAAAATGGTGTTTTCAGTTTTTGGCCCGTTTATGCGAACTTTAAAGCTCTGTAATTCAAAAATGAATTCTGAGATGGCGAGAATGAAAATGGTCGTTTTCTGTGTTGAAGCAGAATTTTTTAGTAAAAGCTTACATCAAAATGCATAAAAACAAGCATTTACTTATAAATCATAGTAAATACTAGCATTTTTTTCAAGCTGAAATTTGATTGGCTTGACTTGCCATCAAAAATATTTAAAGAAATGAGTTCAAATAGTAACTTTTGATTTTTTTTTAATTTGTCCGTGTCTTCGAATGTTACGCATTTAAAAATAATATTTAAACAAAGCGGAAGAAAAATCGTCCTCCAATTGTTATCTAAAATTGTTAATAGAACTATGAAGAACATTTGTGGCCATCAAAATTATTTAAAAATGAGGCCAAACAGTAACTTTTCATTTTTTTTTATTTGGCCATGTCTTCGAATGTTACGCATTTAAAAATAATATTTAAACAAAGCGGAAGAAAAATGGTCCTCCAATTGTTATCTAATATTGTTAATAGAACTATGAAGAACATTTGTGACCATTAAAATTATTTTTAAATGAGGTCAAACAATAATTTTTTATTGTTTTAATTTGATCACATCTTCAAATGTTACACATTTCAGAAAAAAAAACTATTTAAACAAAGTGCAAGAAAAATGATCCTCCAATTGTTATCTAAAATTATTAATTGAACTATGAAGAACATTTGTGGCCATAAAAATGATTTTAAAATGAGGCCAAACAGTAACTTTATTTTTTTTTAATTTGACCATATCTTCGAATGTTACGCATTTAAAAATAATATTTAAACAAAGTGGAAGAAAAATGGTCCTCCAATTGTTATCTAAAATTGTTAATAGAACTATGATGAACATTTGTGGCCAAGTAAGATATGTTTGTTACTGAATATCACAACATGGCTCTTTCCGGAAGCAAATTGCACCAATAAATGTACAAGCTACCTCCAATTCTCAAAAACGATTTACTAGCGTTGATGCATCATGGTCAGGGTCCGTTCATGATAGCAGAAACTTATAAAAATCTTCAATATTCACAATTTTATCAAGATTTGACAGACATATTATTGGCTACTCAGGTTACGCTATTGCTCCATGGTTAATGACACCTTACAGGAATCCACAAACTCCTTTTGAAAATTACTTCAATTAACAATATGCAAGAAATACAGTATGCATTGAAAAATGTTTTATTTAAGTCAAAAAACTGTTCCCCATATTAATGAATGAAATTCGAGCATCCTTAGGTAAAATTTGGAGAGTAATAATTTCTTGTTTTGTTCTACGCAATGTTGTTAAATATCTCAACGGTGATGACAACTTTTCCGATGTTCCCAACGATGATGAAGCATATGAAGAAAACGAGGAAAATGAAAATTATTTAAGAATTCGGCGAATAAATGAATTGGCTCGAATTCTTTATGCACTGAGATGCACTTGCGGTTTTAGATTAATTAAAAAAATGGTGATGCGGCCATCATGTTACTTTCTCCGACTTGATGGTATTATTTATATTTACTCTTTCGTGGTTTATTTTTAATTTAAATCATATTTAAAATGTAAACCTAACGTTTTGTGGACTCGAATAAAACTGACGTCAAGATTATGAAATATGGAAAAATTATACTGCAAATTTAAAAACTGAGTTTACTTAAAAACTAAAGAGATTTCGAAAAAACTTATTGTTTATAAGTTGTTCGTATTGGCATTCTCTACAATTATTATTAGAATAAAGAGTCCCCCCGGATAAGGTGGGTAAAATGCCCCCAGATTCAGAATTCCTAATTAACCAAATAATGTTGTATCTTGAGGTAATAATTATCGACGGACATGGTTTATATGGTCCCCACCCCTCCCCTCACCCCACTGGGGTCAAAGAGGGTTATTTTTTGTATTAATTTTTTTATCTGACCGCGTGTTTAATTCAAAATTTTGAAAAAAATCATCAAGGTAGGTTACCAAGAGACCTCAATAGATTTATTTTCAAAGTCATCCAAGTTCATTTGGTTTCTCAAAAAAATTACAAAAACAAATTTTTAATTTTTTGAGGCAGATATCGTTGAGGTGCACCCCGTTTTTTTTTACTATTTTATAAAAGTCGATAAATTTTACCTCTTACACATTCTGAGTGGTGCGTCATCTCTAAAAATCTAATTTTCCTCAGTTCTTTTTCGATTTTTTCAATTTTACAAGTAAGGGTTGAGGTTAAGCAAAAAAACTAATTTAAACTTTTTTGTAGCATTTTGTAAGACAAACATTTTGGTTTTTTTCATTTTTTTCCTACTTGATTTTTCAACTATTGTCAATATTTACCAATTATAAGCGCACAGGTGGATATTTAGCAGAAAAAACTTATAAGACATGTTTTGTAGCATTTTTCAAAACGAAAATTTTAGTTTTATATTTTCAGCCTTAATACAAAAATAAATATGTGTAAATCTATTTATAAGTTTCTAAAAATTACATAGTTACTAATGTAGAAACATGTTTTTCTTCATTTGTGATTATAGTAAAATGAATTATAATAATATATAATATATATGTAATCTACATTTTTAATCAACAAAAATTGAAAAATCAAGTAGGAAAAAAAATTAAATTGGTTTTAACTTTTTTACTATTAAAGACAGAGAAAAAATTTAAAAACCAACATTTTTCTGTTGCAAAATGCTACAAAAAAGTAGTTGTTAGTGTTTTAGCTAAACCTCATCCCTTACCTGTAAAATTGAAAAAATCGAAAAAAATTGCGGAAAATTGGATTTTCAGGGATGACGCACCACCCGAAATGTATTAAAAGTTCCTGTCAGTGGTAACATTAATCAACTTTTATGAAATAGTGAAAAAAAACGGCGTGCACCTCAACGATTTCAACCTCAAAAAATGAGAAATTTGTTTTTTTAATTTGTTTAAGACACCAAATGACCTTGGATGACCTTGAAAAAAATTCTATTGATAGGTATCTTGATAACCTACCTTGATGATTTTTTTTCAGAATTTTGCATTTAACACATTGTCGGATAAAAATTAAAACAAAAAATAACGCTTTTTGATCCCAGAGGGGCGAGGGGACCATATAAAGTATGTCCGTGGATGTATTTTTAACTTTGTTATTAATATAATATTTATTTAACTTTTTAATATTATTACTAGTCAGCTTTGAACCGTTTTAATATGTATTGTATCTTTTTAATACTCAGTGTTTAACTTATTGCGTTTTATTATACTTTTATCTTTGTTTTATTTATACAGCACCACACTTTTTAAATGTAATTATTTTATTGAGCATTAGATACTAATTTATTTATTTTAATTTATTTATGACTTATTACATGTACATTTGACCTGTGTAAAACATTTTTGTTAAAACACCAATAAATGATGATTATGATTATGATTAATTATTACCTAAGATACAACATTATTGGATTAATTAGGAATTCCGAATCTGGGGGCATTTTGCTTATCTTAATCGGGGGGACCCTTTGCCGTAACTACTATTATCGTTTTATAATTATAAACCAAAACTGAAAAAAATAAATAATATTTTTTCTCAAATAACAATGATTTTATGAAAAAATATATTTTGTTCACGAAAATGTTATAATGTGCGCATTATTTAATTGTATGGGCAACATTAATGGGGTACATTTAACACTCAATTTCATTAAACACGCATTTGCTTGTTTAATATGCTTATTAAACACGCTAATTCGCGCGTTTATTCACAGAACGCGATTTATGATAATATTTTGTTTGCCCTATTTAATACTGAATTTAACTTTGATTTTAATTTTTTTTTAATTGTAATTGTAATTACAACTTTAATTTTGATTTTGATTTTAATTTTGATTCTAATTGTAATTTTACATTAAATTTTGATCTTGTTTTTAATTTTCGTGATCAAAGTATAGTGTACAACTCGCATATAATGGCTATTAATTACTCGAACGATTTGATGTTCCGCAAACATCGTTCTCGTGATTAATAGCTATCATTATATGCTCGTTGTACAATATACTATTAACCAAAGATGTTCATATTTTTGTTGTCTTCAATATCTATTTAAATGCTTTTGTGATATTTTTCATATTTACAAAAATATTGTAAAAAAACAAAAAAAAACAGTAAAGGTAAACATCTACTTCCGGTCTACAAAATTTTACCAAAAGCTTTTCAGTTCTTTGGATTATCAAATAAGACTTATGTTCAAAGTTTCACATCAATTGCTCTATTAGTTTTTGAGATACAGTGCGCACAGACACACACACAGACACATTTTTTTTCCAGAAATTGTTAAAAATGCTTCTAGGGACGGATATTTCCGTAAATTTTTTTTGTTTTAATTTTCACGATCACAATACTTTCTCGTACTTTGCAACGGAGAAAGTAAACATATATAGATAGAAGATTATTTATATGTAGTATTTTAATTTAATTTAATTTAATTTATGACATTAAACATTGATTAAATTTGAATAAGCTTTTAAAGTTTAATTACTTCGTTCTATTTGTTGTTGCTGCATTCTTATTCATTTAAGTTGTTTCAATAAAACAAGTCTTTGTAGTTCGCTGTTCGTTAAATTTCTCGTCTCTTCTTTGTATTCTTTTCTTAGGAGAGGGTGGACGAAAATCTAATCTAATTTGTATTTCTTTATGTGTAACTCGTGTACTATCGTCGGTTAACCCAGCAGAAGATGCTCCTATTGGAAATAGTTCACAAGATCATGCCTTATTAGTTCTGATATTTTAAATATCTTCCGGTTCCGTTCCTGTCCATTTTTTTTCTTTAGCTCCGTCTTTATGTTATTATTTTTTTAAATTTTGTTTTCCGTCATCTCCTCGCTCAATTCATATACACATACTCTAATTATCACAGCAAGCAGAGGCCTATATGATCAGGGCTTTGGCTCGGCCCGGAAAGAAGGGCCGGGCCGTATTTTTCAAACTCCGTGCCGGGCCGCGCCGGGCCGGGCTTTCCGATTGATAACTCAGACCGGGACGGGCCTGGCTTTCCGATTGATAATTTAGACCGGGCTGGGCCAGGCTTAGATAAATTTAATTTGATTATAGTTTGGAAGGTAACAACTAAGTGCACTGAAAAATAAATTGGGTTATCTTTAATAACATAAATTCAATGTATTTTAAGAATTTCAAGGAGTACATGGGTCCAGTAATTTTATTTATTTAATGCGATCTATTTCGAAATTGGGCCGGGCCGGGTCGGGGCCGCAGGACATTTTCGTTTCATCGGGCCGGGCCGGGCCAGGTTTTAAATTTTCACTATCGGGCCGGGCCGGGCTGGGCTTTCAAAAATCCGCTTCTGCAAGGCGCTGACAGCAAGAGCTTCTTTTTTCTTTATTTTTATGATTGGGGGTTGGGAGTTGTTAAGTATTATTGCGAATTCTTTTAGGAGAAGTTTCCAGTTAAAGGTATGTCTTGTTCATGTTCTGACTCCATTATTATCTGGCTAGTGAATGAATAAAAATTAGCTGATCTTTTAGGAAGTACGGAAAAATGTACCTTCTGATTCTTAGTCGAATTTACCGCTTAAATATTGCTTGCACTGCTTAAAGTTTAAGCCTTAAACACTCTCTGCTAGAGAATTATGACGAAAAATGCTTAACCTCACATGTACCTAGGCGTAAACGTCAAGTGTTCCATAGGCGACTTATAATTTATGTTTTATTTAGGAGAATTATTTACCGGAAAATTTGTAAGTATTTACTTAACAGTAGATGTAAAAGATTATGCATACAAATTTAAGTAAACACTTTTACTTACAGTATTTACTTTGAAGAATTTACTTTTACTGAATACTTTTACTATAAGTAAAAAGTTATTTTTATGCAAATGAGCCATTGAGTTTATGAAAAACTTCTATCAATGAAAAGTGTTTCGTTTTCAAGTCAGAAGCGAAGCTAAACTAATGAGAGGTGTATTTTGAAAAGCGTATATGAATGGGCCATTGACTTAACTTCCAATTTAGTTAGTTCCATTAAAATTCAAGTGAATATTCAAATTGTAGTCAAATCTAACAAGTGTTTCCCTCCGATTTTCATAAAATTTAGTGGATTTGTAGAGGGACCAAAATATTCGATACGTATGAACGCGTTCCTTGAAACTCATATTTTTGTTTTTTGGTAGCGTAACTTCGTAAATTACGAAATATAAAAAAAATATATATGTATTAACTACTTAGGGACTGTAAGAAGAAGTATTCATATTTATGGCTTGTATTTTTCGCAATAATAATATTCGTTCAAAATAATTCACAAATAATCTATCTTACGAAAATATTTTCATTGTCGCGAATACACCGATTATTTTTTGTAGCGAGTATGGCGGCACTTGTAAAGTGGAGTTTAATAACTGTTATATTTAGCTCGAAAATTATTTTTTCTTTAATAATATTAGTTGTAGAATTAGCCAAAAAGTACTCGCTGAAGTTTCATGTACCAATAAATTAAATATAGATGAAATAGTAGTCTGAACATGTGAATTTTCAATCTATTCTTAACTCTGCAAATTAAGTCTTACAAAAACTAAAAACAAATATCGTAATAAAATAACTACTTCCCCGGCTAATGCCTCGCCAGATATTGAATAATGCGAAAGATTTTAAATAATTATATATTCAGGCTACTTTTCGTCTTTTTTAAATGTATTTAATGCTTCTGCAGCAAGTAAGGTTTTAAATTGTATCATGTATCAATGTGGTATGCGATGAATATATGTGACTTTTTCGAAAGTTTTCTAACACACGTTTATAGGAAATGTCTTGATTATTTTTAACCAAGGAATCTGTCTTAAAAATGTTTCGCAGTATTAAAGAATCACCCTGTATACTACAATATCTTGTAATTATCAAATTAAGATATGTATATATTTAATCTTGTTGAATTATATTTTTTGCAAAGTTTTTACTGTTGGCAACGTATAAAGTACAGAAGCAAAAAGAAAAAAAAAATTAAATAATTTAATTACGGATTTCACTTTATAACCGTAATTATGAAATGCACATTCCAGCTTTTTGAAACATAAAATTGGGGTTCCGTGTAAATTTTGAAAAACAAGAGGAGGGCGCAAATAATTTCCATATTTTGATCTGCAGGGTGTCATAAATAGCGAGGTTACGCTCTCCCTAATTTCATCACTGCTTTGAAAGATTAATTTTAAAATACGAGCGTAATAAAACGGGAACATGACGGCTTCGGTTTGAAATACATTTCCCTGTCTGCGAGATGAGTTTTCACTGCTCTCCTAATGACTTATTTCAAAACCGATTACAGCAATTTACTGACTGAAAATGACTAATAGCCAGTCGCGTAACTTATATTTTAAGTTTAACTCCGCCTCAGTAAACGGTAGAAATTACGTTCCACGACTTCTCCATTTGTTAGTACTAAATTTATTGTAGAATGATCTTAATACTCTGGATCAAAAACAATGTAACACTTTTATGAATCGAATATCATTTAGGTCACATTTTTTAGAAATTACTGACTAAAGTTATACACTTTTTATTACTGAATATATGGAAGAAAACATCGTGAATCTCTGTTTAGAACGCATGTTGTTAGTTATTGATTTAACATTGGGTAATTGTATTTGTAATTGAATAGCCATCAAATTAAGATATGTTTTCCAAATCAAAATTTATAATTGTCCTATCTAAATACTAATGAAGTCGAAAAAGATAGTTGCGATGGTTGCGATGGTTACTGCGTGGGAATCCATTACTATTTATTAATTCAATTTACTAATGGAGTCATTGGGCATCCGTAAATGCGTTTCAAAATTCATCTCTTGTAAGTACAGTTTTACCTCTAACTCCAATACTCTATATTAGTGAAATAGACCGATGAAATGAAAACTGACTGATTACATTTTTCGATTGTGTTCTTTAACATTTTAGGTCAATAACTTTGAATTTGATCGACTTTGTAACTCTTTAAATAACCGAGCTCGAAAAGAGTGCGATATTAAAATTACAAGACCAAATAAGTAGCCAGAAAACTCTTTTTAATATGTGTCGAGCTGTAATCTAACATCACTGATTTGGAGGAAATTGCATCAGCTGTCAATTTCAGGACTTATCCTAATCACCAAACTACTTATTTAGTTAACTTCGTTAAAACTTCGTAACAGAATCAATACGAAACGAAACTCGCTTTCTCGGTTCCCCTGGAATTTCGTTAAGCTTTAAAGCGTATCGACGAGAAATGGGGCGGAAAGAAATATGAAACATCTTTTGCTAATTTAAATTTATGACAACGTTGAGGAATTTAGATTGATATTCTAAACACAAAGTAATTTCCCCAGCATTCCTGATTATATTGTTTACATTTACCGATTATCCTATATTTTTTTACATAAAGGGGATACCCGAGGCTATTTTTCACTTTACGTGCGAGAAGAAATTAGAAAAGACCCGTTTAATAAATTGCTCGTGCGGAACGTGGAAATTTCTAGAGATGATTAATGGAACGTGCATCATTGCCGTCCATCGAGTGAGAGAATGAAACTCGTCGCAATTACATGATGGTTATGTAATGTGGAAGGAAATCGTATGAATACCAGGCGGAAAATATAAATGGATTTTAAATGACTTTCCAATCACCAACATTTGATTACTTGCGCATATAAGGGAAAACAATTTTATGTATGAGATCTTCAAGGAGTTACACTCAGTTGCAAGGCAGAAATAAAACGATAAAAAAAAATTTAATTTTAAAATTGAAACTTTTCGAATTTAAAACTGCACATATTTACTATATATTTGCAATTATTTTTTATTCAAAACTACTGATTTTCACACTAGTTTTAATCGATTTCCGTCGGGCCATTCAAAAAAGTGTTTTGCAGTGTACACGACAATCAAGGACTGAATGATTTGAAATTAAAAATTCAAAAATAGTTTTAATAGTTTTTGAGTTATTGCAGTCTTCAATCGAAAGAATAAAAAAAAGTTTCAAAGGCAGCTTTTTGAGAATGAATTTTTGATTATTTACAAAAAAATATCGTATTTATTCGCTTATAAAATTTACAATATACGTATAAAGTAACAAATTAGTGCTAGTAAATTATGTTGAGAAAAGGCATTTCAAATTTTGGAACGATTAGTTAAGAGGTTCTCAAGAGTTATTTTTATCACCGTCTTTAAAAACATGGTTTCGAGAAAAACGTGTTCAGTATTTTAAAAAAACAATTTAAGCGTGATTAATATTAATAAAAAGGTGCGTGTTGATTCGAAAGATGCGGCCAACTTAAACATTATGGGTCATTCCATGCTATTTCAACAAAAGGTTGTGCTGCACCATTTTTATTTTGTTTTATATTTTGCACAGATATTTATACATGTATCTAGAGTACAAAACTAATTTTAGAAAAAAATAAAATGTTGCCGCGTGGCAGATATGTTCCCAGATGGAGCTTGAAACATGTACATTATTGCGATTACAAGCATTTGCGCAAAGTGGTATAACAATTTTTCGAATTGAGCAAATTTAAAAATTAGAAAATCTCCTAACGCAGATTAAAGTGGTGAATATTTTGGTTTAATTTTCTTTCATAATTTGATATGTTTTTCAAATTTATTGGCCCTCAAATTTACCATCAAGATTTGCATTTTTTTCATTATTCGATCCTGTTTTCGACTGGGAAGGGGGCAATATAATCAAACCAAATTCAGTTTGCAAGTAGAATGGTAACAATAGATTTTACCTGTGGCAAAAAATCTGAAGTGTTTTAAACCCTTCTAATTTTTTTTGCTGGTGAAATTAGACATTTTCAACAAAATCCGTATTTGTCTAAAGCTGTATCTCCAGTGGGGTACATAGTAAAAATCTGAAATTTATACTACCAATGATTCTATCCGGGAGCAACACCATTATAAAATTTGGTAGCTTTGTTTTGCCTAGTAACAAAAATATTTATGTTCAAATTTGTAACAATTTTTATGCAATCGGAGTAAAAATCGAACTTTAAATATTAGAAGCCGACACTAAAATGGAACTCACCAGTACTAGCAGTGATTATAATACACTTGTAAATATTATAATCACTGGTACTAGGCATTAAAATACCTACCAAGGGTTTCCGTACAACGATATGATTGGCGACTCATTAATGCGTCATAGTCCTGGTGATGAAATTTAAAAAGGTACCGTGGACCCTAAATATAGACGTATTATTATTCAAAATGATTAAAGAATAAAATTGAATAAAGCCGTAAAATTTATTAGACAATTGTTTTAAATTTGCGGCTGTCCGGAGTCAAGCTGCTGATTACGTTCTAGAATTTCTGTGATTGTTTAAACCATGCGCGCGATGCTAATCCAACCTTAAGAATTTACTGATCTTGCGTTAAACAAATATCAACATAACCTATAATTACATCTGCAAGTTCTACCACTGAAACGCTAGAACATCTTTAGATGAAAAACGTAAGTAATTACAATTTTAAATCTGAAAATAGAGTATTTTCGATTGCATAAAAAATACATTTACCTCAGCACTAAAGTGCCCTTTCATTAATATTATAGTTTAAATTAAATGCAATAGTAATAAAAGGATTAACAGAATTGTAATAAAATTATTAACACAGAAATTCTAGAACGTAATCAGCAGCTTGACTCCCAACAGCCGCAAATTTAAGACAATTGTCTAATGACTTTTATGGTTTTATTCAATTTGATTCTTTAATCATTTTGAATAATAATAATAAGTTTCTATTCAGGATCCATGGTACCTTTTTTTTAAATTTCATCACCAGGACGATGATTTGCATTAATGAGTCGCCAATCACCTCGTTGTACGGAAACCCTTGGTAAGTACTTTAATGCCTAGTACCAGAGATTATAATATTCACAAGTGTATTATAATCACTGCTAGTACTGGTGAGTTCCATTTTAGTATGGGCTTCTAATATTTAAAGTTCAATTTTTAATCCGATTGCATAAAAATTATTACAAATTTGAACTTAAATATTTTTATTACTAGGCAAAACAAAGTTACCAAATTTTGTAATGGTGTTGCTCCCGGATAGAAGCATTGGTAGTATAAATTTCAGATTTTTACTATGTACCCCACTGGAGATACAGCTTTAGAAAAATACGGATTTTCTTGAAAATGCCAATTTTCTCCAGCGAAAAAAAATTAGAAGGGTTTAAAACACTTTAGATTTTTTGCCTCAGATAAAATCTATTATTACCGTTGTACTTGGAAACTAATTTTGGTTTGAGTGTATTGCCCCCTTCTCAGTCCAAAGCAAGGCCGAAAAATGAAAAAAATGCAAATCTCAATGCTAAACTTTGACGGCCATTATATTTGAAAAAATAAAACAAATAATGAATGAAAATTACACTAAACTCTTCGGCACTTTAATCTGAGTTAAGAGTTTTTAAAATTTTTAAATTTGCACAATTGGAAAGAAAGTTATGCCACTTTGCGCAAACGCTTGCATTTACAAAAATGTACATGTTTCATGCTCCATCCGGGGACATTGCTGCCACATGGAAAGAATTTTTATTTTTCTTAAATTAGTTTTGAACTCCAGAAACATGTATAAATATCTGTGCAAAATATAAAAAAAAATTAAAATGGTGCAGCACAACCTTTTGTTGAAATAGCATGGAATGACCCTTATACTAAAAATTTTCACAAGTAATACCACAAGAGGCTAAATTTTGCTGGAAAAATATGAATTTACACAAAATGTTGGTTGTCTGTCAATGAATTTCTTAAGGCAGCCAACATTGAGTGAAAATTCGTTTTTTCTTGCAAAATTTAACCTCGATTGTGTATTTTGCATTATTATTTCATGAATAAATTACTGCATACAAACAGTGAAACTTATTTATTTTATTTATTACATATACAGGGTATTTCAGAGCTCTGGGAACGGTCAACCACGTGCTTATTTTTCAAAATTTCGAAAAATGTTTTATACAAAAGTTGTGTATAATAGCGAGCTGCACGCACCAAAAATATTTAAATTTATACAAGGGGTCTCATAACAAAGTTACAGACCAAACTTATGTTTTTTTTTAAATAGAACACCCTGTATTTTTTGTCATTTTTTAATTATATGGAGCAAATAAAGGTGAGTTACTTCAATACTCTCTATACCTATTGTTTGGCGTTTTCGAAATATTTAAAGATTTGTTGAAATGCATGGTCTGGGTGAAATTTTATTTTTGCGCAAGTGATTGACGTTGAACGATTAAAAACATTTTAATTATTTGCTCGAAGGTTCGAACTATAGATCCAACCATGATTTCATACAAAAAAATATACAGGGTGATAAAAAAATGCGGTACAAAAACCCAACTTATAAAGTTGAATAACTTCGTTTTTTCAAATGGCACACCCTGTATTTAGTAACGTATTCTCAAGTAGAATCCAATTATCTTTCAGATTATAATAATTATTCCTGATATGATAATCGCCGAATACAAGAAAACTATTGAGATTAGGAACAGGGAACCCTTATACAATCTGAAAGATAATTGGATTAATAATTGGAGTTAATTTTATATTGGGTGAAGTATATCTCCTGTAGCATCTTAGCTGCAACGTTCCAAAGGACCTTAGCCACACACTCTTTGTATTCACTGCCGTCAATTTTTCGCATATTGTAAGCCCACCACTTTAATATGGTACATAATTCTGATTGATTTGTATCTTCTGTTAATATGTATCCATTTGACCCACAAAATGTTGTAAACTGTTTCCAGATTGATCTCTTACTTTTAGTAGTATTGACTGGAACCGTTTTTTCTACTTCTGCATCTATCATCGGTAGATTTATCACCAAATAGATTCATGTTTTCTGTCACAGTCACAAATTTCTCGATTGTTTGATATAAAAGCATAAAATCGGAAAAACAAATAGGAAAAAACTTCATTCTACCATAAACTTTTAGCCAAAATAATACGTCAATTTTAACCAATCAGAAACGTCCATTTGTCCATTTGTTTAGGAATGAAATAATCAACAGTAATATAACGAGTGCCTATGATTTTGCCGGCAATTATTAGCGGCAGGATCACGATTTTCTAGAAGCAACAAGCAAGAGTGATCCAGACGCTAATAATTGCCTAGGAAAAATCAGTCACGAGTTAGATTCGGGAAGACAATTGGCCGAATAAAAAGTTCACACTTCATAATTTGAAAAGTTAAATTTAGTGACACCAAGTGTCAGACGTGTATTAATTTGCGGCACAATAATTGTAATAAAAATGAGCTTACCAAGATTTTGAGAAATGCCTATGAATACTATTACTTATGAAAGCACTAACACTTCACCCGAAAATACAAACAGATCGAATTCAGGAGCAAACTGCTTAAAAGTCCGGCAATAACTGATGTTTTATACGTTATATAAAATGAACCAACGCGTTGCTAGGCAATACCAACATGAGAGATTATCTGATTAGATACCACCCAGGGTTAATTGCCATGCATAACATAGAGCGTGGTCTGTTACGCATCGTAATTAGAATTTTATTGGATCATCTCATCAACGTTATTCGATTTTATTGGTTAATAAGTAAATGAGGGCAATTGTCAATGTGATTTTTGAAAAGTCGCTTTATTGAATTTTACAACTGCTTATAACTCCTTAATTACTAGTTCAATAATTAAATTTTGTACTTTAGAAAAAGCTTTATACTTGTTTCATTGATATTACCTATTATTATCAGAGTTTCTCGAACCGTTATTTTTTCGTTCCGGTTCAATTAAAAAATATATCGCTTCAGTTCCGGTTTTCGTTCCGCCAAATATTCCATTTTCTTTCGGTTTTTGATTCAGTTTTGATTGATTGATTTAGAATATTTGTTATTCTTTAATTTATAATAAATACTCCATATATACTGTATAATATAAATAATATTCACATACACAATGTCTACATCTAAATAATATAAAAGGTATATTTACAGTGAAAAATTGATGCCAATGTAGAATTTTTAAATTTATTTCCTTCTAATTAAAAAAAATAATTACCTCTTATTGAAATATCTTCCAAAATATTTTCATTGAAACTACTACTTTTGCTGATTTTAAATATTTTTTTTAAAGTAATAGTACATTGTGTAACAATAGTTTTATAAAAAATATCTTAATGTTGAAATTTAAATACCTTAATATTTATTAAATAATAAGTAATTATAAATAAGTAAAAATAATAAGTAAAGTAACTGCAGATTTATTGCTTCTTAATCAATGAGACGGGTGTGCCCGGTGATTCTTTGCAAGGTTCAATAAATTGGGTTCGAAATTGGTCAATTTTAATTTTAATTCACCTCGAAACTCCACATTTAAATTATTTCTGTACTTACTAGGGAACTAGCCCAAGTGTTCCTCTCCGATTTTAATGAAAATTGGTGGATTTATAGATGGGGTCAAAATATTCGATACGTATTTTTTTTGGCTCGCCTAAAAAACATGTTTAGGGGTGAATTCGCCCCTCGAAAATCAGCCATATTTTTGTTTTTTGGCTGTAACTTCTGAACAAATTTTGATTGCGTAATTTCGTTAATGTATAAAATTTCAGACCATCCACTGGTGTAAAAAAATGTGTGTATTGACTACTTCGGGACTATAAAAAAATATTGATATCTATGGCTTGTATTTCCTGCAATAATGATATTCGTTAAAAAACAATTCATACATAAAGACATAAAAATCACGATAACCAAAAATAGTTATATATTTTTTTCCAAACACGGAGTCCAAATATATATTCATACATTTCCTCTAAATAAAACCTTTCCACCAAAAGAGGTTTCATGTTCACTAGCGAAAATTGAGGTTTATAACTCCTTATATTTTTTTTCAATTCTTACATTTGTTTTTCCTTCGACCCTCAATCGACCCCCTCGATTCGACCCTCATTCGACCCCCTGGCTCAGATCGACCCCTACTTTTGTTGAATAGACCCCTGGGGGTCTATATAGACCACTTTGGCGACCTCTGGCCTAAACAAAAGACATTGAAACTGAGTCTTGTCAGGGTGACATTTAAATTTGTATTAAATTTCCGGTAATGGCAATGTAGGATGATTACCAACAAAACAAACGAATTACCGTTCGAACAATTTTCCGTCGAATAATATATTATCCAATACATTGACTGAACAAATTTACGGACACCCATCATTGTATTCGTTCTGAAGTATTAATCTGTTAACATACCATTGCAGAGGAAATATCGATAAGGCATGGCGAGGAGTTTATTGTGCCGGTTATTGTTTTAACCACAAATATAGCACTTATTATGATCAACCATTTTACATGAACATAATAAGAAGCGCTTTTCATTACGATCGGTACAGATAAATGAAAATGGGGAAAAATAAAACGACAATGGACATTGCTGTAATTTATTTAGCGTCACTTCCCCTTTAGTCCGATACCGTTCCCATCAAAATAAACTCTGCGAATAATGGAAAGCTTAATGGAAACCGTGGGGACAAAAATTACCGGATGAAATCATCGTTTTGTTTGAAACGCAAATGGAATTTTGCATTAACTCAAAATATTCCATACTCTCCAAATGATCCAATTTACATAAATACAATAACACATACAACTGTATAACTAATACGAGTATATAACAGTAGAATCAGTATACAGGGTGTCCCAGGGAGGAATCTGCCAAACTTCATGGGTGTATTTTAAGCAAAAAAAGTTATAAAATAAACGTGATGTAATTAAACGACAGTTTAGATAGATGATGCTAAGGATACAATCAGCCGTAATACAACGAGTGGTATGATTATTGCCGATGATATTTTGGTAGTTGAAACCGAGCTGCAGATTTAACGAACGTGCAGTTTTCAAGGATTTTGGGTATTACTGATAATATCGAGATTGGTCTGTAATTTTTAACATTACACTTAGCACCTGATTTATGAATAAATAATATAAGGCAGATTTCCATTTATTTCCAAATTTAACCGGTCCCAAATTAGTATTCCATAATGTGGGTATGAAACAATAAAAATACGCAGATTTTACCGCTTGACATTGTTCAATTCGCCGGGAATATCATCACCGTGTGCTTGCCAGTTGCGTTTACTCTCTAGTGTCATTCCCAACAATTTTGATGATAATGACTTATTTGCTTTAAGTGAAAACATAACACTAACCGTTTTATCAAAGAGTCAATGTGAAACCCCAAGAAACTTGTCCTTTTACCGACTCTGAGACTGTAATATCCCACTTACCGGACTGAAATATAAATGGAAAATCAAAGACTGCGACACAGTATGAAATAAAGTAAATCATCTATCGCAACAACTATAAACATTACTCAATATACAGGGCTCTTATTTTAACACTGAACATACTATTATTAACGCCTATGTTCAATTGTAAAATAATCACATCAACGCATGACATTTAATTGAAATTGCATGCAACCAAGTACACAAAGGTGACGATGACACAGCTCAACGCATAGCAAATAAAGTTAGGTTAATTAAATTAAATACGGTTTCACAGAATTCGGTTCGTTTGCCTTTGTCTTCATTTAATAATTGCTGATGATTTTAAAAATTGTAAGCATTGTATTTAAATTCTTTTGATGTCTCATAAACGGAAGCTAAACTTATTTGAAACTGTGCTGCAATAACTCTTAAAAAGGATATGGGGTTCTGTTCTGCACAACATAAAATGTTGATTCGATGATTTCCAGAATTACGGAGTATCAATGTAATTAAATAAATAATGGACGAAGATTCTCCGTATATAGCTGAATCAAAAATGTGTATAGCTGGATTGGAAGTGTGAATGTATATTCTGACGGGAGCGAAACTGTGTGGCCTCTGTCGTGCAACTGGTAGCATCCCTAACCGGAGATCTGGAGGTTGCAGGTTCGATCCGTGTCGGAGCAATCCCTTTTGATACGGAGAATCTTCGTCCATTATTTATTTAATTATAAAATGTTTAATCTCTTTCGTTGTTACTTCTTTTAGCCCTTTTACTAAACACAGCCCGTATTGTCAAAATTATGGACAGTATTAAAAATTCTTCCAATGGATGGAAGTTGTCTGCTCGGTTATGCAACCGAAAATAAATCACAAACTCCCCAAGTGCTATTCCCGCTCTTATACTAATTAATAATTTGTATTCTTTCTTCGGTGGTGTTTTATTAACACAATTTTGACAAGTAAATAAAACCGAGTAAGTATGGTTGCCTACCTATTAATGCGTTGATGTGATTATTTTACGATTGAACATAGGCGTTAACAATCCTATGTTCAGAGTTAAAATGAAATCCCTGTATAACTTATGTGTTACAAAAATTTTTGACCATCACAGTATTAAAATCTGACTCCCTGAGAACATTGCGAAACTGGTCTGTAGTTTGTGTGTGATGGAGAACAATACTTAACGTTTGATTTACCACAATTACCAACTGTTCAAAGGTGTGATGAATGATTTGATTTATTACAGGCGTCCATATTTCAAATAATACCAAAAACGAATCCATCTGTCTATTACCCGTCGACCATGAACGATTTTGCATTCCTCCCCCTGAGGACCCTCAAGTTCTCACCTCAATTTAAACAGCGGGGGGAATCAACTTTTCAGAAATAAGTATTACAACTTTCATTTTTCCACGCCGAGAGAGAAGCCTTTTTAAAGCCGACGTCACGAACTAAATGAATATTTCCCGGAATACGTTTTCTGCTGAAATCATTTTGTTTTTTTTCTATTTTGAGTTATTCCGGTGTAATTTATAATCCGGCAAGATTTATTACGTGGCAGTTAAACTGGGCACTATGCACAGGGCTGGCTTGCATCGCGCATTTGCATTTTTGAAGAAGATTTATTACACCCAGGATATACATGTTACTGCTACTACATATTACATTATCAAGCTGGATTATGTGATACTAATATATGGCGGCAATAATTTTAATTAGTAGCATTAAAATATTCAACATTTAGTGTTATATTAATATTCATGCATCGCATACCGAATTGTATAACTTATACTTGAAGATATAATCTCAGTTGCTTTCCTGCAATAAACATCTACGTTTTTACTTATAGTAAAAGTAGCTATTTATTATACAAATTTTAGTTTCTTGGTTATCTTTTCTAAATTAGAAATAATGTGAGTATATAAAATTTTAAACAAAATATTTTAGACGATTTGTCTCTCGCAGAACTCAATGGACTTTATTTACAGGATAGGGCAAGACAAGAAATATTAACTCGGCAATAACCAGCGAAATTTTGTTCATATTTACTCGTATAGTTCCAAAGTTCCGAATAAATTCGTTCAAGGTCACAAGAATCGCATTGGCGTTAAAAGGGATGCTATGCGTTTAGGTTTTTCTTTACTGAAACCTGCATACCCAAGAAAAGTTTTGTCTTGCATTCCAACTTTAGCGAACGGCTCATGTCGATGAATAAGTTATTGGAATGAAATACTCGAACTTGTAAATTGGAAAACGGGTAGTGCACGCTACTGATTTTTCTGATGAGCGTTGCAGTAGGGTAGGAATGCGCTATAACAGCTTCTTTGTCTAACCATTGCCACATGTTTTCAAAAGACCAACGGCGGCTAGTGGATGTTCGGCAACGGAAGAAAATTTGACCGAAAAAGCAACGGAATATTTGCTTCCTCTATTATAAGTAGTGCAGCACGAGCGGCATATTTGTCTTTGCCTCGCCTACGGAAATCCACGAGCCGCCGTTGCAAAAGACATACGTGTCTATTATTTAACACGATGAACCGCTTATAGTAGTACAAAATGGTAGAAACCTGCTTGCCTTTGATATGTGCGTGAATTGATGACGTGGACATTCCCTGTATAAACTGTACTTTTACTGCTTACTCTGTTCAGTCTTAGCAGACTCAAAAATGAATAAATTATATATAATAATAATAATAATAATAATCTTTATTACCCAACAGGCAAAAGCCCAATTACAGAGTAAATGCAGTGGGAAAAAAAACAAAATGATTACAAATTGAATAAAACTAAGGAATTCAACTAAAAATAATAAGTATGTTTGCATATATGTACATATGTATACAATCACACATATATACATATATAGACAAGTTAGTATACACACACAACAAATAAACAAAGCTACAGTGATCATATACATCAGAAATTAGATATTGTTAAAAAAAATTTAATTGGCTCAGGCTACAATTGAATATGTCGCACTCAGATGCAATCCCGTTATGAAATTTACATATTCTATAAACAGGGGATTTTTCAATAATATTAGAATTTGCACGGGAAGAATAAAAACAATTAAAATTTCTAATAGACAACCTAGGAGTGTGAAAGTTTACATTAATTAACAGTTCTGGACAATCAATTAAGTTGTGAATGATTTTAAAGAGAAATATTTGCCCCTGTATTTGTCTGCGTTTAGCAAGTGGAACTCCATTAAATTCCTCCAAAAGTGCATCATGAGGAGGATATACTCCAAATTTCCTGAACCAGACTGTTTTGTAAAATTTACGCTGAATGTTTTCCACTGATTTGATATGATTTTGGTAAAACGGATCCCAAACAATTGCCCCGTATTCCAGAATAGGACGTACAAATGCATCGTACAGGGAAATCAAAGCCCTCTGATTTGTGAATAATTTACTATTACGAATGATAAAGCCAAGTGCTCGGCTAGCTTTCGAAGTGATAGAGATGATATGTTCCTTAAAAGTGAATTGTGAATCAAAAACTATTCCTAAATCTTTTGAGATAGAACATCTTTCTAAAGATTGAGCATTTATGTGGTAATCAAATAGAAGCGGATTATTTTTCCGTGAAAAGGTAACTGTCTTGCACTTAGTAACATTAAGATATAATTTATTGATACGACACCAATCAGATACGGTATTAAGTGCACTCTGTAGAGACAGACAAAACGATATATCTAAAATCGGTGAAAATATTTTGAGATCGTCTGCGAAAAACAGGTGGGGATGATGTAAGGAGGTACTTAAATCATTAACGAGGAGAAGGAAAAGTAATGGTCCCAGATTTGATCCTTGGGGTACACCAGAATAGGCAAGAAATGTAGTTGAAGAGTGCCCATTTACAGATACTTGAAGGCGACGGTCGGATAAATATGATTTAATTAAAGTAATTAGATTAACGTGAAAGCCGAATTCAGTGAGTTTTTTAAGTAAAATACCATGGTCTACACGATCAAAGGCCTTGCTGAAGTCTGTGTAAATACAATCAACTTGTCCTTCACGGTCAAGTTCGCTACATACAAATTCGCTAAAGCAGCTGAGATTAGTTACTGTGGATCGTTTTTCCATAAAACCATGCTGACATGGAGAAATAAGGTTTTTGACATTCGGGTAAATGGAACCGTAGACTGTCATCTCAAAAACTTTAGCAAAATTAGACAACAAGGCAATAGGCCTATATTCGGCAATGTCACTAGGATCGCCTGATTTGAATACAGGACAGATTTTTGTTTGTTTCCAAATTAAAGAGAACTCGGAGTTTTTTAGAATGAGATTGAAAATTGTTTCTAGGGGTTTAACCAGGATATGTGCACAATCTTTTATAATGAAATTTGGAACACCATCTATACCACAAGACATGGCTACTCAATCTATTTATGGCATTTAGAATATCAGCAGGGCTAATAGATGTTATGTTAATGGTTGGTAGATTATTATAGGTATCTCTAATGCCATTAAAAGCTAAGCTCCTTGTATAAGCATTTTGAAAAAAGTCAGCAAACGCGTTGACAATTGATTCCGGAGAGACCAATTCCAAACCATTGTAGTGCATAACACCAGGAATTCGAGTAGTTTTCTTTTTATTGTTTATAAATGTCCAAAACTGCTTCGGGTCTGTAGAAACATTGGAAGAGATTATATCTATATAATTCTTATACGCTGTTGATATAAGTAGTTTACAATGAGTTCGAGTTACTTTAAAGTGGTTGTATGCCTCTTCAGTTTTATTGCGATTGTAATGTTTACGTGCTTTGTTCTTAATTTTAATACAATTTCTGATTTCTGATGTAAACCAGCTAGGAAATTGATTCTTAGAGGCTTTGCGTATCGGCACATATTTATCTAAGCAGGCATATAAAATGGTATAAAACGTATCAATTGCTTCATCAATATTGCTTGATTTGTTGATTTGGTCCCAATTAATCGAAGTAAGCTCTGTGTAGAGACCAATGAAATTAGACTTTCTAAAATTATAGTTTCTCATATTGGAAACATTAGGTGGAAATTTAGTGGGTTTAGTAACCGAAATATTTACATTGACTAATAATACAGGATGGTATAAGTCTTCTTTAATAAATGCGTTATTCTCGCGAATAATATGACAATTTAAATTAGTAAAAATTAGATCCAGAACTTTATTCTGGCAATTTGAAATAAAATTATACTGTTTAAGATCGATCTGCTTGTTTTGTTTAGTCTAACCAGACAAAAAATATTGTGCAGGAAAATGAAATAATAGAATTTAAAAAACACCTCCATTATGAAATAAATTCCATCAATTTATATTTGAAAGTCGATCTCCATAATGTATAAATTTAACTCCGAATTAGGTTTGTACGGGGGATCGGCGATTTTTCTCCCTCGCTCCGAGCTGGAATTCTAATTGAAATTGATAGGGCAGAAGGGAATTCCAATCGCATTGTTTGGGCGCAGGTGTATTCGCTCACCCCTCGCCGCCTCCCCCACCCCCGCCCGACTATTCATTCTGTACCTGACAGAAACTACCTGAAATTTTGTGGCGTAATAAAAGGGGTTGACGCTGCAAGAGGGCGGAGAATCGAATTTGGCTCCAGCAAAAAACTACCCTAAAGCGGCCACTGTTAAATACACTAGGGAAATTGGAATGTAATACTGTGTATCAAGAGTCGGGCTTATATTAACTAATTGTTAACATTTTGTCGTTCGTTGAGCCCTTTGTACTTGACTTGGGGTCTCTTTGCAAGAAATTGTACGCCGTTTAACGACTCCAAATACAAGATTAAGTATTAAATCTTAAGAATTGGATTTGGAAACTCATGAAAGATAATCATCTTATGTATTACATCATATTAATATTGAATGTTATTTACTCTTATTTTTATTTTTGTATTCGGATCATTTCGCAGGTATACGGGTATTTCAAGGTGAATAACGTGTAAGCTTACTTAATAGTAGGGTTGAGAAAAAACAGTTTTTTTTTATATTTAAAACAAAACAAAAACGTTTTTTAAATTTTAAAGTTTAGTTGTAACCATTTTAGTTCTTGTTTTAAACATATTTTTAACTTGTTTTTTTATCATAAAAAAACATGTTTAAAACAAGAACTAAAATGTCAATAAAAAGACCTACTATACACAAAAATCTGATTCGTATGTTTACGTTGGAAAGATATTCACCAGTCGTTAATTGCTAAAAAAATAATATAAAATCAATTAATCTATCGAGGCCATTAACCTACATGTCGTGAACCCGAGACTCGAAATTGTGTATTTGACTTGTTGCAGAAAAATGTTAAATCTTTACGTCCTGGTTATAAACCACCAAATCGTTTTCAAATCGCAAATAAGTGTATTCTTCTGTGAAATCAACTATCGAAACTAATCTCAAATGTAAGAAGGTTTGTATGGCAATAGATGGTTATCTCATTAACCATTGCAAATTAAAAAATAGGTGTATTATTATTTTTCATTTCAAATTGTAAAACAAATGAAAACTTAAAGTTATGATTGTGCCTTTTAAATCCCACTGCATACGAGGCGTGTGAGAAAGGAAATGAGATGGATTTTTTTTATTTACCAAAGTTTTTATTTTTTTCAAACAACAATATTGTCCGCTCAAAGTATTTCCAGAGTCCCAAAATGACGGCCTTTTAAGATATTTTTTATTTAACAAAGCTTTTATTTTTTTCGAACAATATTGTCCCTTTCAAAGTAGTTCCAGAGTCCCAAAACGACGTCCTGTTCAGGAATTTTTAAATTTCGGGAAAAGAAAAATCACAAGACTAATATCGGGTAAATAGGGGGGCTAGGGAATAACAGGGATGCTTTTTGAGGTCAACAATTCCGCGATGGAGATGTCACACACGATTCACCTTTTTTCTCAGACTTTCAAGGACATCTCTGTAAAACACTTGATTGACAGTTTGTCTTAGAGGAACACAATCTTTGTGCGCGATACCCCTACTGTCAAAAAAAAACAAATCACCATTGTTTTGATCTTTGATTTGCTCTTTAGAACTTTCTTCGGTCGAGATCTCCCAGTGCGCCACTCCTGACTTTGACGCTTTGTTTCAGGATCGTACCAAAAAATTCAGGATTCATCACCTGTAACCACGCGATTGAAGAATTCATGGTCATTGGTAATCTTTCTAAGATCAACGCACACGTTTCCTCAGCACCATTTTGGCACATACCTTTTGGATGTGCAAATCTTCGGTCATATTTGATGTAAGGTGAAAACTGTATGGCATAACGTTGCTCTAACTTCCGCTGTTCCATTTTCATAACACTCAACGTCATAGGCGTCCGCAGGTGGGGGCAAGGAGCGAGGGGTGTGGGGGGTCAGCTGCCCCTTCCCGGAACATGAATGTATTAAATTAAAGTAATATTTCATATACTAAACTTATATGTAGTCGGTAAATGTATACGTTAACAATCACATCAAAATTAAAAATTATAACAAAAAGTGCGTTTTCCACGTTATATTCCATGAATCCTAAAAAAGTTGACGTACAACGACGAGCCGGCACAGTTCCACCCGACCCGTATAATACAGTGCGATCGAATAAAAGTAAGTCAAAGTTGGCAATGAGCCAAAATTCCTAAACTTATTGGCAAGTGTCAAGCTGGCGTATATTGATATTTTCAAATTTAGGAACTAAGAAAATACATGCGGTTTTTTGTTCATGACCTGCTTTCACTAATTTTTTATACGAGCTCGCTGTATTATTACTGTACATTTTAGTAGAAATTAACAATTTTTGACAGTTGTAAATTGTTATTTTTGGCAGTTGAAAATTTCCTTTTTACTGCCAACGTGCCATTTGTGATGATTTTTGACAATTGTCATTTTTAGCAGTTTTTTTTCTTTTTCCTTTTAATATAAAAAAATGCAATTTTTTATTGTAAAAATCCACAATTTTTGGATGCTACTAATTTCTTTATTTACTGTTGAATCCTACCGTTTGTGCAGAATTTTTGACAATTTGTAATTGTTACTTTTGACCATTGAAAATGTCCCTTTATTAATATTGAAAAATGCTGATAGTAATAGTAGAAATGCTCAATTCTTGACAGTTAAAAATTTTGGCATTTGGAATACTTCTTTTTATTGTTGAAATGAAACCGTTTTCAGTAATGAGCAATTTTTGACAGTCCTAAATAGTTATTTTTGGCAATTGAAATTTTCTTTTTACTGCCAACGTGCCATTTGTGATGGTAGATACGTGCGATTTTTGACAGTTCGAAATTTTTATTTTTAGCAGTTGAAATTTTCTTTTTTTGTTAATATCAAAAATGCCGTTTTTGATAGTAAAATTCCACAATTTTCGGCAGCTGCTAATTTTATCACTGAATCGTGCCGTTTGTGATGGCAGAAATACAGAATTTTTGACAATTTTAAATTGTCATTTTTGTTGGTTAAAAATGTATCTGCCATTTGTGATGATAGAAATGTGCGATTTTTGACATTTGTCATTTTTAGCAGTTGAAATTTTCTTTTTTCTTTTAATATCAAAAAATGCCATTTTTGATTGTAAAAATCCACAATTTTTGGATGCTCCTGATTTCTTTATTTGCTGTTGAATTGTACCGTTTGTGGTGACAGAAATGCAGAATTTTTGACAATTTGTAATCCTTACTTTTGACCATTGAAAATTTCCCTTTTTTGATATTAAAAATTGCCGATAGTGATAGTAGAAATGCTCAAATTTTGGAATTGTTGAAATGATACAATTTTGGACAGTCCTGAATAGGTATTTTTGGCAATTGAAATTTCCTTTTTACTGCCAACGTACCTATTTGTGATGGTGGATTTATACGATTTTTGACAGTTCGAAATTGTCATTTTTAGCAGTTGAAATTTTTTTTTTTTTTTAATATAAAATTCCACAATTTTCTTATTTATCGTGCCGTTTGTGTTGACAGAAATGCAGAATTTTTGACAATTCGAAATTGTCATTTTTGACGGTTAAAAATGTATCTTTTTACTATTGAAAAATGCCGTTTCTGACAGTAGAATTGCACAATTTTTGACAATTTGTAATTGTTACTTTTGGCAGTTGGAAATTTTCCTTTTTTATTATTGAAAAATGCTGATAGTGACAGTAGAAATGCTCAAATTTTGACAGTCTAACATTTTTGGCATTTAGAAATTTTCTTTCTTATTGCTGAAACATGCCGTTTTCAATAATGAGCAATTTTTGACTGTATTTATTAGTCATTTTCAGCAATTGAAATTTTCCTGTTTACTGCTGTGCCGTTTGTGATAGTATAGCTATTTTTGAAATTGTCGTTTTTAGCAGTTGAAATTTACTTCTTTTTTAATATCAAAAAAATGCCGTCTTTGATTGTAGAAAAAAAACATAATTTTTGGCAGCTGCAAATTTCTTTATTTACCATTGAATCGTGCCGTTTGTGGTGGCAGAATTTTTGACAATTCGAAATTGTCATTTTTAGCAGTTAAAATTTTCTTTTTTTTAATATTTACAAATGCCGTTTTTGATAGTAAAAATTCACATTTTTTGACCTCTGCAAATTTCTCTATGTGCCGTTTTCGGTGGCAAAAATGAAGAGTTCTTGACAATTCGAAATTCTCATTTTTGACGGTTATTTATTCGAAATTTCTGTATGAATCTCTTTTAAAAACATGTTTTTAACAAACGTTTAAATCGTATCTTAAACATAAGTCAATGTTAAACCGTTTCACTACGAGAGTCGTCTATAGATGATTTAGAGTTTCAGTTCGAAGAGAAAAAATTATTACAAATTTCTCCAATTTGCAAAATATAACCCCTATAAGGGCGAAACGAAGGTTAAATTTAATGTTAAAATAAAGTTGGCGTTGTAGTCGTTGTAGTCACCGAAATTAAAGGTTTAAAACATGTTTAAAACACCTGTTTTAAACATATCCAACCTTCTTAATAGACTTTAAAATTATATATCCTTAAAAAAAGAACAAAAATTGTCTTTTTAAAGAGTAATTTATAAACATTCGGATGTTACCCCGCCATCGGTGGCGCAAATTTAATGGTGACGCCGGTCTCACGCACCGGGGTTTTCAACTGAAGATTTTTCGAAACGTGTTACTAATAGTTCATGTTTTTTTTTAATGTATGCTCTTTGACAATAGAACGAAGATATTTAATCAATTTAAGCTCTGCTACTCAAAATTGCAACAAAAAACAATAACGGAGAAAAAAGTTATTCGACACACCCGGTCTCACAGACCAGTAGATCACCATTGGCGGGTTAAAGTAATTTTAAAGATTACAGATCAGTAAAACTTTATTACTAAATTGGAACAATTTATCTTCACCACTTACAGGAAGAACTTTAACATATTTTTTTTCAAATTTTTCCATAAGCAGCTGAATAATAAACGGCACTGTTGAACCCCTACAACAGGATCGATTTAATTATCTGATAACAAGAAATCTAAAATTACGAAAATATACTGGGTCTTTCATAAAATAGCAAAATTTAGGCCAGAAACTTTCTTATGAGACAGCCTGTATACGTTTTAATATTTTTGGGACGTGTAGGTTACTAAGTTCTACATGAAACATTTCTCTATATTTTATTTTATTTTAAATAAAAGCACATTTTTCATTCGCAGAGAACTGAAACGCACAGAATAAATTGAAACCATTAAGGCGACATCTATTGTCTATTACTTTACACCAGTTTTCCCAATTGAGTGGAATTATCAATGACAATTAAAGAAAACTGTTAAAACGCCAGAATTATAATAAATATAGTAATGTTAAATAAAATTGTTTGCAATAATTATTATGTATTTGTGAGTTATGTGAAGTTGCGTAATTAAATAATTAGACCCAGTTATATTCCTTCACTCGTTTATTTATAACACTAAATGTATATTTCGGACACGATGTGTTCATTTTAAATAGTTAACTGATGGATTTACAAATTGGTCGGTATGACACGATTAATGAACGCCTTTGTATATATATATAAATGTGAAAATTCGGAATCTTATTCCGTAACGGGGATTCGACCAAGGGGCAAGAAAAGTCCTATTTACTTTATCATAAAACCAAGCTTTCGGAATTCGTTTATTCCTTCTTCAGGGAAATTACACTACAAAATGAAAATTTGTTGAACATGTGCGTCAGCGATAAATTTGGAAAAATTGAATTTAATTGTACTTACATGTGAAATAGTTAAAAATAAAGGTTGCTACATCTAATTGTTACTTGAAGAGTCATGTTTGTTGTTGTTGTTAATTAAAATTGTGATAAAATACTATGATGTAAAACGATTTACATGGGGACGAACACGAACACGTTAAAAATGGCGTCAGCTGTCAATTGATATCGATATATCGGAGATCGGTTACCAACTCTGTCTGGAACAATACAGGTTCGCTAGTGTTGCCAACCCGCCTAGTGCAGGTGGATGGGAGCCGTGCATGGTTCCAGACAGGGGAGTCTCGATGACGGTCTTAATTATAAATATTACAATTGTATGACTAGTTAATATTATAAAAGGTTAGGTGTAAAGTAAACAGGAAATTAATTAAAACTGCCGTATATGTGGTGCGAATCTAACTATTAATATACTATGGTGAGGCCATAGATTGTGGGCAATAGTTCCATTGTGTAAGGTAGGCAACCCCATTCACCATAGTATATTAATAGTTAGATTCGCACCACATATACGGCAGTTTTAATTAATTTCCTGTTTACTTTACACCTAACCTTTTATAATATTAACTAGTCATACAATTGTAATATTTATAATTAAGACCGTCATCGAGACTCCCCTGTCTGGAACCATGCACGGCTCCCATCCACCTGCACTAGGCGGGTTGGCAACACTAGCGAACCTGTATTGTTCCAGACAGAGTTGGTAACCGATCTCCGATATATCGATATCAATTGACAGCTGACGCCATTTTTAACGTGTTCGTGTTCGTCCCCATGTAAATCGTTTTACATCATAGTATTTTATCACAATTTTAATTAACAAGTAACAATTAGATGTAGCAACCTTTATTTTTAACTATTTCACATGTAAGTACAATTAAATTCAATTTTTCCAAATTTATCGCTGACGCACATGTTCAACAAATTTTCATTTTGTAGTGTAATTTCCCTGAAGAAGGAATAAACGAATTCCGAAAGCTTGGTTTTATGATAAAGTAAATAGGACTTTTCTTGCCCCTTGGTCGAATCCCCGTTACGGAATAAGATTCCGAATTTTCACATTTAACTCCAACAAGTGACGACCGTTACTTCCCCTCGCTATATATATATATATATATATATATATATATATATATATATATATATATATATATATATATATATATATATATATATATATATATATATATATATATATATATATATATATATATATATATATATATATATATATATATATATATATATATATATATATATATATATATATATATATATATATATATATATATATATATATATATATATATATATATATATATATATATATATATATATATATATATATATATATATATATATATATATTTAACCGACCAATTTGTAAACCCATCAGTTAACTATTAAAAAAGAACACATCGTGTTCAAAATGTACATTTAGTGTTATAAATAAACGAGTGAAGTAAGGAATATAACTGTGTTTAATTATGCAATAATTACTGTTACAATTTATGCAGCGGTGAAACACCCTACATAGATAAAAAGGCGCTATCTATTGTCTACAACTTCACACCAGTTTTCCTAATTAAGTGGAATTATCTAACGATAATTAAAGGAAATAGTCAAAGGTGATAATAATAACAATAATAATGGTAAATAAAAATGTTTACAATAATTATTGTTACAAATGTTGCTTGCTAACTGTTTCCTTTAAATGTTGGATAATTCCACATGTTTATGGAAACTAGTGCAATGTTTAAGACAATAGATGTCGCTTTAATGGTATTTCTATTCTAACGGTTATTTGGTTGGTTTATAATTTTATAGTAATATTTCCGTCAAAAAATATACTTGTTAATGAATGGAGTTGTTAATGATGGAAAAACAAAGACTAATGTATATATATATATATATATATATATATATATATATATATATATATATATATATATATATATATATATATATATATATATATATATATATATATATACATTAGTCTTTGTTTTTCCATCATTAACAACTCCATTCATTAACAAGTATATTTTTTGACGGAAATATTACTATAAAATTATAAACCAACCAAATAACCGTTAGAATAGAAATACCATTAAAGCGACATCTATTGTCTTAAACATTGCACTAGTTTCCATAAACATGTGGAATTATCCAACATTTAAAGGAAACAGTTAGCAAGCAACATTTGTAACAATAATTATTGTAAACATTTTTATTTACCATTATTATTGTTATTATTATCACCTTTGACTATTTCCTTTAATTATCGTTAGATAATTCCACTTAATTAGGAAAACTGGTGTGAAGTTGTAGACAATAGATAGCGCCTTTTTATCTATGTAGGGTGTTTCACCGCTGCATAAATTGTAACAGTAATTATTGCATAATTAAACACAGTTATATTCCTTACTTCACTCGTTTATTTATAACACTAAATGTACATTTTGAACACGATGTGTTCTTTTTTAATAGTTAACTGATGGGTTTACAAATTGGTCGGTTAAATATATATATATATATATATATATATATATATATATATATATATATATATATATAGATATATATATATATATATATATATATATATATATATATATATATATATATATATATATATATATATATATATATATATATATATATATATATATATATATATATATATATATATATATATATATATATATATATATATATATATATATATATATATATATATATATATATATATATATATATATATATATATATATATATATATATAGCGAGGGGAAGTAACGGTCGTCACTTGTTGGAGTTAAATGTGAAAATTCGGAATCTTATTCCGTAACGGGGATTCGACCAAGGGGCAAGAAAAGTCCTATTTACTTTATCATAAAACCAAGCTTTCGGAATTCGTTTATTCCTTCTTCAGGGAAATTACACTACAAAATGAAAATTTGTTGAACATGTGCGTCAGCGATAAATTTGGAAAAATTGAATTTAATTGTACTTACATGTGAAATAGTTAAAAATAAAGGTTGCTACATCTAATTGTTACTTGTTAATTAAAATTGTGATAAAATACTATGATGTAAAACGATTTACATGGGGACGAACACGAACACGTTAAAAATGGCGTCAGCTGTCAATTGATATCGATATATCGGAGATCGGTTACCAACTCTGTCTGGAACAATACAGGTTCGCTAGTGTTGCCAACCCGCCTAGTGCAGGTGGATGGGAGCCGTGCATGGTTCCAGACAGGGGAGTCTCGATGACGGTCTTAATTATAAATATTACAATTGTATGACTAGTTAATATTATAAAAGGTTAGGTGTAAAGTAAACAGGAAATTAATTAAAACTGCCGTATATGTGGTGCGAATCTAACTATTAATATACTATGGTGAATGGGGTTGCCTACCTTACACAATGGAACTATTGCCCACAATCTATGGCCTCACCATAGTATATTAATAGTTAGATTCGCACCACATATACGGCAGTTTTAATTAATTTCCTGTTTACTTTACACCTAACCTTTTATAATATTAACTAGTCATACAATTGTAATATTTATAATTAAGACCGTCATCGAGACTCCCCTGTCTGGAACCATGCACGGCTCCCATCCACCTGCACTAGGCGGGTTGGCAACACTAGCGAACCTGTATTGTTCCAGACAGAGTTGGTAACCGATCTCCGATATATCGATATCAATTGACAGCTGACGCCATTTTTAACGTGTTCGTGTTCGTCCCCATGTAAATCGTTTTACATCATAGTATTTTATCACAATTTTAATTAACAACAACAACAAACATGACTCTTCAAGTAACAATTAGATGTAGCAACCTTTATTTTTAACTATTTCACATGTAAGTACAATTAAATTCAATTTTTCCAAATTTATCGCTGACGCACATGTTCAACAAATTTTCATTTTGTAGTGTAATTTCCCTGAAGAAGGAATAAACGAATTCCGAAAGCTTGGTTTTATGATAAAGTAAATAGGACTTTTCTTGCCCCTTGGTCGAATCCCCGTTACGGAATAAGATTCCGAATTTTCACATTTATATATATATACAAAGGCGTTCATTAATCGTGTCATACCGACCAATTTGTAAATCCATCAGTTAACTATTTAAAATGAACACATCGTGTCCGAAATATACATTTAGTGTTATAAATAAACGAGTGAAGTAAGGAATATAACTGTGTTTAATTATGCAATAATTACTGTTACAATTTATGCAGCGGTGAAACACCCTACATAGATAAAAAGGCGCTATCTATTGTCTACAACTTCACACCAGTTTTCCTAATTAAGTGGAATTATCTAACGATAATTAAAGGAAATAGTCAAAGGTGATAATAATAACAATAATAATGGTAAATAAAAATGTTTACAATAATTATTGTTACAAATGTTGCTTGCTAACTGTTTCCTTTAAATGTTGGATAATTCCACATGTTTATGGAAACTAGTGCAATGTTTAAGACAATAGATGTCGCTTTAATGGTATTTCTATTCTAACGGTTATTTGGTTGGTTTATAATTTTATAGTAATATTTCCGTCAAAAAATATACTTGTTAATGAATGGAGTTGTTAATGATGGAAAAACAAAGACTAATGTATATATATATATATATATATATATATATATATATATATATATATATATATATATATATATATATATATATATATATATATATATATATATATATATATATATATATATATATATATATATATATATATATATATATATATATATACATATATATATATATATATATATATACATATATATATATATATATATATATATATATATATCTATATATATATATATATATATATATATATATATATATATATATATATATATATATATATATATATATATATATATATATTTAACCGACCAATTTGTAAACCCATCAGTTAACTATTAAAAAAGAACACATCGTGTTCAAAATGTACATTTAGTGTTATAAATAAACGAGTGAAGTAAGGAATATAACTGTGTTTAATTATGCAATAATTACTGTTACTTAATTACTGTTAATTTATGCAGCGGTGAAACACCCTACATAGATAAAAAGGCGCTATCTATTGTCTACAACTTCACACCAGTTTTCCTAATTAAGTGGAATTATCTAACGATAATTAAAGGAAATAGTCAAAGGTGATAATAATAACAATAATAATGGTAAATAAAAATGTTTACAATAATTATTGTTACAAATGTTGCTTGCTAACTGTTTCCTTTAAATGTTGGATAATTCCACATGTTTATGGAAACTAGTGCAATGTTTAAGACAATAGATGTCGCTTTAATGGTATTTCTATTCTAACGGTTATTTGGTTGGTTTATAATTTTATAGTAATATTTCCGTCAAAAAATATACTTGTTAATGAATGGAGTTGTTAATGATGGAAAAACAAAGACTAATGTTTACTCTTATCTTTCTATTATATTATACAACTATCGACAAATAAATGGAATGAATTTGTGGATGTTAGATGATTTATTTAAGACGAAAATTAGCCTGAATATTCATATATTCAGGCTACTTTTGTTCCTTTTTATTTAATTTATTTAATGCTTCTACAACGAGTAAGGATTTTCGTTTTTAATTAATTTCAATTTCATTTTAATTAATAATTAATTTAAAAAAAACAAACATTTTGAACTAAAATTATAATATTTACTGCCAAAAATGACAACTTTGATAGTTGAAAATTCTCTTGGGAATTTTGGACAGTTGCTATTTTAGGCAGTAAAAATTGTTATTTGGCAGTTAAATATTCTCATTTTTGGCAGATGAAAATTGCCATTTAGCGGAATATAATTTTTTTTTTATTTTTTACCGCTGAAAATTGTCATAATTGGAAGTTGAAAATTGTCATTTATCGCAGTTAGAAATTTTCATTTTTGTCAGTTAAAATTTGTCATTTTGATAATGCCTGGTATTGGTAGATGAATCGTATGATTTTTTGAAGCTAAGAATTGTCGTTTTTTGACACTTAAAAATAATTATTTTTGGGAGTTGAGAATGACCATTCTCGAGACTTGAAATTGTCATTTTTGGCACTTGAATAGAATAAAATAGAATTTTTATTGGTCTATCACATTCTTCATTTTCAGCTTTAGATAAGTCAATTAAAATAGTCAATTTTGATTGTTCAAAATCGTCATTTTTGACAGTTGGAAAAAATGTAATTTTTGACTGTTGGAAAAATGGCACTTGGAAATTGTCAATTTTGGCTAGTAAAATGGTCTTATGGCACATGAAAATTGGCACTTTTCTCAGTTGAAAATTATCAATTTTGGGAATTGAAAATTGTTTCTAATTTTGGTCAAAAATTGTCATTTTGGACCGTTGAAAATTGTCATTTTTGGCAGTAAACATTGTCGTTATTGGCAATTGTATACAGTCATTTTTGGAATGTGAAAATTTTCAATTTTGACAGTTGATAATTGCCACTATTGACAGTTGAAAATTATCTTTTTTCGCAGTTGAAAATTGTTATTTCTGTCTGCTAGTCATTTTTAACACTTGAAGATTGTCTTTTTTTAGTAGCTGGAAAATTTTCATTTTGGCGGTTGAAAATGATCGTTTTTGGCAGAATAAATTGTCAGTTTCGGCAGTCAAAATCGTCGTTTTTTTGGCGTTTACAAATTGTCATTTTTGAAGTTGAAAATTATCAATTCTAATCATTTTTAGCAGTTGGAATTGTCAATTTTGGCAGTTGAAATTGTTATTGTTGACACTTGAAAATTGTCTTTTTCTTGTTGACACTCGAAAATTGTCTTTTTCAGTAGCTGGAATTTCTTGTCCTTTGACAAACGATTTTATTTATAGAAACTCTAGGGTGTCCTTAAAGGGTTGGAGGGTAGAACAGGGCCCTCTGTTTAATTTAAATTTTCCCACAAAAGCTATTTCTTTATGCTTTTGAAATTATTACATCACTCGAGATCTGACTAAGAAATTGGTTTTATCAAACAATAGGTTAGGTTTAAGTGGAAATTAAGGGCGGTTGGTGGGACCTATGTCACCCTCCCACCTTAGAACAGAAGCGAGTGTTTTACAGGTGTAAATTAATTGATAAGAAAGTAATCTGACGGTTTTCTGATCCGTTCACAAACGTTTTCATTTAGGGAAACTCTGGGGATTTTTTAAAAGGTTGGAGTTTGCGACAGGGCCCACCCACTACCCGCTTTTTTATTTACGTTTTTCCCAGAAATGCTTTTTCTGTACGCTTTTGAAATTATTACATATCTCGTGATCTGACTAAGAAATTAGATTTATCAAACAGTGTTTTCTATGTTTAAGTAGAAATGAAGGGCAGTGGGTGGGCCCTATCCCACTCTCTAATCTTCAGAACATAAGCGAGGATTCTGCTGGTGTAAATTAATTGATTGATTCATCGTTGAAATTTCGAATTCGAAACAATACAATTAAAAGTAAAATTTCTTTTCGAATCTATTTACCCCCGGAGTCGGAGACATTATCGTACGAATTTTCAAAATCAGGCCATGTCTTTAAGAGCTATCATAAAACGAAAACAATTGAAGGTAAAATTTCAGATTTTTTTTTACCCTGTTCAAATTCAATTCAATGATTGCAATTCATTGACAAAAGAATGTTCAAAATGGGTTGGATCAGCCCATAATAAGCGTAATTTAAATTATAAAATACCTTCATTTTGCTGATTTATTTCACAATTTGTAAGGCTAAAAAGCGAAAAACAATTAATTTTTTTTTATAATTTTTTTTTTCATTCTGAGAGTCAAATTTTAGCACCCCCCCCCCCTGAATCCGCCACTGCATCCCTACATTACCTTTTTGTAGGAAGTGATATGTTGTTGTCAATTTGATGTAACAATGTCACCACGGTGAGTTTCGTTCAGCGAAACCTTTCGAAAATTTCCAATTCATTATATTTATTAAACCAGTTCTATATACTTTCCTTCTTCTAACAACAATATTCATCATCTGATGAAGGATTGGTATTGAAATTCATTTTCGATACTCACGAATTTTTAGGTTCGATAACCGTCGGCTTTATCTTTAAAGAGGCAGAGTTGGGACTTTAAATTTAAAATCGATTTGAACCCTAAAGTGACATTATGGGACACTATTTAAAGTTAAAGAATACTAAATAAAGGATTTAAGGACACTTTAATTTTATTTTGAAACCGGTCGTAAATCGTATAAATTGGATTAAAATCGTTACCTGCTTCCGACGGTGATTAAACCTGCAACCTCCACATTGCTAGTCTGGGCCGCTGCTATTTGCGCCACAGTAGCCACCGTTTTGGTCCCCCAGATCACAAATAAATATTACATAAGCATTTGCTGATATGTTTTGCCTTGCAACTGAGATGTTCAAGTAATGGCTATAAAATATTCTCTTTTTGTTTTTACTAAGTCCGACATCTCTCGCGTCAGGTGGTTTCAGTTGTATTTCCGATGGACTATAATTGTAACCAGAGGCGGGTGAATTTTGGCAGAGGAGACTATTCGTACAAAAAAACAGTGGATCAATTCCTTTGTAGGAGTAAAAAGAGCTTCTCAACCGTTTGTTATGAAGTCACGTTAACATCTCTTTCTTAGCTTTCTCTGCGAAATTTGACGAACCACCACTGGCTGTAAAAGACGTACCATCATCATCGCAACTTTTGGGTGTGAATTAAAAATGCAAAATCGATCTAGCAAACCCACTCAAAAACATGATCGTCTGCAACCACGAATCCACCTTATTAATTTGTTACACACACTCTCTATAAGCTATTACCTTGAGATAGCCTTATCCTTGAAATACCCCTATACAAAAGGGCTCTCAATATTATCAAGGGTTTCCTTTTGGGTCAGCCTTTAGATTATTAGCTGTAGTTAGATTACTCGTTACTTGGGTTAAGGTTGGAATCGAACGTGCGAAAGGGAAAGGGTAAGGGGCGGAAAGGAGAAGCAATCGGACGATAACCGCGAAAAGAAAAATAATGGAATCGATAGAGACGGGGCGAAATAAAAGCGAGAGAGCGGACCGAACCAAAGCCGCCCCCGATCCACGTAATCGATCTGGGCGCGGTAAATGTGTACGAAGAGGACATTCTCAATGGACCGGGTCGTGATCCCATTTTTGAATCCTCGTAGAAAATCTCTTACATGGTTTAGTGACTTCGCTTACAAACAGGAAATCAGGGTTCAATTGGATGGACACTAATAAACTTGAAAACATTTAAAAAGTAGACTTAAATTAAAGAAAAAAGTATTTGAAAAACCGAAACGAAAAATACACTTTTACATACGTACTTATTGATAAAGTCTATAAGTATAAGAGTAATATGAAATATTTTAAAAACTCAAACGAAAAAGAAGAGTAGTATTTTCAAAGATACAACAAACGAATGTATAAATGCAATAATACGTAACTACATAACTCCTTTGTCTCTAAGTTATAAAAGTTGTTTTTTAAGCCCAATAGAAATAAGAATAAAATTGTAAAAAATATTGAAATCCTCTATGAAACAACTCAAGTTGTACTAATATACACATAGCTCAGTATCAAATTTTGGTATTTGGTATTTGGTATTTGGTATTTATTAACGGAAGCCATTTCAATACAGTAATAAATTAAATTAAATAAAACATATATACAATAAAGATGTTACGAGACAGATTAAAATATAAATATATATATACAGTATATATTTTACAATAACACATGTAACCTAGACCTCCTCAACAAATTTTGAATACCCCGAAACCCCAATATCTGAAGACATCCATCAATCATAATACATCAATATATTCTTCAGGCGAAGAAGCTTTGTACCGGTACCATTTGTTCGCCACAATGTAGCAAAAAAATTGTTGGATGTAATTTCAACAATCAATAATAAAAGGTTAGGGGCCGCGGTGGCCTAGTGAGTAGAGCTCCTGCTCACGAGCCTCGTGGTCGTGGGTTCGAATCCCATCCGTGCGGTCACTTTTTCCGAACGAAGAAGTGGCCGTGCGGGTCCATGGATGTCTAGTGTATGTCCGATTCATTATTAAAATGAAATCTCAAAAACTTAATTATCGTTAGTGGCCGAATAGCTAGATGCTTACGCCAATTCCAAATCATCCGCACTTCCTCAACCCGAATTCCCGTCAACCATCCTTCCTTAAAAAATAATAATAATAATAAAAGGGTTTTCAAATTAAAAAAGTGTTTTTGCTTTAATACTTAACAAAACACAATTCATCAATTTATTAATACGAATCAATTGAACAGTTCGCCTAACAATTTCAATAATTTTACCCCTCTTCCAAATCGATAAAACAGATATGCCTGTCTCTTTTCTTCTTTAGGATTTTTTCGAGATTTGTCTTCGCTTAAAAATAAGGTAATAGGTGCTTCTCCCTCTTTTGGATCAGCTTTGATTGTATTCTGTCCCTCCTTCAATCTTGTCCCTAATTCTATTTTCCATTATTTTTGCCATCATACTATGAATAATTGTAGAAATACCTAGAAAAATATTCATGTATGCATATTAAGTATTAATATCGTTTCTTTCCTACGGATTTTATTTAGGACTTTTATTTACAATTACATTTGATACTGGTTAGTTTTATGTCCCTTGTAATAATGATTTCCATTACACACAAGCACTGATTACACAAAACTGATCCAATGTTAATAATGCCTTTTTGTTACAGGTAATTACGTACAATTAAAGACCTTCGGCACTTCATCGCGAGCAACAAATTGCCATCGCGGGGTCGACGATCCAATTTCGTACAATTAAGGGGTAAGGCCCTTCTAATCTATTTTTCATTTTAATTTCGGAGAGCGGTCATTGTCTCGGCGCCCGAGAAAGTTCTTCCTGAGCAGTAAATTAACGACAGGCACAGATCTTTATCAAAAGCGCATTTAATTACACTCGGCCGTGGAATAAATCAGCGAAAGACGGACAATTAATTTTTATTGCGCTCGTGCATTTGCATAAATTTCTATAGGGGCGCTAATTGCCCGCGTCTGTCATAAACTGAATAAAGTAATTCGTTCTCGGGGAGGCGAAATTTCTAAAACTCGTAGTTACGGCCCAGTTATAAATTGGTTAGTATTTGTGTTAATGGTGTTAATTAATTATACTCGAATAAATCAATTGTCTATTGTAGTTAGTGGATTTATTAAAATCTATTTGCAAAATACATTTAAATCTAAATGTATTTAATGTATCTGCATCAAGTGAGGGCTTTCAATTTCAATTGATTATAATAACTTTCAAATGCGATGATAGGTTTTTTTTTTAAATTTTGGCTTATACCGGGTGTTTCAGACCACCCGTACACCCCAAATATCTCGCGAAATATAAATCGGATTGACATACAAAAAAATATGTCTAAATTTTTTTTTGAGCTCTATCATGTGGAGTGAAATTTAAACCACCACACTGCCCCCCGGGGGCGGGGTGGGGGGTAACTTTGAAATCTTAAATAGGTACCCCTATTTTTTATAGCAGATTTGGGTTCTACTCTAAAATATATTTGGTTTTTATTCGAAACATTTTTTTCGATTAGCAAAAAAAAATTATTATTTTTTTACTATTTTTTTTTAAATCCTGTTTGTCGTTACAAACAATCATACATTACCAGAATAGAAAAGAATAGAATGGAATTTGATAATCAAATTGATTTTTATTCGTTTCTACGATTTTTTGTTTTTTGATTATTTCTCGCATAAAATTACGAATGTCTTCAATCAACGCCCTATTTAAGAGATGACTATGTAAATAGTATGTCGTAATCTATCATTTGATGCGAGAAATACATATAATTCAATAAATGTGTTGCCGAATATAGCGTCATCTGTCGCTCATCGAAAATTTTTTTTCGGATAAAAACCCAATATTTTTTGTCATAGAATCCAAATCTGCAATCAAAAATAGGGGTTCCTATTTAAGATTTCAAAGTTACCCCTTCCCTTACCCTGGGGGAAGGGGGGCGGTTCACATTTCACACCACATGATAGGGCTCAAAAAACATTTTTGGATATATTTTTTTATCTCAATCCAATTCCTATTTCAGGAGATATTTGGGGTGAAGTATGGAATATAGTCAGTAAAATCGAAATAAAATATTTTTGGAAAAAATCATCTATTTTCTTTTATAAAAATACACATTTTTTGTATAAAAGTCGTTTTCAGTCGTCATTTGTTTTTGAGTAATGACGTCATCCATTTTGTTTTTAAATGGCAATCCCCTATTTTTGTTCTTGATTTTGAGAGATCTTTTTATTGTAGAACTGGCAGTATAAAAATATTGCCATCTTACATAAGACATTTTTCGAGTAAATGACAATTGAAGGTGAGAACTTGATATCTAAAGTTTTTGCAAAATGAACTTGTTCCAGCGCTTTTTTCCAAACAAAAATGATCTTGACCTTCCATATATACAATATGGTTTCAGCAAGACGGCGCAACCACGCACTATGCGCGTTTTTTGACAATTGCATTACGAATAGGTGGATTGGCAGGCGACGACCGATAGAATAGCCCACGAAAGAGATGAATACGCAGAATTAGTCTGGAAAATATTCAAAATATTCAAGAAGAATTTCTACATGTTCGAAAACAAAAAAAAACAAAAACAAAAAAAAAACAAAAAAAACGCGCAAAGTGGGGGCATGCGCCGTCTTGCTGAAACCATACTGTATTATATGGAAGGTCAAGATCAATATTGTTTGGAAAAATTGCTTCAAGCGCTGGAATAAGGTCATTTTGAATTGACATTGTCATTTTCTCGAAAAATTTCTTATGTAAGATGGCAACATTTTTATACTTCCAATTCAACAATGAAAAAATCTCTCAAAATCAAGAATAAAAATAGGGGGTTGCCATTTAAAAACAAAACGGATGACGTCATTACTCAAAAACAAAAGACGACTGAAAATTTACTATCATGCAAAAATGTATATTTTTATAAAAGAAAATCGACGTGTTCCAGGATTTTTTCCAAAAATATTTTATTTCGATTTTACTGACCATACTTTAGGCGCGCACTATATATCAGGCTCAGAACTAAGAAGAAAATCTTAATATACAATTTCGAGTATCTTGCAAATTCTTCGGCAGTAAATTCTTTGAAACAAATACTTCGAAAGTAAAATTTCTTCCATCTCACTTTATTTCCGCAATTAAAATTATTCAAGTAATAATTGATATATCTCTTCAAAGAATTGATCACACGACAATTTATTTTCTAATAATTGGTATTCGAAAAATTTACTTTCGAAGTATTTGTTTTCAAAGAATGTATTAGCTTTAAGAATTTATTTTCGAGAATTCGAAATATTTACTTTTAAAGAATCCGCATTCGAGAAATATACAGGGTGTCTCGTTTCGAGTGTGCCAAACAAAAACAGGAAATAGATAGTGTTATTCTGAACAGAAAAGTTCAAATACACATTTGTCCGAGTTCTTACCGTTATCGAGAGAAATAATTTAAAAAAAAATTGATCATAAAAAAATCTCACAAATTTTTAGTATAAATTTATTAGGTTGCTATGAATTTAAACAAAAATATTTGAGCAGGTTAATGTGTATTTGTCAGTCGTTTATGCAAACTTATTTGCTTCGCCAATTTGTTAATTACGTCTCATTTAAGTAATTCTGAATATACTGATCTATCGAATGTTTATGCCTTAAGACAGAATTACTTTGATGAAATTTTAGATAATTTGCCGCTTGCACAACGGCTTACGATGTGGTTCCAACAAGATGGAGCACCTCACCATTATGCAAGAAATATCAGAAATAGCGCAGTTTGAACATTTATTTTAATGCTGTTTTTTATTTCTCTTTTAATTACTTTTGTTCATGAACTAATAAATTTCAATTGATTATTGCATTCATATTATTAAAAAGTTGTTTGTCACTGCTCGGAAAATGGTAAAAATTACAGTAATTTTACTTGGTGTAACTGATAGGTTGCTATGTTATTTTTGTATAAACAACTGTCAAATAAACATTAACCTGTTCAAGTATTTTTGTTCAAATTCATTGCAATAAATAAATTTATACAGAAAATTTGTACGATTTTTTTACGATCGAAAAATCTTTAAGGTTATTTATCTCGATAATGGTAAGAAATCATCCTATGTTTATTTGAACTTTTCTGTTTAGAGAACACCTGTTTTCGTTTGGAACACTTGAAACGAGACACCCTGTATTTTCGAAGAATTTATATATAACCTTCATTTTGTACCCTATTAGAAAATCTATGCGTAGTGCTGTCAGGATTTCGTGGTTTACAGCTTAAATGAAATGAAAGAATAGAATTCATAAAAAAAAAAAATTTAATTTTATAACTGAGACTTTGTTTAAAACTAGGCCGAAACCGGTGGAGAGCATCTAGTAGGGATTGAGCGAGGTGGTGGGGAGGGACACATGTTGATTCAGTTGCCAATTTAATTTAATTCTTTTTTCGCATCTTATTAAATAATATAAATGTTGTTAAATAGTTTTTGATTGAGAAAGTTTTCCATTATTCGACCAAATCATTTTCTCCACAGGTGACGTCCAATCAAATTATAGCGGTTTCATTGCCCAACAGGTTTCAGCCAATGACATGACGACGACTTTACTTTCTCAACAGTTTAGTTGTTACTATGGTTACGATTTGTTTTTTGTCAGCGAGCTGTCGCAATTTCCAGATTGAAAAATTATTCGTTATAATTTAATATAAACAGAAAAATCTTTAGGTAATTATTTTATATGATGCGAAAAAGTATAATATTAAACTCGTGAGCAAATTGGCCATTGCCACTCTGGTGAATTGCAAACTTCACCCTCGTGGCAATGGCCAACTTTCTCATCCGTTTAATAATATACTATTATACAAGTAAACGTAATTTAAAATCCCATAGAAAACGATTTTTTTTTTGTTGTTTCTTCGGAAAAGGTTGCAACAGTGTCTACGCGTACAAATTACAAATTAATCCAGTTGATTGTTCTGCTTCTTCAGTATTACAAAGGGACAAAATTAATGGGAAAAACGTCGAGGTGAACTTATCACTGGGCAATTGTATATTACACAATAGTTATGAAAGTGCTACATTGTTCAATGAAGGATTACATGTAAAATACGAGCGCTAGCGAATGTTAAAAAATATTTCTCGAGTTGAACTGTAACTTTACATACCAAAATATAATTCAGAGGATTTGTAAATATTCAATTCTTTTTAATGAATTCATTATTCCGCCTAAATCAAAGTAGTAGTTTCTTCGTTGCTGTGGAAATTAAAACAAACAAAAAATGTATTTTTTTCACTGGTGGTGAAATGGATTTACTTTCTTCAGTTTTGAGGAAAGGAAATTCATTTCTCCACTAATGAACTTACTTTCCTCGCAAGTGATGCAAACGTCTACTTTCCTTTCTAAATTGAGTCATAAAAATGTCATTATCGTAGGTGACGTTTGATAAAAAAAATGTTTTTATTCTTTCAGTTTTAAAAAAGCAATAATTTTTGAACGCAATAATAAGTTTTTTTTTTGTTGTGGAACACTTAAACAAAGGTATAGAATTGAATCGTAAAAAAAAGATGATGTGACCATTCATTAAGTTTGCTTTTTCTATTACAATGTACTGGTAAATATTGTGATTGTGAAATTTTTGCATAGGAAATATCCGTTTTGATGGAGTGTGTCAACTTGGCACCCCAATGAAGAGTTCGGATAGTTCTTAATAGAGTTCTCAATTCCTTTTGATGTACCTAGAAGTACTATCAACTTTTTAAAATGAGTTCTGTAAAATTGGGTTGTCAGGAATTTTTTAAAAAATCAGGTGCCATCTTGACACCGCACCCCAACATTGTTATCGAATAGTTCTGAACTAGTTTTAAGATGTGTTTGGGTTAGTACTATAGTTCCTGATACTTTTAAAAAAGAGTTCTGTTGAATTTCCAGAGATAAAAATTTTCAAAGTTGTAAATTCAAAATATTCAAATTCATATTACTCACTTAATATTGGTCGAATCTAAATATTTCATAACAACTATGGATAGAACTCACAAAGAACTACAGGAAACACTACTCAGAACTATCCGGAACTATCAAAAATATATTTTTTTTAAAGTCGCAAAGTAAAAAAAAAATTGAGAGTTCTAGGAGATTTATGGCATTTTTAAATAGATTTAAAATTCGATAATAGAAAATTTAATTTTGAAAATACCCATTTCCTGTACTTTAATCGCAATTTGCCATTAGGTAATATTTTCGAAATTAAATTGTCCATTTTCGAATTTAAACTTTATTTAAAAATACTCTAAATCGGAATTGTATCGAATTTGTTTATAAGAAAGAATTATTGTACTCAATGAGTAAATATAGAAAATTAACTCAGAACTCCTAGAATTCTCAAATTTTTTACTTTGCAACTTTTTTCAAAAAATATTTTTGATAGTTCTGGATAGTTCTGATTGGTGTTTCCTGTAGTTCTTTGTGAGTTTTATCCATAGTTGTTATGAAATATTTAGATTCGACCAATATTAAGTGAGTAATATGAATTTGAATATTTTGAATTTCCAAGTTTGAAAATTTTTATCTTTGGAAATTCAACAGAAATCTTTTTAAAAAGTATCAGGAACTATAGTACTAACCCAAACACATCTTAAAACTAGTTCAGAACTATTGGATAACTATGTTGGGGTGCGGTGTCAAGTTGGCACCCCATTTTTTTTTTCAATTCCTGATAGCCCAATTTTACAGAACTCTTTTAAAAAAGTTAATAGAACTTTCAGATACATCAAAAGGAATTTACAACTCTATTCAGAACTATCAGAACTCTTCATTGGGGTGTCAACTTGACACACTCGTTTTGATGTCCTTAGAGATGATTTCAACGATTTCTGGAGGAGAAAATTTTGTCTTATTTAATATGAAACGTTGAACATCCGAAGGATTGAAACACTTTTGGTAAAGATTCGTACGCCAGAAGTAGGTGTTTACCTTACATTTTTTGTTTGATTTGTTGATTATTTTTTAATACAAAAAATATTACAAAGATATTTAAACAAATATTGAAGTTTATCGCATTAATTTTAGGTGCTCCATGAGCAAAATTTTAACTTTTTCGAAAAACATCTGGAATAAAATTTAAAAAAATGTCTTCATTAGTTCTGCTAGAGTCGTACACAGGATTATTAAGCAAGATGTTTTTTTTACTAAAATATTTGAGTACGAAATCGGCCTTAATTTATTTATAAAAATAGTAATTGCTACTTGAGAAGCTACGGATAAAATTTCATGTAAATCGGATGAAAACTGTCCGACTAATGTTTTGACTCAATTTCAAAAACGAGATAATCGCGTTTAAAGTTAAAAAAAAATCTGCTTTGGATTAATAATCGACTAATTGTATTTTAAAACCAATAAAACAATGAGATTTTTTTATTTTACAGTTTTTGCTCATTATTTTACTATTTTTAGTGAAATTTTAGTTGTCGCGATTGACAGTTTTTAAACCTGACGACATCAAAATGCAAAATTGCCGTTAACGATAATTCATAGGATAATTGGAACCCTCCAATGCGTTAAAAATGTTCGATTTCGCATATTGGGGAGCCCGCGACAAGGGTAAAAAAAAACAGAGGTGTAATGTTGTTCAATTTTTACTAGCGTGGAAAAAGTAAGAACTCGGTGATAAACGAACAAGCGGAAGCATAAATTCACCAAGCGCTCGGCGACGACATTTCTTGACAATATATTCTGGCCAAAAGTTCGTAATTTTTTGTATTATCACTTTATTTTCGAAACGAATAGCACCAAAGAAAGAGTGGCGATACAATGTATGTTTTATTCGCGGCGAAAAAGAGCCGTTTCTGTCGGTGTTTTTGTTCGGTGTTAATTTTCAATAGGCGTCAATCGATGCAAATACGTAGTACGTAGCATACTATATATTTTAAAAGGGTTACAACTTACTTGGAAATACTTTGTTTATCGCACCCTTTGAAACTTCCCTTATTTTTAAGTAATATTCGAGATTTATTATGTTTTAAATAAACTATTTTTCAGTCCTGCCCCATGTTGCAGGTTAAACTCACTACGTTGAAGTATATATTTTATTTTAAAAATAAATCCTTAACTAAAATCAAAGTGGAAGAAATAGCATATTACACTTATTTAATAAGAGGCATTGTGGGCACTCGTTCCATTGGAGCACTCCTAGCTGCGCGAGTCATGCTCCAATCCCACTGGTGTCACAATATACACTCTTATTAAACTATTACAACATGAAATTTCTAAGATAGGGTCTTACTGATTTTTACCTCTACTCGGCTATGCGAGGACCATCAAGCATCCCTTCCAGGTTCAAATTATCCTCGTCAGTTTCTTTTTTGACTAAAAGAGGGTCTCTCGAACAACTTTTATCGATCTTAATGAGAGCAGCTCTTACGCGGCGTTTGTCGATTTCGTCATTACTTCAAGAAGTCCTTTGAGAGCATCATTAAAAAAATAACTGCTCTATGTCGGTCGCTATGTCGAGAATTTTCTTACCGCTAGAAATTGAATTGGGAGCTATTGCTCCACGACGGAATTGAAAATTTCCTTTCGAATTCTGTGTGTATCCACTGAGGCATCTTGATAGCAGATCTTCAGTTGTAAAATCGTTGTATACTTTTTGGTGTTTGCAGTGTGTTTATTTTCCTTCTATTTGACATAGTGGCCGAGCCTATCTTTCCGTTTTGACCTTGATAGCCACTCTATATAAATTACACCCTCAACTAGTAAAAATAGTCAAACAAATTCAAAGTAAAGCACGTGTTGTTAGTTTACCGAACGTTACAGCAGTTTGCGCACCTGATGCTGAAAATTATGCCTATATTTTAGTCGACTAGGGGAGAACTATTTATAAATATAAACGCTGTGACATTTTATATTAGTAACGACCAGACTAAACGATTCCTAATTGCTACTTTTACCGTCTAGGCTGTTTGAAGCGTTTCGGAGCGCATACAAGCGCTTCGGGGAAAGCGCTTTCATAAATTTCAAAAACATAATTTCTTTTGTATATATTTCTCAATATGTTAATCCATCATTTAAGCCAATTCAATAAATATTTTTTTCACTTAGATGTAACATTTCAAGCTAAATTAAATAACACAAGAAGGCATAATTAATATCTTCCTAAAAGCTGCTAATACGGAATGATATCCTGTATTTACATTCTCAATAAGACGCAGTATTACGGTATCGATTCTATTTTGAGCTAAATTTGTTCAGAATAATAATATTTACTATGATGGACAATGAAACAAGTTAACCTCAACGAAGAAACGCATACTTCCAAAGATAGAGATGTGGGCGTCCGACAAATATTTACCGCCAACATTTCCGCGTGCCACCAATTAACTTTCTGACAGTGATTAACTAGAAGTGTGGCGGTCGCAAGATGCAGTCTCAATTTTTAGCACGCCTTAACAGAATGATAAACATCTTAACAGAAAAACACCATTAATTAACACCATGAATTACGCAATTCCCTTCGCGCACGTGGGATGTCGCAAATTCCTCTTCCTCTTCGGATTAGATCACTCGAGTGCAATTAAATTTAGGCGTTTGTTACAAACCGGATTGCCGAGACGAGCGTGACCGAGATTCAAATATTTGAGAACCGCCGTCACGCGTACAGAATTAGTTTATCCCGTGCAAAAATACACCGTGGCCTCCACTTTCTATGTGACCGAGAATTTCGTCTTAGAATTGCAATCGAGAGTCATCTATTATTACTGGATATCAATAGAGTTAAAGCTGTTGCCAACGGTCTATTTGTAAACAAGCTTGATTCACAAGTTTTGTTCAGGACGTTGCTATATGCTTCCAACATATTTTATTATGCACCGTATCACCTCATTTATTTAATTTTTAATTTGCCGCCATTGCATTTTTCTATTTTGTTATTGATACAATTGGAAAAAGTGATTTGAGATGAACAGGTTTCATATAATTGGCCTTGGAATTTGGTTTAAATTTAACCATAACTAATTATTATGAAAAATATAAGACAAGTTATATAAATCTAAACAAATATTCTCGACTCGAATTACCATCATTATTGTTATGTAAAATTTAAGAACGCAAAAATTATTGTTATTATTATTAGTTCATGCGCTGGTTATATTCATTGCCCTGAATCCAATCACAATTTCGTTGGCATCATCCCCAATATTTCGTTAAGGGACTTAACTGAGTGGTCGGGAAAGCGCACGTGAGTGGTATGGATGCTGTGTTTGCCAAGAGATCACAGATTTTCCTTGGAAATTTTCAAGTGCACTTACCCGCCCCGTTAGTTGGAACATTCAAGAGTTCTCTCGAAGCGGTTGATGGCATAACAAGTCTAGCTACGAAACGATCCATCCGCACCGAGTGCACCATAGAAAAAGCCCGTATATGGCGAAACGTATTAATGTTACAGTTAATTCGCATAGTGAGGTCTATGTAAACATTTCAACAGTAATGCAAACATAACGTTTATTAAATTAACGTGATTATAATGGTAATAATAATAATTTTAAACATCTCAAATATTCAAAACGCACGTTAAAATTCCACTGGGATATAATTAATAGAATTTTAGAATTATCTTTAGCAATCCTCTAAAATAACAAGCTCAGAAATGTGCAAATTTTCACAGCTGTGAATCTCGTAATTGATTGCTAGCTTAACAAAATACACAAAATACTATCAGTACTACTACAAATTAAGAACACATGAGTGGTAAATACATTGCGGATAACCACAGGGTTGCGGTCTAGAACGATTACTATTCGCAATTTTAAGCAAATCGGTTACTTAACGCGTTCCACTACAATATCAAGCACGCACCATCCATATCGCCTGATACGGTGGAGCGCGCATTTTGCTGCGACTTATAAATCTGATCCATTTTTACCGCCGGCACTGATTACATAACTAGACGTCTACTTCATATGATTCTCGACATACATCATCTTTACATATATGCGTTGGTGTACAAAAACTATTAACTAGCAGTTCACTCTATCATCATGTAATGAAAAACATACCATAAATTATCGAATGCATTTCGAGTTCAAAGCGCAGTGACAGCTACATCCGAGGACAAGACACGCTGCGAGGTTTTTCATCAATTTACTAAATCTACCGGAAAATCGCCTAGCCAGTCAGACGGATAACATACTGGATTACGAAAATTTTACATTCGCCGGAATCGGCTCTGCCGGATTCTTATTTTCTTTGCCGTTTCCTTTCAAATTGCCTTCAGACATAAAAATTTATATCTGCGTGTATATGCACCGTGTAAATTGAATTAATATTCGACATCGAGGCGAGGGGAGAGCTGCTTTTTATTTAAGGAATCTTGATATGAAAATAAAAAGTTATATCTCAGCGAAAGCAATACGCGCTTTTGGCTCCCTAGAGTCCTCTCAAGCGCAAATTATTATCTCGAGATGAATAAACATTGGAAAATATTATGAGTACATCTAATTTTCGACATCAAATATTTAAGATTCATCAACTTGAACCCTGACGCTGGCTTTTAAATTTGCGAAATTAAATTCTACACGTAGAGATTGATTTCATATAATGTGAATGTACATCGCAATTGCACATAATTAATCTGGATAAAATGATTCATTTTTACTGTAGGATTTGCTCATAATAAAACTGGTGCATGGACGTTTTCCTTTCAGCAAATTTTACCAAGAAATAACTTTGTTGTATTAATCCGATGGTTACTTAAGTGGGATATGAATTTCTTATAGACAAAATCTATTCAGTATATGCTCATAGTTTGCTAAAACACGATGTTAATCTTTAGCGAACGAAATGAAGTCACCGGCGCATCCACCAAGAATCAATTCACAAATAAGCTCATTTTCGATGCTTTTAAAGCGATAGTTGTGACTATTATAATCTAACTCGTTAGCTAAGGGTTAATTGAAGACCGCTATATGCAAAAGGTCCTAAGTACAATAAACTGAAATTTAAAGAGTGAAATCCAAGCGTTCTATTTATGACGAACAACATGGTTTCTTGGAAGGTAAATCTACAATTAGTAATTTATTATCATACAAATGCTTTGTATTACATGCATTAGAGAAAGAATATCAAGTCGACGCTATTTATACTGACCTATCTAAGGCTTTCGATCATGTCAATCATGATATCTTATTGAGTAAGTTGTCAGTATTTGGTTTTGGTAATTTAGTAGTGAGTTGGTTTAAAAGCTTTCTTTCTTCTCGTCAGCAGTGTGTAAGAACTGATAATTTTATATCAAAAGTAATAAATGTGACATAAGATGTGCCTCAGGGTTCGCACTGTGGGCCCATACTGTTGTTGCTTTTCATTAATTATATCGGCCAATGTATTAAAGATTCTAAATTTTTAATGTTTGCGGATGATTTTAAATTGTATGCAATAGTACGGAATGCTGATGGTCGCGATGCATTACAGACTGATTTACATAATATTACTGCTTGGTGTTTCAAGAATAAATTTAGCTTAAATATTAAGAAGTGTGTATCGATTTCATTCAGCCGTTCCAAATTAATCAAGTTTACTTACTTCATAAATAATGATTTACTTCGATATGTAAATGAGATGAGGGATTTGGGGATTATGTTTGATTCTCGACTGACATTTTCTTCTCATATTAATAATATCTGTGCTAGAGCTCTCAAAACCCTTGGGGCTGTATGGTGGTTCTCCTCTCACAATCAGTTTATTATTAATACCGTTAAACTTTTATTTATCTCTTTAGTAAGAACTCAACTTGAGTATGGCTCGATAATTTGGAATCCGTGTTATTTTGGTGCCTCTAATAAGATCGAGATGGTCCAAAGCAAATTCTTACGAATGATGTCATTTAAACTTGGGATACATTACAGGGATTTCAGTCATTCCAATATGCTGACTACTTAAAATCTTTCAAGTATAGGAGGGTTATGTTTGATATATGCTTTGAGTTTAAAATAATTAATGGTCTTGTTGATTGCAGTGCTTTGTTAACCGATTTTAAATTTAACTTAATATGAAAACAACACGTACTACTCCACTTTTTCGATTAACGTTTTATACCACTAATTATAGCATGCATAATCTTATAAGAAGAATAATGAAGCATTGCAATATTTTGAGTTCTTATCCGGAATTCGAAATTTTTGATTCCTCATTTATTAGATTTAAGTATCGTCTACGTCGCATAGATTTATCGATATGTTTCAGTAGTTCTTAATTAATCAATGCGGTTTATATTTTAGTATTAGTGATCTATTATTGTATTTTTTTCTGGATTACGAATTTGAATTATAATTGATCTTATTTTATATTATCTTATACTGCATATTTATACAAAAATATTTTTAAAAGAACATATTGTACTAAAAATAATTTCAAGGCAACTTCTTACCAATAGTAGATTATGAGAAAATTTCTAATTCTGTTAAAAGAAAATCTGAAGAAAAAGTTTGGAAGCATTTATAATTTGATAGAGAATATTGAATTCAAATTTTCTTGAAAAATAGCCAAAACTCAAAACAATTAGAAATTTACAAAAGTAGAAATTTCAATTTAGTTCTTAATGACGCTCTAAGGATTAATAATGAAACTGTTAGATTTTTTCGGCATAATTCAAGAATTATATATTTTTTTCTCAGCTTCCCCTTTTAGATGGAATGCATTGAAAGAACATATACAAAATTTAATTTTAAATCCTCTAAGTGACACTCGTTGTGCAAGTCGCATTAACGCTATAAGACTTTGTTTATTTATTTATTACAAGTAGGTTAATTCAATTATGAATATTACATAGTCATATTAAGTTCTAATACTGATGTTTACAAAATTTATAGACTAATATTGAAGTATTACAAATAAATTTACAAATACAAGAAAACGAAATGTAGCCTGAATATATGAATATTCAACCTGTTCGTTAATTTGCTTGCAGATTAACGAACAGGTTGAATATTCATATATTCAGGCTACATTTCGTTTTCTTGCATTTATCTAATGCTTTCTGCAACATGTAAAGTTGTTTCTAATTTGTTTAATAAATTTACATATTACATAATATAAACGCCAGGGATATTGGGTGGACTATCTAACGTTAGGAATTTAAACTACCATTTATTTTGATTTTAAAAGGTATAATGACAATCATGAGTTGACAGAAATTTAGTTTTATATTTGACATTTACGAAATGGGACGTTTTACACTTGAAAAAAGTTGCGAAATAATGAAAACTTACTTCCAAAGTGGTGAGTCTTCAACCCAAACGGTAAGAAATTTACGAAACAAATTCAAAACTGGACTTTATTGGATAAAACAACACGTTCGCGTTCTCGTCCAGTGCGCTTTGGCGAAAACATTGATGCTGTTGCTCAGAGTGTGCGTGAACATGCATCAACATCAACTCGTCATAGTTCTCATGAACTGAAAATTTCTCGTACTTTTCTGATGAGAATTTTGCATAAAGACCTCGAAGGCCAACAAAGTTCAATTAGTCCAAGAAATGAAGCCTCATGTTCATCGATGCGTTTTCAGTTGGCCCGAGTATGACATGGTTGATATTTGGTTTCAACAGAACGGGGCTACTTGCCACTGAGCCAACGTAACCATCGATCTTTTGCACACTGTTTTTGGAAATAGAATAATCCGCCTAAATGATGTCAATTGGCCGCCTAGGAGCTGTGATTTTACCCCGTTGGATTTTTTTTTGTTTGAAACCCTTAAGGATAAGTGTTACGCGAACCATCCAGAGACTATTGATGCCTTGAAACAAGAAATCGAAGTTGAATTCATGCCATTGGAGCCCAGACAATCCAAAAATGTACTGAAAAATTGGGTTGATCGGATGGGGTACTGTCAAACCAGTCTTGGCAGTATTTTGATTGATGTTGTTTCATTCTTAAATGAAAATGTCCAATCTTTCTAATATACTCATAACTTTGAAAAAATATTCATTTTTTTATAGCCGATTCAAATTCCAAACATTAGATGGCCCACCCTTTATAAGTGCACAATGAGTCTAACTCAGAATGACTATGTCATATACAGTATCTTACATTTTGTAATCAGTGCTTTTGGAGAAAAACTCTTCTAGGAATAAAATGGGTTTTTTTAGAAAATATTCCGTGTTTTTTTTTAAAGTTGTTGATTTTTGCTCGCCTCAAAAAGTGAAAGCAGTTTATTGACTTTTATTTCCATATAACTAGTTACCCTTAGCGAAATAAAATATTTTTGGAAAAAATCCTGGAACAGGTCGATTTTCTTTGATAAAAATACACATACATACATCTTTATTCAGACTAATTTGTACATAGAAGTTTGTTTGCGTGTTAAATTAATTGGGTTGGTTAGTCGTCTGGGCTATAGGTCTTTCTGCCCTGAAAAATGGCAACCCCCTATATTTGTTTTTGATTTTGAGAAATCTTTTCATTGTCCAAGTGGCAGTATAAAAATGTTGCCATCTTACATAAGACATTTTTCGAGTAAATGACAATTGAAGATGAGAACTTGATATTTAAAGTTTTTGCAGAATGACCTTGTTCCAGCACTTGTACAAACAACAATGATCTTGACCTTCCGAATAATATAAGACGTCTTCAGCAAGACAGCGCATCCCCGCAATAGTCGTTTTCATTTTCTCGAACAAGTAGAAATTCTTCTTGAACATTTTGAATATTTTCCAGGCTAATTCTGCGCATTCATCTCTCTCGTGGGCTATTATATCCATCCTCATTTGCCAATCCACCTATTCGTACAGAAAATGTCAATTGTCCATAAACGCGCCTGGTGCGGGGGTGCGCCGTCTTGTTGAAACCATTTTGTATTATATGATTATATGGAAGGTCAAGATCATTTTTGTTTGGAAAAATGCGCTTATTACATTAACAGTCACATTAGAAACATTTTGGCAATTGCTGAAGGAAATAATTGATTTTCTTAAATATTTTAATTTTTAAACTTATGTTTAATTTACTTGGTTTAAATTGAAGGTATTCCTCGTTTCACTTTCATTTTCATCAAAATTAAAGTTTTTCAACAACTGCAATTTCAATATTTTCAGCTTTCTTTTGAACAGAACTGTTTTGAACAGTATTCAAGATTTTACCAGCTGTTTCGATTTGATTGCTTAACGAGTGTTCTATATTAGAACCCTGCACGGGCTAGGTTTCGGCCCGGACCGGCTCGTGGTCCGTCCGAGTCGGGCCGGGCCGTTTCCTTAATGCTGTGCTACCGAGCCGGGCCGGGCCGGGCCATAAAAACACGAATTCTAAAATTGTAAAAATAATAATAATATAATAATAATAAATGTATTTATTTTATTATATATTTTAAATAATAGCAAAAAAAATTAAATTTTAAAGTTGTAATGTTCCCAGAGTCTACCAAAACCGTCGCTAAGGCAATTTTAAAAATTTTGCTACTATTTTAACGATACTGCCTAATTTATTTATTCCAATGGGCTGTTTTCTACATTTTCTTTGCTGATAGTTAAGAAGACTCGGGTCAAGTTTGGAGGTTGAAGATCCGTGTATTTTTTGGTATGGTAGAAATTACCTATAATGATAAACTGATCAGGAATGTGAACTAAAGGCTGTGCTAATGGCTTTAATATGACTTGTTTCAATTTTCATCAATTTTTCCATTATGTTATTAATTTTTATATTTTTATTTAATTCGATTTTATACTTTACTTTTATTCTTTACTTTGCTGGGGAGACACAATTTTCGACTTTACTCTTCAGAATTGCACACGATTCTGGGTACTTGCGCATTCACAGAATTGAATACATTGCCTACAAAGAGGACGGTTTCATCAGATAATGAATTTGTTTGGCTTTCAAACTAATCTTGGAAAAGTTTATTCGCACTGACTTTTTGATTTCTTTGGCAACTTACAAGCAGTTGACAATAGCGCTGCTGGAGTACCTATGCAAACCTCTTTACTTCCACTGTCGTCTAGGTTCATTTTTCACAAGGACACAGAATTATGTCACGCCGCTTCAGGTTATTTTGACAGATTGATAACGAGTGACAAGTAACTTGACTTGAGTTTCAATTGATTTTTGCGATTTAAAAACTTTGAGCTAACTTTAGTTAATGACTAATGCCCACTTGCACCTTTGTAATTAAGCTATTCTTGAAGTTTAAGCAACTCTTAAGTGACTATTTATTTATTTTCACTATACTTTAAGCACAGCTTAACACTTTGACCTACAACCACGAGTACTCCTCGCATTTAAATGTTCGGGCCAAACACAACAACCACGAGCATATCTCGTGGCACGCCGCTTGGGCCAATCACATCGAGCACGAGCTCAATTCGTGGCGAGCCGCTTGGGCCAATCAAATCGAGCACGAGCTTAACTCCTGGCGCAGCGCTTGCGTTAGTAGTGCTGCACAATTAATGCATTTTCTTGCGAAACAGAATTTTTTGAAGTCCATATTTTACGTTTTCAGTTGTGCCATGAAAAAGCATGAATTTGTGCGCATACAAGGCGTGCCTCAGTCGGGCTGGTTTCTGCTGCTGCATTCGGACGTAAGTAGGCCAAAGGGTTAAGCAAGACTTTAAATAAGTCATCGTAATGAACCGCATAAAATTTAAGTCTGCAAACATAACCTTCAACTCGTTCCGTCGTCGGTGATCCCCTGTGACAGATATTTATACACAATAAATTATTTTTAATAACAATAGTTAGAACAAGGCTAAATCTAAATCACGGGCAATTCCCCGCACATCTATATAGAATTAATCTGAAGGATTCCCCAGAGTGTGAATGTGGACAATATGGTGATGTGAACCATATCATCCTAGAATGCCCTAAATATACGACCACTAGAAGGACTTTCTTGGAAAATCTTTCTGGGATGGGTATCACATTTCCGATTAACATAAATAACTTATTATCGTTAAGAACCAAAAATATTTACGATGAAATCATCAATTTTTTTAAACTGTCAAAAATTAAAATATAACAGATCTTAAATTAATAATAAGGATAGTTAGTTAAGGTAATTAGATATAAGTCTCATATCATTAACATGTAATATCTCTACTGTTGTGTACTTCCGTGGACCCATACCTGTATGTCTAAATACCAACATGTCATGACGGTCCGCATTGACACCCGATTTCCATCTTGTATCCCTTGTGGTTAGCATACATTCATTCTATCTAATCCGTGTATTTATATATCAAACAAATGGTAGTGGCAGATGACCAAGCAGTCGACGCCAAAAAAAAAAAAAAAAAAAAAAAAAAAAAAAAAAAAAAAAATAACAATAGTATATTTAAAATGTCCCTTGAAGAATTTGGTGTGGACGATATTTTTGAAGACGATTTATACCTCATGGGAACGATTCATTTCGATTATCCTAGGCAACTAGTTTGGAACAGAACTGATCATTATCATGATTTGGACGAATTGCCATTCGTCTCCGCAAATAAACTGTGTTAAATTTACTTAGCCTTACTTTCAAAATACTGGATGATATAACCTCTTTTTCTTTAAGCGTGGAGATTTCTTTGCGCGCGCATTTGCCTTCCAAAATATTTAATTAAGCATCGAATTCTTAATAATTATGGCGAGTTTTCACAATTTCCCTGTTCGTACAGCAAGGTCAAAAGGTCACCAATGTCACCAACGTTAAAAACGAAAATCTCAAAATTTTACGATGTTGCAACACTTTGAGCTTGCTTACAATTTTATTAATTCCAATGGTGCATGACGTTTCCTTTTAAACATGATTTAAATTATAAGTCCGACTTTACAAAGTTAGACTTAACGAAAAAATGGGCATAAGACGCACAAAATCACAGTTTGTCAAGGTGTATTTAAAATACCATTAATGGAAACAAAATACGATAAATAGCATTTTAGGGATGTAAGTAGAAAAATATTATTTAAGATTAGCTAAAGCTATAGGTTTTCATTCCTGTTATAAACATATATTACGGTATTGTCAATACACAAATCTAAATGTGAATCATGTAACGTATTCATGAATTTATTTGATATACACGAAATGTTTACAGCGCCAATTCGATTATGTATCCGTCCATACACTTACACGTTTACGATGTATCGCGCGGTAAATATTTCTCTCCACATTTGGAGGACATAAATTCGACGAAAAAAAAAGTAATTTAGCGAGTGAAGTTTGGGAAATTGCTGTTATTCATAAACGTATATTATATTCATAACAAGGAAATGTAGCATTATTTACGATGTCTGCTCATGCAATCCGCTTATCGTAAAATCTTATAATTACATAGAGTCGTGTGGTTTTTTTTTTCAATTGCAACAAATCATTATTACTATTGTGATATAAGCCTACTTGTTTACGTGACTGGAATAACTTTATAAACGATTAGTATAATTAGACAATAATTTACTTTTTGAATATCCGAATCCTGAATAAATTTTGTATAAAAGTTTAAAGTTAAAAGATAATTCACACACGTAAGCGAGTTTCGGCAACTATAACTGACGAAAATTATAAGTATAAATCTTTAGGAATGGCCCTAAAAAATGAAATCCTTTGAATAATTCATCGAAATTTATGGCAAGTGTTTGCCGAAATTAGTTTGGAGAATATCTAACGTGATTTATAAATCTTGTCTCTGCCTGGAATCATATATCCCCTGCCGAGAAATGTTTCTTTCTCCAACTTTTGTTTGAATTATGTAAGCTCAATCGGGATTTTACGAAATATAGGCTGAAGTTATGGAATACAAAATTTCTTTATGTATAATATAATTGATTTTGCATCTGTTCTCCTGGAATAATATGTAAAAGCCTTATAGCATAAATTCTTAATTCTCATGAAGTTACGTGGAAGAATAAACTTAATTATGATGTATTTTATCTTGAAAATAAATATATACATCAAAAAATTTAAATAAAAATATGGTAATGTATCTTTCATGTTACTTTTTCCGATTTGATAAGATAATAGTTGGAGAAGTGGACGTTTGAAACTTGAAAAATTATGTAAGATGAAAATGACCAATTTTAACAATTACTCAAAAAGTAATGATATTTCGAAAAAATAAACGTATTCTCTATAGGTTGTTTATTTGCAAATTCTCTACAATTATGAATATAATTTTGATGTTATTATTATTATTATTTCATAATTATATTATTTTTTTCAATAAAAAGCCAACATCCACGTCCTTCTAAGACCTGTGCCAGAAAATAACTCTGCTGTATCCGTGCTTTTAAGTCTTTTATCAGAACCCTTGTCTAGATTAACTTATTATTGCTCTCTGACCATCAATTCTTCCACTTTTCTAAAGTTCTCTCGGGAAGTTCCGGTATTTTCTCCTGTGATAGGTATGCTTCGGTTCATTCTTCTATTACCAGATCGATGAGTACCATCCCAGCAACTACGTCGACAGCCTCTAGTGATGTTCTGCGGTATGTGCTGCAGATGCGGATTGCATTTTTCAATCCATTTGTCATTTTTAGCTTCAAGATTTCTTCCTTCATATAGGGTTATTGGTTATTTTCTCTTACAGGCTTTTGGTCCTCCAGTATTGGGAATTAGCGTAAAGAGTGCATTAGTAGTTTTCTCTGCATTTGTGGTGATTTTCTGTAGGTGTTCCTTCATATTGAAGGTAGATCCCCAGATATATTATAATTTTTTTGGAGCTTCTATCCTTATCGTGGAGTTCAACTTCCACCTTTTTTACCTTCCTACCACCGGACTTCTGTCTTTTCGGATGAAATTTGTAAGGTTGTTCTCCGTAGAACCAGCGTAGTGTTTTTTTTTTATTGTTTTATTCGCTTTGTCTTCCACTTTCTTCTTTTTTCTGCTGGTTATCAGTAGGGCCCTATCATCAGCGAAGCCAATGACTTCTACTGCTTTCCTCACATATGTCTCCAGGACTTCATTGTGATAAATTTAAGTTATCTAAACTAACCCAACCGAGTCTAACCGAAAAAAAATTGAGATCGTGAACATTTTGATGCGGAAATATCCATTTTGAGGTCCATAGATGCGATTTTAAAGATTTCTGATAAAAACATATTATGTCTGTGTGTATGTGTGTCTGTGGGCGCTGTATTTCAAAAGCTAATAGAGCAACGCTCGACGTACATTTAAAATATGAATCAAATTGAAGATTAACCATGAAAGTGTAAATATAAATAAATCGGAGAAAGTTCCATGACAGTCACGTTACCGTTTTTTTTTATCAGTTTGAATCAGTTCAAAATGTATTTATTTCTAAATTATACCGTTGCAGGTCGCTCTTACATTGCGAGTGATATGGTACTTTAAAAACAGAAATTGAATTAACAAACAGGGCATGGGCAAAAGTTTGAAATGTGCTCTTCTAAATATAAGGATATTTATTTGAAACCTCGCACTATCTAGACAATATTATCAAAAATTATGTAATTTTTATTGACAAATTACAAATATAATAATCATTAACAACCTAACTCAAATTAAACTAATAATATAACTTTTCTCAATTATTTTAATTCACAAACATCGCCATAAGTAAGAAATGCATACATACATTTATTTGGCAAAAATTTACCAATTTGGCTAGCGACCGGCGGACTTTGTTACTGGCGAAGTTGTTGAAATTTTTCGATAATATCTGAAAAAATAACTGAACATTTATCATTTTCATCCACTTCAGCCTCTTCAGTATAACCTTCTCTATGTATCAGACATACATATTAGTAAATCTTCTTTTTTTTCAGAGAATTATGCTACAATAAAAATTTTATAATGACATTTTCTTCTATATTTGTTATCTTTTCCTCTTATATATTTTCGGCTATAGAATCTATTTCCTCTTTTATTACAAGATCTGATCTAGCATCGAATTCTGTAATCCTATCGCTACTAGAATCACTAGATTATGAGTCACTGTTATTTGAACACCGCACATTTTCTACTGCTTTTGTCTTTTTTTATTCTTTCCTTTGCTTCTACAGTTTTCTTCTTATTTTTTTCAAAAATTGCAATATCATCATGCGTCATTATTTCAGCTCCTTAGCAAACTGGTTTTCTTTAAGAAAATATTATCTCGTTTTATCACTTTTAGTGGCAGTTCTTCAAACCCTACGAAGCTACTTGGTAATTTATTTTCACTTTTCAGTTGATTAATTTGCATTGTTAGCGATTCAATCGATTAATCAATTTAAACCAGTTACATTTTCGGAATTTTGTCCTAATGATATATCTTGGAGTATAACTGATTTGAAATAATACAACTCAAATCTGCTACGCTGATTTGCTGGCACTGAAAATACAACTGATCCTTGAAAATATAACTCGAATGTAGGACGCTGATTGGCTACCGCCAATAATACAAGTCTAACTCCAGAATCAAGAGAGTCCCAGTGGCGGTTTCAAAGGGTAATCGTGTAATTACCCCCCCCCCCCCCCTAAGAATTGTAATTGTTAAAAATCACCGATATTCCATATTCCAAACAAATCATATAACCGGTAAATTTTTCCAAAAAGGAAAAGGATAGGGAGATTTCACTAAACAGGTGTATGAGAGCGGAAGCACCAGTTTATTTATCTTATTTTTCAATTAAAACCAGAACAAGTTTTATACAGGGTGTCCCATTTTAATCTTTCAGGTGGAATATATCGAGACAAGTGCGCCCAATCGAAAAAGTTGTCTAATGCAAAGTTTAGTGGTTTGCAGGGGGACATTATTAATTCGTTATATTCTCTAACCGAACATAACGCGTGGAGAGATTAAAACCATTGCAATTTTATTTTGAAATACACTCGTTATAATCTCGGATGAGAGATTATAACTCGTGATTTCATTGAAAAAAATTTCCAATGGTATAATCTTCCCACTTGTTATATTATAACTAAAAATGTGGTGACCTTGGAGTAGATACTCACTGCTTGTTAAAGGTACACTTTCATTTGGCTGTTCCTGGGATTTCAACGATGTCCATATTTTGCATGCATTTGGTTCGAATAATACTTGGGGTATGACATTTCGGTTTGGTGGACAAATTCCAGCTTTAACAAACCCACTTTTTAATATTTCAGAATTTGTTTCAGTTCATATTTCGCCGAAAATACACTCTTCGGAATCTTTACACTTACATTTCTTCGCTGTAACGATTTAACGAGATTCTTTTATAAATGGAACGGATTTTGAAACAAATATTGGGTCTATTTTTTTAATTGCCTCAAAAAAAAATTACGCATTTCTTATACAAAATAAGCTGACCTGTATTTCCGCAATTTTTTTTCGACAGTATTTTCGAAAATACAGACGGTTAAAGTTTTGAAAACTTTCTGATTATGCTTTTCTTAAGATCTCGATAACTCCGCTTCTACTCATCTTATAGAGTTCAGCTAAGATTCATTAAAAAGGCATTAGAATTGTTTTTATTTTAATGTTGATTGTTTTTACATTTATTGTTAATGAATAATTATTATAAACAATTAAAATATTTAAAGTCATTTTACTACTAAGGCCATCCCTTCAAAACTTTGAAACAAAAATACCATCGTATTAGTTGTTTCATTTTATATAAAAATCGTAGATTTTTAGAATGGTCATTTGATTCGATCAGTATGAAAGAAATCACTCGAACGGCAAAACGCGCTACACGGCGCGTGGTGGTGGTTCGCTACTTGGAGAAAGCCGTCCAGAACACGTTCGTGCTAGCACAGGAGTTGATTTTGGTAGGAACTTCCCTTATCGAAAAGATAAAATGAGCCAGAAGAGATACTCTTCAGAAAAATTACAAAATTTTAAGTTTTTAGTAATATTCCACATGATACACAAACTAATTAAGACGAAGATGAAGATGATGAGGTGCTATGCTGATAGGAATATTGACAATTTTCAGCTATTGGTAAAGAACTGCCACAGAAAAGGAAATATCATCAACTTCAAATCCTAAAACCCATTCGACCTTGGAAATAAGCGTAATAGAATCGATAATTTAATTTTATCGTTCGGGTACGCAGAGTCGAGTATTGCCCGGACAAAAGGATATAGATTCCGTAAAAATTGGTGGACAACAGTTTTAGATGCAGAAAAGATTGATTTTGAATCATTTAAAAGAACTTTTCCAAGAATTTAAAATTACGAATCCATGTGTGAAGCGCGTATCATCAGGAGCGAGTGGTACTCATTCTGTCAGGTCTCAACTGGCGATTCACCTCAGCCATTAAAAATGAGAATTGTTGCCTAAATCGTATGATTTGTAGTCCGTCTTCAACAATATATTATGTAGGAAAATGTGGCACGTGTCCCGGTATCACAAATGATATACAACAATTCAAAAATTTTCTGACGTTAATCTCATTGTATACAATCAATGAGATTATTATCACTTACAAGTAATGGACCACTATTTACAGGACTACGTTGGGGACCTTAATATCTCCCGTAGAAGATTATTTAGAAAAAATGATTTATCCAAATTATTACTACATTCATTTCTTGTGAAAAAAAAATAATGGATTTTAAAATAATAAAAAACAGAGCCTGCCGCGAAACAAATGCATTTTTATCTGCGAATTTTCTAAAAACTACGCTTTTGAAATCCAATATTGGCCTCATCATCTTGATCTTCGTCTTCATTAGTATGTGTATCATGTGGAATATTACTAAACACTTTCGTTTTTAGTGCTTCATTTATACACTGGTGGAAAAAAATGAAACACTTGAAATTCGTGAAATTTCGATTATTTTCAAACCGCGTATTTTTAATCGATTTTAATGATCTTTCAAGGCTAAAAACTTTGAAGTGTCTTCTTTAAAGTTATGCATGCGAACTTAAGCGTGACCCCTTTCGCTCCCCTCTAGCGCCCCTGTGAAAAAAAAGTTTTTTCTGGAAACCTTGTCCAACTTTGACGATGTCTACGACTTGGAAACATTTTGTCGAAAGAAGTGTTAATTTTTTTTTTCCTTCAGTATATTTTGTAATTTTTCTGAGGAATATCTTTTCTGGCACATTTTGTCTTCTTTAATAGGGAAAGTTCCTATTATATTGAGCTTGCACGAACGTGTTCTCGAATCTAGACGGCTTTCTCCACGTAGCGAACCAAAGCCGCGCGTCGCGTAGCGCGTTTGCCGTGCAAATGATCTTTTTTTCATTCTGGTCTAATCAAATGATCATTCTGAAAAAAAATATTATTTTTATATCACATGAAACAAGGAATACCATGGCATTTTTAGTTAGTTTTTGTAATTTTTTGGGATGGCCTTGAGTAGTGATTTGACTTTTAATTTAATTATAATAATAATAATAATTATATATTAACAATAAATGTAATAATAATCAACATTAGAATAAAGACAATTCTATTACTTTTATAATGAATCCTAACTGAACTCTATAAGTAGATTGGAATAAAACACGTATTTTTTATACCACTATATTTTATTTATGTGACTAGTTTCGGCCATTCACTGGTAATTTTCAAACATAAGTTAGATGACCAGTGAATGGTCGAAACTAGTCACATAAATAAAATATAGTGGTATAAAAAAGTTAGTGTTTTATTCCAATCTACAATCAAGATGTACCACGAAGTAAATGCCGCCAACGTTATACATTTTAACTCTATAAGATGAGTAGAAGCGGAGTTAAGCACAATTAGCGAGTTTTCTAAACTTTAACCGTCCGCATTTTCGAAAATACTGATGAAAAAAAAATGCGGAAACAATGGCCGGCTTATTTTGTATGAGAAATGCGTAAAAAAAATAAGGCAAATAGAAAAATAGACCCAATATTTTTTACAAAATGCGTTCGATTAGTAAAAGAATGCCATAAGATACATTATTTCCTTTCTGGTTAATCTGAATCTCCATTTGTCCAAAGAACGAATGCAGTGAGCAAACAACTTCTCGACTTTAATGGGAAGATATGTACTTAAGCCCCAGCTTGCACGTTTCTGTCCCCTCCGTCCTTTAATTAATTAATTAAATAAATTTATTTATTTATCGGTGTATTTTTGGGTATATCATACATCAAACTAGCCCTATAAGCAGATAGAAGGCCAAATGTGAAATCAGTTACAGCTGTTTTCAGCGTTTCCCGAGAATAGCCAGTTCTTCCATTGGTTTAATTGTGCACCATCGGGTATTCTAAAAAGAAACGAAATGCAAACATTTAATCGGGACCAGTGTGTAATTTGTTCTGCACTTTTACCACTGAAACAAGATGCACTAGCCCCTGTTAAAAAATGACTAAAACTGTAAAACATATTTCAAAAACACAACTACTTATCAAATACCGCAACTAAAACTCAAATATAAAGACACCAAATCGTATCTTAAGTGTAATCATAACCTCAACTTCAAGTACTCCTCGCTTTGACATAGATGGCGCTAGGTTACGTTCTGTTGGTAAGTTATGCTCTACATGATAGTGCGATCAAAGTCACTGATGAAATATTTGAAATATAGTGGCAGAAAGTGCACTTGCCCCGGAAATTCACTTACCCCTCCTTACCTCACAGAGATTGTAAGTGAACAATAATTCTAATTGAAGAATGCCAAAATAAACAATTTATAACGTATAAGACTTTTTCAAAATCTCAGGAGCTTCCGAAACAAATAGATAAATATTAAATATATTACAAAAATCCTTTCGATACCATCAAATTGATGATCAATATTTTTTTGTTTGAAATTGAATTTTAATTTTAAATTTTTCAGCTTGTCCCGCTTTTTAAGACTCCCAAATTTATTAATACACTGGGCTCCATGAAGACGACTGCATAGTCCAGCGGCGGCTCGGGGATTTGCGTAGGGAGAGCAAAGACAAAGATATCGCTCGTGCCGCACTGCCCTCTCTTATAGAGGAATCAAATATCTCGTTGCTGTTTCGGTCAAATTTTCTTCCGTTGCCCCACCGCCGATCATCCACGAGCCGCCATTGCTGCATACGTTATTAACTTATCGATTACAGTTTTAACCTTTAAATGGCTTAACTTTAATTTCATCATGAAGCGTGAACTTTAATATAATTATTAGTTTTAATATTTGTGAATTAGTTGTCGAAACAATCGTTGCTAGTTCGCATTAAGTAGTACATTATTGACGATTTAAAGTGAGTTACATTCGCATTATCCCAACGAATGCAGCCGTATAGAAATAGTTAGAAACACAGCTGTGTAATCACCGTCACTCCAAAGAACCATTATTCCAATGGTTGGCCATTTATCTACAGATAGCCTTGCCGTCAACGTTGGATGAATGAATTTTGGATTTAAGGCGCATCCACCTCATTTGCGCCTATCAACGTTACTTTACCTTATTTAGGGAACATAAAATATAAGCCTGTATTATTTATTTGTTTTAATTGTGCATTCAAACATAAGTTTTTATTTATGCTTTGCCGCACAGTAACAGTCACCATCATTCTGATGATTTACAAGGAAGGTGCAGAATGTTGAGAGTCATTAATTAACAAAAAATAAATTTGTGTATCGAAATATTTACCAAAACCTCTTACAATTCGGAGTTCTTGAAGGCTAAGAAAAATGTTACAAATGTACAAGATGCAACCGGGCATGCGAGTGATTACAGTGGGGTGAAAATTAAATTATATTAAATTATATTTCTCTCTCAAGGTCATACTCCCATAACATCCCGGCTCACCTACTGCTTCTGGACCCCTTGGGCATCATAATATTTGACGGGGATCTTCAGACGCACTCGTGTAAATTAGCACGCCCAAACTCGCTATCGTCATTATTTCACGAATGAATGAATTTTGGGTTTGAGGTACATCCACAGCTACGGTAACTCGCACCATTATTAACCAAAGATTTTAGAAAATACTTTCGGTGGAAAGGAATTTTTTTGAATCCAAAAATTCCCCGTATAATCCAAAGAGGTGATTAAAGGACTGTAATTTATAAAAGTCTTTTTCACTATTTTCCGTCTTTTATACAATTTTTAACTAAAAACATCAATATTTAGGGAATTTGATGGTGTTTAGTGAGCGTAGTTTCTCATGCAAGTATTTTTATACCGTTTGCGATTTTCCGACGAATTTAAAGTTTGACATTTCAATATTTTTTTTTTTTAATAAATTGCTCCAATTATATTACAGCACCCACATCGTAATGATACGGTTTTAGGTGCTGTAATGACTTAAAATATAAAAAGAATATAACGATAAACTGGTTACGTTATTTGCCCAAGGCAAATACTTTTTACATGTTAACGCGTCAGAAGTAGATCATTCGGAATTATTTCCTTTTGTTGCACGATAATCGATTAGCAGCAGCAGCAGCAGCAGCAGCAGCCACAGGTCCATTACTCGTTAGAGTACCGCAATATCTGGAATAAATACATTATGCATTAACGCTTTCAGCTTTCAGCGGCCGATACATAAAAGATAATTATCTTCATCCAGCGTATATACTGCCGCTGGCTGGTTCCGCAACAGAGAGTAGTATCGATTGGGCCGCGAGGTAAATTTCGGGGCTCAAGTTTCTATCAGGACGAAATCCCGGCATCCAGAGAGATGCTTTGAAGAGTCGTCGGGGATGTTGGTCCCCCATTCGAAATAGTCGGCTATAATTCCCTACAATACGGACTCTGGGGCTTTATACGGGGTTTGGGTTCTGATTCGAGATTGGCCGAGGAGGCCGTTTAATAAAAGTTATATAGCCATTGCCTCCGCGTACCATAAAGGGTTGTACTTACCTGCGCCAGGATCCCATATTACGGCTGACGTTTAATGGCCCATTTTTCTTGAAGATAATGTATAAACTGTTTGTGACTTATATCTACATCGTTATTTTGCATGTATACGTTTCCATCGATTTGGTATGTTAATGTAGTTTCGTAGAATATCACAATAAAATCCATTTACATAACGGATAAATAAGAACATGTTTCTCATGATCTGTTAGATCACCACGACCACTGATAATGCTCTTAAATCATGCAATATAAGGCCTGCATATGTTCGCCAATTGTCATTTTAAAAGACTATGCTTGTTACTAAATATTTGGGGGCTCAGAAGATTAGATCATAACTTCTTATTTCTAAGGGTAGTTGGTGAACTAACTTTTAATCGTATGCCGATTTTTCATTTTTAATATTTTGCAGATATAATAAAGAGTTTGATATTTATCAAATTTAAAATACTGTAAAACTAGTATTTGTTAGGCTTGTAGGAATAAAGGTCGGTGGGTTGATATCTTGGGAAAAAATGCCGAGTCTAACTTCAAAAATGCACATTTTAAAAATTTCAAGCTCAAATCAGCTCCAATTGATAATTACTGCAAATATTATTTTGTTCTTTAAACTTTTGGCAAAAAAACCTTTAAAACAGTTTTAACTAAAGTAACGTATAAGATTACTATTCTTACCTTGCTGAACAGGTTTTCATCTATAAAATTACAATAAAATGTACCTATAGACAACGATACAGCTAAACACGAATATGGATGTAGGTATCAAAAAAATGTAAAACTAAAAAAAAGGGATCTACTACAAAAAATGCTTTATCCAAAATTGATCAACTTTCCTGTTTCAGGATGAATATCTCGAAAACTGTGACGGTGCAGTTGAAATTTTTTTTATGTCTATAAATAAAATCTTACTTTGTGTAAATTTGGAGAACTTATTCTCTCGCTAGTTGATAATGAACAACATTACTTCCCCTAGTGAGATAATAAGTCGGACTCATGGAATACATAGATCCTTCGTAGGATTTTTGAAATATTTGAAATTGACACCACGTACGTCAAAATTTCTTGTCAAAATTTTATAAACAATATTTCAATATTTAATGCAATTACAGACGATTTTGAATAAAACGTTAAATTATAGTTATGTGGAATAACTCATTAGTCCCTTAAGAAAATTACTTAAGAAAAAACTTTTTCTTGCGGGACTAATTACATACATTCCACATAAATATATATAATAAATAACTATTACTAAACATTTTTGTTTCTGGGGGATTATCTTAAAAACTAGAGCAGAGTTGGAAAGGAAATTTTATAGAGTTATATTGGAAAACTCAATTCCTGTAGATTTAGAAGAAGTTTCAAAACGATATCAATTATTGTTTCTCATTATTTTTTTTTAAAGAAGAAAATTCTTTGTCCGAAATTCATGAACTTTCCTGTTTCAGGGTTATTATCTTAAGAGCCAGAACTAGGCAATTTGAAAAATTTGAAGGGGTTTAAAGAAAAACTTATTTTGTACGAATTTAGAAAGTTCTAAGATGACCATCGCAATTGTTTCTCTATTTTTTTTAAAGAAAAATAGAATTATTTACTCAAATTTCATATTCTTGCCTGTTTCGGGGTGATTATCTCGAAAACTAGGGCAGATTTAGATTGAAAATTTTACAGTATTATAGAGTAAAACTCAATTCCTGAAAATCTGGAAAGTCTCAAGACGATATCAATTTTTTATATATATTTTTTTAGAAAGAAGACAATGCTTTACCCAAAACTCAACTTATCAACTTTCCTTGTGTACATTTAGAAATTTTCAAGAGAAAGCTAGGTATTGCAAATAAGGGTCAAAGATAACAAGTATACCAGGGAAAATATAAATTAGTCGAATCCCAGAAGAAATCGCCATAAACCAGAAATTTTAGGAACCGATGTAGTACATGCTGAAAAAACTAAATAAAAATTTTCTATGTGGCCTTCATGTTACTTACTTTCTTCGATGATTTGATGGTATAAAATGGACGTTTGTTATATTGTTATTTTTTACTGATTATTATTATTGTCAAATAAGTTTCGTGAATTTCCTAAGAAAAACATTTTTTTAAACTTTGAATTTCAAGTTTTGGAAGAAAACTAACCACGGAGATAAAATTTAACGAAAGAAAATTAAGTTACAAAAAATCTTTTTTTACCATCACTTTGATTTTGGAAAATTTAGTATTCTAGAAAGAAGCAAATATTTTACGAAATATTATTGTTCCCGGGTGATTATCTCAAAAACTAGAGCAGAGTTGGATAGAAAATGTAATTTAGTTGTAAAGGAAAACTCAATTCCTGTAGATTTACAAAGTTTCAAATTATATCAATTATTTCTCTTTTTTTAAGAAGAAAATGCTTTGCCCAAAATTCATCAACTTTCCTGTTTCAGGGTTGTTATCATAAAAGCCAGAACGAGGCAATTTGAAAATTTTGTAGAGCTACGACCGCTCCCGAAAACAGACTTATCGTCGCAATACCTTTGCATTGAAAGTTGCCAATAGCATATTTGTCCTACGGGCTCGTAAATTCAAATTGGTACTCGCATTCATAACATGTCAAACAATCTACTATTGTAAAATTTAGAAAGTTTTAAGATGATCATCACAATTGTTTCTCTATTTTTTTTAAGGAAAATTGAATTTTCTACTCAAATTTCATCTCCTCTCTTGTTTCAAGGTGATTATCTCTAAAAATAGGGTAGAGTTGTATTGAAATTTTATAGTGTTATAAAGTAAAACATAATTCATGTACACCTAGAAAGTTTCAAGACGATATCAATTTTTTATCTATTTTTTTTTTTAGAAAGACAAAAATGCTTTATTTAAATAAAACGAATAACTTTGTTGGTATCACTTTATTAACTTGAAGTAACAATTTCAGCTTGTCATTTTCAAACTATCAGTTTGAAAAGTAATAGTTTGAAAATGACAAGCTGAAATTATCGAAACTATAGTTACTCCAAGTTAATAAAGTGATACCAACAATAATATTCGTTTTATTTGAATTATTCAAAATGTGTCACGAAGTGAAAGCCTCCATTATTACTTATTTAAAAATGCTTTGCCCAAAACTCAACAACTTTCCTGTTACAGAATTATGTTATGTCAAAAACCAAAATCAGGCAATTAGAAAATTTTATGGGGCTTAAAAGAAATACTCATTTGGTGTATATTTAGCAAGTTTCTAGAGAAAGTTAGGTATTGCAAATAAGGACCTAAAACAACAGATTTGCCAGGGAAAACATAAATTAGTCGAATCCATGAAGAAATCATCACAAAACTAACATTTTAGAACATGCTAAAGAATTTTTTTTTTTTTATGTGGCCTTCATGTTACTTACGTTCACCTATTTGATGGTATAAAATGGACGTTTGTTATATTTTTCTTTTAAATTGATTATTATTATTGTCAAATCAGTTTCGTCAATTACCTAAAAAAATATTTTTTTTTAACTTTAGATTTCAAATTTTGAAAGAAAACTGTAAACACGGAGATACAATTTACCAAAAGAAAATTACTTTACAAAAAACCTTGTTCTTTTAAGATCACTTTGGTTTTGGAAAATTTAACGATTATCTGGACTAATTTTTTTTTCAAAAACTGATATTACGAAAAAAAATAATTCAAAATCGTGTCATTTTCGAATTACTGTGGTCATTTGAGGAAAGTAAAGTTGTTCATTGCCCATTATTGAGAGAATAACTCGGACCCACGGAGTAATTACGTCATTCCCCTAATTAAAATTGACTTCAAAATTTCTCGCCAAAATTTTATAAACATTATTTCAACATGTAATTCAATTACGGATGAAGTGTTATATTATACTTAGGTGGAATTACTCATTAGTCCCTTAAGAAAATGACTCGTTAGCTCTTCGAGTTCAGGGGAAAACTTTTTTTTTACGGGATTAATTACGTACATTTCACTCTTATATAATAAATAACTATTTTATCATCCTTTTATGTAACTTCGGCATTCGCACTTTATATATATTTTTTAAATAGTTATTTGCATTTAAAACAATTTTCAATACATTACAATCTAAAAGTTTCTATTTGTACCCTTTTTGGATTATTCTGTAATTTATGTACAATTAAACAAGGGATTCCTGTTTTAAATTATTTAATTTGATTTTAAAAATGTAGAGTAAACAAAATATGGCACATTATAGAGTAATATGTAAGATTTTAATAATAAGACAAACACTGAACATCCATGATCCATGAACCGGACCGGTAAATTTTTTCGTTAATAAAAGCTACCTCTGAGTATGGGCCTCGCACCGAAAGCTACCGTGACTAGCATAAACTGTATTTCTATTTCTTATGGATGCCAAAACCCAAACAAAAGCATTAATAAATATTTAAATATTGCTATCCCATTTTGCGACAACCTAGGACCAGTTTCGACCTTATTATATCTCATCAGTTTAGTATAGACGCCGACAGGAAAACGGTTATTTATAGATACACCATAAAAAAATTGAGACAGCCTCACTTGTTGTAAACAAATTAAATAAATTTAATAAAGACGACATATAGCCTGAATATATGCATATTCAACCTGTTCGTGACTCATTCAATATCTGGCGTAGCACTAGCCAGGGAAGTAGTAGTTGTTTCAAGTTATTTGTTTATAGGACTTAACCACTTCGCGCCCGTGCTGCTTTGATTTAATCCCAGAGTTGATGAAAAATTACTTCTTTGTTGTTGTTACCTTTTTCTACGAAATATTATTTCACTGTCACAAACTTGAAAAATATGAAATATGAAATATGAAAAAAATATTCCATAGATGGCGCTAAAGGAGTAATTTTTTTGTACAACGTTTTTATTTTCTTTTTGTGCTTGTTGCCACATGTGGCAACCTGGGCATGAAGAGGTTAATTTTGCAGTCACGAAGAGGTTATTCACATATTCAGGCTATATTTCGTCTGTATTAAATTTATAGATCAACCAGTGAATTGCTTCACCTAATTAAAGAATTTGTGCAACGTTTAGACAATAGATGTCGCCTTTATGGTGTATTTATCTTAAAAGTTATTTTCCCTGATTAAACTCATGGTACGCGCTCTAAAAGTTTGTAATCTTCGGTAGAAACTTGATTTTATTGATGAAATAAAGGTGATGAATTGATACTGGAAACAACTACTTTATTTATTTATTTATACTCGTATATGTATACGTACTTCAGGATACATCATGAAACATAAATTAAAACACGTTCTGTGAGCTTACTTCAAAATTGATTAACCCTTACCTAACGAATTCCGGCATATTCCCGACAATAAAAAATACGTACGATCGAATGTTGCCGTAACTGACGTAAAGTTACAGTTCCCGGCACTTTCACCATAAGATCAACTCATAAATGAGCTCATTTTTGTTGTCTGCAAAGCGATGGTTGCGACTATTATAAACTTATCTTGTCAGCTAAGCGTTAATAGCGACTATAATTTCTATAAAGTACTCACGATTTTCAAAAAGTATTTCTAAGTTTGAAAATGATCAGCGCTGGGTGGAAACTATAGAAAATTTGGGTACGACGTCTTTATAACCTATAAGATTATTTATATTTTGGTTCGCCAGATATTGTGTGAGTCAAGAAACAAAGTTGTCCCAAACGGCTCAACAGTATACATTTATTTTGAGCTTCCAAAATCTTTCCATTGCTAACGCACAAATATGCCCGTGGATTCTTTTATAAACTATGTAATTCACACCAATTTTTGGTGCTTCAGCTATCAAAATTATTACACGTGTTTTGACGGTATAAATTTTTGAAAACAGTACAACAGATTTTAAGGCGGCCATCCTCCAAAATCGTAGGTTTATAATATTGTAGATATTGAATTATCAAAATAGTCCCACGCCCTTTAATGTGACGAATATTAAAAAGAAGCGTGGTTGAGATTTGAAGGTTAATTTTAAAAATTTCAATTCTTCATTATTTTTGATTGCTCATATAGAAGAATGGCTTAAAGCTTATAGTTAACAAATATAATTTGAAGTATTAAAATCTTCGCAAAAATTTTATCGCTATATTTAAAATAAGAAAGCGTACAATCGATTTCAAGTTTAACTTTAGAAATCTTAAGTTGTTTCTACTGCTCACTCAAATTCATAACGCCAAGACGAGTGGGACAATTTTGATAATTTTATTATTCGTTTTGGCGCTATAAATTTTTGAAAAAATTATCCAGTTACTGATTACTTTCAAAATCTGAATTTTCACCATTTTCCATTGCTCGTGCAGAACTGTGTTTAGACTTTTTCATAAACCATACATTTATTGAAATTATTGAAATTATTGAAATTATCCCACACTTTCAGACAATACTAATTTTTGAATGGTATTTAGGGTCACCTTGAAAAATTGTTACTTTTCGCCATTTTCCATTGATTGCACAAAATCTACGTATGTTATGGCCTAGAATCCGAATCTAAAATAAAAAATTAAGGTTAATTTTTGAAATTTCAAAGTTAGGCCCCCGCCCATCAATAGGGTGGACGCAGGCTTATACAGTGCGCGCCCAAAGTATGGAATATATTCAGTAAAACCGAAATAAAATGTTTTTTAAAAAATCCTCGAACAGGTCGATTTTCTTTTATAAAACACACATTTTTGCATGAAAGTCGATTTTCAGTCGTCATTTGTTTTTGAGTAATGACGTAGTCCATTTTGTTTTTAAGCCTAAAAATATTGCCATCTTACATAATACATTTTTCGAGTAAATGACAATTGAAGGTGAGAACTTGATATTTAGAGTTTTTTCAAAATGACCTTGTTCCAGCATTTGTAGCAATTTTTCCAAACAAAAATGATCATGACCTTTCATATAATACAATGTGATTTCAGCAAGACGGCGCATCACCGCGGGTTTTTTGTTTTTTGTTTTCTTTTCTTTTTTGAACATTTTGAATATTTTCTAGGCTAATTCTGAGCACTCATCTCTCTCGCGGGCTATTCTATCGATCCTCGCGTACCAGTCCACCTATTCATAAAGCAATTGTCAAAAAACGTGCATGGTGCGGGGATGCGGCGTCTTGCTGAAACCATATTGTATTATATGGAAGGTCAAGATCATTTTTGTTTGGAAAAAAAGCGCTGGAACAAGGTCATTTTGAAAGAACTCTAAATAGTTCTCACTTTCAATTGTCATTTACTCGAAAAATTTCTTATGTAAGATATTATATTAATATAATATTTTTATACTACCGGTTCGACAATGAAAAGATCTGTCAAAATCAAGAACAAAAATTAGGGGTTGCCATTTAAAAACAAAATGGATGACGTCATTACTCAAAAACAAATGACGACTGAAAATCGACTTTCATGCAAAAATGTGTATTTTTATAAAAGAAAACCGACTTGTTTCTCGATTTTTTTCAAAAATATTTTATTTTGGTTTTACTGAATATATTCCATACTTTAGGCGCGCACTGTATTAACACATGTTAATAGCACCTCCAAAAATATTGGGTGTATATTTGGAAGATTTTCTCTTATTATGCTTATTTCTCCAAATATTTACCCTGTATTTGTTTCACCAGTTTTAAAGAAACTCGTTATATTAGTAGCCTTTGTTCTTAATCGCTGATGCTTGTGATAAACATATAAATGGTACATTATTTAGAGGCCACTTTTTCATTAAAAAACAACTTTTCATCCGTATTATTAATATACCAAAAAACTGAATTTAAAAATTTACTTTATTTCAACCACAAATAATTATTACAAAATATATTTTGTAACGTGAGGAGACAGTTATACAGGGTGTCCGAAAAGTATGGTATATCCCGTATAGCTCAGTAAATATCCACTTTAGAGAATAAGTTTTAAATATAAGTTATTTAACACTTAGTTATCTACCACCTAGGATATATCAATTTTATTTTTTGCTGTAAACAAGAGCGCAACGAATAACACTTTCATTTTTTTTTAATGACAAGGCACATTATTATTATACTCATTTGATAGAGTTTTTTTTCTCTTTTTAACCAAGTAAAACTTGATTACCTTTATCTAAAAAAAAATCAATTAAAGCAAGAAAATATCTTGGTAATTTATTTTTTTGTAATATCAAATTGTTTAACAAATGCATAATGTATTTAAACTAAACTCACAGCAAATGTTCAACGTGTAAACCATTCATGATTTGACAGTGGTAAATTCGGTTTTTCGAAACTACATGTACGATTTGATTAATAAAATGAAAATAAATATCCAAGACATTTTCTTATTTTTCATGAAATTTTTCTTATGTAAAGGTAATCAAGTTTTATGTCGTTTATAAGAGAAAAAAACTCTATCAAATGAGTACAATAAAAATGTGCCTTATCATTTAAAAAAAATGTAAGTGCTATTCGTTGCGCTTTTGTTTATAGCAAAAAATAAGATTGATATATTCAAGGTGGTAGATAACTATGTGTTAAGTAACTTATATTTAAAACTTTTTTCTCTAAAGTGGATATTTACTGAGTTATACAGGATATTCCATACTTTTCGGACACCCTGTATAACTTTATACAATAAATCACAACTCGAGTTTCGACGTGTTCGTCGATCACTTGATATTTCATACCAATTAAAACTTATAAGTTCATTATTCGATTTTCTGCGTAGCCCGTAGTTAATGTATTAGCAGCAAACGTGTTATTTAACTAAAAATTAACACAAACTGTGCTTACAAATGTTTGATGCTTTATATAAAATCAATCTGTAGAGGATCGTGGCTTCTAGTTAATCCCGAAAGTTATTTACATGAAAATAGTGATGATGATGTACCCTTGGCCCTAATATTTTATGATGATGGTTTTAAAATGTTGGCGAAAAGTTGTAAAAACGGCATTCTCGTTCCGCCGTCCCTCCGCCCCCTAAAAAGGGCGACTTATCGATAAAACGTTTGACGTCACGGCCTCGCGGACGCGGGACGGTGGTGGCAGAGCGGCGCCACCCTTCGCTACGCTGTATTGTCAACCGCCTCCCCAACTCATTGTACATCCTGTGTAAGGGTAGATCTCCAGATCCAGGTCAAACATCGAATCACTATCAACAGCCCTCTGCCTTTTTTTCCGACAAAGTAAACATGAACTTGGTTTCATAGTGAACAAATAGAGGAGATACAGACCCCAATCGACACACAACCTGAAACGCCACGAATAAACAGATTCGTTGCAAACTGATGTTGAAACAGGGTTTCTCAATAAATAATAAAAAAAATAATTTAATGTTACGTAGTAATTTTTAATCAGACGTCTGAATATTTTTATAAACTACATTCGTTTATTATATTTCAAATTGATACAAGTAATTGGTATTCAAGTTCCTCAAACAAATCGCATAAGAAATGTACAGTGATTAGGGTCCCTAATAATACTCAACGTGGCATATTTAAAGATGTTTTAAAGAAAATATTTACAATCGAATTGAAGATATTCAATAGTAATTGCACAAGTGCATTGGAAATTATCGGTAACAAGTTCGTGCGATTTCGACAAACGAAGTCGTATTGTTTGGCAACAGTCCCGAGCCCGCAAGGGCAGTTGTCGTAGTGATGAGATAAACGGTTATTTTCCATTAATGACTATAACAGTTACTGCTACTTGACAATAACTAGTTATTTAAACGGTTATTACCCAGTTTGTAACAAATCGAATCTCAGATTCTAAATTACTCATTTTTGTAAATATTTTTAACAAACTAGCAAATCTGAACATACCACATTGAATATTTTTATAATTTTATAATAATTTAATCTGAATACTATTTTGACCACAACTAATTATTGTAAAAAAATATTATCTAACGCGAGAAGAGAGTCATATAAATCAAAACAAATATTTACTACTCGAGTTTCGACGTGTTACAGTCAATATCAAGTGATTTACAAATTTATGAATTAGTGAATTTATACTAAATACTTTACGGTGAGGGAAGTTACCTGTCGATAATTGTTTGTTAATTTTGACTGCGAGGTTAAGCCTGCTAAAAATAAGTCGGTTTGCTTTATTGTAGAGATTTAAAATCTTTAAGGCTAATTAAATTAGCTATTCTGTTTCTTGACGGTGTGAGAGTGCATCAATTATTTTCTAATATATCAAACATATGCTATTTCTGAGAAGATTTGGAAATTCTGTAGCTAATTCCATGAAAGATAATACTTTACGAATGTTTCTAATCGAGAGGTGCAAATTTCACTTTTCCAAAATCAAGTTCAGATTGTTGCCATTCTCATTATACTGAGTTTGCGGCGATTGTTTTTTCGTATATCAAAAATTTGCTTTGGCTAAGTGGATTTGAACATTTTAAAGCTAATTCTACCGGTGGTCATTTCTTAAGGATTTGTTTATTCACGAGATGCAGATTTCACATACATCATCATCTTTCTTCAGACTATACAGTAGGTTGGATTAATATACAAAATATACAAAAAAACAAAAAGGGTGTTAGTCCGTCTGGGCTATCGACCTGCGGTCTTTCTGCCCTACAGATTTCATTTAATCAAATTCAAATTCAGAGTGCTGCGATTTTGTTTGCAGGCGGGTTGCATCGATTGTCTTTTGTTATGTCTAAAATATTCTACTTTTAAAGGGATTTTAAAATTTTAAAACTAATTCAATTTGCGGAAAAGTATTCTATAATTTAATCAATTGCAAGGTTCACATTTTATTCACTTGCTGCCATTTTGTTTCCCTTATGTGGTGACTCAACTATTTTCCGGTAAATCAGAAATATGCTATTCCTGAGTATATTTGGAAATTTTTAAAGTAATTCCACGAAAGATAATATTTTTTTCTACTCCAACCTCTAAAATGTCATTTTTGCGCTACCGATCTATATTGTTATGCTTACTGTGTGTGTATTTAGTCACGTTCGAATTGCTTTCCCGGACTAATTTCGGTTGCTAGGGAACTCACAAAATAACAAGCCTGTTCTGAATCATGACAGTCCTAGTACCGTTATAGGCTAGTTAAAAAAGCAAGGATTTTTAGTTATAAATGTCGTTTTGAACTATTTTTTTTTACTATTTTTATAACTATTTAAATCGGTAGCGCAAAAAATACTATACAACACTCAGTTCGTTAAGTTCATTCAAACAGGTCTCTAAAATTAAAAATCCTCGGCCCCACGGGCATCGTATTTTTAAAAATTTCTCGACCTGTTAGAGAGCACTTACCGAACTTGTGTCGTAATATACTATTATCTCATATGTTTCCATGACGCTAAGTGATTCTTTAAATATACCAAACTGTGACTTTGTGTATTTTAGTCATGGGCTGAAGTTAGCTCCAGATTTTGAAATGGCTAAAATCAATTGAAGCTCAAAATCAAGTTAGTTGTCACTTATCACCAATCTGTCAAAATAAAAAGAAATAAACGAAACAACGAATACTTTCAACTTAAATCAAGTAAATAATACAAAACATCAAGGAAATTTAGGAGAGTCAATTATTTCCTTTAGCAATTGTCATAATGTCTCTAACGTAACTGTTAATATATATTTACCCAAGTAGACTAATTTGATAATAATGTACTATTGCCATGTTCATTTAAGATAATAAAATAATTTTAAAATTTTAAATTTAGTAGAAAAAGTATAGTATGCAATTCGTGTAATAAACTTCTATAGACACTCGTTATTAAACACTCGCTCCGCTATGCTCCGCTCGTGCCTAATTAACTCGTGACTAAAGTGCCGTTTATAACACTTGTTGCATAATATACTAATTAGAATTATCCCAATCGTGAGGTGTGCATTTCACTTACCCAGACAAGTTCAAGTTCAGGGTAATACTATTTTCAGTATAGTCGAGGTGTATTGATTGTTTCTTGATACGTCAAAAACATGCCATCTTCGAGTGATTTTGGAAATTTTAAAATTTATTCTGCGGAAGAAGAAATTCAAGTTCAGCGTGCTGCCATTTTATGTTCTAAGGGGATGCTTTAATTATTTTCTGGTGCATCAAAAATATGATATTTCTGAGTGAGTTTAGAAATTTTGAAGCAAATTCTCCGAAAAAGAATATTTTTAGAATTTATCTAATCCCGCGGTGTGCATTTCACTTACTCAAGTTCAAGTTCACTGTGCCGCCATTTTGATTACCGTCTGGGTACGTCAATTGTTTGATATATCAAAAATATACTATTTTTGAGTAAATTTTCAATTTTTCAAGTTACTTCCGCGGGCGATAATTCTTTTAGAATTTGTTTAATCACGAGGTGCACATTTTACTCACTCAAAATCAAATTCAGAGTGCTGCCATTTTGTTTTAAGGAAAGGTGCGTCGATTATTTTCATATATATCAAAACTACTCTATTTTTGAGCGAATTTGGAAACTTTGAAACTAATTCCGTGAAAGATCCTGTTTTTAGAATTATTATAAAAGCGAGGTGTACGTTTGGCTTACTAGTACTTAAGTGCAAGTTAGCCTCTTTTAACACAAAAAAATTGTGAAAAGATTTATCGTCAAAATATTGATAAATCATATCTGTTATAATGAAGTTAACATGTGACAAATGATATTTACCAAAAATGGATTCAAACTAAAAAAAAATATTTTGAAAAATCCAAAAAAATTATATGACAAAAGAGTATTGATAAATAATATCTGTTAAAATAAGTAGAAGGAACTTGATATTAAAAATTTAATTATCAGAGAAAAAAATCTGAGAATTTCATCTGACAAAAAGGAGTTAAATACAGACAACATATTTCCGTAAAAAAAATGTGAAATTAAAAAATTATTTTCCAATCGTTAATTAAGGTAAATACGTAAGAATTACATCTGACACAAAATTATTATAGACAAATTGTATTCAAAAAAGCTGAAAACTGAAAAAATTTGTTTGTGGAAAGTTAAATTGCCAAAAAGTGTATTTCTAAGAGAAAAGAGTAAAACAATGAATTATCATTTCTCTTAAAATAAGTTAAAAATTGTATAATAGCATTTGTCGAAAGTTTATTTATCAAAATATGTTGGGGTATTAAAAAGTAATAAATACTGTTAACCCTCTCTTTCCCAAATTAATTTTTATAAATAAAAAAAAATATTTTTTTGTGAAATACTTGATTTAATACCATATTCTAACTCAAGAAAATTAAATTGAAAAAATGTCTTCTTATTTTTTTAGAAAACCAAATCATGACTCCATATGGAACATGGTACCAAGAAAAATCAAAACACAGATTACGGGGACCTGATAAAAGATATGACGCCATTTGGCATCTGCGGGAAAGAAATGGTTAAGAAAGTTGAAAATAAAATAGAAATAATTTTGCCAAAAAGAAACATTCTTCTGACGAAACTTAAAAATTTAAAACACCATTTACAATCAATCAATCAAAATTTATTGGTGCAACTACAGTCGTTTACACAAGTCACAGAGAGTATTGTAATAATGTTATAAAATAAATTTTAGTGTAATACAGTTAAAAATCTTAAGTTTAAAATTACCGAGACAAACAAACATATTAAAATAGTAAATATATTAAAAATAATAAAATGACAATATAAAGACGTTCAAACGTATTACAATCATAAATATGTTAAAAATAATAAAATGACAATACAAGACCTTCAAACGTTTTAAAATAATAAATATGTTAAAACACAATAAAATGACAGTAAGGTTTATGAACAAATTTAAAAAGAGGTACAATCAGATAAAAACTCATCCACACTATAAAAAGCTTTTGCTAATAATACATTTTTAATGCGTGCTTTACACATTTTAAAATTAAGTTGTTTTACATCTGGTGGCAATTTATTATAAAAGTTAAAAATACCAACATTTACTGTGACAAAAAGAAGTTAAAACATATATAATTGTATCTGTCGAAAATCAAAAAAATTGATGACAAAAAGTACTGCATTAAGAAATCATACTGTCGAAAAAAGTTGAAAATAGTAAAAGAAGTTAAAAATCCAAAAACAATTAAAATTATTATAAATTATATCTGTTAAAATTGTTGAAAATTTAAAAATTTAATTCTTCAAAAGTTTTATTACCAAAGAAAACTTTAATACGCGAAAGAAAAAATCCATTTGTCAAAAACACTTTAAATTTGGATAAAATATTTGTGAAAAGAACCGTATACTGGTTCAGTATCCCAGTACACAACCGCCCCTCCACCCCCTTAAATACGCACCTGTATTAGGGTGGATGAGTCTTCGGATAGTAGGAGCCGAAGTGAAAATGAGAGGGCTTCTAATTAAAGTGAAAAAACTTTCTTATTATAATTTAAAAAAAATTTAATAATTCTATGAAGAAACTAAAAATTCTAGAATATTTTGTTTTTAATATTAGTAATACATTTTTTTAAATGTTTTCGTTTGTCTAGTTTTCGCATTTAAATAGAAGATTCTTTCACCCTCAAATTGTTAGTCCTTTAATCCGCTATCCTTGAAGCATGGTTATAATTAAAAATAAAATAAAATCGATAAATTGAGACAAATAAGAGACTTATTTGCATTTCATTACGCACGCGCATCATCCTAATACCATTTCCATGCCCCTTGCCACACTTCGACCGAAATCATTTTCTATCTCTTTTTTATGTGTTTATTACATAATAAATAATTACTTTTATCTATTCACAATGTAACCATATATTTTGCATTATCACGATGTCATGAATAATTACTGAAAAATTTGTTTAAATAACCGAGATCATAGTGCTTGACTTTTTTTAATATATATTGTGTTAAAGGGTCAAAATATTAAAATTTTACTGGCGTCACTACATGAATAAAGGATTTATCTATTTCATGTATTTTCCCCCATTTTTATATCTACTTCAACAAAACGTTAAAGTTGACCAGTCAAAATTCACAAAAATGTAGGTACCTTTTTATTATTATTAATATTTTGATAAATAATTGTGCAATTTTTTTTTAATTATAAGGAATGCAGATATGTGTTCAATTGTTTATTTGCGATTTTTTGTTTTTAAAATTCTGAAAATAATCTATACTTTGATAAGAAAAACAAAAATCGCAATTTACTGCAACTCGTGTATTCTAATTAAAGATATCCACTACTACAATGTACACACCTTATTAGTTCAGTTTTGGATAATATTTCAACACTTTTCTTTGCCTATTATCGCGTAACTGCCAACAGTGCGCCACTGTACCCTGCCACTGCATAATTTTCTCGTCTTTTTTTTTAATTTAGCCCCCACACCGCTAAGGCGTAGATTTTCTAAAGGTGCAGCAGCTCTTTCATCTCAAGCCTTTTGAGATATCTCTAGGCGCTAATGTCTCTGGCGTGCTTTTTATTTAAGAAAAAAGGGCACGCGTCCATTAGCCCTAATCTATTTCAGACTAGCGCTAAACGGGGGGAGAGCGGCTTTTTCAGCCGCCCCAATTTTCCAATCGCTCACGTCTTAGGGATTCGCTCAAACAATTTAACCGGTGTTGTTCGAAACGAAACGTTGAACCCGAAATATCGGGCACGAATCATTACGTATTCACTCGGAAAAAATAACCCGCGGACATGTCATGTTCTCATGTTACATTTAAGTGCTTTCGTAAGTTCCACGAAGAAATGCAGAATTATGTCATTCTGCGTTAAACAATTTTTATTGTTCGCGTAAGTAGTAAAGTTTGATAGATCGTGTGGTTGTTATAACGGCGGCGTTTGCAATGTACACAGTGGGCCAAAAAAACGGTACAAATTTTAAATATTCATATTTTTAATAATAATTAATGCATTAAATATTGCGTTGAAAAACAAATTATTTACACTTTGTAGATGACAAAAATAATTAATGAAAAGTTTTCTTGTCGAAGATATTTCACATTAATGAAGGCGCTGCAAAGACGGGTGTTTATAATGCACCGCCACGTCGCATTTGTAGATATCAAAATTAGTGGGCCATGATTTGTTTTCGTTTTCTAATGAATCTCAGATATGAACTCTCACTTCTATCAGTAATTTTAGTTGTCACAAATTTTTTTGCCCAAGTAAAGAAGATAAAATATTCATTAAACATTTGTTTCACTATGACAATTTATCTGCACGAAAGATTGTGAACAAATACCCAAAAAAGGGTTGGTCGGTTACAAGTATTCTGTGATTAATAATTAAACTCAGAACTTACGGTAACAATAATCGCAAACAAATAAGTGGAAGACTACGTACAGTACGAATTCCTGAAAGGTGCATTATAAACTCCAATTTTTGCAGAGCCTTCATTAATGTGAAATATCCGCGATAGAAAATCTTTTCAAAAATGCAATTAATCATTTTTGCAATCCACAAAGTGTAGATATTTTGTTTTCAAAGCAATATTTAATGCTTTAATTATTATTGAAAATATGAATATTTACAATTTGTACCGTTTTTTTGGCCCACTGTGTATTTATAATCAGGTAATAAGGGATTTTAATATTGGGGAAGACCAAATCTCCTCTTTGTCATTCACGAGATGTTTTCCCTATTTTATGGCTCTGTTTATGTCTAGGCCCTCTCTGAGATTTAAATTAGGTCCCTTATTACCTGAATATAAAATTTTAAAATTATTTACATCTATAAAATGATTGTTATTGATATAATGTTTTTCAATTCCTGTACTCTGTTTGATATTTAAAATTGACTTTTTATGTTCCTGTAAACGTGTATGAGAAGATCTGCCAGAGTTCATAACTATTATTAATACCAATATTTTGTTCAAAATGCAATTCAACTTATTTGAGTGGGCATTGAAACCACTAAGCAAAAATTAACTGTGGGTAACGGATGGAAGATTTTTCGGCGATCGAGAAGTATTCGCTCAGGTCCGTGGTTGTTGTATATGTCTTACATTATTCATTTCTTCATTTATTCACATTTATTAATACAAAAATAACAGCCGTGTGTGACTGAATGGCTCAGCCTAAGTAAAAAAAAAACTGTGGGTAAATTATACATCCCTCCTAAATATAGCACAGGTGATTATAAAAGGTCTAGCAGGCCGGTGAGAGGTTTATATTAGGCTAGTATATTTCTTCATCTCTAAGAAAGTTTCATTCAAATGCAATCTGGGCTCTGACTACTAAATGGTTGTATAGAAAATGATCGAGCATATCAAAAAACAAACTAGATCTACACTTGTGCAATAATAATCATTTATTTTTCCAATAATACGTCCAATAAATTTAAAACAATACCTCGAAATTTTTTTGGTCCAAAGCATTCTGCTCCAAAAAGCCCAGATTTAAGTCCCTTGGATTACTGTGTATATAGCGCCGTTGAAAGGGTAACTAATAAGACGATACACCCTAATATGACATCTCTTGGGATCTGTATCGATCCCGTGTAAGCGCTTCATCCCGAGAATGGAAGGAATGAAAGAACATTTTTCTTTAAATTATTTTGTTTATTTATCTCGATTTTGCTGACACATCCTATATATTGCAAAGTACAAGATGGAATTTCAGCAAAATGACCTTCAATGGGCAGTAGTCGGCAGTAGACCATTTAATTATGAACTTAACCCTTTCTACGTGTGATCAAAATTTTAGTGGAAATTTATTGAATTTATGTAATAAAATATTTAGGGTCGGCATAACAAAGGTCATTTAAAATTAATTGACGATTAAATTTTAATTAACATTCACGCTACATGTATTTTGCATATAACCAAACTTCATTAAAATTTTAATCTTCGAATAAATTTAATTTACCTTTATAACACCGGCCCTTAATCATTTTTGTCAGCGAATTGGATCAAATTGTAAAATCGCCATATGCGAAAAAGTCTGATTTACACAATGTAAATTTATTATTATTTTTCTGACACACCTTAAACATATTAACGATTCCTTCGTTTTGGTGGAGGTATTAATTTGTAATTTTTTGCTCTCAAGTGTTCGGCATTGAAAAAAATACATTTTCAAGAATTCACAACTCCACTAAAAATTGCTGCACATTAAAAAACCAAAATTATTTTGAAAGATCGACGTCTTATAAAGAGAACTGAATTTTTGTAAGATTTTATCCCTGCGTTTCATATTAATTTTTAATTTTTTGCACTCGAGTGTCCGTCATAGAAAAAAATACATTTTTAAAAACTCATAACTCGTCTGAAAATTACTGCACATTCAAAAACTAAAATATTTTGAAAGATTGACGTCTTGTGAAGTAAACTGAATTTTGGTAGGATTTCATCCCTGCATTTCATAATAATTTTTAATTTTTTGCACTCGTGTTCATCATTGAAAAATTCGAGTGTTCGGCATTGAAAAAAATACATTTTTAAAAATTCACAACTCGACTGAAGATTGCTGCACATTCAAAAACCAAAATTATTTTGAAAGATCTATATCTTGTAAAGTGATTTGAATTTTTGTAGGATTTTATCCCTGCGTTTCGTAATAATTTTTACTTTTTTACGTCATTGAAAAAATACATTTTTTTTTTAATTCATCTCGACTCAAAATTGCTGCATTAAAAAACTAAAATGTTTTGAAAGATTGACGTCTTGTGAAGTGAACTTTTGAAGGATTTTATCCGTGCATTTCATATTGATTTTTAATTTTTTGTCCTCGAGAATTCGTCATTGAAAAAAATCATTTTTAAAAATTCATAATTCGACTGAAAATTGCTGCACATTCAAAATCGAAAATATTTTGAAAAATTGACGTCTTGTGAAGCGAACTGATATTTTTTATTACGTTATCCCTGCATTTCATAATCACTTTTAATGTTTTGCATTTGAGTGTTCGGTATTGAAAAAAAAAATACATTTTTAAAAATTCACAACTCGACTCAAAATTGCTACACATTAAAAACTAAAATATTTTGGAAAATCGACTTCTTGTAAAATGAACTGAATTTTTGTAGGACTTTATCCCTGTATTTCATAATCATTTTTAATGTTTTGCATTCGAGTGTTCGGCATTGAAAAAAATACATTTTTAAAAATTCACAACTCGACTGAAGATTGCTGCACATTCAAAAACTAAAATTATTTTTAAAGATCTATATCTTGTAAAGTGATTTGAATTTTTGTATCCCTGCGTTTCGTAATAATTTTTAGTTTTTTGCATTCCAGTGTCCCCTCAAAAATTCAAAACTTGACTAAAAATTGCTGCACATTCAAAAACTAAAGTGTTTTGAAAGATCGACATCTTGTGATGTGAACTGCATTTTTGTAGAATTTTATCCCTGCGTTTCATATTAATTTTTATTTTTTTGCGCTTGAAAGCACGACATTGAAAAAAGAAATTTCCAAAAATTCGTAAGTAAATTGTTGCATATTCAAAAACCAAAATGATTTAAAAAAATCGACGTCTTATGAAGTGAATTGAATTTCTGTAGTATTTTATCCCTGCGTTTAATATTGATTTTTAATTTTTTGCGCTCGAAAAAGAAAAATTTGCATATTCAAAAACCAAAATGATTATTAAAGATCAACGTCTTGTAAAGTGAATTTCAATCAAACAATCAGAAATTTATTAGATCGCGAACAGCTGACACACTAGAATGAGCTGACTGTCGCATCAACCATTTGCATTTGTACTGCGTGATTTGGACGTGCTTCCCGCAATTTTTTGAATCGGCCAGTAAGAATGACGCATTGGCGATTGTTTGCGTTTTTACAACGCTATGAATAGACTATAGGAAATGTAGTGACAGTTAAAAAGGGATTATGTACAGAAGCACCCCAATATAGGCTTTGTAATGAAGAGGAGGAATCATCCTCTCATATAATCTTCCTATACGAAGCAATTGTCCGCAAACAGACGAGGAAGGGCGACCAACATACTCGTAGTTAAGAAACTACTAAGACTAGCGAAAGGACTCAAGCTACTTGCATAATTAGCAAGCATGTGGGAAATACAGTAGGCCAAGAGGCCACAGTGTTTAAGAGGCTCCTGCACCCCAGACTCCACATTGTTATAAGACAATAAAATACAAGGTGTAACGGAAAATCTTGTCCAAACTTTATGAACTTGATGTATGGAACAAAACTGTTACAGAAGTTCCGATAGACAAGTATTCGCATTTTTTTTTGTTTTGTGTACATTCATCAACAAAATTTAACATTTATAAAATTATGAATTTGAATCACGAAGAAATTGCAGATTAACATTATATGTATAAGCAAGCAAACGGAAACTACTTTATACCGAAACATTTCCAAATCGAAGAAATTTAGCTAAAGCAATTTTTGCAGCAACCTATTAGCGCCTTCGCTTATGGTAAATCTTTTAAACGGAATACTACAGATTGTGTGGTTCAAAGAAGCACCAGAACGTCAGTGTTTGAAGAAAATATATTCAATAGAATTGTAGATAATTCTGCAAACAGTATGAGGAAATTATCCCTGGAAGTAGGTGTTTAGCCTATGATGCTGACCATTGTGCGACAATGCGTTAATCAACGGCATGCGCGTTTGAATTCATCCCCGACTGCAATTAATTTCTTTCTGAGTCACATTGTAACTTCGATGGAAATATATAAACTAGCTTTTATATAATGCAATATTCACCATAAAAAAATATTTATTATTGATTAGTTTCTGTTATATATGATACTCTTGTTTTAGATCCAGTCTTTACATTTTTAAATTACTTGTTGGATGTTTTAAATAAGTTTATAAAAAAACAGAAATTTAATGTACTCATTGATTTCAAAATGATCCGGAAATTTCGAATCAATGGTTTGTAATCCATTTCAATTCCAGTTACAGCACTTGATTAAACTCGCAAATAAAACGGGAATTGAGACTTTCCCGGAGCCGAAATCAAGAATTTAAGTAAATTAATTTAACTTATTAATGAAAAACAACTTTTCCAATTTATTCCTTAGAGTATATAATTAGAGAGATGGATGTCTGCCGAGACTTGCCGACATTTCCGCGACGATCCATTACGAGATTAAAGGTGACGAAAGATTTACACTTCCGCTCTATACATTTAATTTTTTTTCTCCTTTTGCTACCGCGCCCTTCCTGCATATTTCATGCGACCTGCTTTCATAAAAAAAAAATATATGTAGACCCGGTGGACCCGACTACCCAATTCCTGCAAATATTATATCTAAATCTGTCCCTAATGCCGGATGCTCCGAAAAGAATTGAATGCTATCATGTCGTATATATGAATTTCATTTGAGTCTTGAATTTTCTATCGAGGTATTAACTGAACATCATGAATTTTTCTATATGGCGTGGTAAATATTTATGCGATTTGGTTTAGATAGATTCAAATAGTTGATACTTCCGCAGCTTCATTCATAACGAAAAATATAATTTACGGTGTTTAGGTTTCATTCCTATTACAGTGTAACATTGAAATATACGATTTTATTTGTGCACTAAGCTAGAGTCCATTATTAAAGTTCAAAGTGCTTTTCGCCGCCAGTTTAATAAACAACCACCTCGTCGTAAGCAGATTTACCAGGGGCATCGAAAATTCGTAGACGATGGTTGCATCTGCAAATAGAAAAACACGGGACGTATACATCGAATTAAAATGTTAATATTCGTACAGTTTACGACAGGAGCCCACAAACATCCACAGCACGAGCTAGCAAGAAACTTAACATTCCTAAATTCCTCAATTCACCGAAGAATAATGTCTTCTGTGCTATATGTACACCAAGTTTATGGACTTTTCTTCTCCATGGAGAAACCTGTGACACAACTAACCTATCTTGAAATGAGCCACCGTTTTGATATTGGTCTTATAACACAGGGTGCTCATATTGAATGTATAAAATTATTATCTTTTCTCTTTCCAAGAATTGTGTGTATATCTATTGTAGTTTGGAAAAAATCAAGGTTTGAAATCTGTTCCTTCATTTCGAAGAACCCTGTATATTTCTTCCCTGTAATAAGATGTAATGATCTGTTGAGAAATAAACATATTATTATTATTATTATTATTATTATTACTTAACGTAAAGGAAATCGCACTAAAATAGGATACAAGAAGTTAACTATAGAGAACAAAGAAATGTGGTGGGATGAGGAAAAGAGAACATTAATTAACAAAAACGAAAGATCAAAAAACTAAATAAACAAAAAGAAAAGGACAAAGGAATAAAGACTCGGGCAATGAAAAAGGAAGTGAGTATTGAAATAAGCCAAAACACAGAGAAAAACACCGGAAAAGGATATAAGGAAAAACATGAAAGACAGAAGAGAGAAAAAGAAGAAAGAAAATTAACAAAATCAAACAAGAAAAGCACACAAAAAGAAAACAAGGACGAGACATCAAATATGATGAGAAATACAAACACAGAAACATCAAAGATACAGAATACACAAAGTGAGAAAGCAAAAATATTGAAAATGGGAGTATGGAACACAAGAAGCATAGGAAATAAAGAACAAGAACTTATATATGAATTTGAAAAGGCCGACTTAGATATAATTGTAATTCCAGAAACGAAAAAGAAGGGAAATGGAACAGAAACACTAGACAATGAGCACGAATTATTCTGGAGCGGAGTTCAACAAAACGAAAGAGCGGCAATGGGAATAGGGTGTATACTGCACAAAAAACACAAAGATTATGTAAACAAGTGGGAACCTATATCAGAAAGAATTATATCAATAGAATTGAAAGAAGAAAATAAGATAAATACAATAATAGGTGTCTACGGGCCAAATGAAAACGAATTGGTGATAAATAAAGACAAATTTTGGAATGATTTAACACTCACCGTGGAAAAAGCTAAAGGAAAGTTGTATGTATTAGGCGATTTTAATGGGATGGTAGGAGTAAGGGATAATATATATACAACAGTAGTAGGCAAATATGGAGATGCGAGAAGAAACAGGAATGGAGAAAAACTATTAGAATTTTGTATAGAACATAACATGATTATTGCAAACACTTTTTATGAACATAAAAATATACACAAATACACAAGAGAAGAACCAAGCAGAAATGAAAAGTCGATAATAGACTTCGTGTTAGTAGAGAAAGAAAATAGGAAAACAGTACTAGACGTAAGAGTTAAGAGAGGAAGTGAAATAGGAAGCGATCACTACCTAGTAGTAGCTAAAATAAGAGAACTCTTTGAAAGAACCAGAAATGTCAAAAGTACGGAAAAACAAAAACACGAAAGCATTAGAACATATAAGCTAAAAAATAAAGAAACTGCTGAAAAATACAAAAATATGTTAAATAAGGCGTGGCAAGAAACAAATACCAAAGGACACAAGAGAAAACTAGAAGAGATGTGGCGAGAGTTTAAAGAAACAATAACAAAAATCACAAAAAGTGTATGTGGAGCTTACAAACAAATAGAAGGCAAAAGACAAACAGCATGGTGGGATGAAAACATAAGACAAGAAGTAAAACAGAAAAAGAAACTATGGCAAAAATATCTGAAAATTAAAACCAGCAGAAACTTTGTACTATACAAAGAACAAAGAACAAAGGTTAAAAGAACAATAATAGAAGCAAAAAAAAAGAAATGGACAGAATTTGGAGAAAAACTGGAAAAGGACAGTAAAAGCAATCAAAAATTATTCTACAAGGTACTCAAAAACCTAAAAAACAAGAAGAAGGAGACCAACACAAGAATAAAAGAGGAAAATGGGGAAATAATAAAAGATGAAAACAGGGTAATTGAAAGGTGGAAGGAATATTTTGAAAAACTACTAGAAACAGAAAATACAATAAATAACAACATAAATAGAGAAGACGAACAAGAAGAAATAGGCGAAGAAAATGAAGAAAGTAATGAAGGAATACAACTACAAGAATTGAAAGAGGCAATAAAAGCTCTAAAAAATGGCAAATCACCAGGTGAAGATGGAATAACAGCAGAAATGATAAAGAATATAGATGATAAAGGTCTAGAAATTCTACATGAAATCATGAACAAAATGTGGACAGAAGAGAACATACCGGAAGACTTAAAAATAGGGCTGATTGTACCAATTTATAAAAAAGGGGATAGGAGAGACTGTAATAACTACAGAGGAATAACACTGCTAAGTACAATAATAAAAATCTATGAAAAAATTTTAGAAACAAAACTAAGGAACAAAATAGAGAAGGAATTAAACGAAGTGCAGAGTGGCTATAGGAAAGGAAGAAGTACACATGATCATATATTCACAATAAAAGAAATAACGAACAAAAGATTAAAAATTGGAAAGAAAGTATACTGTGCATTTATGGACATGGAAAAAGCATTCGACAGAGTAAACAGACAAACAGTATGGAAGATCCTAGAAAGAAGAAAAATAAATAAAAAGCTAATAAGAGTGATTAAGAGCATATACAATGAAACAAAAAACCGAATAATAAAAAATAACAAAAAATCAGATACCTACACAACGACACAAGGACTGCGACAAGGAGGAGGGCTTAGCCCATTACTATTTATTATATTTATGGATGAAATAATAAGAGAAGCAGAAAGAAAAACGAAACCATTAATATTAGGACACACAAAGTTAAAAAGAGTGCAAATACAGGAATGTGCATTCGCAGATGATGTGGTACTGGTAGCAGGAAGTGAGAAAGACTTAAATGAAAATCTAAAAACATGGAATGAAATTATGAAAGAAAATGGTATGAAAATGAACAAGGAAAAAACTAAAGTGATGGTCATATCAAACGAACCAGAACGAATAAATATAGAGATAGAAGGAGTGATGATAGAACAGGTAAAGGACTTTCAATATTTAGGAGTAAAGTTTGATGAAAGAGGAAGACAGGAAATAGATCTAAATCATAGAATTGAAAAAGCGAACAATCTATACTATGCAATAAACAACTCGTTCGTAGGAAAAAGAGAAGTGACAAAAGAAACAAAGATAAAGGTATATAAAACCATATTCAGGCCTATACTAACATACGGTTGTGAGACATGGATACTAAACCAAAAACAAAAAAGTAGAATACAAGCGATCGAGATGAAATACCTTAGAAGGGTAAAAGGGGTAACTAGAAGGGACAGAATTAGAAATGAATCCATAAGAACAGATTTGAACATCGACGCAATTGAAAAATATATAGAAGAAAGACAGCTAGGATGGTGGGGACATATGCAAAGAATGGATGACAACACACCAGTAAAGAAAATATGGGAAGTACGAGTAGCAGGTAAAAACAAAAGAGGAAGGCCAAAAGAAACGTGGAATAAAATAATACAAAACAACTTAACAAGAAAAGGTAAAACATGGATGGAGGCCAAAAAACTAGCAAGTAATAGAAAGGACTGGAAGCAGTTTATACAAGAAACATAGGAGAGGACAAAGACAATCCCTACACCTTAAGGGTTCAAAAGGGAATTCGATTATATATATATATATTATTACTTAACTATAATTGCCTTTTTAGTTTTTTTGGTTTGTTAAACTTTCGGTTTAATTTATTTAATCGAACGTACCACTTTACATAAATCGTACCGAAAGTAGTTATTTTCGGGACGATTTTGTTTCACTTTTGGAACGATTTCTTTACTTTCGAAACGCTTTTTGTTACTTTCGGGACAATTTTGGGTATATATTAGAGATGGGCAAAACTGCTACTTCTAAATCACGTTGCTACCTGTGGTTGCTACTTTCTAATATCAGTGATTTTAAACTGTGACTGTAAACACGGTTAGTAAACGTCGTAACACCTGAAATTGTTTTTCTCAAAAATGTTTTCCGGTATGATTCTGCTAAAATTTGTCCATCCGGTCACGTAAATAGTGTTCCTTTTGATATTATATCTGTAACTGAAGGTCATATTTTGGCTATATTATCGGCTATACCAAATAAATATACAACTATCCTTGATTCGGTTCAAAATTCGAGAAGTATTTGGAGATTTTTGCAGAAAAACAGAATGTTTATCCAGTAAATTTGAGGAGGTGGAAAGTTTTAGGTATGTGGCAAATGTTTTCCTATTTTGGTTTTACCTCTGAAAAAATGCATCTTTCAAAAGATTATTTGCTCGAAGGATTATTTTGAAAAAAAGGCATTAACCAATAGAGATATGGATTTTTGAAAATTTTCGTTTTAATTTTTTGAGCACTTGAATGAACACATCGCAGAAAAAATATAAAACGCGTAGAAAAAAATCCTTAAAATAATATCTTTAATGGTCGAAGTATCGTTAATTCAAAATCAATTTGGTTTTTGTTAATTCAACAATTTTTAACGGAGATATGGATTTTTGAAAATTTTAGTTTTATTTTTTTGAGCACTTGAATGAAAACATCGCAGAAAAAAATATAAAACACGTAGAAAAAATTCCTTAAAACAATACCTTCAATGGTCGAAGTATCATTTATTCAAAATTAATTTTGTTTTTGTAAATTCAACAATTTTTAACGGAGATATGGGTTTTTGAAAATTTTCATTTTATTGAGCACTTCAATGAAAACATCGCAGAAAAAAAATATAAGACGCTTAGAAAAAATTCCTTTAAAAAATATCCTCAATGGTTGAAGTATAGCTAATTCAAAATCAATTTGGTTTTTGTTAATTCAACAATTTTCAATAGAGATATGGATTTTTAAAGATTTTCGTTTTAATTTTTTGAGCACTTGATTAAAAACATCGCAGAAAAAAATATAAAACGCGTAGAAAAAATTCCTTAAAACAATGTTTTCAGTGGTCGAAGTATCGTTTATTCAAAATTAATTTTGTTTTTGTAAATTCAACAATTTTTAACGAAGATATGGATTTTTGAAAATTTTAGTTTTATTTTTTTGAGCACTTGAATGAAAACATCGCAGAAAAAATATAAAACGCGCCGACAAAATTCCATAAGAAATATCCTTAAAGGTCGAAGTCGAAGTCGAAGCTTATTCAAAATCAATTTGGTTTTTTGTAAATTCCAGTTTTTAATGGAGATATGGATTTTTGAAAATTTTAGTTTTAAATTTTTGAGCACCTGAACAAAGCGAAGATTTTCGTAGTTTGATAAATTGTTTTTATTGATTTTTTTTAGTTCATGAAGTTTGCAATTTCAAAATTAGTTTCACGGTATTATTTTAAAATGTATGTTTAGATATTTGCACTGAATCTTAAATTCAAATGAATTTTGAGACATTTTGGGTTTATTAAGTCGTCGGACTCATTAGTTTCGATCACAGCGAATTTGTGGTTCAATTCTATGCCAGGCAAGATATTTTTTTCGTTTTTATAAAATCGCAATTAATTAATTAATAATTGTTAGCACATAAGTTGTAATTTATTTCATTTTATAAGCTATACTATGGCATTTTATAAATATCTGTCTTTTTTAATAAATATTTATTCAAAATTTAAATACAATACCCTGCAAAAATGGGAGAATAAAGTAAAGGATATTAAATAACATTTAGAAATGCCACCTTGTACTGTCTTCTTACAATTGTGTTTTAAGTAACAGTCACAGTTTAAATAGCAGTGATTTCAAGTAGCAGTGATTTAAAGTAGCAATGATTTTAAGTAACAGTGATTTTAAGTAAAAGTGATTTTAAGTAACAGTGATATCAAGTAGCAGTGATTTTGAGTAGCAGTGGTTTTAAGTAGCAGTGATTTTAAGTAACAGTGATTTTAAGTAGTAGTGCAATTCACCCATTATTAACAATAGCGACCTGTGATTTTTCAATACCAGTGAGAAATCACAGATACGTGAAATATCGCCCATCCCTAGTATATATGTAGGCGGCCTTGACAAAAACATCAACTTCGTATTTAATTATGTCGGTGCCTGTCGTATAACATTCATGTTTGTTTTTGCTTTTTTAACATAGAAAACGGCTGCAGAAAAAAATATTGTACGTAACACGTTCCAAATGTGATTTTACGGCACTCGCAGGATTCCAGAACTCGCCTACGGCCCGGCCTGGAAACTCCTACTCATCCCGTAAAATGGCACTTTCGGAACTTGTTACGTAAATTACTATTATTAAGTGTAAAGGTGATTTGCGTATGCAAAATCTGATATATAAAATTTTCGTGTCACAGTGTTTGTAACAAAACTCCTCCGAAACGGCTTGACCGATTCTTATGAAATTTTGTGTGTATATTAAGTAGGCCTGAGAGTAGGACGTAAACTACTTTTCATACCCCTGAGTGATAAGGGTGGTCCACCGCAAATGTTTTATTTTTATTTTTTGGACAAATTTTTTTTTTATTTTTATTTTTTTATGATTCGGCATTAAAAAATACATACAACCCTAAATTTTCACCCTTCTACCACCAACCTCTATTTTTTAATAGCGATTTAGTACTTTAATAAGATAACTGTTTCTAATAAAACGGCACTTTCTGGCGATTTTTATAACCCTAAAATGTGATTATCAGCGCAGCGCAGCGGAGCCGTCGTCCGTCACTAGTTATCTGCCTTAATATATATGGACCATTCACGGACGACCGCGCCGCGCAGCGGAGCCGTCGTTCATCACCAGTTACCTTGCTTAATTTTTAAGGGCTACGCACGGATGACGGCGCAGCGCAGCGGAGCCGTCGTTCGTCACCAGTTACTTTGGTAAATTTTAAAGGGCTACGCACGGACGACGGCGCAGCGCAGTAGTTACTTTGCTCAATTCATGATTATGGTATCGATTTTAATACGTTGGCAGAAAATAAAACGAAGAATGTTGTGTATCATAGAGCATTACAATAATAAACACTAAGTTTTTGAATATTTTTTTTTTATTAATTATACCAATTCGAATTCAATATTCATAGTTAAGACAGGACAACGTCTATCGGGTCAGCTAGTATTATATATTAAAAAAGGAATTTAACAAGAAACCAAATGCATTTCAAAACTAGTATTTATATGTATTTTTGAAAATTTTTAATCAACGATACGATTATTTCTTTCGGAGATACATCCACTATCAATTCAATGAATTAAAATATTTTCGAATTATATTTAAACAGTTTTCTTTGTTACCTATGAACCTAATTATTTGTTAGTAAACATTGTTTTATTATTGCAATCACTGCGGAAAAGTATGGTGGCGTTTTAAAAAAAAGTTCAGTGACCTTTATTTCTATATGAGTTGTCTTGAATATTAGATAAATTCAAAGTCTAAATTAATTATTATGTATTTTATTTTACATATTTAAATCTACAGTATCATATAAAACTAACGATTCAGAATGCTCAACGCCAAACATGGTGTTTGTTTAGTTTGTAAAGGAGATTTTTAAAGTACATACATCAAATCATTTTGAAACTACACGTATTGAAAAATCGGTTGTATTTATTTAAGGATTACATTTCCTCGCTTAATATTGTTTTATTCGAGTCGGTTAAACCAGCATGGATTTTGCAGTGCAAATTTAGAAAGGTTCAGGTTGTTTTGTTTTTCCCGTTGTTTGGAAACATAAATCTCGTATGTGAAAATCGATTGCAGTTTTAGATTTGTAAACCTGTAATTTTTAACATTTTTTTTCTTATTTAGTGTGGCCGCAATGGCCCTGCGGCTTCCTCGCAAATGTATTTACCGATTCTTAATAGTTGGTGAATTATTCAAAGCCGAGCACTGAATCCATTGTTGTCCCGAGTCCTGAAGTCGAGAATAATTTTCTCAATTTTGTTAAGTATGCTCAGAAGGCTGATGGGGCGGTAGTTTTTCGGAAAGGAGGACGATTTCCCGTGCTTAAGAATGCTGACAACTGCAGCCAGCTTCCAGGCAGTAGGAATGTACTACTTTAAGTGAATCCATCGGCAGCCGCGCCGTGTAGTAGTACATTTTTTAAGAGCGTGGTCTAGGGCTGCTTTCGATTTGATGACTGAAAGAGGATTTATAAGAGATTGCACTTTTTTCTTGTACTTCCGTCTAGTCCATGGATTTGATAATACGTGAATGAAGTTGATTTCGCATCGCAATGTTCAGTATGACAGAGTTGTGATCGGAGGTCACATCATACGTCCAGATTGCAGAGAATTGCAATATCGTACGTGTCGGGTCGGTAATTGGTGATGGAGGCAGTGGCGGCTCGTGGAACATTTTAATGGTAGAGCCAAGACTTAAATACAAAAAGAGAGGAAAACAGAAACAGAGAAAAAAAAAAGAAATTAAAACTAAATAGGGGCCGCGGTGGCTTGGTGGGTAGCGTTCCTGCTTCTGAGCCTCGTGGTCGTGGGTTCAAATTCCATCCGTGCGGTCACTTTTTCTGAATGAAAAATGGCCGTGCGGTCCGTGGATGTTTAAGTGATTATCCTTTCATATCTATACATGAAGATTATTACAAACAAGCGGTTGTGGCAGAATGCTCTAAATGGCTACGCCAATTCCCACCATCATCCGCACTTTCTTAACCCGAATTCCCATCAACCATCATTCCTTAAAAAAAAATACTTAAAAGTATAATAATAATAATAATTAATAATTAGTATATCACTAAACTAATAGACTAAGGGCCGGTATTATAAAGGTCTGTTAAATTTAAATGAAGTTTGGTTATATGTAAAATACATGTAGCATAAATGTCAGTTAAAATTTAAACGTCAATTAAATTTAAATGACCTATATAATACCGGCCCTAATAAAACTAATAAACTTACAACCGGAGTGATAGGCTAGATTGAGTTCACATGCTAACCAACAAAAATGTCATTAACAAACTTATTCCCATTCTTACTCATATGAACAAATGGAGATTTGGGAATGTTCCTTCTTGATGTAGGGATGTAAAAAGTACTTGATGGCGTGCGGATAGACAAGGGACAGACAAGTTGATTTGGGATAGCAACCTGTGAACAGTCCTCAGTATTATTAATCAATTTAAACATAAATAAACTACTGTTGGTATCTCTGCGGCTATCCAATGATGTGACGTTATGATTGCACAACATGGCATCATAATCACAAGATCTATCATTTTGAATGAAAGGAATTTCAAGAAGCGTCTCTGCACGCGTTCAATCAGAAGGGATGCACTGTTATAGTTTGGATACTAAATGAAGGACGCATGTATAGTTTACTTCGAATAAGGGAACGATATAATGTGTTTAATACAGTATTATCAACGAAGTACTTCGAAGTACGCATTAAGAAACCCAATAACTTAAAGGCAGAGGCAGATAAGTTATTATTATTTTAGGATTTATTTTCTCACTGTGGTTATACTGAGTACAATACTTTTCTGGAAGAATATTCAAAATCAGGTTATCCGTTCAAGAGTTATCCTCAAAAGAGAAACATTGAACGGCGCATTCAATTTTTTTTATTCGATGGATAGAACACTTTGCCGGATAAATTTTTAAAGTCTGGTCATTCTTTCAAGAGTATTTTTTGCCAAATTTGATCATCCGTTCTTAAAAAACCGAAAAACAATTGACTGTCGAATTAATTTTTTATTTTTATCTGTATCTATTCCATGACAACACTTTGAAGAAGAATTTTCAAAATCTGCCCATTTGTTCAAGAGTTACCCTCAAAAAACAATTGACCGTCGAATATCCGTTTTCTGCTCAATTGACATGTATTTAATGAGTGCATTACCTGCCTGCAAGAATGTTTCATATCTTTCAATCTAATCTAAATTTATTTCAAATTTACTTTACTTTTTACCTCACCTCCAAACAAAACATGTGGAAAACAAAAAAATGCGCTTTCTTTCTCACACTCGCAAAGCCAATTGTTTTTTTAGTATATAGGGTGTTTCAGACCACCCGTACAACCCAAATATCTCGTGAAATGCAAATCGGATTGAGACAAAAATACAAAATACGTCCGAATTTTTCTTTTGATATCTATCATATGGTGTGAAATGTGTACCGCCCCTTCCCCCTAGGGCGGGGTGAGGGGTAACTCTGAAATCTTAAATGGCAACCCCTATTTTTTATTGCAGATTTGGATTCTATGCCAAAAAATAATAGGTTCTTATCTGAAAAAAAAAAATTCGATGACAGGCAGATGACGCTATATTCGGCAAAAACATTTATTGTATTAAATTTGCTTCTCGCGTCAAATGACAGATTCTGACATTTTTTTCATAGTCATCTTTTAAATAAGGCGTTGATTGAAGTCATTGGTAATTTTATGTCATCAATAAATTTTTGCGTGCGATATCTGGTTTGTAAAAAAAATTCGTAGAAACAAACAAAAATGAATTTGATTATCAAATTCCATTCCATTCTTTTCTATTGTGGTGATGTATGAATGGTTGTAACGACAGGTTTTGTTTAATTAAAAAATAATAATAATAAATACTTCTTTTTGCTTATCGAAATTTTGTTTCTTTTTGGGTAAAAATCTAATATATTTTAGCGTAGAATCCCAATCTGAAATTAAAAATAAGGGTCCGTATTTAAGATTTCAAAGTTACCCCCCACCCTGCCTCAGGGAAAGGGGGGCGGTTCATATTTCATACCACATGATAGAGCTCAAAAAACAATTTTAGATGTATTTTAATGTATGCCAATCCGATTTATATTTTTCGATATATTTGGGGTATACGGGTGGTCTGAAACACCTGGTATATCTGGATTAAACTTTCTCATTCGTATTTATAATTATTCCAAATCGACGCACTACAGTTGAAAACTGTTGCCGCAGTCTTTTCTTTTTACAATAATAAAATCAGGCAGGGCCCTATCTAATTTTTTAATTTGCATTATTTTTTAATTTCCTTATGAACAAAAAGGCAAAACAATTGAATCCGCACACCTCCTTGACTCCTTGGCTCTACATAACGAGCCGTCCCTGGTACGGAAGTTGTCAGGCACCATGGCTCTGAGGTAATGTGAAAATTCTCGAGGAATGAGAGCAGTTGTCTGACATTCCTGTTAGTGATTTTGCTCTTCCAGGCTGGGCTTCTGGCGCTGAGGTCGCCCACCATGACGGTAGGTAAATTATCTGTAAATGTGATATACAAATCGTCGTCCAGTTTTGTTTTGCATGGTAGTGTATATGCCGATACTATTTTTAGCAGACCTTCTGATGTGTTAAGGGCCTTGGCAGAGCAGTGGTCTAGTCTCCTTTTAATATATATGGCAGTGTCGCTACTATGGTTTAGATCTGTTTTTTTGTTGACGAAGTGAGGAATCTTCTATTCTGGATATAGATGTGAAATCATTTTAAAGGTTAGTGCCTCGGGTCAGACGTTATCGAAGGCCTTGTCCGCGTCGCAAAATACAGCTGCAGTGTCTTTTCCCCGAGAAAATCCTTTTGTAATATACTTTAACCCCTTCCTGCATAACGTGCCATATATGGCACAAAGCAGTTTGCATATATGTTTAGCTTTATTTAGCGGCTAGTGGTAAAAATTTATATTTAGACATATTTTAGAGACTAACAGTGTTGCCTAGAAGAAAATATTTAGTCTTGATACGCATCTGGAAACAAGAAATTTTTGCCAGAATTAGCTTTTGCGTTATATGTACAGACAGTCGTTAAACCGCAAACTTTGTGGTCTATTTTGTAGGCCGATGTGTCACAGCTTGCCTAAATTTGGTGGTTCAAATTGTAGTCCTCTATGCAGCAAAGAGTTAAATAAAGACAGAAATTGTTTTCTATTATGTCATACGAAATAAAGTTCCGTTACTGCATTGCGTTCCAGATGTGGCACAACCTGTATTTTTGTAAGAAATAAATATTAAATTTTTTAAATATTTTTCCCAATTACTGTATCACTAAAGGTATTCATAAATATTTTTGTTTCATAAAAAGAAAAAATCATGCAGTAAGGGGTTAAGAATCTGGTGGGTGGTGGAGAAACCGACCCTAAACCCGTGCTGGACATCGAAGACGATGTTGGGAGCTTCAGTGAAAACGTAGATACCTTTGAATATAATTTTCTCTGCGATTTTGTCTAGACTGCTGAGCAGCCGAATAGGACGATGGTTTTGCGCAAACGCTAGTGATTTACAGCGAAGTGAAGAATCTTCTAAACACATCCCCTGAAGGAGGGTAGTGTCGGATTCAAGTTGAATTTTCCTACCAACTAAACCTTACTCCTTGCCCAATCCCCGGAGGATCTGAGGGAATGATAGCTCAAGGCCAGTGGTGGCAAACCTATGACCCGCGGACCACACAATGACCCATGGACGCTTCTTAAATGACCCACACTTCGATTTTTATTAACTTATTTTTTATAAGAGAGACAGAACCGAAAATATAGAAAAATATAAGTGGACGCTCACTTACTGACTTTCTATCGAGTCATTTATGCAAATACTGTATAAATATAAGAAAAATTGTAATACTTTTGTTGACTCGAACAAAATATAAAAACAATTGCTATCCATTTGAAACTTCTCAAAACCACCAAATATTAATTCAAGATGGATTTTCTGAAAAATTACAATTCATTCCGTCAATAGCTTTTGCGATATTTCCTGCAAACGGTGTAAATTTATGAAAAATTGTAATAATTTTATTGACTCAAAAAAATATATAAAAACAATTGCTGTCTACTTAAAGCTTCTCAAAATCACTCAATATTAATTCAAGATTGGTTTTGTGAAAAATTAAAATACTTTCCGTCAATGGCTTTTGGGATTTTTCATGTAAACACGCTGTTAATTTATGAAAAATTGTAATAATTTTGTTCACTCGAAAAAATTTAAAAACAAATTGCTTCTACTTAAAACCTTTTAGAATTACTCAATATTTATTCAATATTGGTTTTGTAAAAAATTAAAGTACATTCCATTAATAGCCTTTGCGATATTTCTTACAAACAAGGTGTAAATTTATGAAAAATTGTAAAAATATTGTTGACACGAAAAAAATATAAAATCAATTTATATCCACCTAAAACTTCTTAAAATCACTCAATATTAATTCAAGATTGGTTTTGTAAAAAATTAAAATACATTCCGTCAATAGCTTTTGGTACATTTCATGCAAACACGCTGTTAATTTATGAAAAATTGTAATATTTTTTTTGTTCTCTCGAAAAATTATAAAAACAATTGCTATCTACTTGAAGATTTTCAAAAAAACACTTAATATCAATTCAAGATTGGTTTTGTGAAAATATAAAATGCTTACATTCCGGCAATAGCATTTGGGATATTTCATGCAAACACACTGTTAATTTATGAAAAATTGTAATAATTTTGTTGACTTGAAAGAAATATAAAAACAATTGCTATCCACTTAAGACTTCTTATCAATCAGTCAATATTAATTCAAGATTGGTTTTGTGAAAAATTAAAATACTTTCCGTCAATAGCTTTTGGGATAATTCATGCAAAGACACTGTTAATTTATAAAAATTGTAATAATTTTGTTCACTCGAAAAAAATATAAAAACAATTGCTATCTACTTGACAATTCTCAAAAACACTCAATATAAATTCAAGATTGGTTTTTCAAAAAAAATAAGTTCATTCCGTCAATAGCTTTTGGGATATTTCATGCAAACACACTGTTAATTTATGGAAAATTGTAATAATTTTGTTCACTCGAAAAAAATATAAAAAGTACTTGAATCTTTTCAGAATTACTGAATATCAATTCAAGATTGGCTTTGCGAAAAATTACAATACGTTCCGTCAATAGCTTTTGCGATATTTCATGCAAAAACTGTACAAATTTATGAAAAATTGTAATCATTTTGTTGACTCGAAAAAATATAAAAATAGTATATTACGTACCGAGTCGGGATAAACATCATTACAGCCGAGGGCATAGATTGCAAACCGAGGCGCGAAGCGCCAAGGTTTGCAATTGCGCGAGGCTGGAATTGTGTTCCCGCGAGGTATGTATACTATTTTATTCACAATCACGAAATGTAATGATAAAAGTAAAATTGTTTGATTTTGGTACACATATTTATTTCAATGTCGGACATATTTAATTCGTAAAAAAATTGACGTATGGGTGTCACTTAAACCTCAGTACCACACTTTTTATAATTGTGGTAAGTAGTGTATTACATAATACAGCTAGATTACGTGGAGAACCCGAGCCACCAGCAGATAATGATGTAATTCAATACGACTTACGGCAATTGACATAAAATGGGGTAAACGTGCATTTCACGTAACGGACAAAAGTAAACGCAACAACTTCCGGGAACCAAAAGTTAAATGATTCGCATGTTGACATAACTAATAACTAATTTCGGGTAACGGGAACGAGAAGCTTGCTATATTTTCGCCTCCGTTCCCGTCCTCGTTACTGTCCGCGGGTTGTTGTGAAGGCGCATTTATTATGAGGTTACGGTTTTGACACTTGATGGGTTGTTGGGATGTTGCCAACCTGAGATATGCATAAATCCGTTTCGTGTAAGAGCACAAATCATTAATATCCACTTATAAATAAGAAGTACTTAATGAAGAGGATGGTTGCGACCGTTATGACGTGGTAATCCATAATTAAACAGAATTGTAAAATTCACTTCAGAGTAGATTCGTTGGAGAACCGAGCGCATGATTGATGTCAATTTGACGTTTATATAAACTGACAATTGACTGTTTCTGTATTTCGAAATGGAGGTTCGCAAAATGTTTCTGTACCTCGAAATAGACGTTAGTAATAGAATATTACCCATCTCGAAGAGGGAATCGCTAATATCCCAACTTTTTCGAGGTTAAAAATATGCATATTATTATAGTGATTGTGAATAAACAATTGTACCACAATGTAAACGTCGTTTGAATAGAGATCTCCAGGTTACGCCAGAATTTAACGGCCGCGTCTTGCCAGTAGCGTCAGCATTTCAAGGAAATGTAAACTATTTTAGGGGAACATTAAATATTGTTTCCCCATCAGAACACTTACAGACCGGTTTCGACCTTTCAGGTCTGATCAGTGTAGTTAGTTGCTGATGGGGAAACGGAGATTACTATTGGAATATAAGTATTCCAAACACCGTTAAAGGTAGAAACGCCAAAGTGGCGGAATCTATTGCCTGAATGCTGTAGTATCAATGTAATATTTAATGTTCACATTAATATTGTTATATAACAATGGTTATATTTGCCGCCGCTGGCAATGTCCATATCTTGTCGGTGTTAAAGCCACCCGGATTTGGTTCAATGCAGCATTTTTACCTATTTTAGGGGATTTTAAAAGTGAGAATCTAGAAAACTGTCTGTCTTCTGTTAACAAATTTTATATGTTTCCCCCCCACTTTCCAAGAGATGCCACTGACCTATTTACCCACGAGCTAGTATAAAAAAATTATAATCAACATTTTACCCACTTCTCAAAAAGTAAAAAAAAAATCACTACTCTAGGCAGTTTATTGATTGGTAATGATTGGCGGAGAAAAACCACTGATTTTCCTGCCAGCGATCATTCCCCTGAAATATTCAAAATCCCTGAACTTTTGAGCATCAGATGAAGGTAGGGTAGTAATGGTTGGCGGAGAATAGCCACCGATTCTGCGGTCATTGCCCCGACATATACAAAATCCCCGAACTCTTGGTGGCGGAGAATAATCACTGACTCCCCCGGAGGAACGCCAGCGATCACTTAACTGACACAATCAAACTTCGGTGGCGAAGAACACAAGAGAATTCCCGAATTAAGACAAACGAAAAATTAGTAAATTATTATGGTCTTCCTCTGTTCTCCTCTGATCTTAGGACCGACAATGGCAAAGTTGTTTAGTTCTCTACTGCGAGCATATCCCTCTAGGTTAAATCAAGAATCGTCTAATTCCTCCCCATTAGACGTCTCATATTCCATAAACTACTGACAATACCTAACACGTTTGAAAAATCGCCTGGCACTAACTCCTGTACAACTCTAATTTTGTGCAGATACACTGGTAAAGATTTCATCTGGCTGTATGTGTTGTACTGTACGCACTATTCTGACTGCGACTTCTGAGCAATGCTGCACTGATATCCGTCAATCCGTCAACTCTCTGTCAGTTTTCTTGAATTTAGAGATGTTTGATTTATTTGGATGTGCCTTCCCGGGATGTACCTATTCATAACATGTCGTAGTAGTTTACCAACTTAAGCTCCTTATATAGTATTCCAAGATGAAAATGATGTTTCCAGTGTGTACACTATGCTGCTCTGGCACTGTACATAGGTTTCTTGCATCAATATTACCATCTGCAACATAAAAGAAAACCGGTTAAAATATTTGCGTCACTTTTCGATCCCAAAAAAAAATGCAACACCCTTAAAGCTAGTTACATTGCAATCAGTCCACTTTTTGTTGCAACTATACATCTGAAATGAGCTAGGATCGTTAAAAATGTAGCGGACATGATTACCCTTAAACCGTAAAATAAGGGAGTTTGTCCTCGTCGGTGTATTAATAATGCATTTGGATGTATCCTATTATTACCATGTACGGTGTAAACAGGAGCAAACAGCTTACATAATAAAATGCAGATTACGATGGCTTCTTTAATGCTTTCTGGCATGTTTATAATAATCCCCGACGACGCTCTTGTTAAACACTTTGTTCCCCTTGAATTTAATATGAAAACGTTTTTGAATTAACAACGATATTAGCGTGGATTAGGAATTTATAAACGGTACAAATTGAATATTCAATTTCGCTAGGAATTGCTGATATTTAATTTTCAACTCTGTAAATACTCAAACGAGCGGAATTGTTAACGGCGTAAACGGCTATTATTTTATTTTAAATATTACATGATTTTGTAGTCGATATTTTGCAATATTTACTTAACGTATTTGAAATAGCATGTAAATAAAAATAATAGATTCATTTTCATTACATAATTTAATGCGTTTCGCATATTAATATTACTTCATCGATATTAGCAGTTGAATTATTATCCTTTATCTCCCTTTAGAACTGCATACACTTGTTTCCAAAAGATTAATATATTTAAGTAGTTCGGACTCCAGTTTACAATAGTTACCAACTGACTCAATGGTATTAATGCAGGACACGGAGATTTACTTCAGAAACCGTAACTCGATATTGAATAGATTGTCACGCCGCGCCACGTCTACCTCGCAACATAATTTCCCAGAAATCCGGAGATTTGTTGTGATCGGTGGTAGTTTATTTCTCGAATGTTTACCCGTTCGGGTAATAAGTTCCGATGGATTGAACGCGAGTGAATTTTTAGTCCGTGGGAAAAGGGCGGTTGTTCGAAAACTTCGCCATTAAGCCCTCCAATAAATTTCCTCCGCTGACGTCAGAACACTAGAGGACCTTTAGATATGGAGATTTCCTCAACTTCTTAAGTAAGCTTCGGGAATGTCTCTGAATAAAGCCTCGGGTGAACTTGGAACTTCAACAATAACATCTTTGGACTACACGAAAAGGGACGCTCCTAATAAAACGATCACCAGCTCACTCAATCTATACATTGTCGAATTCTTATAGTACTTTTGAACGCATAGAGAGATTGCTATACTCAATAAATACAAACATGTTGAGTATAAAAGAAAAAGCTAAGTTTTCCTTTTTCTATATTTAGCGAATTTTGATGCAAATTTATCCTTTGTGTTATACTTTCAATAACCAAATGCAATTATATGCTCAATAAATGGTTCATTATTGTTACTAGCTGAGCTATAAATACGTTTTTTTTGTACTGTTTGGGGTGCTGGATTATTGCCTGATAATAAAACCGGCGATAGTGCTTTTAATTAAATATAAACTTGATTGAATTAATTTCCAAAATTAATTCCAACACGTGGTGCGGTATATTACTGCCATAATGCAGTATTAATTAACTAGGATGAAATGGTGTGAATTTGATAGAGTCGTATACATGCTGGGTGGATACTATTAACAATTGATCACTTTCATGTGTTAGCTGTAATAGATGTGCCCTACTAATTGATCAATGTAACATAGTTATCGTATCGTTAGCATTGTTACAAGATGAATAATTTAGAGCAGACGTTTCCAGTCTATGGTACACTACTGGAGAAAGTTACATGATGGCCACATCATTATTTTTTACGAAATCTCTAGTGATGACTTTTTCATCTGTTGTCTCTCTCAAACATATTATTTTCACTATTTTTCACGCAAACCAGTACGAGAACAATTTAAGTATTCTTTTTTTCAAAAATATTTATCTACTAGTATATTGTGTACTACATACTAGACATGGGTAACTCATAAGTGAGTCGATTCAAAGAGTAGTGAAATGAATCGTGTTGAAATCACAATAAGTCATTAATGTTTGTAGCATGTTGTTTTGTGTACACTTTTGTACGTTTTTTCAACATATATTTTTATGGATTTTAATTAATTTAACTAAACATGAATTATAAAGTAAATAAATTATTTATTTTGAAATTCCTTTACAAATGTTTCTGGTAAGGCGAAACTACTCTAGAATTTTTAACATTCTGAGTCTAAACTGAATTTTTCTTTGGTAGCATCACTATTACTATTCTTCCAAACTTAATCATAATAGATGAAATTTTGCTTCTGAAAACTAAAACTATCTCATCCCTAGAGTTTAAAAAGTTATGAAAATGAGTATATTTTGTTCGATTTTTGTTTCCAATTAGACGGATGGAGTTTTTTGTTGGAAAACTCTAGAATAGAAATTTTCAAAAATTCATAACTGAACATGAACATATTTTTAAAAACTAAAATCATATTTAAAGAATGATGTTCTATTAATTAGATTATACTTCAAATACTTTAAATTTGTTTGAAAACACTTTGATTTATTCATCGACTATATGGCGGAGGCGATTTTACATACAATATATTTGTGACTTTTTTACAGCACTAGCACTAAGTGTACTGTTTATGCTTAAGGATTCTACTGTATTTTAAACTATTGCCTCCATCATATAAATCATATAAAGTGTTATACAAAGTAACAATTACGTTATTCAAAACACAAAGAATTGATATTAGTATTAATAAATTGCGGAGATTAATTTACTTAAAGATATCTGCACTAAAAGCTTAAACTAAAAGTTTTAAGAGGAAGCACCTTAAACCAAGTTTAACCTTAAACGCTGTATAAATTACTTCCAGCGTTGTTCAATCACAGTTTAAAGGTAATCTAATTGCGAAAAAAGGCAGTTTATAACCTTAAAATAATTTATACTGAGTTTAAGATAAGCTCGGTTTAAGCTGCTATTGAACAACTGACCCTTAGTGCAGATATTTAAGTAAATTAATCTCCCCAAACTAATAATAATAATAATAATTATAATTGCTTTATTTCTCCACTATCACATATTAATATCAATATTTCGTTTCTTTGTGTTTCGGTTAACATAATTGTTAAACACTCAATTGTTATGAATATATTTATAATTAGAATAGCAGATCTAGTGTAAAAATAGGGACATTCCATTTTAAGAAATCTTCGTTGACGTCATATTTATTTCTAAAACAGTTTTAGAAATAACGGTAAGTTTATTATTGTTGTAGAAGCCTCAAGTATAAACAGTGGATTAAACGTGTGTGACTCTATATTTTTCCCTTCAGCTCGACATCTTGGAAATGAAAGTTTTCAATAATTCATATTTGCTGTGTACTTTGAAAAATCAAAGTGATTTCGTTAGAACCAATTTCTAAGTGATTTGAAATAAAGTTTTTAAGTGTTTAACTTCGTTTCTAATATACCTTAATGGATTTTTATGTTGACATTATAAACAAAAATTATCGATGTATTTTAGAACAAATTCAATCCAAAATTCTTCAACGGAGTTTTGATTAATGATAAAATTGTCATTAAAATTCTGTAATAATAGTCCAGTAAATAAACGTCGGAAAACTCACCAAGTTGGTTAATTTGCAGAGGATGCTCATTTAAGGTGTAATTGGTAGATCTTAACTAGTACTTTGAAATACGAAAATATCATGGGACAAAAAGGTATGGGGCAGACCCTAAAAACTGGCCCTACGGTTCCAAAAATTCGTTTTTCGCTAATATCTCAAAAAATATGGCATTAAGAGAAATTTAGGAAAAAATGAAGATCAGTTCATTATCTACAAAAGTTGTCCCCGTGACTTTTTTTGCAACATTAATACTTTTTGCACAAACGGGGGTTGAAAAATCCATAATTTTGGTACTGAGAAAAAAAAGAAAAGTGCTATCAAAAAGGGAATATTGTAATTTCCAGTGATGTGTATTAGACACGAAAATGAAAAATTTACTTTATATTAAGATGCAAAACCTTTCTCAGCTGTTTCTTCACCTTTCAAGGACCTATTATCAAAAAGGATCTGAATAAATGACTATTGATGACAAAATTATGGGTCAATCTATAAAAGTCGAAAAAAATGTCTTAAAAAAACTTTGGCCACTTTTTGCAATATTTTGGAACAATCACAATGGGGCTCAAGTTACAGCATATGATAGCTATGGATTTCTCCTTTCAAATCATCAAAAAATATCAATTTTAACTCGAGTTATCGAATAATTTGTCCGTCCAGCTACGAGTAAATGCATAAAACGTGCTCTCCTGGAATCAGGGCAGGAGTTAGAAATGCAGGGCACGTTCGGGTCCCGTTATCTATCGAATTTTCGACAAAACTGATAAGGACTATTTTTGTAGATAATCAACTGATCTTCATTTGTTGTCAAAAAAAAAATCTCCAAGTGCCGTATTTTAGCAGGGGTTGGTGAAAAACCGATCTCTTGGAACTTTTTTCAGAGTCTGTCCCATACCCTTTTGCCCCAGGATATTTTCGAATTTTAAAGTACCAGTCAAAATCTACCAATTAAAACCTAAATTAACATCCTCTGCAAATTTGCCTACCTTGGACCCTTCATTTGCTGGACCATAATTAAACCCTGCAATAATTTTCTGTCGGTAATAAAATTGAGGACGAATTTATCTTTTCTGTTGCATGATTTAAAAGACAACATTTCACTCAAGTCAACTGTTCCAATGTCAAATTTAAATCACAAATCCGCATAGAGCAGCGGTGAAAAGAAATTTAAGAACAATTGACACTTTTCAAATTTACTTAAAATTAATTTGGTATAAAGCTACTAATACTCTATTTATGGATTTTGCCATAAGAGCATGTCATCCGAGTATTACGTTGTCAAAAATAGTAATCATTTTGGTGACTGCAAAGGAAATATAAAAAAACAGTTGCCATAGACATTAAACTTTAAATTTACTTACAAATTAATAAATAAAATTCCAACTACATAAAAACTACAAATTCTGAAGTGTGGGATAATTTCTGACACACTAATATATAAAAATGTGCTTTCTTGCGCCGCCAATTTGTTACTACAAATTGGTAATTTTCTTTAGGCAGTTGCAAAGACATAAACTTGGCCTGTAAAAATTTTAACCATTTGTCGTAATACATTTTCCTTTCCAGCATCAATTTCTGGAGTTAGTTTTTGATAGTCGAAATTGTCGCTATTGTTATAACTGTTCCGATCATTTTCATTAGGCAAAGCACGTTATCGAAGAATAATCTGTCAGAATTTCAACCATCTGCACAATAAATGTACAATTTCGACGCAATTTCTGGAATTATTTAGTTTCTAATCATCAAAATTTGCCTTCTAGCTTCGCCATTTTTATTACTGCAAAATTTGGACAATATTCTTTAGGCAGATACGTTATTCAAATAAATGTACAGTTTCTTTAGAAATCAATAGAATTATTTCCATTTTGATCATCAAAATTTAACGTCTGGCGCAGTTATTTTTATTATTGCGAAGTTGAGATAAATTTATTTTGGTAGATGTTAAGACACGTTATACTTTTCTTCCAGTTGTAATATTAAACACAACAATTTCCATGGATGTTTTTCTTTTGTACCAAATAGCCTAACATTAATGGAATAAAATGAACAACTCTCCATGTGTCTCTAGCAGATCAATCTATTTTTATCTATTACAGATGTACAGATGCAATCAACTTCAGTTTCACCGCAATGAAACAGTTTTACATCTATTTAGGGTATCTACTAAAAATACTTTTTCTGTATTAATGAGATCAAATATTGCAAACATCATAATGGCAGATACCCTGAAAGAAGTCAAGGATTATTCCTTAAAAGTTTCAGACATCTGTCAAAATATAAGTGCATTTTCTACAGTAATTTGCTATCATCTGGTGCAGACATTTATTGTACTGAAGAGTTTGAATAATTTTCTTTAATCAGTTGCAAGGACATCTAATATAAGATTGGGCAGTCAAAATTTCTACCATCTGTAAAAATATTTTTTTTAATTCCTACAGCGATTTCTGTAAGTATTTCGTTTTCTATCATCAAAATTTGCTTCTAGCGCAGCCATTTCATTACGCCAAAGTTCTTTCGGCAGTTTCTAAGACAAATCACTCGCGCTTAGTCTGTCAAAATTTTATCTATTTGTTGAAATAAATGTACAATTCCAATAGCAATTTCTAGAATGATTTCTTTTTTGATCATCAAATTTACCTTCTCGTCATTGTAATTACTGTAATAGTAATTTACGTAACAAGTTCCGAAAGTGATATTTTACGGGATGAGCAGGAGTCCCGTAAAATCACTTTTGGAACGCGTTACGTACAATATTTTTTCTGCAGCCGTTTTTTTTATGTTAAAAAAGCTAAAACACACACGAATGTTATATGACATGCGCTGTCATAATTAAATACGACATTCATGTTTTTGTCAAGGCCGCCTACATATATACGCAAAATCGTCCCGAAAGTAACAAAAAGCGTCCCGAAAGTAAATAAATCGTTCCGAAAGTGAAACAAAATCGTCCCGAAAATAACTACTTTCGGTACGATTTATGTAAAGTGGCACTTTCGATTTAATATATCATACCGAAAGTTTTATTTTCGGGATGGCTGCAGAAAAAGATTATTTTCTTAGCCTTAAGGCTTAAGTATGAACACTATATTAAACTTTTTCGTTTTTTTACAGTTTTCAATAATCCATATTTGCTGTATATTTTCAAAAACTTAAATGGTTTCATTAGAACCTGGTTTTGTAAAGTCTTTTAAAATTGTAACCATCTCTGCAAATAAATTTGCAATTCCTACAGCAATTTTTGTAAATTGTTGTAGGTTCTTCATCATCAAAATTTGCTTTCAAGCGAAGCAATTTTTATTCCTGCAAAGTTGGGATAATTTTTTGGGCAGATATCAAGACAGTTTGTTTAAGATTAGTCTGTCCAAATTTCAACCAGTTGTCGAAATGAATGTGTAATTGCTATAGCAGTTTCTGAAATTATTTTGTTTTGATAATCACAATTTACCATCTAACGCAGCCATTTTTACTGCAAAGTTAGGATAATTATTTTTGAAAACAGATGTGGAGAGACATTATTCAAAATTATTTGGTCAAAATTTTAACCATTTGTCAAAATTAATATGTAATTCCTACAGCAATTTCTATAATTCGTTCTAATGCAGCAATTTGTATTACTGCGAAGTTCGAATAATTATCTTAAACGGTTAAAAACTCTTTATGCAAAATCTGGGGCACTAAATATGGAATTTATAAAACATTTCCGAAAAAGTTATCAAAATGTTTCTTCTTGTCCACGCATTTTTGTTACTCTCTGATAAATAGTATTATGTACCAAGGTGGAGAAACTTCCTTACTTTTGAAGAACTTTGCATAAACGGTTGTGAATGAAATTGTTTTTTACGGCAAATATTTTTCTTACCGAACAGTTTTCATCTATTCTAAAATTACCTTAATCAGGATTAACCTGCAAAGACTACATTTATCTGTCGTAAGATATTTGGAAATTATACTAATGTTTCTTAAAAAAAATCTTATAAAGACATTAATAATATTTTAATTACATTCTCCACGAACAATATACGTTTTGCATACAAAAACACTTTTCATCCAATAAATGAATCCGCATATTTCACATTTATTGTTTATCGATTTTGCAGCAAATAATATCCGAAATGTATGCACCGGATATCATTTGAAATTTACGTTATTGTGTTATTGTTTTTTTTTTATATATATAGAATACCATTTTTTTAATAACAGGAAATGCAATATGTTCAGTGGATATTTAAAACATTTGGCACAATACTCGATCAATACTCAATCACATAGCGGCTGTATATTAGCAATGAGCGGAAACATATTTCATTGACATTTCACTTTCAACGCAACGTTTTGCCTGTGAAAAGCTCCGAAAAAAACGTGCATGAGTAAATAAATTATAAATTAATAATAGTGGTTGCTTTGACAAACATTATATGTCTTTAATATTCAGGGCTTTTATAATCACATTAACGCATGGCACTTAATTGAAATTCTTTGCAACCAAGGTGACAGTGACACAGCTTAAGGGGAGGTTCCTTTATAATTCTGCCAAACCTACCTGATGTTTGACTTTTTTTTTTGAGGAACTGAAAAGACTTAGACATCTGCGCTTTTTTGCAAATTATTTATTAACCTTCGGTCTACAAAATAAAAAAAAAATGAGTTGTGTTTTTTCTAAAATGGCGGCTCCAAGAAACGTTGTTTAAAAAGAAAGCTCTTATGAGGGAGCCCTGGAGGTCGCACTTCGTCACCTAGAAGCATGAAACCAAAACTACCTTAAAGCTTACACCCCAAAGAATAGAATAGACCAAAATCACGAAAAAAATCGTTATAGAAACAAAATGGCGGCCACTTGAAAATAAAGTATCGTTTTTCGCATGATTTCTCGACTTTGGCCTGCTGTAAAAAAAACGCTAATGATAGATATTTTACAATTTAATAGGTCTATTCCATGGAGAATTTTGTTTCCTTTAAGGTTTGCCAAACGTGAAGTTCATTAGTTGGACGGTCAAATAGTTACAAGGTCCGCAGATTTGAAAAATCTTGTTTCGAGAAAAACACGTTTAAAGTTTTGGGAATGGTTTTTACTCGTACAATTTGAGTTACTCAATCAATTTGTCCAAGAAGAAGTGAATTCATAAGTTTTTGAGGTAGCTGGACACGAATTTATGGTCAGATTTGAATAATTCAAAATGGCGAATCCAATATGGCGGACCAAAAAAGTGAAATATTTATCAATTGTATTGAAACTTTGAACATAAGGGTTTTTGGGGTCGCTGAGCACAAATTTGGGATCAGATTTGAAAAATTCAAAATGGCGGATTCAATATGGCGGCCAAAAAGTGATCTTAATCAATTTTTATGAAACTTTGAATATAAGGGTTTTTGGGGCCGCTGACGTGCTTACAAAATCCTCAACAGTTTCGGCCGTGTATTGATTTCCTTCGAACTGAGGTCTGTTTGTTCTCCTAGGATGTCCACTGCCCACTTGGCCATATTTTTCGGTACCATTTCACTCCGAAAACACGACCGTTTTTAGAACAAGGACTACTTCGCTTTCACAGGGACATCACTAAATTTGTAGGTTAGAGCATGCCGGCAAACTCAGCAGTAAAAACTACTGCCATCTATAGGAAGAATGTAAACTATTAGAATTACCATCTATGGGTACACTGACTCGTTCCGGAGCGCGCGGCGAACTTGGTACCTGAGCGACCCCCAGCGCTCGGGACACCGGCCCGGTTTCAAAACCGTGTAACGACGAAACTAATTCACGGATCGTAAAATCATTTTACCCACATTTTCTAGATACTTACAGCATTCGATTCATGCAATAAAAGAAAACGATTTTTTGAAAAATATATAGAACGCATTTAAAATAAAATTAGGTTAATTAACATTTTTATTATCACAAAATTAGAAACGTGGTTTTGTTGACTTTTAACTTCGGGTTTTTGCAATTTTCAAACATTTGACAGGAATATTTCTCAATACAATAAATTCTCTAAATAAATAATAAATAAACTCTCTGCATTTCAACATTAAAATTTAAAAAAATGCACCTAACGCGATGGTCATTTTTTTTTAAATAAAACATGCCATTGTTTACTTTGGACTTGGAAAACTTGCGAACTTGTTAAATTCCATTGATTTTGAGGAGAAATTTTCGTTGTGCTTTTATTAAATAGACTAATTTTGATACATTTTAGCTACCAATTTTCTTTTGTAGATTTTCAGTGATTATTTATTGACGGTATACTACTATAATTGTATAATTATACAGTACATCGATAATAAATGCCTTAACATTTGTGTTTTATTCAGATATTGAAGTCACTGTTGTGATAAAACAAATATATCGGCATTGAATTAGCGAAATACTCCAAACCAAAGACATTCACAAAAATTTCCTATATTTTTGGGCCAAAGCAATTGAATGTTATTTTTAAAACCAAAGAAAAACACTGTTTTCTATTTATTTCATTTTGAAGAAAAATTAAGGTGTTTCTAATTATTGACTGTTTTGATTTCCTATCCTGACAAAATATCTATTCTAGCTGTTCTAGTTTTTACAATGAGAAATGTTAAGATATTTTTGATTCTCGATTGTGTTGATTTTATTAACAAAGGTGCTCTGCTTTTTACATTTGTGAATTCCCTTTGCAAAACAAACTTGTAAAATAGGGAAAGAAATGTTCATATGAAATTAATGTGAAACAATAATTTCCTAATTGAAAACCTCCTAAGTGCGAATTTTGATGTTTACAAACAGTCGAAGGCCCTTGCGTCTCAAAAATCCAATAAATAATTAATAGCAATAATAATAGTTTCTATTTTCCCACAAATGCAATACTTATTCAATACTAACATATACAGTGCGCGCCTAAAGTATGAAATATATTCAGTAAAATCGAAATAAAATATTTTTGGAAAAAATCCTGGAACAGGTCGATTTTCTTTTATAAAAATACACATTTTTGCATGAAAGTCGATTTTCAATCGTCATTTGTTTTTGAGTTATGACGCCCGCCATTTTGTTTTTAAATGGCAACTCCATATTTTTGTTCTTGATTTTAAGAGATCTTTTCATTGTCGAACTGGCAGTATAAAAATATTACCATCTTACTTAAGAAATTTTTCGAGTTAATGACAATTGAAGGTGACAAATTCATATTTAGAGTTTTTGCAAAATGGTCTTGTTCCACCGCTTATGTAGCAATTTTTCCAAACAACAATGATCTTGACCTTCCATATAATACAATAATACAATATGGTTTCAGCAAGACGGCGCATCCCCGCAATAGGCGCTTTTTTTTTGTTTGCCGAACATGTAGAAATTCTTCTTGAACATTTTGAATATTTTCCTGGCTAATTCTGCGCATTCATCTCTCTCGCGGGCTATTCTATCGGTCCTTATCTGCCAATCCACCTATTCGTACAGCAATTGTCAATAAACGCACCTAGTGCGGGAGTGCGCCGTCTTGCTGACACCGTAATGTATTATATGGTCATATGGTAGGTCAAGATCATTTTTGTTTGGAAAAAAAGCGCTGGAAAAAGGTTATTTTGTAAAAACTCTAAATATCAAGTTATCACCTTCAATTGTCAATTACTCGAAAAATGTCTTAGGTAAGATTTCAATATTTTTATACTGCCAGTTCGACAATTAAAAGATCTCTCAAAATCAAGAACAAAAATAGGGGGTTGCCATTTAAAAACCAAATGGTGAACGTCATAAACAAATGACGACTGAAAATCGACTTTCATGCAAAAAAGTATTTATAAAAGAAAATCGACCTGTTCGAGGATTTTTTCCAAAAATATTTTATTTCGGTTTCACAGAATATATTCCATACTTTAGGCGCGCACTGTGTAGTAAAAGTTTAGTACAATAAGAAATTTAAAAAAATAATTTGGTCTAACAAGGAGGAAAATAACAAGATACATTACAAATAGTGTCAGGGCAAAAATTGGAAAAGAATCCTAAGTTGAAACGAGGCTTGAAAATTGGAGTCTATCTAAAACCTAAATTGTTTTTGAAAGAAAGATACTTTTTATGACAGTAATTTTGTTTCACGTTATATCTTTAATTTGTATCTTTGTATTAAAAAAATTAACCAAAAATATCAAAAATTCATAGCATCCCCCAACAGCGGAATATTTACAAAAACTAAAGTTATTTTCAAATTAAAAACCATTTCATGTAATTTTTGTGGAATTTTACTTTCAGCAATCCAACTCATTATATATCCTGTAATCAAATAGCTCTATTCTGACATTCTAAACCAATCAAAAGTGCTTATAGCGACAGGAAAGGAAGATTCCTTTGTTTTCAATTTCTCTTTAACTGACTGACAAAAATTGCCGACAAGAATCCGATCACTTATTGTATTGTATTTGAAAAGATTATTTTTAATTCTACAAAATAAATATTTCAAAATCCTGTACCTCCCCTGATAATAGCCACACTTTCAAAAACACGTTGGTTTTCGGAAGAACGTTGGCTAAATTTAATTGAATGTTTACTGCATTTGTTATTTATTACCATTTTTTAAGTGCTGGAAAATCAAAAATCGCAGGTTGCTTAAAAATCGCTGTGTCGTATCATATTGTTTACAAATTTTGAATCACTCTATGGTTTTTTTTTTCCTTCAAAGATAGTTGTTCCTTTCAATTTTTAATAATGAAAAATAAGTGTTTTTAATTAAATCCTGATGTCGAAGTAGGGCTAATTAACTGTTTTTGATTTTTGTTCAATTATATCGCTTCTGAAGGTGGAAGGACTACGGTTAGCAGCCTTTAAAAACAAACAAAACCAATAAAATTTATTACTGCTGGTGCACGACGATCTCTACGCAAAACTCAACTCTAATTATTGACGTTAGGTTACATCTACATCAGGGAAGGTGAAGGGAAGTGAACATTTCGTGTTGAATTGTTGATTAAGCAAGTTAGTTCTGTTGACCATCAACCGCCGCATCTAATCGCATTAAATCGCCGACGACACAGTACTGCCACTCCAAATTACAATGGTGCATATATACGCGCGCGTTTCCGGCATTGTCCCCGCACATCCGGTATTTCAGCGCCGTTTCCGGTGCGACGGCCAGTCTTCATTCAAGAGTAGTATCCTGCCACCATCACCTGCATCTGGCTCTAATTAACATAGCGCTGCCTCTTCTTAAACGAAATGAAGCACAAAAAGGTAGACACAAGCTTTTCTTACGGGCTACTTTAGTATTGATTCAAAGTATATGAAACACTGCCTCATTTCCCATGCAGGTTTCGCCGGAATTTGTATTACAGCAATCCCCGAGCTCCTCGTTATAGCTGCTGGAACTTTAGCATTCGCTTGATGTAAACGAATTCACATATTCAATCTAAAATTTAAATGGTGTGATACATACCAGAGCCCTGCAGAAGCGGGTTTTTGAAAGCCCGGCCCGGCCCGGCACGACAGTGAAAATTTAAAACCCGGCCCGGCCTGGCCCGTTGCAACGAAAATGTGTTGCGGGCCCGACCCGGCCCGGCCCGGAGCTGAATATTCAAAGCCCGGCCCGGCCCGGCCTGTCTCCGAAAAATGTTAAATTAAATAAATAAAATTACTGGACCTATGTACTCCTTAAAATTCCAAAAATACATTGAATTCATGTTAATAACATTTTTTTTCAATTCACTTAGATGTTGCTTTCCAAATTATAATAAAATTAAATTCATCCAAGCCCGGCCCGGGTTAAATTATCCATCGGAAAGCCCGGCCCGGCTCGGCCCGGAGTTTGAAAAATACGGTACGGCCCGGCCCATGCAAGCCTCTGATACATACCGGATGTCTCGCTGAAGCATCAAAGTAACTTTTGTCTTAAATATTTAATTAATTAATTAATTAAAATTATTTCATTTTATTCAAATCCTCAAATCGTTTAAAGTAACGCCTTTATGTATCATAGAATGATAAATATCTAATTTATGTGAAAAGAAAGAGTGGACGAATATTGAATTATTCAACAAATACTTTTTCTCGACGGAATCGAAGTTAGCACCTTAGGATTAACCCCCAAAGAACAAACACTCTCTACATACCAATTGTTTCATTTATAGCAATTTAGGAATCCAGACATGTGGAGAATATCGCCAAGTTTCAATTGCATAGTTAAATCCATACGTCCAGCTTAGCATCCCTCATAATTCGAAGTGTTTAAGCTTCATTTCATTGTGTCACGCGTCCATAAATAATTCATAATAACGCTGATGATGATAATAAAGGAGTGTACGTGCCGTCATGTCGACGATGCAAATCCCTCCATTCATAGGCCGAACACGGATCCGGCTCACTGTTCTGCGGCCAACTACGCCACTGTGTTCACCGTTTTCATCGCTTACTTTGCCAAACTCACGCGCCTCATTTTATCATCCCAAAACCCGGGCTTTAAGGCCGTAAGGCAAATAAGGCATATTGTTTTCGGGGAGGGATAGATGTAAAATCCCGTAAAGGGTAAAGCCTCGTAAATGGATATTTTTTCAGGTGTGAAATTAATCAAAAGTTTGAATTGAAAATAAACCGTTCGGGTTGTGAAGGTGGAGTAATAAATATACCATATCAATTTTAGTAATCATTTGTTATATTTACTAACAGTTCACGTCAAAGAATTAAATATAATCTAGCAACTGGAACTAAAAAAAAAAACTTAATTAATTAATGAATCTATTGTTTCAGCAATTCAATTTAAATTAAATATGTTTCTTTTCTTTTTGTTTCAGGTAATCATCTTCCGAGTAGTTAAAGAATAAACAGTTTCACAAGAGTTCTCTTGACTGGAAAATTTCTAAAGAGAGGTAATTACCCCGCAAAAGAATGAATGAAAATTAAAAAGAAAACCCTTTGCAATTTCCTGGAAACACTTTTACGGCTTATGGATTACAAATCCGCATCAATTATTTAATGGCGTGTTTTCGTAGGGCGGGGAAAACTTAAGAAAAAAACAATCCACTAAGGCTGTGGCCCTTAATACTGTGTAAGCTGGCAAGTAAATGTAATAATAGTCACGGCTCACAAAGGGCCGCAATATTCTCCGGAGGAATCGCGAGGCAAACATTAATCCATTTTACATCCCTAATCCTCCATTAAAGGGTGAGCGCACACGCATACACACCAAACTAAACACCTTGACGTTATCCATTCAAGGGACGTTGTTGCTCTCTCACTCTCTGGCTTGAATTTTAATGGGCTGATAGTAAAGGGTTTAGCACTGGGAATGATAAACTTCGAATATGTCGCTGTTATGACATGAGGCTATAAAATACTGTTGCCTTCATGTGTGTGTGTAATAAATTGAAATAATATTCAAAAGGTTTTTATTGTATTTCGGGCGAACAAATTAGAAACGCGTGATCATGATTGTTTTTAACAAATACTAGTCCGATTAATTAACCTTTCGTTACAATTATTTATCATACATCTGGAATACATCTATTACCATAGATTACTTGGAAAGTAGTCCTTGACAACAAATATATATTCTGAAAAACATTCAAGAAAGTTCATTTTTCGTTACTAATTATTTATTTATTGTTGAATTAAATGATATTACGGATATCAGTTCAAAACATTTTTTTTTATTTCGAGGCTATCATAAAGTTATTACGATACTAGCGTTACCCTGCATGCGTTGGACTGCCACTCAAATACAGAGATAAAGATTAAATTTGTTTATTCGAGTGCTTGAGGATACACAATATTTTTAGTTTTTCCGTCTGGTGCGCACACGAATAAATCAGATGGTTTTCCAACAGGTGAGCAGGCCACATATAGTTGTCCATGTGAGAAGCATAGATTCTCCAAATTTAGTCCACACACTTGTAGCGATTGGCCCTGTGCTTTGTTGATTGTCATTGCTAAAGCGAGTCGCACAGAAAACTGCAAACGTTCAAGTTGAAATGGCATATCTGTCGGAATCATTGGGATGCGTGGTAATAGTACATCTTCCCCTTTAAATTTTCCATTCAAAATCGTAGCTTGGATGATATTGTTCATCATGTTTTTCACTGAAAGCCTGGTACCGTTGCGATATAAGTGCTGTATTGGCTATGGCGAAAATCATGTTTAGAAGTTGGTAGCACATAAATTTCAAATATCAAATGATCGCAAAAGTTATAAATATTACTTTTAGTTCATTTAATGCAGGCGAAATTATGGTTACTAGCCACCATGCTATTCCCCAAATATTGTTGTTTTTAGCTAAAAGGGCATAAAACCAAGATACGACACTAATAGCCTATTCCGTAGAAAACTTAATCAAGAAACCTATTTACCTATCAACTACATATAGAAATAAAAGGTGTATTATATACAATATTTTGTATGAACACCTCATAAATAATATAGGAGGGTCAAGGTGACCTAATGGGTAGAGGTCCAGCCTTTGGACTGCTCTGTGCGAATTCGAGTCCCTTCCTGAAGAGGTCACTTTTTCTCGTGCGAGTCCATGAATTGTACATTTTCATTCAAATATAAATTAATTATAATAAACATCGGTTGTGGCGGAATGTTTTAGCTGACTAAGCCAATCACCAATCATCCGTGTTTACATAACCCGAATTCTCATTAACCGTTTTTACTTATTAGTTGTACTAATACCTCATAATCTAATGGAAACCTCTTATGGGCCTACTGGTTACTAAATCCATCAACTACCTGTCTATGCCTAGTTGTTGATCATTAAACACAGGGCAGTCCTTAAGTTTTTTATTTAAATTCAAAAGTGATAGTTTGAGTGGCTATATTTTTAAAGGGTCGCTCTGTATTCTTCAGAATTGACGATTTGGATAGTTATATCTTCGTTCTTCAGAAGTGACGGCTTGGGTGGTTAAGTCTTTAAAGGGTCGCTCTTTGTTCTCCAGAAGTGACGGTTTGGGTGGCCATGTCTTCAAAGGGCATTATCAATTCTTACCTCTTTGAAGGCTAACGGGGCAACTCTGTTACTGTTAATTCTATAGAATATGTCAAAATGTTCAATAAATTTCTCCAGTCACCTATGTACAACAAAAGAGCTTGGATACAGGAAGATGGGGCAACATTCCTTATATCCAATGATACTCTACGGGTTGTAACAAAAAAAAGACATATAAGGCGCGAAAAAAATTTAAAATATTTGTTTAATAAGTCGTTATTTTTCACATATATTATTTTATTATTTATTACTTCCCGTTTAATTTCGTCACTATTCTCAAAACCCCAATCTTGGTGACATGATTGGTGCAAGAAATGCATAAAATTTGGTCTTATAAAGACATTCCAGAAGCTCGCAACTATTTTGATATGAACAAGTTAGAAACAACGTTACTTGTTGCAGAAAGCATTAGATAAATACAAGAAAACGAAATGTAGCCTGAATATATGAATATTCAACCTGTTCGTTACTCTGCAAGCAAAAAATTTCATTTCAGAATAATTTTCTAAGTTAGTCTTGTATGTAGAAATAAACGATCTTAAAACCAATGTTATTATCTAGTAGTACTAGTAATAACATGCAAATTTCTTTTGTATCATTCAATATCCGGCGTGGCAGTAGCCAGGGAAGTAGTTGTTTCAATAAGTTATTTGTTTATAGTCTTAGTAAGACTTGATTTTTTTTTTTTGCTTGCAGAGTAACGAACAGGTTGAATATTCATATATTCAGGCTACATTTCGTTTTCTTGTATTTATTTTGATATGACTTCATGTATCTATGGGCATCCGCAGAAATTTTTCCAGGAGGGGGGGCAAAACTTTCATACAGAAATTTCGAATAAATAACCGTCAAAAATAACACTTTCGAATTATCAAAATTTCTGCATTTTTACCACTGCAACCGGCACAGAAATTTGCAACTGTCAAAAATTGTGGATTTTTACTATCAAAAACGGCATTTTTTATATTAAAAAAAGAAAATGACAATTTCGAATTATCAAAAATTCTGCATTTCTGCCGCCATAAATAGCACAGTTCAACGGTACATGAAGAAATTAGCCGCTGCAAAAAATTGTGGATTTTTAGAAATTTCAACTGCTAAAAATGACAATGTCGAAGTGTCAAAAATCGCACTAGTATCACAAATGGCACGTTAGCAGTAAAAAGAAAATTTTCAATTGCTGAAAATAGTTATTCAGTACTGTCAAAAATTGCTCATTACTGAAACCGGAAAGTTTCAACATTAAATAGAAAATTTCCAAATGCCAAAAATGTTTAACTGTCAAAATTTGAGCATTTCTACTATCACTAACGGCATTTTTCAATATTAAAAAAAGGGAAATTTCCAACAACCAAAAGTAAGAATTGTAAATTGTTAAAAATTGTGCAATTCTACTGTCAAAAACGGCATTTTTCAAAAGTAACAATTGTAAATTGTAAAAAATTGTGCAATTCTACTGTCAAAAACGGCATTTTTCAATAGTAAAAAGATACATTTTTAACCGTCAAAACTGACAATTTCGAATTGTCAAAAATTCTGCATTTCTGCCACCACAAACGACACATATAGAAATTTGCAGCGGTCAAAAATTGTGGATTTTTACTTTCAAAAATGGCATTTTTTAATATTAAAAAAAAAGAAAATTTTAACTGCTAAAAATGGCAATTTCGAATTGTCAATAATTCTGCATTTCTGCCACTGCACGATTCAACGGTAAATTAAGACTTTTGCAGCTGCCAAAAATTATGTTTTTTTTTTATTATCAAACACGGCATGATTTGACATTAAAAGAAGAAGTGAATTTCAACCGCTAAAAATCATAATTTCGAACTGTCAAAAATAGCACTACTATCACAAATGGCACTCAGCAGTAAAAAGGAAATTTTCAATTGCTGAAAATAACTATTCAATACTGTCAAAAATTGCTCATTACTGAAAACGGCACGTTTCAACAATAAAAACAAAATTTCCAAATGCCAAAAATGTTAGACTGTCAAAATTTGAGCATTTCTACTGTCACTATCAGTATTTTTCAATATTAAAAAACTGACATTTCCAACGGTTGAAAGTAAAAATTACAAATTGTCAAAAACTGTGCAATTCTACTGTCGACAACGCAGAGGTCGCAGCACCGAGATTATTGCTGCCGTTGAAGTGTCCATCGCAAACGATCCAAATCAGTCGATTCTACGGCGTTCTCAGGAATTGGGCATCAGTCAGACCACACTATGGCGTATTTTGCGAAAGAATCTTGTCCTGCACCCTTACAAGATCAAGTTAACTCAAGAACTAAAGCCACTTGACCATATAAAGCATCGCACGTTCTCGAAATGAGCTCGAGAGATGTTAGCCGAAAATGACGACTTTCATCGCAAAATCATCTTTAGTGATGAAGCGTATTTTTGGTTGAATGGCTTCGTCAACAAACAAAACATGCGTTATTGGAGTGCTGAAAACCCTCATGTGCTTTATAAAACATCACTTCATCCACAAAAGGTGACTGTATCGTGCGGTTTCCATGCCGGCGGCGTCATTGGGCCATTTTGTTTCGTTGATGAAAATGACGGTCACGTTACAGTCAATGGTGAACGCTTCAGAGACATGTTGCAGCGTTATTTCTTCAATCAATTGCATGGGATGGATATCAGTGATATGTAGTTTAAGCAAGACGGAGCCACATCCTACACAGCTGGAGAAACAATCGACTTAGTGAAGTCCAACTTCGGTGAACGTGTTATATCGAGAAGAGGTCCTGTCGATTGGCGACCGAGATCTTGTGATTTAAAACCTCTAGACTTTTTTTCTGTGGGGCTACGTTAAATCTAAGGTCTATGCCAACAAGCCGGCGGCGTTAGAGGACCTAAGAGCCAACATCTAACGAGAAATAGCGGCCATTTCCATCGAATTGTGTGGCCGAGTCATCGAAAATTGGCTTCAACGAATCGACCGCTGCAATCGTGCCCTTGGTGGACATATGACCGAAGTCGCGTTCCATTCATAATTGCATTGATTGTACTTTAAGCCAATAATAAAAGTTTTGATATATCCCAAATAGTTTGCGAGATATTTAAAGAAAAAGTTGTCAAGTTCTTATTGAAAACCCCGTTATTTAAGTCAATTTGTAAAATTTTAATTTTGCAGCAATATTTTATCAAACTATCGATATATGAGCAACTTCATTATGACAATTAGTGTAGAGTTCTTGAAATCTGGTAAAATAATTTTTCGAGTATTTTCTCAATTTCAAAATAGATTTTGTGTTCAGGTTTGTAGCAATTGTTTATATATTATTTTCAAAACATCGAATAGTGAGCAGCGTTAACACAAACTCCTGTCTGTGTCTTGCAATCTAGTTAGTACACTAAATGTTCACTACTACTACTACAACTACAGGAATTATAATGAAGGATATTAATATGAAATAAATATTCTACAAAATAAAAACTGAGTCCTCGACTAGTTTCGCCCTATTAGGACATTTTCAAAAGAATTTTAAAATATATATATATATATATATATATATATATATATATATATATATATATATATACTAGATGCTGGAGGGAAGTAACGGTCGTACTTGTTGGGAATAGTAACAAATTTTTTCGAAGAAAAGTCCTCGTATCAGGGAATCCGACCAAAAAGGGTGTTAATAAGTCATCTATTTATCATATACCGAGCTTTCGCAAATCTTTATTTGCTTCATCAGGGTGACGCTACAATTAATAAAAGTATAATTAGCGTGAAAGAAAAAAGTGAAAGGTTATGTGAGCACATGTGCTGAAGGCTGAAGAGTTGATTACTTACATGTAAGATTAAAAATAAACTACCGCACTTAAGGGACTAAGCGTGGCCATGGACGATGAACAAGTTACACATTAAAAACTTTCCACAAAACGTGGATGTTAACATATTAAAACGATTTAAAAATTCACATGGTGGACGATAAACACGAGTAAACGTCGTCGGCCATCTTATTGAACAATGACTGCATGGTAGATGGGATAGGTTAAATTGCAGTTGTGTTGCCAACGTATATCTGAAAAAGTGGTGGGGAGATCGGTAGTACCAATCGTATTTACTGTCCGCTGATGGCGGGTGGCGGGTAAATTCAAAAATTCAGTGGGTGACCTATATTGGTATTAAGAAAACAGGGAAGCTGCCAATTTAACCTATTTACAATAGTCGATTATGATATTAGTAATGACGTGAATCATTACAATATCATAATTAAATGTAGTGGTTAATGATTAATAGATGAATTAAAGTGTAAGTGTTAAAAATGTTGTGTATTAATAAAGTGATCGCGATTGCGCTTGTTACGAGGTTCAAAATGAACAGGGGGTGTAATAACCCGACAATAATAAATTATAATATTGGCAATGGCGTAACCATCGCAATATTAAAATAAAAAAGGGGTGTTTAAAGGTAAAAATGTAGATAATTATAAGTGTGAAAAAAGGGGGGTGAGACTACCCGACAATAATAACTTATAATATTGGCAATGGCGTAACCATCGCAATATTATAATAATAGGGGTGTTTAGGTTGAAACGTAGATAATTATAATATAAAAGTTAAGTAATGAATTAAGTGTTAAAGCAATTCCAATAAAAGGAGGGGTGTGTCAAATGTATAAAAATGTATAAAAAACAGACGAATAATCTGATACGAAACCATCAAATTGAAAAAGCAAAAAGACAAGTAGCTTAAATAGATGAATTATGCGAGTGATCGACTGACGAGTTGACATTAATTTGTTTATGAGACAGACTAATAAGGTAAGAGTAAATGTTGCTTAAACGATCTGTATCCGATTTAAAATTCATTGATTTATCACGGTTTTTTTGAATGTGATACATTTCAAGAAACAGTCTTCCCTTATACGTCTTACTGGTATCTAAGATTTTTACGTTAGTGAAGTCAGGGTTATGATCAGAAGAGTTACAGTGAATGGAAAGTGCACAAGATTTCTTGCCCAGTCTGTAATCGCTCTTATGTTGGGTGAGGCGTGTTTTCAGCCATTGAGATGTCTGACCGATGTAAGAGAGATCACAGTCCCGGCAAGGGATGTTGTAAATGACGTTAGACATAGTTTCTGAGGGATTCTTGTCTTTCAGTTTTGTGAAAAAACGTCTGTTAAGTGTACTGATATTTGACTGCGCGATTCTGACTTTGTCGTGGCCCAGGACATTGATGAGTTTAGGGGTGAGGCCCTCTGCGTAAGGCAACTTTCTGTATGATATTCGGTCTGGGGGTTGGGATGGGGGTGGTACAGGTTCCACTGATGGTGGAGTGACGATAGGGTCCTGTCGGTTAAACAGTACTTTAGAAACAAGTGCTCGGGGAAAACCATTATTAATAGCTATTTCTGAAAGTAAATGCATATTCTTTTCTCTGAAGGAGTGATGGCATATTTTAGTAATGCGGTTTTTTAAACCTAGTAAGGTGTTAATTTTTACTTTGAACGGAGAGTGCGAGTGGTAATTTATGTAACGACCCGAGTTCGTCGGTTTGCGATACCAGTCAAGGATAATCGTGTTGTCAGTTCTCCTGACAACCCTCGTATCCAAGAATGGTATGCTCTCCTCGACCTCAGTCTCTACTGTAAATTGAATATGTAAGTTAAAAGTGTTAAATGTGTCTAAAGTGAGTTGAACCGATTGAGAGGGTACCGCAAGAATTAAATCGTCTACGTATTTTTTAATGAAAGGGGGTTGAAAAGGTAGTGTGGGGAGGACCGCATCCAGTAAGTTGTCCATTACTAATTGAGCTAAAATTGGACTCAAAGGTGAACCCATCGGAGTGCCGAAGGTCTGCTTATAGAAAGACCCATTGAAAGTGAAATAATTGTTGTCTCCTATGAAATTGATGAGTTTAATAAAGCTAGATTTATCTAGGGTGGTGTGTGAAGAAATTGAATTGAAATCTGATTCAATGATACTAATCACCAAATCCATAGGGATGTTTGTGAATAACGAAACTACGTCTAAGGAAATCAACACAAAACCAGGGGGGAGGGCAAATTCATTGAATTCTTCCGCGAACGCGAAAGAGTCCAGAACGTTATAATTGGTTCGGAAAGCGAATGAGGAAGCAGATGTTTCTTGGCAGACATTCTGGCTTCCTCATTCGCTTTCCGAACCAATTATAACGTTCTGGACTCTTTCGCGTTCGCGGAAGAATTCAATGAATTTGCCCTCCCCCCTGGTTTTGTGTTGATTTCCTTAGACGTAGTTTCGTTATTCACAAACATCCCTATGGATTTGGTGATTAGTATCATTGAATCAGATTTCAATTCAATTTCTTCACACACCACCCTAGATAAATCTAGCTTTATTAAACTCATCAATTTCATAGGAGACAACAATTATTTCACTTTCAATGGGTCTTTCTATAAGCAGACCTTCGGCACTCCGATGGGTTCACCTTTGAGTCCAATTTTAGCTCAATTAGTAATGGACAACTTACTGGATGCGGTCCTCCCCACACTACCTTTTCAACCCCCTTTCATTAAAAAATACGTAGACGATTTAATTCTTGCGGTACCCTCTCAATCGGTTCAACTCACTTTAGACACATTTAACACTTTTAACTTACATATTCAATTTACAGTAGAGACTGAGGTCGAGGAGAACCGACGAACTCGGGTCGTTACATAAATTACCACTCGCACTCTCCGTTCAAAGTAAAAATTAACACCTTACTAGGTTTAAAAAGCCGCATTACTAAAATATGCCATCACTCCTTCAGAGAAAAGAATATGCATTTACTTTCAGAAATAGCTATTAATAATGGTTTTCCCCGAGCACTTGTTTCTAAAGTACTGTTTAACCGACAGGACCCTATCGTCACTCCACCATCAGTGGAACCTGTACCACCCCCATCCCAACCCCCAGACCGAATATCATACAGAAAGTTGCCTTACGCAGAGGGCCTCACCCCTAAACTCATCAATGTCCTGGGCCACGACAAAGTCAGAATCGCGCAGTCAAATATCAGTACACTTAACAGACGTTTTTTCACAAAACTGAAAGACAAGAATCCCTCAGAAACTATGTCTAACGTCATTTACAACATCCCTTGCCGGGACTGTGATCTCTCTTACATCGGTCAGACATCTCAATGGCTGAAAACACGCCTCACCCAACATAAGAGCGATTACAGACTGGGCAAGAAATCTTGTGCACTTTCCATTCACTGTAACTCTTCTGATCATAACCCTGACTTCACTAACGTAAAAATCTTAGATACCAGTAAGACGTATAAGGGAAGACTGTTTCTTGAAATGTATCACATTCAAAAAAACCGTGATAAATCAATGAATTTTAAATCGGATACAGATCGTTTAAGCAACATTTACTCTTACCTTATTAGTCTGTCTCATAAACAAATTAATGTCAACTCGTCAGTCGATCACTCGCATAATTCATCTATTTAAGCTACTTGTCTTTTTGCTTTTTCAATTTGATGGTTTCGTATCAGATTATTCGTCTGTTTTTTATACATTTTTATACATTTGACACACCCCTCCTTTTATTGGAATTGCTTTAACACTTAATTCATTACTTAACTTTTATATTATAATTATCTACGTTTCAACCTAAACACCCCTATTATTATAATATTGCGATGGTTACGCCATTGCCAATATTATAAGTTATTATTGTCGGGTAGTCTCACCCCCCTTTTTTCACACTTATAATTATCTACATTTTTACCTTTAAACACCCCTTTTTTATTTTAATATTGCGATGGTTACGCCATTGCCAATATTATAATTTATTATTGTCGGGTTATTACACCCCCTGTTCATTTTGAACCTCGTAACAAGCGCAATCGCGATCACTTTATTAATACACAACATTTTTAACACTTACACTTTAATTCATCTATTAATCATTAACCACTACATTTAATTATGATATTGTAATGATTCACGTCATTACTAATATCATAATCGACTATTGTAAATAGGTTAAATTGGCAGCTTCCCTGTTTTCTTAATACCAATATAGGTCACCCACTGAATTTTTGAATTTACCCGCCACCCGCCATCAGCGGACAGTAAATACGATTGGTACTACCGATCTCCCCACCACTTTTTCAGATATACGTTGGCAACACAACTGCAATTTAACCTATCCCATCTACCATGCAGTCATTGTTCAATAAGATGGCCGACGACGTTTACTCGTGTTTATCGTCCACCATGTGAATTTTTAAATCGTTTTAATCTGTTAACATCCACGTTTTGTGGAAAGTTTTTAATGTGTAACTTGTTCATCGTCCATGGCCACGCTTAGTCCCTTAAGTGCGGTAGTTTATTTTTAATCTTACATGTAAGTAATCAACTCTTCAGCCTTCAGCACATGTGCTCACATAACCTTTCACTTTTTTCTTTCACGCTAATTATACTTTTATTAATTGTAGCGTCACCCTGATGAAGCAAATAAAGATTTGCGAAAGCTCGGTATATGATAAATAGATGACTTATTAACACCCTTTTTGGTCGGATTCCCTGATACGAGGACTTTTCTTCGAAAAAATTTGTTACTATATATATATATATATATATATATATATATATGTGTATTTACAGAAATGTAACATACATAGGAACAATTTGAAATTTGGAATATTAGTTTCAAAAAATTAATAAAAACGTCGAATAAGAGAAACTTATTTTAGGAGGAGTTCTAACATTTGTCTGGAAAATAATAATATTATTCATATCCTTAATAATATGAACCACTTCAGTGTGTATCACCTAAATGGAATAAATTCGATAATAAATAAATGGGGGCGTGTTCAAAAAAACGCTCGGATACGTCGATTAGTATTTTTAGTTGCGCACTTTTTGTCATGTAACAGAGGCCAATGCCAACTTTCTTATTTTAAATGCAATACCCTGTATATTATTCAATTTTTGGATTGTTCAGAAAATTCTATTTCATGTAGTTGATCCACGATAAAAATTATCAACTGAAATATATTTTATATATTGCTGAACGAAAATGTTGGATTCAGCCCAGCAAACGCAATTACTTACTTAGTATGTCAATTCGAACGTTCAGAAATTCATATATTTAATTGTGGGTCAGATAATTCGAGCAATCCTGGCATGCTGCACGGCTTTGTGCTTTTTTTGTCGTTGTGTTTTCCGTTTCGTCTTTGCGCCAAATATCATCAAGACTTGGCTGTGCAGTTGTGTAAATAAAGCAGACCGTGTCTGTTTTCTTTGAACCGATGCCAAGTTGAAGGCGGAATACGTCACCACGGAACAATTTTAATGTCACCTGTTGGAACATTGCAATTTCTAAATTATATCTCTTCTATATAAACAGAATAAACAGTAAGTAAATCGATAGATTTCACGAGTTTATTTTTAATATGCAGGGTGAGTTTTTTACGATGTGCTCTATGGGGTTCTCGGGAACTATAAGAGATAGAGAAACGGTTAAATGGGCAAAGAAGTGCAGTTTTAAGAGCCCAATAAAATAACACAAAGTTTTCTAAAAAAGTAAGGGTAACTAGACATTTTGAAAAATGTAAAAAATGTCAATTTTTTCAAATAAATATATCTTGGTGTAATAAAATGACGTACGTCCCAGTCTTTAGTTAAAATGTTATTTTTCTGAACTAGTTTCGGATATTAATCCATCTTCAGCATATCCGAAACTAGTTCAGAAAAATAAAATTACAACTAAATACTGGGACGTACGTTATTACCCAGTAACCATGGATTACAACACCAACAAAATACATCTTAGTTATTATGACACAGAAAAAAACTGTAAAAGACAAAGTTGTAGATAATTTCACGTAGCTTAATAAAATTAATTCAGAAAATTTTTAGCGCCATTATTTTCCGACGCAAACTTACATTTTTTTAAATGGAAACTATAGTTGGCTATAAACTCAATCGAAAGACTATGTTTTTCTCTTTAATCCGATATCATATATGACATCGTTATTTCTAAAAATAAGTGAGTTACAATCATTTTTAAGTTTTATTATAAATCAAAAAATTGTTAGCAATGAAAAAGATTAAAGTAAAACAATTGCAGTTGTTTATAAAAACAATAAAATATTGTAATTATTATTTTTATAGAGATAAACAAAGTTTACACAATACAACATAAAGTATAACTATTCTTTAATTATCAAAATAATAATAGGATCGTTTGACCGAAACTGCAGTCACTGATAAATAAACAGTGTGATAATTACTAAGTGCATTTTATATAAATAATAATAGGTGTAAAGGATAAAAATATCATATTTTGCCATCGTATGTACAAAATATTTGATAAGCATTTGACAGCTACTTGAATAATCATGTAGTCTTAAAAGGATCATTTAGATATATATTTCTTAGAAACGTACAACCATTTGAAGGTTTTTTATCTCGTGTATCTTAATTAATCCACTGGTAACTGCTATTTTGCGAACTTCAGCAATCTAAAAAAAATATTAATAGTATGATTGTGTTCTGCTAAACTAATAATAACTTTCAAATACTAGGGAGCGTCAGTGGGTCCAATTAAAAAAGAAAAAAATACTAAATTGCACAGCCGGAACGATTACCGACGGCAAACTCCAAATTCCAATTTCCGTTTTAATTAATCACCAATTTCCTGCTTGCAGGGAATCTATTTTTTATGCTAGCAGCCACCATTATTTACCTATCATTGAAAATTCACCGCGGCCGTATGGGTTCGATTCCCATCCCGGGCGGAAGATTTTTCGGCGATCGAGAAGTATTCGCTCGGGTCCGTGGTTGTTGTATACGTCTTACATTATTAATTTGTTCATTTATTCCCATTATTCATACAAATAAAATACAAAAATAATAGCCGTGTGTGACCGAATGGCTAAAGCCTAAGTCAAAAAAAAATACTGAAAATTATTCTGTAAAAATGATCCTTTTGCGGGACAAAGAAGACTACCTAGGAGCAGATAAGGGAAGGAAGATCAAATAGGAAGCAGCTGATGCATTCCTTGAGAAATCTTCGGAGGGGTTTGAGGGTAAAACTATTCCAGAGAATGGATTCTGCCCAGAATTTTTAAAATCTAAATAACAATGTTTTTGAAATTTATTCCATTTCTGGGTATGTTTTATACAGTAAGCTATAAATTCAATAATTCCAAAACTTTCAAATTGTCCCAAAAACGCTGAAACAAATAATCTAATTATTCTAGTTGCGCTTATTTTTATATATTTTACATATCTATCATACATATCTCATCTATCATGAGTTTATGCTTTTTTATAGAATGGTATATTTTTATGGGAGTTTTGAATAGTACTTTTAAAGGTCTTTCCAAAACCCTACACTTAATATCAATATCTTTAACAGTTTCTAAGTTTTTAAAAATTCTACCTATATCTTTAAACAAACTGTATAGAATAGTGACAAAGAGTGATCCTAATAATGACATTGTAAGCAGAAAAGAAGGATAATTATTTAACAGAATATTCAAATCCAGATATCTGTGATATAATATAATTAGTATAGTTAGTGGAATGATAAGAATCCTTAATGTAATATGAGTTACAGTAAGCCTGCCCGATTTACCAATTTAATTGACGCAACCACTCATTAGATTAATTAATCCCAAAAATAGTTTATTTAACCCGGATTTACCTATAATATATTACTCTATGTCGGATAGAAATTTAAAATTATCTGATATGATTAAATAAAAATAATATAATTTTAAAATAAATGTTTATGGTTTTATTTATTCTATTCAGTGACGTACATTGATTTTCAACAGCTACCCTTTTTCTCGAGATATAGTGTCATCGGCAGTTTCCATTAAAAAAAAAAACTGCTGATCTGCCGGCTAAGTTATTTCCAACATTCACCGCCAGGGCGAAACTGCACCTACACGAATAATTTTCCTAATGCATGCACTTAGTTTCCAAACTAAGTGCATTTCAATACGTTTTACTCCGGCATAACTACATCACGTCCGCTGTAATTGCAATTTGAAATTGCGTACCAGTTTAATTAGCCAACATTGTATAATAAATTGATGTATGCATTTCACTGCCACCATTTGAAAATCAATTTTAATTATTCGTATAATGCGAACATGTATTTGGAATATTGGCGAATTCAATTTGAATGTAATTATTTTTTATTTAAAATTAAAATTGCCACCAGAATTAAAACTGTACTACAATCAAGCAGTAATAATTCTGAGTCCATTATTTTGTAGTACCTATTGAAATAGGAACGTTGGGCGCGTTCATCCGTAATAAAACGTTTGTGATTCGCTTTCGATTAGTTTGCGCTGTAGGTTGGTATCTGGTGAACGCTTCGGCGCCATTTTATTTTCATCAGTTTTCCGTTGACGTTTCCGAGAACCGTTGTACATTTCAAAGCGAAAATATGGATGATGTACTTTTGAACATATTACTTGAAGATAATGGAGGTATTGTAAATGCGGGTATTGTTTTGGATCTAGCGTATCCTTTGCAGAATGATGACATAGTAGAAAGGATTCCAAGAAATGAAAATTACTACGAAAGAACAATACCCCGTTATTCAGATGTACAATTTAGGGAACATTTTAGAATGTGTAGGCAAACGTTCCAGGTAAGTAAATATTTTTACTTCCATTGTGCTGAAAGGTTTAATATAACAAACTCAAACCATTGCTACTAATGGATTAATTGAAAAATGCGAAAACAAGAGATCCTCCGAAGCAACCTTCCATTGCAAAAGGATCTTGTGATTGATAACCAGTTAGTCTAAGTGTAACAAATAAAATTTATACTGCCAAAAAATTTAACGATCTGATGTTATGTAAAATTGGTTTTCTGGAAATAATGAGAGATTTGCAAATCTTGAATGACTAAAACTATATAAACCTCACACAAAATTAGTTTTACAGATTATGTATTTTAATTTCGGTCTCAATTTATTTTTGTTAGTAATTTGGAACTGCTTTTCAATTACCTGCTTCATATCCGTTACATTTAATTTACTTATAATATTAAAGATATGTGTTTGTATATTTTAGGTATTGTTAAACCGAATCGGAAATTTACATCAAGGGAAACACACAATTATTTCTTTAGATATAAAAATATTGTTTACAGTATGGCTGTTGAGTAAACCAGAGAGTTTTTTAGCTGCAGGCGATAGCTTTGGTCTATCAAAAAGTACGGGTCATGCAGTATTTTATGAAATAATTGATTTCATTTGCCAACTTATGGCAGAATATATAAAATGGCCTGAAGATCATACTCGTACTATGAATGTAAGTGAAAATAGATTTATTAATGATTTTACAAGACTAAATTGTTTTTAAGGCTTTTAGAATTCGTTCCCGCGGAATTACTCGAATTGTAGGTGCAATTGATGGCTGCCATATCTCCATAAAACAGCCCGAAGGAAATGCGCATGATTATTTTAATAGGAAGCAATTCCATTCGATAATTCTTCAGGGTATGTTTACACATATAATTTTTGTAAATGTTATAGAAGTCCTTGCAATTGTTTTTTGTAGGAATCTGCAATGAAAACGCAATATTTACGGATATTACCGTTGGTCATCCAGGCCGGATGCATGATGCTCGTGTGTTTCGGCTGAGTCCAATTTACCAAAAATTAAGTGATAATGAGGAACCGTTACTTTCTGCGGAAAAACATCTGATTGGTGACTCGGCGTATCCGCTTATGGTTAATTTAATGAAACCGTACCAAGACAACGGCCATCTAACACAAGTCCAACAAATTTTCAACACAAATCTTTCGTCAGTTAGATCCACTATTGAAAGATGTTTTGGGCTCCTAAAGGGAAAATTTAGGAGACTAAAATATTTAGATGTGGGTACACCTGCCAATGCTATCCGCATAGTGGGTGCTGCCTGTGTATTGTACAATTGAATAATACATGAAAATAATAACCTAGATGATTGGAATGTCAATGAAGTTGCTGCAGAAGATGGGGTTCAAAATTTAGACGATCCAGTAGAAGAGGAAAGAGGTGCGGCTGAAGCTAAGAGAAGAGGTTTAGTCAACCTTATCATCTAAATGTACCTCAATATGTGTACAATAAATACAATTATATATTGAATATATTTTCTACCATTACTTGTATAAGAAAAATAATTCCTATATAAACCTAAACATAATTCCTCCACAAAATAATTACAGCTTATAACTACAATAGAAATAAATTAAAAATGCACAGCCTATTTGGAAATAAAACGCTTGGACTTTGTTATACAACTGTATATTAAACATTCTTAAATTGATACTATTGAAATTTACTTAGAATAGAAACGGAAGACGGTAATTAGTCTATTTTATAATTTTTTTTTAATATATCATTTCTTTCTCTTTGAATGCGATTCTGCTCTTCAATTTCTTTTCTAATTTTTGTCAACTCTTCTACCCTCTGCTCTTCAATGGCTAAATTTTTTTTACGAAGTCCGTAGAGGGCTCTTGCATTCCTCGATTTGCCACGGACTTTTCGTACTGCATCATTTTCCAAACGTCCGGAAGACTCCACATCTTGCGTAACCAATGTCGGAGAGCACATCATCATTATTGGCGAGACAAGTTCATTGGATATGGAAGAAGATGGAGCAGGACATATGAAAGTGGAAGGCGTTTCACATTTTGATGAAGATGCGGGAGTTGAAGAAATCAGTGCTGGAATATTAAGGTGTAGGGAGGACAAAGAAGAAGGGACAGATGGGGTCATAATTTTATTAAATGATGACAGAATGGAGCCTGGATGAATTGTTCGATCATCTTGAAATATATCGTTGAACTGGTCAAAATGTTCCCACTGAATTCTGCCTTTTCCAGTACTGGTTTTTTTATTATTGTCGAGAATTGTCTTATAGTGGTGCTTCATATTTCTAAATTTCCGATCCAGTATCGATTCATTGACATTGTGTCCATATCGTTTGAAAGTCGCAGCTACATCCCGCCAAAGTTTTACTTTTTTCTGACGTGGATCCCGGAAGTCCTTACTCCGCTTCTTATACTCTTCAACCAACAATTTGGTTTTGTTATGGTCCCAACAAAAATTTTCAGTATCTAAAAATGACATTATTAGTAATAAAATAATTGATGATTAATTGAATTTATACTGAATATTTTAGAGTGAGGGGAGTTACCTGTCGATAAATGTTTGTAAATTTTGACTGACGAATTAAGCTAGCTTAAAGAGAAGTGAACAAAATTAGTCAGATTATTGCTGTTTGAAAATTTCTAATGACACCAGTAGTTTAAGCTTAGTGCCTTTTTTGTGTTTATGTTAAATTTTGAGATTGTTGGTTTTTACACTGTAAACAATGATTTGAAAATGAACTGGAATTATGTCTCAGGCGAAAAGCGAATTGTTCAGAGAAATGAGTTGAAATACTACGACCAATCTTACCTACATACACGCTATTACATTCAGAACAACGGATTTCTCGAGTCGTGAATAGTTGTTTAGATTTATATAATTGACTTCTCATGTTATATAATATTTTGAACAAAAAAAAATTACTTGTGGTTAAAACAGTGAATTTTTCAATTCAACATAATGTAACGATTAATGTACTTGACAAATATTTGTCACATGTAGTCCTTGATAAATGGTAACGGGTATATTAACAAAACTTTTGTACAAGTACATCAAATCACTTGATGTGGCAAGTATTTGCAAGTGACCAATTTGTGCCAAGTACTCAGTTATTATATTATAAATATGTGAAGAGGAACATACAACTTGAACTAGATTTTCAAACAAATTATATTTCATTTTGTTACCAAGTCACATCATGTTATGTTTCATAGTTCCGTCTCAATTGTACGTTACATTGTAAATCCAAATTAATATTGTAAAAAATAGATATCAATAATAAATTTAATTATCAGCCAAATTAGAGGTCCGAGTACGAAGGGTTACTCAGTCTACCCTTCCATTATAATAGCAGTAAAAAATAATTGTAATTGTCACCTTATTATTCAGGGTTCAGGTGTCACATAAATGAATGTAAAACGGGGGACAAGGTTTATCCCCCGCGGCCACAGTTGCACCTTTAGTTCAGTCAAAATGGGGGACAACGTTAGTCCCCCATGGCACTCTACGTGTTAATACTAAATTATTTTATAAAGGCGTTCATTCCGGAGTATATGGTTAATTGGGTGGTGGTAGTTAGTAAGATTCTGTTCTGTTTCACTTACCCACATTTTCTGCACCCACTGGAATTGATACTTCCAGGCTGTTTGAGTGGTTCAAAATATAATTTTCGAAAAACTTCTCATCTATAAAAACACAACCTTAAAACATTTTATCTGCAGAATAAAACAAATCACCTTTACCATTTAACTTATTATGAACGTTTTCACTCTCCGTAACATTATAAATTACTTCGTTAAATAAATACTTCTTCGTCGACTCCATTTTGAACGTTTGCACACTGAGAACGTTGGTACACAAAACACGTTTGCAGCATAAATCGCTTTTATTTGTATGCTTGCTAAAATAGCGAGCGCTGAACGAACGCGTTTGCTATTTAGGGTGCGTTCAGCAGAAAATCTGTCAACTGTTGGCAACACGTTTGCAACTATTTTGTCGGATGAACGCGCCCGTTGTGTAATAATATGTTTGCTTTCTCTATATTGCTACTATTGTGATCGTAAAAATGTTTCAGATTTTTTTTTAATGGAAATATCCGTTTCGAGCTCCATTGATGTGGTTTCGATAATTTCTGTAAAAAATAATTAGTGTTTTGTGTGGGTGTGGATCTATGAGTCTGTGTGCGCCGTATCTCAAAAACTACTGCAGGAATTAAAATGAAACTTTGTAAATAAGCTTTATTTGATAATCTGATGAACTGAAAAGCTTTTGGTACCGTTTTTTTTTCTTTAAAAAAAAGTAATATGATATAAATTACAACAATCTTCATATAAATGTTAAATATAACAAAGAATTACACATCGTTTGTTAATAAATGTATATCATGAACTCGATTTTCGAAAAAAAATCAAAATAGAAAATTTTTCACTTTTTTTGGTCTATAAATATGAAATGTTAACTAGATAACAAAATTAAAACTATATATGTATTACAAACGAAAATTGTAGAAAATGTCATAACACACAACTTAAAAATAATCGATAAATATGCAAATGATCATCAAAATTCCTTTAATACCATTAAATTGCGGAAAGTTATATAATGGCCACATCACAAATATTTTTTATTATACGTTTTAGGGTTAAACATGAGCAAATATTTATGTAGTGAAGGTTGGTGCAACAATACTTTACTAACAGCATCAGACCAAGACTGAACATTTAGGATTCGCTTGGCCAATGATTCAACTGGAAAGTGTAATTTCACTGGCTTGGTATAAAAATAAGCTCTAATTTTGCATAGATACTGCGAAAAAAAATGTTGTTAGTTTAAAATGGTCAAAATTCACCATCGCGTTCAAAAGTGTACGTTTCCAAAAATCAAACCCACTGTTTTTGAGTTTCCGGAAATTTTTGCAGATTCTATTTTTACGGGAATATAAACTTAAAAATAATGAAAACTCTTACTAAACTCTAGTTTAAATTATTAACGTCGACCATGGCGAGTGTTTCCACAAAACAAAATTATGTTAGCTGCTAATATTACTATTTTTAATTTTAACAACTAGTCATTTAGTTTTCCACACTTTCTTAAAAAAATAAGTTTGGCCAAAGTTTAATATTTGAATAAAAAATTAACTCGAGGCAGCTCACTTATTGCAGATTTATTAAATACAAATAATATATACGAAAAATAGCCTGAATATATGAATATTCAGCCTGTTCGTGACTCTGTAACCTTAAGTCTTACTAAGACTACAAACAAATAACTTATTGAAACAACTACTTCCCTGGCTAGTGCCACGCCAGATATTAAATAATATAAAAGACATTTGCATGTTTTTACTAGCACTACTAGATAATAACATTGTTTAAGATCGTTTATTTCTACGTACAGGACTAACTTGAAACATTTTTCTAAAATTAAATGTGAAACTTTAAACTGTAAATGTTATTATTAAAATTTAAAAAAAAACAGAAAACATTTTGACAAGGACGCACAGTACTAAACTTATTTTTATTTAATGTTTGAATGATTAAAATGAACCTTCGCTTTCAAGCGCAATTTCACTGATTTAGGGCTTCCAAAATCTGCAGCTTTGCCACGTTCCATTCATTTTGCAAACAAAAAGTCTTTATGTTGTTTTCTAAACCATGCGTTTGATCAGATTCTTACGTTCAAATTTGCAAGGTTATTATACGTTTTCAGAAATCAAGCTTGTGATATTTGCTGCTACTGTTGCAATCTCGATGTTTTGGTGAATGTGAAATCAGCCGGAGGTGCAACTAATGTCGCAAAAATCATTTTTTTCTACGTCCATTATAAAATGTACAGTTTTTTTCAATAATTTGCTTTCATAAAATATGTGTTTTCTAAAACTCTCCAAAAGCGTGAAAAAAGTGCCATAACGGTTCATTTCTTCAGGATTTTGCATGAAAAAAAGTGCCGCAGCGGTTCATTTTTTAACGCTACTAAAAAATTGTTTGCGTAAAGTCATGAACACTTCGCAACACGACACGAGTAAACTTAATGATTTTTTTTTCTTTGATTAAGGTTTTATCGAATTTATTAAGTTCGTAAAAAATCGTAAAAAAAATGTATGAAACTCGAGATTAGGAATTGCAATCTTTCCTACTCGTGAAAAAAAGTATTACTTTATTCACTTGTTGCATTAATAACTATTTAAATTTTAGGAGCTGTTCTTATTGCCAGGTCGTCTCTAGCACTCTTTTAGTTGATAGGGAATAAAATTTAATAAATTGTAATTTTAATTTTGTAATTATCCAAACTGACCAACGCATTTGGTAACAACTCGTGTCGCATATATATTGTTTTTTGAGATTAAAGTGGACATCTTGAATTCTGAGCATATTTTACTGACTGCATTAAAAAGTTGTTATAATACTTTTTAAAATCACACTAAATATAGGTCTAGTGGGTAGAAGTTTGGACTCAGGGTCCCGTTGGTGCGGGTTCGAATCCCATTGGGGTATTCAATTATCTGACGAAGAATACTCGTGAGGATCCATGGATGCCCCATTTCATAGAAATATGAGTTGTTAAATGCTATAAGAGTGAAAATAATAAGTGGGGTCGAATCATGGCAATCGCATGGATGTTTAGTTAGTGGTTGTCAATTTAGGTGTTTGTGCCCTATTTGCAAGATTGCAAATGTTACAAAAGTTAATGAATTTTTATATATTTTAAATCTTAAATGACCAACATTTTCCAACACGTTTAAAAGATACGAGTTATAAAATAATATGAGAGATGCCAATTTACAGTTTTAAAAATCCCAATTACAGGTTTTTTCAGATATCTTGCACTAAAATTTAAAAATAATTTTTAGAATTTTTTTTTAAATTTCTGTACATTTTGGCGTCCAATTCGTTGAGAATTCAAGAATTCATAATAAATAACTTTCACTTAAATTTAAAAAAAAATTAAGAAATTTTTCAAAATTCTGCAGATTTTGGCATTCGATTTGTATCTCGACTGAAAATTCATAACCCATTAAAAAATAACTGTAACTTGAAAAAGTTGGACTTAAATTTGATAATAATTCTTATAACATTTTTTCAGAATTCTGCAGATTTTGGTGTTGGATTTATACCTTAACTGTTGAGAATTCAGAAAAGCATAACTCACTTGAAAATATCTGTAATTAAAAAAAAATTGCACTCAAAACCAATTATTTTTAGAACTTTTTCAAAATTTCGCAGGTTTTGGCGATTTGTACCTTGAATGTTGAAAATCCAAAAACTCATAACGCGAAAGAATGACACATTGTGCGTTTAACGTAAGTTTTTTGAAACTTATCTTTGCGTTTCCTCTCTTTTCGACAAATCGAAAATAAATCATTTCATAAACGCACAACTAAACAAGAGCTTTTTTCTATAAATGCCTAGAAAAGTAGACATTTGGCGTATATAGAGCAAAATGAGCCATTCCCGAGGACTGTCACCTTGCCCCTCTAAAGCGCTTTAAAATACGCCCGCTCGCTATTGCTGGTAAGGGTGAAACCACGGTTATTTTTAAATTCGTAGAAAACATTTTTGAAATGTAAATTCTTCGGGAACAAATTTTTTGACAGCGAATTTTTCGAAAACAAATTTTTCGAATGCCAATTCTTTGAAAATAAATTCTTCCAATGATCCGAAGAGAGAATTTTTCGAATGTTTAATAAATAATTAAATAAGACACAGGTACGTATAAAAATATATAAATAATTTATTTTATACCTATACCGTGTGTTCGATAAAAAACGCCCAACGCCATAGCTCTGTTATTTATAGACCGATTTGAATGAACTAAAAAGGAAAGTCAATGGCTGTTTAAACACTATAAAATGACGGTAATTATATATATTTTTTAAAATCATTGTCAAATGATAGTCAACTTAAATTTTTAAATGACTGCATATACTTTTCTAATTTTATAATATTTGACATTGTTTTTCTGAATACAATTATGCCGGTTATGTTGGTTTTAATTTAATATTCATGCCAGAAAAAAGATAATAATAAATCTTGTTCACATGATTTTTTTGGCAAAAAAAAGATGTAGTATGCCGTGAAAAAAATTCGAATCGATAAATGCCATTTATTGTATAAGTAATGACAACCATTTGTTATTAGTGTGTGTTTCAGACATAATCATGAATAATAGTGAATTAACAGACTTGTTACAAATTTATTTTCAATGTAATAGAAATCGAAGAGCTGCAGCATGGATTTATCATCTACGGTTTCCAGAGCGGCGAATACCAGAACCTAAATTTAGAAAGTTAGAAGGAAATTTGAGAGGATATGGAGCCTTTAAAAAGTAGAAGAGAGTGGATCGACCATTTCGTGGACTTGCAGAGTTCATTCATATCGGTCAATAAATAACAGTTATGGCGTTGGGCGTTTTTTATCGAACACCCGGTATATGTGTGTTACTTAATTATTTATTGGAAAAAAAAATTCTCCAAATCATTCGAAGAACTTTTTCTTGAAGAATTAGCATTCGATAAACTTTTCAAAAAAATTCTTTCAAAAAATTTCTTTTCAAAGAATTTTCTTGGAAAGAATTTAATTTTGATGAATTGACAGGATACCAAAACTAAAAAAAGTGCATTGATCGTTACTAACGCAACAATCAACATTTACTTTATTTTCATGTTGCCTGCCGCCATTTCGTACTTTTCATTTTTAAATTGTAAAGAACCTTCAATAAATACTATATATCAGTGTAGAAAAAGTCTTGTCTATTTTGAGCGTGAAGTTCAATAGTCAACTCAAGCGACAATTAGTAACTTAATGCTTTTAAAAGACAGATAGCTATTTCTTAATTTAATACAAATTTTCCAGAATTTTATTCCTGTGTTTTTTTCATTCCGCAAATGACATACATTTTTTTGTAAAATCACTACTCCCTGGAAAATGGAAGAATTATCAAAAATAAAAATTATTTTGATAAAGCGAAATTTTGCGCACTTTTGTTAGAGGATTTGAAAACTAATATTTTCAGATATTGAAATGTTTCATTATTAACCCACTTTGAGCGGGAGCGTGTGTGTTTCTTGTGCTGTTTCATAGCGGTCCGACTCCATGAGCTAGCTGGAGGTCATCGAGGGCGGTTTTACACCCCTTCGCTGTGACCCCCCGATGACATACGTTCTATAATCAAAATTGATTTCAGAATATTTAAATTCTACAGTGGTCGTGGAGAATATTTTTTTTAAATTTATTAGTTGACCTCAAAATGCACTCTGTTGCGATCTTTAACAATAACCGATATACATTCTGGCAAAATAAGGCTTTCGCCATAATAAACAAGTTTACTAATAACGAAAATACTATACGTTTCGTAATCTACAACATGATCAGACTAAAATAATACACTCTTTGTATGTTGTAATAAAGGTTAATTTGGTAATCAAACTCTTGTTATGTTTTATGTTTATATATTCATGGTAGTTTCCTGACACGAGTTTCCGTTATAACCATCATTAAAGTAATTTACCATCAATTTATTGATCGCTCATTAAAATTATTACTTGCCTAGTTGATGACTGTTCGAGGAGTTGTTACTAATAAAAGTGTTAAGGAAGGATGGTGGCATTAATTTAATGGATAACTGGTGTGATTAATTAGTAAATTGACTTGCAGACACCAATATATCGTTTTGATTCCACTTTCCTGATTGAATGAAGAATTACACAACTTTTAACGTTAAACACTATTTGTTGAATAATACACACAAATATAATGTTTAATCAGTATTATTAACAAAGCTGATACAACTATTGCTTCGACCTTTGCAACACATTATCAAAATAAACAGATGTATTGTTCTATGAGTTATTTGCCTTTAAAACGCATTTATATTAGTTGCAACGAGATTGATGATTCTGTAAGATCGGAATTACTACATTTATTACATCGACACCGTTAATGTCTTCGTTGCTTGCTGGTGAAGTTTCCGCATCCTGCTCGTATATTCCAACCAGAAATGTAATATATCGGGCTTTCAAAAATACCATTCTGCAATTCAGTAGTTACTTCGCAGAAACATGGCCCGTGAATTGTTCTCCCCGGCTATGATTTCCATTACGATCCCCATTGTTCCAGTTCGCTGTGGTGGTAGTACTGCATGCGGCGTAACGAAATGTTTCGAGGCGAACAAAAAGGATGGCCTGTCTATAAATTAGTTCGACGCGTCGAAATGCAGTCAGATATAAATCAATGGAGACGTGTAAATGCGGGCTATAAATAATTTAGCATGATGAACCGTGCGGAATGGAATGAAATGGAATATGGTGGTCGCTTTTAGTTATGCCCTATTTCGAGTGCCGGTCCTCAAAGGGTTTCGATGAATTATGGATGTTTTTTGGTCGAATGTGCACCTAAATATATACCATTCATATCAATCCTGAAGATTTAAACATCAATAAGGCGGATTGTTACATGAGCGTTATCACTAAGTGTAAGGGTGGACTTTTAAATTGCATTGTGAATCAGCTGATAATGCAAATTTAAACAGTAATTGATTGATAAGAATACAATGAAAATGAAGACACTGAAAATCTGTTTCGAGATTTATCATTAAAGCTTTGCTTTTTAATGGCCATCATTAAACTTTCTCCGATTGACGGTGTAAAAAAGATTTTTCTATTTTATATATTTATAATAATGTTGGCGCAATTGAACCAAGTAACTTCTATTTTAAACTTTTTTCCGTATCTTTAACAATCATTGAGATATTTGGTACATATGAAACATTTTTATTAACAGACATAATTTTTCTACATTCATTTTTACATAGGGGCCGCGGTGGCCTAGTGGGTAGCTTCTTGCTTCTGGTCGTGGGTTCGAATCCCACCCGTGCGGTCACTTTTTCAGAATGAAAAATGGCCGTGCGGGTCCATGGATGTATAAGTGGTTGTCCTTTCATATCTATACATGAAAATTATTAAAAATAATCGGTTGTGGCAGAATGCCCTAGATGGCTACGCCAATTCCCACTATCATCCGCACTTCCTTAACCCGAATTCCCATCAACCATCCTTCCTTTAAAAAAAAATTTTTTTTACATATTTAATTTATGATGAACTGTCAAGGACTATCGACCATCGGTCTTTCTGCCCATCTCTGTCAGTCTTGTCTCCGTTATTCGCTAGTCTTAGTTCTTAGTTGATATATGATTTTTTTGGAAAATCGCGATTTTCAGTTTTTCTTTGAATAATTCCTGAATTACTCGGAATTTTGAAAATGTCTCAATATAATCTGAACTAGGATATAAAATTACACAATATTGCCCATTTAACCAGATGTCTAGCTTTAAGAGTAAGAATGATACCCATGCAATCCTACTCTATTAAGGACACATTTTTTTCTAAAATCAAAGAGTTCATAAAATACGCTTAGTAATCAAAGATGTGTGGTTCTTCGTTATGTTCAACTTTCATATAAAAATTTTTGTGATGTTTTTTTTTATTTTAAAATATTGTTTCGAAGAAAAGAAAAACGTTCAAGGTTAGCACATACTTCTGGTTTTCAAAATTTTACCAAAAACTTTTAAATTGATTAATTTTAAATAATTCAGCTACCACTGCATAACTAAACTTTTGAACTTCCAGTTTGTAATAATTCAGACAAATAATTATCTTTACCTGTGCAAATTTTAAATTTTGGCTTTAATGCGCTTCAACTATACAACACAAGTGGTAACGTCATGTAATCTTATATTAAATAATTAAAATAGAAAATGTTATAAACATAAACATGGGGAACTTTTCGTGTATGCTTTTACGGATTTCATGTAGTGGAAGTTCTACTTGGATTAATCCCAAGAACAAGAAGCCCCGGGGCGTACAACAAATCTCCATCAGCTTCCGGTCTGCGCCAGCGAACCGCACGTCTGTTTATGATAAATTACCAAGTTCTCGTATAAATATATGACGCGGTTAAAAGGGCCGATCCTTGCTTATTTCTCTAAATAGTTTCATTGGGAACGCCATATTATCACAGGGCCGTGTGTTTATTTTCGGCAAGGGCGCCTTCACCAAAACTAACCAGAAGCACTGCTGCACAAACATATCTAAGGGTGAACAGAACTATTCCATTTGCGGGAACACGGGTTCTCATTTTGCATTGTGTTAGCGCTACAATTGTGCCGAGTTGTCCTGGCCAATGTAAATCATAACGTGCCGTGGTGTTATAAACAAATTCGCAACGCGGTCTGAAAAGTTCCATCGGTTTCATACTTCCGCGCAGTTTTCCGTTGCCGCAAAGTAAACAACTTCCGGAGTAATTAGTTAAGTTAATAAAACAATTTTTGATGTCTAATATAACTCTAGAATATTATACACGCTAGCTGTCTTTTTTTTGCTGTAGTAACTTTACAATTGTTAGTGAATAGAAATTTAAAATTAGTTTCGAATTAATTTGAAAGTGTACTCATGTTTGCTGTAAACTAAATGTATACGTAATGATTAGAAATTTAGCTTTGTGCTCGTAGTTTAAATTTCATTTAGTAACAACAATTTAAATTAATCCGGAATGTACACAAAAGAGAAGTAAACCTGTATCTGATTATCAAGGCGAGCACAACAAAGGAGATCGTTTACACCAACTGCAATAGGATCTGACTATACAAACATGTGATAAGCGACGAGATGCAGGATGTGGAACTAACGTGATTATATAAATACCGCCAGTAACGACGCAGCAAACATACCACAGTTACTGTAAATATTTTGAGATTACAAATAATGTTAATTGGTAATGCTAATGGTCATCACGCGGCTTTAATCATTTTGACTTCAGAATAAACATCTCTTTAATTGGATAAACTTATTTTATAGCCATGCTAGTGAAACAGAATTTTCGTTGATCGATCGACGGAATTTTAACAAATTAATTGCTTTATTACTAGAGCTAGAAAAAGTGCATAATTAACCCTTAGCTAACGAGCTAGTTTGTAATAGTCACAACCATCGCTTTACAAACTAAAATTAGTTGATTTGTGAATTAATCTATTGGTGAATGCGCCGGTTACTTAATTTATAATATCACCAATATGGCGGCATTCGTTTGTTAAGTTTAACTCTTATGGTTGTATAAATCAATGTATACAGGGTTAGACAAAATTACCGGAATGCCTAAATAATTCTCCAACCGAAGAAAATCAAGTTTTCGTTTAAATACATTTTTAATATACAGGATGTTCATTTTAATATGTAGATTTGATAACTTTTCCTTTTCATATAGAAATAATTCTAAGATTGATTCTATTTTTTTTTGTAGAGATATTTTTTTTAATAAAATGCATTATTTTTGAGTTATAAGCAATTAATACAGATTTCTAAACTTCATCGTTTTGAAAATGCAAATAGATTCTCGTTAAGTCTATGTACTAACTAAAACAGCTTATTGAATTTTCAAAAATTTGGAATTTAAAAAATAGTAAAAAATTGTTTTATTATTTTGTAAATGTTAATAAACACTTTTGCACCTACTAACTGACTTAAACAGTTAAACAAAAGTTATAAATTTACAAAATTATCCCTGTAGTTTGGTTAAAATTTTATCCCGAACTAAAAAAAATGTACAAAATTGAAACCATTGCGTTATTATTTTGGAAATAGTAACAGAAACTTTTGCATATATTTAATAACCAAACCAATTTCTTTCTCTGAGAAATTATGACTAAAATTAAACTTTCTAAGTTTCTAAAATTGCCCCAACAGTATTGTTAAAATTTTAGGCAGGATTAAAATATTGCTAAAAATGGTGATGTGGCCATCATGTTACTTTCTCCGACTTGATCATAGCTATTTATATTTACGTTTTCATGGTTTATTTTTAATTGAAATCATATTTTAAATGTACATCGAGCGTTGTGTAAACTCGGATGAAACTGAGGTTTAAAACATCAAAATTATGAAAGATGGAAAAATTATACCTCAAATTCAAAAACTCAGTTTACTCAAAAACTAAAGGGATTTCGAAAAAAACTTATTGTTTATAAGTTGTTCATTTTAGCATTCTCTACAATTATTATTAACATAAATTTGCTGTAACTATTATGGTTTTATAATTATAAACCAAAAATTAAAAAAAAAATAATAAATTTTTTTCTCGAATAGAAATGATTTTATGAAAAATATTTTCAAGTAAAAGATGTTAATTTATTTGTTGTCTTCAAAATTTTTAAAAAATTTTTTGTGATATTTTTCATATTTAAGAAAATATTAGCAAAAAACAAAAAACAATTAAGGTAAACACCCACTTTCGGTGTACGAAATTTTACCAAAAGCTTTATAGTTCTTCAGATTATCAAATAAGACGGATGTTCAAAGTTTCATATCAATTGCTTTATTAGTTTTTGAAATATAGCGCGCACAGACACACACACACACACACAGACACAAAAATAAATCCAGAAATTGTTGAAATGGCATCTAGAGACCCCAAAATGGATATTTCCGTAAAAAAATTTTTTGAAAAAAAATCAGCATCACAATACTTTCTCGTACTTCGTAACGGAGAAAGTAAAAATGTAGAATTATTGTCTGAAAATTAATTTAATCTATTTACTATAAAAAAAGTTTAGCTTAAAAAAATACGACAAAAGGTATAAATTTTAAAAGTTGTCCTTACAGTAAAGTTAACATTTTAACCAGAATTAAGAAACTGTGAAAAAATAAAACCGTTGCGTTATTGCTTTACAAATTCTAACACAGACTTTTGCATCTATTTTCTGACTAAACTAGTTTAGTTTTTCGACAAAAGTTAACAGGACAAAAGTTATAAATTTTCAAATTTGTCCCTGCGGTGGGGTTACCATTTTAGCTAGAATTGAGAAGCTAAAAAATTGAAACCGTTGCGCTGTTGCTTTATAAATAGTAACAGAGATTTTTTTATCAAATCAATTTACAAACCGAAAACTAAAACAGCTAAGACTTCCAAAAATTTTAAACGAAGACAAAACTAAGTTATGAATTTCCAAAATTGCCCCTACAGACGATAACGTTTTAGCTAGAATAAATAACTTGTAAAAATGAATTCTTGTGCGTAATTGTACTAATAAATATTTTTGCATCTATTGATAAAAGTTTACTTATTTAAAATATTTTTACTACGACAAAAGTTATGAATTTCCAAAATTGTCCGTGCAATAAAGCTGCAAGTAACTCAAGAATGGAAACAATTGAGACCGTTGCAATATTATTTTGCAAAGGCTAAATATTTCCATCTGTTTAATAACTAAAACAGTTTAGTTTTCCAATAAGTTTCTAATCCGACAAAAGTTTTAAATTTTGAAAATTGGCCTTGCAGTGAGATTAAAATTTTATCTGGAATTAGAAAGTGGTAAATAAATTGAAAAAGTTAAGTTATTGTTTTGCAAATTCTAACAGAGATTTTTGTATATTTTCACAAAATAAAACATTAACTTGAGCAAAAGTTACATTTTTAAAGTTGTCCCTTAAATTCGAGCTAAATCTTAAGTCTTAGTTTTTTCCACAAAATATGGAATACAAAAAATATTACAAACATCTTTAAACAAATTTTGAAGATAACGGAGAACTATACATCTGTTGTTTTAAAATATATATTTTTTAAGTTTTGTTGTCTTAATCATGAAATTGCATGAAATTACATGTTGCTATAATTTACAAATTATAAAAAATAAGTGTTTTTTAAATCACAAGAAAATATGATAAGATTTGGACCAATATTATTTAGATTAATTAAGTCAGTGGTTGGTACTTCCTTAATAATTTATTTTGTTTAATTTGCAACCGGTTTCAGCTTTAAGCCATCTTCAGGCAAAACTGACAAATTAGTTAACATATAGTGTTTGCCTACATGTGTTCCCAGCCGAAACCGGTTGCAAATTAAACAAAATAAATTATTAAGGAAGTACCAACCATTGACTTAATTAATCTATAATAATCTTAATACGATACTACACAGTAAACAATATTATTCAGTTTATTTATTTTTTTTATTTAAGCTCTCATGTCTTGTAGTAAGGTAGTATGCATTGAGGAAAATCGGTTGCCAAGCCACAAAATATTGACGTTCTAGTATACATACTCTTGTGGTTTTTCCACTAAAAAAAATATGTAAAGGTTCCGCAAATATACTATTTTAGAAAGGGGTCCGCGAGTGTAAAAAGTTTGGGAACTGCTGAGCTAGGAAATGGGAAAATCATGAATATATATTTTGTATGAATTTTAGTGATTTAAAATGAAATTCAATCATATTTTTAATTTAATTTTCATGTACACAGTTCAAGTTTGGAATGATTCCGTTTTATTTTCAACTATGGTTTGGTAATTTTTTTTTTACAAAAAGCCCGCAGAATATTTTTTGTTTATAGATTTTGAGCATTTCAAAACAAATTCCTGGTTTGATATACTTTTTTACTACATTTCAAATCGTTGATGTATTGTTCGTCTCCTTGCTGATATTTTGAACGTTGTCGTTTGGGTTTCAGCTAGGATACGGCAATTGTTCTTGTATGAAATCCGAAATGTAGGATTTGTGGATTTTTAGCATTAAGAAACAAATTCTTTGATTGAATCATTTTCTCATAATACCTCAAATCTTTTAATGCAGTATTCGTTCGTCTAGAGCAAGTTTGAAACGTTGCCGTTTTGTTTTCGTCCAGAGTTATTGTTTTTATAAAGAAATATAGAGACATTATTTTTTCATGAATTTTAAGTATTAACAAAAAATTCCTGGGCTAATTAATTTTTTACATTATTTTGAAATTTTGAATGAATTTCTCATTTATGCATTTCAAGTTTGGAATGTTGGGTATAGCAACTGTTATGTAAAATCATTATTAATTGTTTTTTCTCTGTACTTTGAGTATTTGGAACAAATTCTTAGATTGATTAATGTACAACAATATTTGAAATCGTCAAATACATTTTATATATACAAATATCTTTATTAATTGTAGTTTACATATTTAAGATAGATTAAAACATTTTGTTATAGCACAATTATTAATTGACCAGAGGTCTTTCAGAATGTCTATGGTAGTTCGTCATTGTATTTAGTACTTCCTGAAATGACTATGAATGATCATGAAAAGATGAGATAAATTCATACATAGTTTTTTCGGGACGGTTCAAATACATTTTTAGTTTCCCTATTTCAAGTTTGTAATGTTGAAGTTTCGTTTTCAGCTCGGATATAGCAAATGTTCTTGTAGTAAATCAGAAGAAAATATGATGTATATATTTTCATTTAAAATTAATTTTTTATTTGATCATTTTTAATAATATTTCAAGTCATTGAATGCACTTTTCGTTATCATAGTTTATGGTTAAAATTTGCTGTTTAGTTTTTAGGTAGGAAATGAGAATTATTTTTATGTAATATCAAAAACCTTGCGCCGCTTTACGGATTTTATGCAATTCCTTGGTTGATTAATATTGTACACTTTTTAAAAATGATTAAAGTACTTCCGTTTTCTCGGTTCCAATTTACGATGTTTTTGTTTTGATTTCAACGAGAATATAGCAATTGTTCTGACATTTTTTGATAAATATCGAATAATTAGAACCAAATTTTTGTATCTGTCTTACATAAAATCAAACTTGTGAATTTGTTGATAGATTTTGGGCACTTAACCTTTCGGAAGTGGCGCACTTTAGGTGAAAGACTCATAGACCCACATTAAAATAAAGACTCCAAAGTGTTTTTGACAGGAAATCATAATAAGAAGTTATTAATTGAAGCTTTTATTGCAGGAAAATCGACCATATAACAAAAAAATATAAAATGATAAATATATTTCTTAACAAAAAATGGTGATGTGGCCATCATGTTACTTTCTCCGACTTTATATTTACGTTTTCATGGGTTTATTTTCAATTAAAATCATATTTTAAATGTACATCGAGCGTTGCGTAAACTCGGATGGAACTGACGTTTAAAACGTCAAAATCATGAAATATGGAAAAATTATACTTCAAATTCAAAAACTCGGTTTACTCAAAAACTAACGAGATTTCGATAAATTTGTTGTAACTATTATCGTTTCATAATTATAAGCCAAAAATTTAAAAAAATTAATACATTTTTTTCTCGAATAGCAATGATTTTATGAAAAATATTTTCAAGCAAAAGATGTTCATTTCTTTGTTGTCTTTGATGTTTGTTTAAATTTTTTTTTTTTGATATTTTTCATATTTAAGAAAATATTGGCAAAAAACAAAAAAGAGTTAAGGTAAACGCCCCCTTCCGGTGTACGAAATTTTACCAAAAGCTTTTCAGTTCTTCGGAATATCAAATAAGACGTATGTTTAAAGTTTCATATCAATTGCTCTATTAGTTTTTGAGATAAAGCGCACACAGCCACACACACACACACACACACAGACACACACACACACACAGACACAAAATTTTTTTTTCCAGAAATTGTTGAAATGGCATCTAGGGACCCCAAAACGGATATTTCCGTAAAAAAATTTTTGAAAAAAAAATCACGATCATAATACTTTCTCGTTCTTCGTAACGGAGAAAGTAAAAATCACAGTATAAAATAATAGCTTAAGAAAAATTTACTGCTATGAACTTAACACCACTATTTGGTCATAAATCGCTATAAACCCAATTATACATTATATTCTATGGGATTTCCAAAGAATCAGAGCAATTGGGATACCTAACTTTGAAGTGCGAGAATTTCTTACATTTTTCACAATAAAAATTACTTTTTGAGTCTATTACAAAAGAAGCACCTTTAGTTCCTGGACCAATTTCTTCTTGTGGCTCTGGAGCAACAATGGTACTAGCATAATCTTGCTTTCGTTCTCGTACTGCTCGTGGCACATTCAACATGCTCTTTTGTCAGTTCTATTGCAGGTTCTCTAAGATTCTTGTTATTGACAGCGTAAATTATTTGGGAATTCACTCCAGTATTTAGAATCTTCTAGAGTTTCGGGCCACGTTATATGTTGCAGATAACTTGTCCAAGTTAACAACTCCCCCTTTGGTGTGGTTGTAGTATGTTATTATTATTATTATTTAATATTTAATGTTGGCGGCGTTTACTTCGTGGTACATCTTGATTGTAGATTGGAAAAAAAACACTTTAACTTTTTTATGCCACTATATTTTGTTTATGTGTGTATATAAGTCCTTATGTTTGAAAATGACCAGTGAATGGTCGAAACTATAGTCACATAAACAAAATATAGTGGTATAAAAAAGTTAAAGTGTTTTATTCCAAACTATTTTTTTTTGTTTGTCAATTTGTAGCACAGTGATGAAATTCAAATCACATGTTTATTCAGATATACAACAATATTGTAATATTTTCCTGATATCCAAACATAGAAGAATATACTGGGCGACTTTTTGTTTGAGTAAAGTTCCCTCTTATTCTTTCTCATAGACCTAAAGAACGTTATTTTATGATCATGCAGTAACTTATCAACTAGATCAATATTGCTGAACCAGTTGTCAGAGATAAGGTTAATATTTATCCCTGAAATAGCTGTAAAAGGAAATACACGGATCGTTGTCAAATTTGTACGGATTCAGGTTGCTTTCTTGCATAGATCTCTAAATTACAATATGTTGTAGCAGCATCCACCAGAGCAAATATTACTATGCCATGTTTATTTGGCTTGCTGGGTATGTATTGCTTGAATCCACATCGACCTCTAAACGCTTCCAGTTTTTTGTCAATGGTTGTAGTTGCCCCTAAACAGTGGGCATCTTTGCAATTCTGAACAAAGGAATCGAATACTGTCCCTACTGGTGCCAACTTCTTTCGAATCAGGTGGATAAATCTTAAAATCGAATGGAATAGAAATCGGAAGCGCTATTCAAACATAGTTGCCCAAAATCACAGAACACATACCTTTAGAAATGAAACCTGCATGTTAAATTTCGGAAACCCGATTTTTGGCGCTGTCTGGTGTCGGGATGGCAAATTACTACGATTTCCGCCAAAATTTAAAAATGTTATACTCGACTACAAGACATATTTCAATTTAATAACACTAAAAATATAATCAATTATATTTTTTGAGCAAATAATTGATTATACTTTTAGATAGTACATAAATGAAGAAGTTACAGGTTTTTGGTAAAAGAAGAAAGATTGTATTTCACAAAATAAATATAAAAATAGGCCTACATGGAAAAAATAATGATATATATATTTATTAAGAGGGGATCCTCGTGTAAATGGCTAAAATAAAGGTGATTTTTAAGAATTTTTTATTTAAAAAACTGTTTAATGAAATTAATTGCACTTTTTATACGACGAAATAGATGCTTGAAATACCAGAAAAAAATGTTTAATACCAAATTATGGTTATATAAATAGATTAGCGTTCAGCCGCTTTAGCAATGCTGGTACCAAACGGCGGAACGTCTACCTCCGGCTATAGTAGTCTGAAAGAAGTGAATAAAGAAAATTTGTTTATTTTACATTATAACACAGCGGCTAAATAGACGTAAAAAAGTTAAAATTGATAAAATTGTGGCTTATTGAAATAAAAAGTACGATTTTTGCCATAAAAAACAATTTTGATCAAGCTAATTAATAAAAAAATATTATATTATATTATTAAACTAATTTAAATTAAAAATACAGTTGCTGAAGAAAACATTTTTTTATAAGCATACATCGGGAGACTATGATAGGTTAAGTAGTTTTTAAGTTATCCGTCCAGCCAGTTTGGACAAATTAGAATAAGCTCGCGGCAATATAAGCCGCGATTTCAACGGTTTTTATTCCCGAGTGCAAATGTTTGGAGGCTAAACGCCAATTGGTTGAGTTCCTTTCATTTGCGTTTTGGGTATGCCCTCCCAAACATCTCTCCAACAACTCTGGTTTTGACAAATCTTCATAAATAAATTTAATTAATTTTTCAACATCTGTGTGTAGCGGAGCTGGGTGATCAAAATCTTTCATTTTGCCAGTGGCTTTTGCAGCCTGCCATTTGCACCTGTCCAGACTGATAGTATTCATGCTGCGGATATTCGTTTGTTAAGCACACATGCGTCGCCCACAAAGCTTTTTGCATTTTGTCGATAAAATCTGGGTGCCACCGTAATATTTTGCCAGACCATACTATTTTGTTAGTTTTTTAATCAGGGTATTGCCTCCCCTTTCCGCCAAGCTTTTCTGTTTTTAAAGGTTTCTTAATTGAGTGCCTGCTCTCGCACTTTCAATTTGCTGCTCGACGCCCAGCTTTAAATTTCTTTATAATTCCGATTAGAAACGAGATATTGATTCCTAACATTGGGAATAAATTCTCCAAATAAGTAGGTATCGATTTATGCCACACAAAAAAAAATCGAATTTTTGAACTGGTTGCACGAGAATCCCCCCGTAAGGGGGTAAGTGCCTCGCGCCAGAGTTAGACCAGAATCGTCTAATAGAAAATGATAATCGCCACTATCTTGGGCCCGAAATTTTACCGAGTACGTAAATTTGATTGTTCACGCCTCCAGGGTTGATACAATATGTTTCGTGCAGGTGGCGTTCATTACAGAGGCGAAAATAAAGCAAATTCGTGTTTGCAGAGGTGCAGCTCTTACGTTTTTGCGACTTTATTTGATAACGAATGACAATTTTATTACGTACATATTGTTTTCAAAGGTACAAACTATTTTTCTGTAGCATTACATTTTTAATTCTTTGCAGAAGAAACCTCCAGATATCCATCCAATATTGGTAATTTTCATGATAAATTATACAGTTTGTCTGATGATTTAAAAAAAATCAAATTCTATAGACGAATAGTTTAACCCTTTCTCTCTAAATGTGCAAAATATAATTTCTTAATATTTGATATTAACTTCAGAATTATGTATATGCTGACCATCAAAAATGCATCGATTTTCGACGCGGCACTTACCCCCTTAATAATAAAAATGGAAAAAAATATAATAATATAATATAATAATTCACAACAATTACGTATTAGACCCTCGTCCAGGTGCAATGTTTCATCAGATCTCTTCGTTCTTTGGACATTTCTTTCAGGTGTCGTCATAGGTCGGTTGTTTGCTCGTATCCAGGATTCATGACATTAAAATATATAAAAAAGTAAATTAATGTAGTTATTTGTCTTACTTCTTTGTGGCTTAGTATCGGAACAGCATTGCAATTTATTTTTTTGCGGAAATGGTTAACAAAATGGTTACCAATAAAATGTTTTTCACATAAATGGGAATTTAAACAATTAACGGTCTCTTCAATATCACAAATGGTTTTTCATGTTTTAAGATATTCTTCATTTTTGTCAAATTTATAGAAATGTTCATTTTTGTAGTCGACAATTTGGAAAAGAAAGAATTTTGACATTATGGGTATTTACAAGAACATTTAATACGGCCATTTGATGTTTGATGTTTATTAATAAATACAAGTGAGGAATTTAAGAGACAGAATATACCGGGTGTGGCACTTAAGACGCCTCGGACCATAGCTCCTTTACGATAAAAGCTATCGAAAAAAATCTAAGAACAAAGTGGTGCATAGTTACCGTCGCTATGTTTTAAAAATATTTCTAATCATCAGTGGCATGCCGTACTCCAGTGGCGTACCAAACTTATGTTTTTTTAAATGGAATGCCCTATTTTTTATTGCAGATTTGGAAAGTGCTCGACGAGTACTTATTTTTTTATCTAACATGTTATACCCTTCACTTTAGCGGTTTCGCTGTTATAACCCCTTCTTTCAAAATTGCGCCCCATTTTTGAGATTTTTTTGTAGAGAAACTAATTGACGCCGGCGCCTAAATTTTGAATTGAGGTACAGGTTAAGACCTCGTATACCTTCACATAATTTTTTTTCGGGTAATTTATGGAAAAAAAATAATTTTTGATTGATCTTCGTATGTTGTCATTTTTTCCGAAAATTTCAAATGGCACCCCCCTAAAAAAATTACGGCGTTGTACAGCCAAAACTCTAAATTTTTCATTGGTGTAAAAAAAATTACACATTGCATAACAAAATTTCGGAGAAAAAAGGAATTTCATCGCAAATGTCGGGAAACGTTTTCCGTTCCCAAGTGTGCCATGAGAAAACAAAAGATTGGTAATTGTCAAAGTACCAAAACAAATACACAAATACGGTCAACATAATAGTATGTACCTATTTATTCAATATGATATGAAAAATGCAGATAAAAAAAATTTAACAACTTAAACTAGATGTTCGAAATGACGACCTTCCTGCTGGAGGCATAACCGCAACTTCTGGTGATATACCGCAGTTCATTATTTTCGGTAATAACTGCCTTCTTTCTAACTCTCCTTGGCCGTTTCACACTTCCCGTAGTAGTAAATCTCTCCAACACTTTTTGAAACGCACGTTCATTTGGATGTGCCCTGTGCGGATATCTCGCAGCGTACACTCGTGATGCCAAGAAACAATTCTTGTTACATTCTCCAAGAATAAATATCATGTCAACCATTTCCTCTTGAGTTCGGAACATTTTTAGAACGTTTATCAAAAATGACTTATGGATGCTACTGACGTCTAATAATTTACTTTGACAATTACCAATCTTTTGTTTTCTCATGGCACACTTGGGAACGGAAAACGTTTCCCGACATTTGCGATGAAATTCCTTTTTTCTCCGAAATTTTGTTATGCAATGTGTAATTTTTTTTACACCAATGAAAAATTTAGAGTTTTGGCTGTACAACGCCGTAATTTTTTTAGGGGGGTGCCATTTGAAATTTTCGGAAAAAATGACAACATGCGAAGATCAATCAAAAATTATTTTTTTGCCATAAATTACCCGAAAAAAAAATTATGTGAAGGTATACGAGGTCTTAACCTGTACCTCAATTCAAAATTTAGGCGCCGGCGTCAATTAGTTTCTCTACAAAAAAATCTCAAAAATGGGGCGCAATTTTGAAAGAAGGAGTTATAACAGCGAAACCGCTAAAGTGAAGGGTATAACATGTTAGATAAAAAAATAAGTACTCGTCGAGCACTTTCCAAATCTGCAATAAAAAATAGGGCATTCCATTTAAAAAAACATAAGTTTGGTACGCCACTGGAGTACGGCACGCCACTGATGATTAGAAATATTTTTAAAACATAGCGACGGTAACTATGCACCACTTTGTTCTTAGATTTTTTTCGATAGCTTTTATCGTAAAGGAGCTATGGTCCGAGGCGTCTTAAGTGCCACACCCGGTATAACAACTTACCTTCAAACATGAATTACCAGGACTCATAGTACTCACAGAACTATTGAGGTTAGTTAATAAAAATGGTAGGACAAGTATTGCCGCATCTACGTCGAAGTTTAAAATATACAATGCACATTATTAAGTTATGATTAACATAATTTTAATTGTCAAAATTATTATGTACTTTAAAGTGAAATTTTAAGATTATTAAAAACGATAATCCCCATAACAAGATCTTTGACAAATCTGGTAACATCGAGGGAGCCATCTTTAAAAATCGGCAAATTTTAAATATCCCCCCTCGCCCCCGCTGTTCTGGGGTGGCCCACCTTTTTCGTATTGCCGATATTCGTATCTCGGCTTCATACCCGTGCCCTAAATCTTTTAATGCCTGTCTTTTTTCGAACATAAATCTCTTTTGTTTTCAGGCCACTGCTTTTTTGTGTACCAGCTAAATATAATAATCCTGGTAATGCTTTAATTTTTACCAAATCACTCGCTCCTGAGGTATATACATTCGTATTTGTATTTTTTGCATAGTCTTTTACTCCAATTAAGGTGAACAGTGATATTTTCTCGTCTGCTTCTCGATGTTTTTTTTTTGTACAATGTTTGTTCTAAGTCGTAGTTTAATCTTTTTTTCCGGTGAAACGTGGCAATGTGCATCATTTTGGATTTCTTCTGAGCTATTACAATCTCGTTCAGACTCACCACCTGTGCTTCTTTCTTCAAGAGCACCATCTTTTAAGGGCCAGCTCTGCTTCTTCATCGTCAGGCCCTTCTTCTACCTCAAATTCCTCCCACATACGAAGCAGTCTTTGTTGCTCTTCTGTTGCTACGCAAATGAAAGTGAATTGAAAAAAGTACTCAATAACATAATAATCAACAAAGTGAAACCATTGTTTTATTCTCGTTTTATAATGGAATTTCACCAAGTATCAATCTCTTCGATTCAATAATAAATTAATTATTAAAATACTTACCGAAAAGACACAAATACAAAATTCTAGTTTTTTCTAAAAAGAAACAAGAGGTGACGTGCGATGTTTTACTAACGACGCGCGAGATGTTACTAAGGATTGGAGAAACGCAGGGTCTATAAAACTTAGCGCCCCCTCCTAAAGTTAAGTAGAATCCTAGATAACAGTTTTTAAAGTGATGAATGCATTTTTCGTTTATCACAATATCTGAGTAATGAAGTAATTAGATAAGTTAACATTAGGATTAGATAATTATATGATTAATTAATTTCTCACTTAACCCGTGGTGAAACATAATTATATATTTGATTAATTAAAACACTTGGTTTTGTTTCGCTGGCTTTATTATTCTCTCCGACTAGTTTCGACCTTAGGTCATTCTCAAGGAGATATGTACAAAATTAACATCGACTGGTATTTATACAGGAATTAAAAAAAAAAAATCAGGTAATAAGGGCAGTCGAAATGGGGGAGTTCCAGATATCTTCGACCACGCTTAATAACGTCTTTTTTTTTTAATTCCTGTATAAATACCAGTCGATGTTAATTTTGTACATATCTCCTTGAGAATGACCTATGGTCGAAACTAGTCGGAGAGAAAAATAAAATCAGTGAAACAAAACCAAGTGTTTTAATTAATCAAATATTAGATAATTATTTTAAAATTTGGTTTTCATGATTAGATTTACTTTATTACTCACGTATTCAGCAAATTTATTTATCGATGGTATTCACACACTGCTTCTGGATATTGTCAATAATATTGGCTATCTGAACTTTGCTTACAGCTGCCCGGAAGTGACGTCTAGTTGTTGTGGAAAACCGCACACACTCTGTATAAATACTAAAAAAAACATTATTTTCCAGTCATAATATAACTCTAAATATAATGTAAACTAAACGTACATATTTCCAAATCTTTCTCTTGCATTACAACTTAACGAATGAACTGAAGGATGGAAACTACCGCGTATGTTATGATAAACTGCCGTATCTTACATAAACGTAATATTTCATGGGCGAAATGCTGTCTTGCGTGATGGATCAGCCGTAGAAACAAGAAATTGTACTCGAAATAAACAAACTCCAAGAGCAGATAAAGTGGATTTCACCAGTAAGGAATCAATTGCTTTAATTTAGACAGTATTTATCTCATCGAATAATCAAATAAAGAGACTGATAATCAACTCGACCTCATTTCGCGATAAGATAAACCAAAAGCACGACAGGATTAATTAAATTTTTGTTCCTAAATCAATAGACGGTTTAATTTCTGCAATTGACTTTTACTGAATAAACCGCGACTGGCCTTCAAATTCAATTACATTAAATATATTTGCTAAAGCACTAAAATATTTAGTTTAATTCATATAAACATTAACTACCAATACGTTAATATTAAAACAATTAATTAAATTTAACATTTATTTATACAAAATATATACAATATTAACTTATTAAAATATTTCACAACCACTCAACATTAATGCAATTTCACTGTTATTCTAGTTTTAACTAAACCCTGTAATATCAGTTGCGTCGGGAGTTTGAATTTAGATCGAAGTTGCGGGAACAAAATATCCTCTCGGTATAAACTACCATCATGTAAATATTAGTTTAGAAGTTTTAAGTAGCTCAAGTGCTGAGCAAACAATTATAACTAGAACCGCCGGAATTAAATCTCACTATCACCGCTGCTTACACAACTTAAACAAACTTAATTACGTCATAAATTCCATGCCGTTAATAATTCTAAGTAATACGAGTAGGCCATAAGTACGCACATTTATCTAAGTTAATCATGATCTATACCGTTAATATTAATTAGTCGACTTGTCGAAGAAGACCCACGACCAATTTAATACATTAGAACTTTGAAATATTTCATCATCTATCTTGAATCAAATAGCGTTATATGGCAATTTGAATAATAAATTATGTTACTACTACCGTGTGATCAATTCCAATCTAGTTCATATAATAATAATCGATTTTTAAGTTCTGGCAAATATTTAGAACGTTCACGATGCCAGAGCAAAAAAAGAAACAAATCGTTAGAGCCTAATTAATGCAGATTGAATATTCAAGTTATATTTCGAGAGCGGAAAAAAATTCAAATTACATGAATTTAATGGGTAATTTACCGAGATATTTTCGCACTCTATATTTCGATTTTATTAAATTCATTCAATACATCTGCAACGAGTAACGGCTTCCGATTTTAATTAGTAGAGTATGCCTTTGCAATTTTTCTGCTTGCATATGCAGAATTTACACAGATAGATTCACACAAATGAGAAATCTTCCCTGCAATAACTCATCTGGTATTATTTCAGCCGTAGTTAGCCTCTTGGTCCCGCGTTAATGGTGATTAGCACGACCGCGTTATTCCCCCATCGATCTAAGGTTTTGCGGGGAGCGGGTCGACCGAATCTCTCAAGGGACGAATGATGGATTTTGCCCCAAAACCGAACAGTCTAACTACTCCAACGAGACACCATGACCTGACCCTTGTGATGGGTTTAGAGTCAAATCAATTTTACGATTTTGCATATCAAAGCGGCTTCTAAATGCCGCGTGCCATCTAGCTCGTAGTTAATAGATAAATATTCGCATCGAGCCGAATTACGCAGTTGTTAGTCCGGTAATATTAATAATGTAGTTTTGGAGGTAGATATATATCCGCGGCAAATTGTGATGAATAATTAAATTTTAATTTACATTCTGGTGGACGCGCCGGGCGAGTGGAGGTTGAATATCATTTCTAGCATGTTTAATTCGTTTATGTTGATAAATTATAAATATTAAAAGCAAATATAAATATATTACTAATACGTTAATTTAATTCAACCAATTAAAATACAAAAAAAATAACAAAATTTATTACCGCAAAAATTTTACAAAAACTACTATAAAATAATAAACATGGCTGATAATTGTCGAAAGTTTATCATCACTTTTATTAAGCAAACATCTTATTAGTTTTATATATATATATATAATCGAATTCCCTTTTAAACCCTTAAGGTGTAGGGATTGTCTTTGTCCTCTCCTATGTTTCTTGTATAAACTGCTTCCAGTCCTTTCTATTACTTGCTAGTTTTTTGGCCTCCATCCATGTTTTACCTTTTCTTGTTAAGTTGTTTTGTATTATTTTATTCCACGTTTCTTTTGGCCTTCCTCTTTTGTTTTTTCCTGCTACTCGTACATCCCATATTTTCTTTACTGGTGTGTTGTCATCCATTCTTTGCATATGTCCCCACCATCCTAGCTGTCTTTCTTCTATATATTTTTCAATTGCGTCGATGTTCAAATCTGTTCTTCGGGTTTCATTTCTAATTCTGTCCCTTCTAGTTACCCCTTTTACCCTTCTAAGGTATTTCATCTCGATCGCTTGTATTCTACTTTTTTGTTTTTGGTTTAGTATCCATGTCTCACAACCGTATGTTAGTATAGGCCTGAATATGGTTTTATATACCTTTATCTTTGTTTCTTTTGTCACTTCTCTTTTTCCTACGAACGAGTTGTTTATTGCATAGTATAGATTGTTCGCTTTTTCAATTCTATGATTTAGATCTGTTTCCTGTCTTCCTCTTTCATCAAACTTTACTCCTAAATATTGAAAGTCCTTTGCCTGTTCTATCATCACTCCTTCTATCTCTATATTTATTCGTTCTGGTTCGTTTGATATGACCATCACTTTAGTTTTTTCCTTGTTCATTTTCATACCATTTTCTTTCATAATTTCATTCCATGTTTTTAGATTTTCATTTACGTCTTTCTCACTTCCTGCTATCAGTACCACATCATCTGCGAATGCACATTCCTGTATTTGTACTCTTTTTAACTTTGTGTGTCCTAATATTAATGGTTTCGTTTTTCTTCCTGCTTCTCTTATTATTTCATCCATAAATATAATAAATAGTAATGGGCTAAGCCCTCCTCCTTGTCGCAGTCCTTGTGTCGTTGTGTAGGTATCTGATTTTTTGTTATTTTTTATTATTCGGTTGTTTGTTTCTTTGTATATGCTCTTAATCACTTTTATTAGCTTTTTATTTATTTTTTTTCTTTCTAGGATCTTCCATACTGTTTCTCTGTTTACTCTGTCAAATGCTTTTTCCATGTCCATAAATGCACAGTATACTTTCTTTCCAATTTTTAATCTTTTGTTCGTGATTTCTTTTATTGTGAATATATGATCATGTGTGCTTCTTCCTTTCCTATAGCCACTCTGCACTTCGTTTCATTCCTTCTCTATTTTGTTCCTTAGTTTTGTTTCTAAAAATTTTTCATAGATTTTTATTATTGTACTTAGCAGTGTTATCCCTCTGTAGTTATTACAGTCTCTCCTATCCCCTTTTTTATAAATTGGTACAATCAGCCCTATTTTTAAGACTTCCGGTATGTTCTCTTCTGTCCCCATTTTGTTCATGATTTCATGTAGAATTTCTAGACCTTTATCATCTATATTCTTTATCATTTCTGTTGTTATTCCATCTTCACCTGGTGATTTGCCATTTTTTAGAGCTTTTATTGCCTCTTTCAATTCTTGTAGTTGTATTCCTTCATTACTTTCTTCATTTTCTTCGCCTATTTCTTCTTGTTCGTCTTCTCTATTTATGTTGTTATTTATTGTATTTTCTGTTTCTAGTAGTTTTTCAAAATATTCTTTCCACCTTTCAATTACCCTGTTTTCATCTTTTATTATTTCCCCATTTTCCTCTTTTATTCTTGTGTTGGTCTCCTTCTTCTTGTTTTTTAGGTTTTTGAGTACCTTGTAGAATAATTTTTGATTGCTTTTACTGTCCTTTTCCAGTTTTTCTCCAAATTCTATCCATTTCTTTTTTTTTACTTCTATTATTGTTCTTTTAACCTTTGTTCTTTGTTCTTTGTATAGTACAAAGTTTCTGCTGGTTTTAATTTTCAGATATTTTTGCCATAGTTTCTTTTTTTGTTTTACTTCTTGTCTTATGTTTTCATCCCACCATGCTGTTTGTCTTTTGCCTTCTATTTGTTTGTAAGCTCCACATACACTTTTTGTGATTTTTGTTATTGTTTCTTTAAACTCTCGCCACATCTCTTTTAGTTTTCTCTTGTGTCCTTTGGTATTTGTTTCTTGCCACGCCTTATTTAACATATTTTTGTATTTTTCAGCAATTTCTTTATTTTTTAGCTTATATGTTCTAATGCTTTCGTGTTTTTGTTTTTCCGTACTTTTGACATTTCTGGTTCTTTCAAAGAGTTCTCTTATTTTAGCTACTACTAGGTAGTGATCGCTTCCTATTTCACTACCTCTCTTAACTCTTACGTCTAGTACTGTTTTCCTATTTTCTTTCCCTACTAAAACGAAGTCTATTATCGACTTTTCATTTCTGCTTGGTTCTTCTCTTGTGTATTTGTGTATATTTTTATGTTCATAAAAAGTGTTTGCAATAATCATGTTATGTTCTATACAAAATTCTAATAGTTTTTCTCCATTCTTGTTTCTTCTCGCATCTCCATATTTGCCTACTACTGTTGTATATATATATTATCCCTTACTCCTACCATCCCATTAAAATCGCCTAATACATACAACTTTCCTTTAGCTTTTTCCATGGTGAGTGTTAAATAATTCCAAAATTTGTCTTTATTTACCACCAATTCGTTTTCATTTGGCCCGTAGACACCTATTATTGTATTTATCTTATTTTCTTCTTTCAATTCTATTGATATAATTCTTTCTGATATAGGTTCCCACTTGTTTACATAATCTTTGTGTTTTTTGTGCAGTATACACCCTATTCCCATTGCCGCTCTTTCGTTTTGTTTAATTCCGCTCCAGAATAATTCGTGCTCATTGTCTAGTGTTTCTGTTCCATTTCCCTTCTTTTTCGTTTCTGGAATTACAATTATATCTAAGTCGGCCTTTTCAAATTCATATATAAGTTCTTGCTCTTTATTTCCTATGCTTCTTGTGTTCCATACTCCCATTTTTAATATTTTTGCTTTCTCAATTTGTGTATTCTGTATCTTTGATGTTTCTGTGTTTGTATTTCTCATCATATTTGATATCTCGTCCTTGTTTTCTTTTTGTGTGCTTTTCTTGTTTGATTTTGTTAATTTTCTTTCTTCTTTTCCAGTGTTTTTCTGTGTGTTTTGGCTTATTTCAATACTCACTTTCTTTTTCATTGCCAGAATCTTTATTCCTTTGTCCTTCTCTTTTTGTTTATTTAGTCTTTTGATCTTTCGTTTTTGTTGATTAATGTTCTCTTTTCCTCATCCCACCACATTTCTTTGTTCTCTATAGTTAACTTCTTGTATCCTATTTTAGTGCGATTTCCTTTACCTTTTTCCTCCTTGGCGATTTTTCTTATTTCTCTTTGAATTTCTGCTTCTTTTTTTGTTAGGTCTGAGTCAATGTATATTCTTTCCTGCAATTCCTTTAATTTGTTTTTGTTCTTTAATACTGCTATTTTGTCTGACATGTTATGCATTTCTGCTCTGTATACTCTTTCTGTGATCTTTTCTGCATTGTTTATTTTAATATTAATCCCCAATTTTTGTTCTATAAAATTTTCTACTGTCTCTTTAATTATTTTGTCATTTCCTGCACCTGCATCCAGTCCTTTTATTATTATATTTTTCTTCTTTCCTTCTTTTTCTAACTGTTCCATCTTGCTATTCAGGTGCTTAATTTCTTTTTTCATTTGATCATTTTCTGTTTTTATCTTTATTATGCACTCGTGGTTTTGTTTTTGTTCGTCTCTCATCTTTTTTAACTCTTTTCCCAACTCTTTAATTTCTTCTACTAGTTCTGTGTTTTTGTTCATTAACTCTCTCATCATGGTAATCATTGTATTCTCTGTGTCCTCTTCGTCTTCTGTCTTTTTCTTTGTTGGTGTTCTTCTAGTTTTCTTGTTTCTACTAAATAGTTCTCCTATTTCTTGTCTCTTCCGTTTATATTCATCTTCTGTGCTTTCGTTGTCTGTCTGCATTTCTCTGATTGCGCGTTCTCTTATTCTTATTTGATTTTGCCTATCGCACTGCTCTTTACACTTTTCTGTTATTTGTATTAATCGACTTTGTGTAAGTTCTCTGTATTCGGTTATTTTTGTTCACTCCGGCAACGTCGCATTTAACGCGCACGTGTCCGCGTTCCCCGCTAGAGGTTACTCACAGGTCAACCCTTCGGATAAGTGTGATGCTACTTATCTTTTCACTTTTAATTCAATTTTTCTGCTTACCTATTTTCTTAATTCTTCTTTTTCTTTCGCTATCGCGTGTACTTAATACATTTTATAGATATAGATATTTTAATTTTAATATATACATTAGAGCCGCTCCGTAGCTTTTTTACCCTCTAATAATTGAAATTGTTTTAACTTGACAAATAAAACTCCGATTTCAAAAATCTTTTAGCATTGTATGGGCTCTAACACTGCTAATTGTGGTGGCGCTAGCTTCTAAATTGGTGTCGATAGCTAAAGCCCTTCGGCGCAATAGGTTAAAAAAAAGTCGAACTTCAGGGGGTTAGGTTAAAGGAGCCAAATATAACAAATATTAAAAAACGGCCGTAGCGGAATAGCCTTGTAGCTTATGCAATTTTCCTCATATCATTCACTCTCCTTAACCCACGTTCCCATCAATCATCCTTGCTTTAAAAAAAATATATGCATCTTTCTTACAGACACAATTTATTACAGTACAATACAATTTATTCACAATTTTAGTTTTCGTTGGCACTTACCAGACGGTCTATCGATTTATTCGGTATTTACTACTAAGAACAAATCTGTAAACAAATTAATTGATGAAGTGTGCGTAGGATGTTGATATTTAGAAAGGATATTGGGATTATGGCGAATATAGTATTTATTCAGGAGAGGGTGAAGTTATAGGATTTGGATGAGAATTTTTCACTAATAGCCAATATACGTTGCGATATGGGGATGATTTGGGTCGTTCTATAGAGGAGTTCGTTAGAAGGGTTACGAAGGGTGCAGCAATTTGGTGAGGGTACGAAGTGTGTATCTTTCGGCTACTAATGCTGAAGGCCCTCTACCCTTTCTCTACAGTTTCGGATAAAAAGGATTGAACCATTAATTTTAATTCACTTTTATAAAAACAAATAAAAAACTCAACTTTCAAATATGTATCATGCAATTCACGCTAAAATTACTCCGACAATCTGTGGTGGAGTGTACAATTTGTTTTTCTCCTGAAAATGAAATAATTTTAGCGCAAATTGCACAATACACATTTGAAAATATTACATAATTTAATATTTGACTTTATATATGTGTAAAACTGCTATGATTGAACTTAAAATTTATAAAAAACTATACAGATTCAAGAATTCAAAAACTCACAACTGAAAATATCAATAATACAAAAAATCAAAATTGATTTAAAAATTAATAGAAAAAATATTAGAATAAAAAATCCAAATTATATAAATAAATGAATTACATGAATTAAAACACCAGTGATTGGAGAATTTGGCATCAGCATCAGACCAGCGATTGCGAGAGTTAAGCAAGGTTGGCGCGGGGCTGAAGTTGGATAGGGGGACCGTTACCATTCGCCATTGGGATATAGAAATTAATGGCACTTGAGAGTAACAGGGTGACCCTTTTGCAGTAACAAGCTTAGTTACACCCACAACAATTTGCAAACCTACATGGCTAAAGGAACTCGCGATCAAATTATCTAACAAATTACTACTTAAACGAATTAAACTATTAAATATTTAAACGCATTGAGTCCGCAGTAGTTCGATGGGAAAACAGTAATTAAATATTATTTAAACCCACTGAGTCTGCAGTTGTTCGATGGGAAAACAGTAATTATTGTTTACCTTATTATTGTTACAATTATCGTCTGTCGACCGTTCCCGCTAATTGTCGGTGGATAATTCCACTCAATTAGAGAAATTAGTGCAACATTTTAAATAATAGATATCGCCGTAATGGTGTGTCTATCCTAATCAAAATTATTGATTTGACTCAAAATTTGAATACTGAAAATAACTTATTATAACTCAAGATTCAATTAATTAATGTCAAGTATTTTGAAAAAAAAAATAGTGATGTGGGCATCATGGTATCATCATTTATATTTACACTTTCATGGTTTATTTCCAATTTAAATCATTTTAAACGTAAATCGAGCGATTTGTAAAAACGGATGAAACTGACGTTTAAAACATCAAAATTATGGCAGATGAAACTGACAAATTATTTTTTAAATCCTAATAGCCAGTTTACTCAAAAACCAAAGAGATTTCGAAAAAAACTTTATAAATTGTTCATTTTTATGTTCTCTACAATTATTATTAACATAAATTTGCTGTAACTATTATCGTTTCATAATTATAAACCAAAAATATATTTTGTTTTTCTCGAATAACAATATTATAAAAATATTTTCAAACAAAAGATGTTCATTTCTTTATCGTCTTGAATATTTGTTTGAATGTTTTTGTGATATTTTTCATATTAAAAAAAAATATTGGAAAAAAACCAAAAAACAGTTAAGGTAAATACCCACTTCCGGTGTACAAAATTTTACCAAAAGCTTTTCAGTTCTTCAGATTATCAAATAAGACTTATTTTCAAAGTTTCATATTAATTTGTTCATCAAATTATCTTTCAGATTATAATAATTATTCCTGATATGATAATCGCCGAATACAAGAAAACTATTGAGATTAGAAACAGGGAACCCTTATACAGTCTGAAAGATAATTGGATTCTACTTAAGAATACGTTACTAAATACAGGATGCGCCATTTGAAAAAACGAACGTTATTCAACTTTATAAGTTGGGTTTTTCTACCGCATTTTTTTATCACCCTGTATAATTTTTTGCATGAAATCATGGTTGGCTCTATAGTTCGAACCTTCAAGCAAATAATTGAAATGATTTTGATCTTTGCATTTCAACAAATCTTCAAATATTTCGAAAACGGCAAACAATAGGTATAGGAAGTATTGAAGTAACTCACCTTTATTTGCTCCATAAAAAAATGTCAAAAATGACAAAAAATACAGGGTGTTCCATTTAAAAAAACATAAGTTTGGTCTGTAACTTTGTTATGGGACATCCTGTATAAATTTAAATATTTTTAGGGCATGCAGCTCACTATTATACACAACTTTTGTATAAAACATTTTTCGAAATTTTGAAAAATAAGCACGTGATTGGCCGTTCCCAGAGCTCTGAAATACCCGTATACTCGTGTATTAATAACGGAATAATTTATAATTATACGTGTACGTGGCACGCAGACTTTTATAGGTTAAGTTAAAGTAGATACGGAAGGTGGTGAATGGGTCCTATGCCACAATCTCTTCAGTTGAATAGAGCCCCGAGATTCAACGAATGAACTAATTTATCAATCACTGCAATATTTCAATGATTGATCCATTGTTTTCCACTTGTTAAACCCTCGTTTTTGTTTTACTGTTTGGAGGGTGAGAAATAAGCACGTGATTGGCCGTTCCCAGAGCTCTGAAATACCCGTATACTCGTGTATTAATAACAGAATAATTTATAATTATACGTGTACGTGGCACGCAGACTTTTATAGGTTAAGTTAAAGTAGATACGGGAGGTGGTGAATGGGTCCTATGCCACAATCTCTTCAGTTGAATAGAGCCCCGAGATTCAACGAATGAACTAATTTATCAATCACTGCAATATTTCAATGATTCATCCATTGTTTTCCACTTGTTAAACCCTCGTTTTTGTTTTACTGTTTGGAGGGTGAGGGTGAGAGTACCTCCCTCTGCATCAATGGTAACTTAACCACCAACCCTGTTGGAACTTTGTGTAAAACAAAATGAATAATAAATTATATATTCATAACGAGGATGTACCTATACTAGCTAAAAAATTAATGGCAAATTATGAAAAATCCAAATTTCAAAAAATATTTTTTTGGACAATATATGTAGACGCTGTCTTAAACACCTGGTCAAATTAAAATGTTAGAAAGGGCACACAATATGCTTTCAGATAATATAAATTCAATAAAAATAACAATATTAAAACTAATAAATTAAGTCATTGCCATCTATACAAGTGTACAAAGAGTTATTTTTTTTATCAGTATGGCTTGGGTTTTGACTTGGATAGTATGAAAATAATGTCAAATAAATGAAGTACACTTGCATTTATTGTTTCAACAACTCATGCACTACTGATGGAATTAATAATTAATTCATCCTTTTTGTAAATTAGTTAATTTAAATTAATACGGCATTGAGGCGACATCTATTGTCTTAACATTACACAAATTGCTAAATCGAGTGGAGAAATCTACCGACAATTATAACAATATCAATAATAAACATTTAAATATTGTTTCCTCGTGCGACAGTCGAAGACCGGTTTCGATGTTATTACATCTCATCAGCTCAGTATAGACGCTGACAGGGTAAACAACCGTTTCCCTGTCAGCGTGTATACTGAGCTGACTAGATCTAATAAGAACAAAACCGGCCGTCACAGGAAAACAATATTTAATTCATTTAAACAAAATTTGATTTTTTTCATTTTTTTACTTTTTATGAAATTGGAAAACTTCACTTGTTATAGATACATTAAATAAATTTAATAACAACGATTTATAGTTTGCATATTTATGAACAGATTGAATATTCATATATTTGGACGGTATTTCATTCTCATCAATTTCTTCAACGTTTAGTTTTCCGTATATTTGTTACACATTACTCCTTTGCAGGCTCTGAATAAGCATTTGACTGTGTGTATAGCTGAACAATCCCATCTCCTGAATTTGTAAAGCTTAAACTGATCATTTATGCAAAATGTATAAAATTTTAACATATTATGTTACCCTTTTGGATAATTCGTCAGGGTCGACCTGGACCGGCCTTCCCCGTACGTGAATAAATAACCTGGCCACAATTTGCGAGATAAGCACAGAAGACCTGTGTACATTTTATATGATATTAGGTACCGGTTTATCAAGCTAATTACCCTGGTACGGAGGCCGTTAAATAGGGGCCGTCCCTGTGAGGCGGGCAGTAAGTACTCGTAGCTGGTAGCTAGTAGCCCTGTGCCTCATGACGCCAGTGGCGGCGGCGGCGGCGCGACCGCAGTCCGCCGCGTTATGTAATTACCCGTATCGGTTATTTATATGGTGACCCCATGACCCGCACAGAAATTACGCCGGCCCCAGATACTAATCGTATTTACATGCCAGCAATACTACCAACAACGGTGATTAAAGCCGAGCATTAACTTTCAAGTGAGACTTGGTGAATTTATTGTTTTCAATGTAAACCATATATTATATTAGTTTTCAAACGAACCACGCAAACATCCGATAGTATTCGTGGCAGAATACAGTATATGTACGAGTATTGAATTGTAAAGCGGGTCACAAAGATTTACATGTAAAATTTGATGTGTTAAAATTGGCTGCCTTGATTATTTCATTGTAATGGTCTACATTATTTTTAATACTTTTTACGTTGAATGAATTGGTACATTGCTCAATATTTTTTATTATGTATTAACTGAGAAAATCGCAAAAAAACTCTATCGTTATATCTAATAAAAATTAAAGGTGCACTATTGAGTAATTACTCTTTAAATGGTACTTTTACTGGATACTGTTTTTTCTGCCTTAAACTACTACCTATTTGATTATGGAGGTAATCAATATAACACTAGCTTAAATTGACGTAACACCGGCTTATATTAGTTTCCAATTGTATTAAATTTTCGGCTGTGTGAACGATATTTTGCGTCATAATCAGTCGCTGTTTTTAAAACGTTTCGTTTAAAAATATATAATAATGGAAAATAAAAAGAGGATTTAGTGAAAACAATATTTTAATAACATTGTAAAAGAGTAACAGTAGATTTCACAAAGGTGTTCATAAATATAACTCTGGCTTAAATTGACATAACACTGGCTTAAATGTACAAAAAAAAGTAAGACGGAATTACGTACGCTTGAGGCTACATATGGCAAAATGAATTTCACAGTTCAACAGTTCTTAAGCGTGGTTTAATACAAAAACTATTTTATTTAAACTATTTTATATTATACCCAGCTCTGACTTAGCTTAAGACATAACCTAAAATAAGGAAGTTTCGGGATATGATGCTCGGGAATTGTGCATAATTTGAGATTAGGTTTTTAATTGATACTCTTTCACAATGTTAATTAACAAAATCTTTTCAATTTCTGTGTAAGTTTTACGTGTAATTGTCTTCTGATTCTCTATTTTTAAAACAATAACGATTAAAAAATATATTTGGTGACTGACAATGACAGACAATGACGCATAATTATTGTTTGAAATGTGATACCGCCTTAGGAAAACCTGGTTTAAATAAATATTTGTGAAATCCAGCGTGTCTTAAAAAGGTATGTTTTTCGTGAATTTATTTAATAATAAAGTTCTTGGCAAAATAATAATAATAGTAAATACATATTCGACAGTAAAACTAATGGATGTGGTGTTTTGGGATGCGGAGGCAATAATAGAGTATACGTAGAAAAGCTTTCAAATTCCAGGAGATGTGGAAAAGGAAACAACTCAAAATCTAGAAGCTATTTATTATACGTCTGGAAATAGATAATAATGCAAATAGCTTCGCATCTTTCCTTTTGACAGAGTTACCGCCAAAAAGCTTTGAACATATTAATATTCAGCCTGTTCGTGACTGCAAAATTAAGTCTTATTCAGACAACAAACAAATAATTTATTGAAACAACTACTTCCCTGGCTAGTGCCACCCCGGATATTGAATGATAGAAAAGAAATTTGCATGTTATTACTAGTTCTACCAGATAATAACATTGGTTTAGGATCGTTTATTTCTACGTACATGACTAACTTGAAAATTAAACTAAATTAAATCAATAAATACTATACTTTTCTTCTTCTATTATTTTAATCCCATAGTTAAAATAAATATTTAAGCTTTTATTTGAAATAATTGATTTCGTTTTTAATGCTATAATAAGTATTCAGTTATACAACAAATATTTCTTAACCGGAAAAAATTCACTGTCATGCGCTGTTATCAGACATAGACCATGGAGAGACAGAAATATTTAAAAATATCTAAAATATAAAAAACACCCAATACTCTATTTTTTGTAAGATTACAGTGACAAAAAGACTATTCTATACCATTAAAATATGTCAATAAGTTTTATATTTATTTTCGTGATCGTTTCGTTTCCACTCACACTTTGATATGCGGAGAAAATTTCGCTAAAATTTGGTATTGAGAAATCTAGCCAATTTTGTCGTTAATTAATTACAGCCCATTAAAATTTTCTTGGCTTAATTTTCAGCTAGATATAACATTAGTTATAAATCCTGAAATACCTTTTGATAAATTTAACAAGGCATTTAGAAGTTGTTTATATTTTCCATTTTTAATTTTCCGCTTACAACTTAAGCTTTTGGTGACAGGTATTAAACATTAGACGTCAGTTGATACGCAGCCAGCCGTCTCTGCAACTGACCCTACCTATCTGTATTGCCACCCTTGTTACCTCGGCTGTACCAGAAAAAAACCCGCGAACCGTCACTGGATCAAACATTAAAAGTATACAAAATCAATTTAAATCCCGCCCACCAGAGCGTTATTAATAACATTATTTTGTATACTTTAGAAATACGTGTGGGATATATAAAGTACTATCTAGACTTATGAATCGATAGGCCATAGATAGAACTGTGAATTTGGATTTCGTCATGCAACTTAAATCAAATGAAACACTCAAAATATCGAACCAGCTTTCTTTCATAACGGTCTGTAAATATTTCACTGCTTCGGTGAAATATCGCAGTGGCCTGTTAATTAAATATTAAAGCAATAATCAACCTGATTCAACGAAATAATGAATATTTTATTTTGGAAACTTCACTTAAATTTGCGTAACCCGCATAGTGAAATTTTTAATTATAATTAAGGCGTCCTCATTTTTTTTTATTTATAACACGCACGTGCTAATTCTAATTGTATACATAATGTTTATTTAGGCGCTTTATCCAAAAGAAAGCATTTTAACACCCACATTTGCCCTAGTAGATGATCTGATGCTGAACTAAGATTTACATTTTTTATCCTTAAAATTCATCAGATTTCATTGTATTGTGAATTAAACTGAATTTAAGAATGAAGCAAATGTAGTTAAATCATAGTGAATTACATTAGTAAAAAATGTTAGGTTTTTTCATCTTCTATAAATTATAATTTATTTATAAGAAGTCAGGGATTTTTTTACTTCCATTGTGAATTGTTTACTTCAGTTTAATTATGGATTTCCAGGTAAACCATTCCCTTAACCCGTTCACTGCTAACAGTTTTAGGAAGCAGTACTGATGAAATATTTTTTTCTAGTTAGTGTGTAGTCATACTCTAACTTACTTTTGAAGTCAAAAGGATTTGAAAAATGAAAATGCAATTGATGTATATGTTGATGAAGCCTAAAGCCATTAGGCCCACTGATCATAGAATATACATGACGCCTTTAGACGTCATCAGCAGTCAATAGATTAAGAAATACAATACTTTTCTAAAAAGTTTTTCTAGCATTTTAAAATTATTATTTGTTGAATTTGGTAAAACATTTTTAATATTTAGAATTGTTAAAATGAGACACTTGGTTGGTTTCACAATTTTTATATCTTTTATTACGACTAGTTTAGATTTTTAAATCATTATCCAAGACAATGATGTACAATAAAAAATATGAAAATTGTGATACCAACCAATTCATTTTAACAATCCTAAATAAAATAATTATATTCTGTATGTACAATAAAGTAAAGTTTATTTTTATAATTATGGAAATATAAATGAAATCAATTGCATTAATCACTAGATCTGAACTAATTGAGCGTAATATTAAAACCTGTATTCTAACTTAGAGTTAAGGATCAATTAAAAAATTATATTTCCGTAATTGTGGGATCTTAATTAAATTTTGAATTAATTGGCTGATTAAGCATTTTACCTCCATCTCTGCGATATGAGGCGGATGAAGACTAATAGTCCGAAACCGGTCTTTAATTTGTCGGTGATGGGGAACGATAATTTAATACAATCCTTAACACTCTTACGATCACAATAAATTTTTAAAATGAAATTAGAAACCCTTGCTTGCAGATACATTAAATAAACTTAATAAACACGAAATATAGCCTGAATATATGAATATTCTACCTGTATTTGATCAGGGAAGTAGAGTTTTGTTTTTTGGTGTTTATAAAACTTAATTTTGTAGATTTTCGTACAGGTTAAATATCCAAACATTCGGGCTATATTTCTCAAAACTTTCATCGGTTACCAGAAATTTTTCGAATTTTTCGAATATAAGTTAAAATTAAAACCAATTCAACAACACATTCAATTCCTTATAGAACGATTCATTAGCAAAGTCCACAACGTATGAATTGTCGACCAACTGTTTAAAAACTGAAATCTACATATTCCGTCCAAATTAAAAATCCTAACTTGACCGTTCTTCAATATTTGTCCACCTTAAAACCTCCCGGTCACCTTGTACCATAACCCACCATTGTATATAATATGAAAAGAAGATGAAGACCAAAACAATATGGCAGAAAGACCATTGGTCGATAGCCTTTTAAAATGAAAGTGAATGCTATTTATATATCTTATATCTTAATTCTGAATTAATTTTGAGTAAAATTATAATTTGTTTTAAAATGCTCTTGAAAATGCCCTAATAGGGCGGAACTGGTCGAGAATTTAAAACATTCCGAATCTAAACTTAGTTTTTATTTGGTAGAAATAATATCTATTTCATATTACCACGGGCGCCGTAAAGATGGGTGCACCCGCACCCCCGAGTTTAGAAAAAGAAAATATAATTAACGTGAAAATATAAGTAACGAGATTTAAAAATAGTAGATTATACAGGGTGTTTCAGAGCTCTGGGAACGGTCAATCACGTGCTTATTTGTCAAAAATTCCGAAAAATGTTTTATACAAAAGTTGTCTATAATAGTGAGCTGCATGCCCTAAAGATATTTAAATTTATACAGGGTGTCTCATAACAAAGTTACAGACTAAACTTATGTTTTTTTAAATGGAACACCCTGTATTTTTTATCATTTTTGAATTATATGGAGCAAATAAAGGTGAGTTACCTCAATACTCCCTATACCTATTGTTTTCCGTTTTCGAAATATTTGAAGATTTGTTGAAATGCATGGTCTGGGTGAAATTTTATTTTTACCCCAGTGATTGGCGTTGAACGATTAAAATCATTTTAATTATTTGCTTGAAGGTTCGAACTATAGAGCCAACCATGATTTCATACAAGAAATTATACAGGGTGATAAAAAAAATGCGGTAGAAAAACCCAAATTATAAAGTTGAATAACTTTGTTTTTTCAAATGGCACACCCTGTATTTAGTAACGTATTCTCAAGTAGAATCCAATTATCTTTCAGATTATAATAATTATTTCTGATATGATAATCGCCGAATACAAGAAAACTATTGAGATTAGGAACAGGGAACCCTTATACAATCTCAAAGATAATTGGATTCTACTTAAGAATACGTTACTAAATACAGGGTGTGCCATTTGAAAAAACGAAGTTATTCAACTTTATAAGTTGGGTTTTTCTACCGCATTTTTTTATCACCCTGTATAATTTTTTACATGAAATCATGGTTGGCTCTATAGTTGAAACCTTCAACCAAATAATAGAAATTATTTAATTCGTTCAACGTCAATCACTGGGGCAAAAATAAAATTTCACCCAGACCATGCATTTCAATAAATCTTCAAATATTTCGAAAACGGCAAACACTAGGTATAGGGAGTATTGAAGTAACTCACCTTTATTTGCTCCATATAATTCAAAAATGACAAAATATACAGGGTGTTCCATTTAAAAAAACATAAGTTTGGTCTGTAACTTTGTTATGAGACACCCTGTATAAATTTAAATATATTTAGGGCGTGCAGCTCACTATTATATACAACTTTTGTATAAAACATTTTTCGAAATTTTGAAAAATAAGCACGTAATTGACCGTTCCCAGAGCTCTGAAATACCCTGTATATCAAGGGAAATAAATGCATGATTTTTCCTGAGATATAACGCACCGAGGAAAAATAGCATTCTCTTCCGAAGTATTTTACTATTTTTTTCGAAATCGTGATATTTTAAGAGTAAAACGTTCGTTTCTAAAACCTAACCTATAAAATAACGCAGTCAGCCGTGACAGTTAAAATAAATAATGGAACCTCGTAAGGAGAGAAATGATTACTTCTCTCCCCAGGGAGAGAAATGTCATTTCTCTCACGATTTAGACGGCTGAGAAATCAACTTTCTCTCTCGTTTGTGGAAAAAAATCTTTATTTGAACTTAACTACAATAGAGTTAATTGTTGAACATAAACTGATATCGTTTCGCGATCCAGAGGCATGTATCCGCCTTGTCGATAAATTCTGAATCGTCTTTCATTATTTCACTATGAACACTTAGTATGCACAACCCACTTGGTCTTGCATCAGTATTTGTGGATCTGTTCCAAGTCTTGACACACCGTAATGTACGAAAAGATCGTTCATTGCTGTACGTTGCTACTGGAAGAGTCAAACCTATCTTTACTTCCTCGGCTACAGCTGGATAAAATGGCGTCGACTCGCCAATTAAATCCATGTACTTGAGAGATTCAGTTGGCGTTTCTTCATTTTTCCACATCTTGTACCAAGTGGAAGCAACAGCGATGAAGTTTGATCAAATATCTCCATATAAGCTGTTTATATTTTCATCGCATTTGGGTGAAGTTGCAGAACTGAAAATGCTTTTCCTTGCGTGGACAAAAATGGTCCCTCAAAGATGACATAATGGAGTCCAAATAAGGGATGAAAACAGGTATTTTGGCGAATTCTTCTGCATTTTCAGAAGGATGATTCGATCTATTAATCGTGCTCTTTGTATTCCGACGTCTAGTTCTTTGCTGATAAATTGCGCTTTTTCGGAGATAGCTGAACACTGTACTGAAGCATGGTTTCCAAGGGATTGCAGCACATCTGTTAATTTGATTACATGGCTGATTAGTTGCGTTTTTTCGAAGATAATTCGAAATATCTTTAGTTTTTGAATTGAACTGACCCTAAAGATGAAAATTTGAAGTATAATTTGTACCTTGTTTGTTCTAAATTTTGACGTTTTAAAGTATCGTCCGATCCAATTAAAAAGAAAATTTTGCGTAATGTTTTTAAATTGAAAGCAAATTTAAAGCTAATTTAAAGCTAATTTGGGGCTAATTTGGGGCTATGAATGCTTAAAATGGCAATTTCTGTACTTGCATTTTCAATCTTTTTGTTCTCATTTTTTATTGTTAAGCCCGGATTTTGATATTTTGGTCTAAATTTTATCTTTTAGTCTAAAATTTCTTCTAAATTTTCGATTTGTTTGTTAAAATTTTTTGGACCGCAATTTTGATCTTTAGGATCGAATTTTTCGTCAAAATTTTTAATTTTTTATTCTATATTTTAGAGTTTCTAATTAAATTATTGATTTTTACACGTTTTTTTTTAATTTTTTTGGCGATATTTTCAAGTTTTTTGACAGTTTTTGATTTCTTGCTCTTCATTTTTGATTTTTTAACTTGAATTATTATTTATTATGGGCGATTTTTTTTACTTTTTAGTTACTTTTTGACTACCGTTTTCGAGTTTCTGATCGGCAACTTATTTTGAGCCAGAGTTATTTTGGGGGCTGAAAATGGCAAATTATATTTGTTTTCCTTGATTTTTCAATTTTTTGGTTGGCATTTTTTATTTTTAGAGCAGCATTTTTTTAATTTTTTTTTGGCCAATATTTTAGATCTTTGACCTGTATTTTTCGTTCCAAATTTTAGAGTTTTTGCCCTAAATATGGGTCTAAATTTGGTCTGTATTTGTTTATAGCCGGGAGTTTTCGATATTTTTCTAAATTTTCGATTTTTTGTGCTTGCATTTTAGTTTTTTACCTTAATTTGGGGGCGTATTTTTTTATTAGCCTTTACTTTAAATTTTTAAGGTGAGTGATTGATTTTTATGTGATTTTTTTTAATTTTTTGGCCTGTACTTAATTTGTATAATTTGTCATTTCCATCTTTAATAATTTTGACGTTTGAAACGTCAGTATCATCCGATCGAATAAATTGTAAAAGTGGCTCTACCGTCAACATGTTCCACGAGCCGCCACCGGATTTTAGTACTGATTTATATTTATAGTACTGTTTATATTACCGTATTTATTTAATATTTAGTATGTTTTATTGCAATGTAAGAGTAACATTGCATTCTCAACTCAACGAATAAGTCCGTCGACATCATTTAAATTCACGCCAGGCCAAGTTTTTTGTTTGTTTTATATTAGTTTTAAGTTAATTATTAAGTCGTACATTGTTTTCTGTTATGTTTTTATTATATTTTTTTATTTATTTAATTTCATGCAGCAAATCTATATTATTTACATAATACATATGTAATAAATTTGTAAAAAGGTGAATCCGTCAAATAAATTAAATTAAATTAAATTAAATTTTTATGCGCGACTTATTTATTTTCTTGCCGATATTTTCGAGTTTTTTAGAATTTTTTGATTTCTTGCTTTTCATTTTAGGTTTTTATAACCTGAATTATTATTTTGTATGGGCGAATTTTTTTACTTTTTAGTTACTTTTTGGCTGCCGTTTTCGAGTTTTTGGTGGACAACTTATTTCGAGCTGAAGAATTATTTTGGGGGCTGAAAATTGCAAATGATTTGTCTTTTTGTCTTTTTATTTTTAGACCAGCATTTTTGATTTTTTGCCCTATATTTTAGATCTCTGACGTGTATTTTTTCATTTCTTTGTTCCAAATTTTAGAGTTTTTGCTCTTAATATTCAGTATTTTGGTTAAAATTTTGAATTTTTTTGTTGAAATTTTGGTCTGCATTTTTTATTTTTAGCGGGGAGTTTTCGATCTTTGTGTAAATTTTCGTTTTTTTAGGCTTATATTTTAGTTTTTTACCTTAATTAAGAGCGAATTTTTGATTGGTCCATACTTTAGATTTCACGTGAGTGATTGATTTTTATGTGCAATTTTTTGATTATTTTGGCCGGTACTTAATTTGTATAATTTGTCATTTCTATCATTCGTAATTTTAATGTTTCAAATGTCAGTATCATCCGATCTAATAAATTGTAAAAGTGGCTCTACCATCAACATGTTCCACGAGCCGCCACTGAGGCTATGTACTAGTACATGGACAAAAGGCATGTTATGCTATTCATGTCACTCAGATAAAAACGACTGTTATTTTCTCCAGAATTGGAAAGGCACGGAGTTCCTGCAAAAAGTGATATACCTACTATATAATTTCGTTCAAACATTCATTTTAAATTTGACAATGTTTTTTAATGTTAATTTGTTACAAATATCAACTAATTAATAATTAAAAGGGGGTAGTAGTAATATGGCTAATATCTTAGATTTGCAACAAAATTCTTTATTCTTCTAATATAGTGTTACGTATGCTTATTACTTGTCAGAAGAACCAATTACCTTACCACTTATAGAACTTAAAAAAAATATTTAAAACTATAAGTTACCATGTCGCTTCCACTTAGCAAAGCCTGAGCAACAATTACATTCAAATTAATAAATTATAACATACAAATAATCTAAATTGCTCACATGTTAATCATTTAGCTGAAGGGTTACATATTATCTCACCTCTAGCAGAATTAAAAGATCAATAAAGTTGCTTCCGCGAAGACGAGCACCTGAAGCAAATTTGGCACAAAATGATGTTTTATAATTGTTTCATTTTTTCTTATGTGGGTGGACGCCCTGGTTAAAATCTTGCCAGCGCCCTTGCTTATTACTATCCTTGATAATATGAACCAGTACGTACATATTAAAACAATAAATAATATTAATATCAGTTTACATCTTTAAAATCATTGTTTTATGTGTCACTGCATTAGAATTCAAGAACACATAACTCATGTAACTCGTTGTAATCGTGTTACAAACACGTAAATTACATATCACTTCCTTTCAATAGAAGCAAAGGAGATGTACGTTTCAAGTGGCTGTTTGCCATCTCAAAATATCCAACACATCTTCCATTAAGGGACTGATTGCATTACGAGCATCGTAATATGGTTGTCAGTGCTCGTTGGAATGCTGAAGATGCAGCGGTACTCGCATATCGTCTCCAATTCAGCGTGACGCTTCGTTCTATTGCGGAGTGCAACAAGGAAAACCGACACCCATTTAAAGTCCTTGGGATTTCTATGCCCGTTATCATAGAATGCATTGTTTGCCTGTAAAGTGTTCACGTGTTTTAATCAAGAATTACAAATATTTATTTTCAGAAAAAAATTTATGACATAATACTTTTGTCATCTGACTGATATTATATTTATGTTGGTTACGGAGGTCACAGGCCGTCACCGAAACCGATGTGGAAATATAAGGTGTCTGCGTTTTCCATCTAGAAAATGGCCACCGATCAATTCCCAGCTCATATATCATAAAAGTGGAGATATTGGAGATGCTCCGGGGATCTGTCGTATCTATCAGCATTCGGTGACGCTTTCATAAAACCCCTTACCGGTTAATAATAATTTATACCGACCTTTTCGTGACGATATTAAACCAGGTCTTTATTTCATATAAATAAAATTATTACGTCTGTCAAATCTTATAAATTTATTGGTTGCAAACTGATTGATCAATTTGTATCGGACATGTATAATCCTATTACGATGATGATTTATCTTACTGATAACTTCAAAATGTATCTTGAGAACAACTTTACGAAATTAGGAAATACAACCACAAATAGATCAAAATACTGCGAATGAAAGATGAATGTCTGAAGAAGCTGCCGTTGTCATTAATAATAATAATAATTTTTAATAATAATAATTTCTATTACAATACAAATCTACCAAAGGTAAGTGTATATTGAAACAAATTCAGAAGATATATGTTTGATTTATGATAATTTATGAAACTACCTTTGGAATTTTTTCATTCTTATTTATTAGATGTATTTTAATGTAAATGTTTTTTTTTTAACATGGAACATAACAAGTATATTTTTTTATCAAATTTGTAAAGAATGTTGTCTAAATAATAAAAAAAATAATATCTAGGGGTTTTCTTGAAAACTAAGGAAATCTAACCGCCCGTGGTGGAAGCATTCGGTCTAAAGTTGCTTAGGTGACCATTCTGCGTTATTAGGATTAAGATACAATTAATGGCACTTCAGAATAACAGAAATAATCGTCTCTCCTAAGAGGCTTAGTTATACACACAAATATGTTTAAATCGCTTTCATTTGAGAATCGAGACTGATCATGCAAGTAACTGGATCATGCATGTTTAAAAAAAAATACACACAAATAGACATACAAACCAGTGACGGTTCGCGGGGTTTTTTTCTGGTACGGCCGAGGAACAAGAGGTGGTCTCTGCAACTGACTCTACCTATCTGTATTACCACCTCTTGTTTCTCGGCCGTACCAGAAAAAACCCCGCGAACTGTCACTGATACAAACACAGCTGAAGGATCGCGCGATCGATGACCAGTTAAGTAATTGCCAAATAAAAGCAACCACTAAGGAATTCTAGTCGATAGTGCACATTTTACCCATCAGTAAAAAGTGTAATCGCACCTGATCAAAAACTGAATTCCATTGCTATTATTAATCGGTTCATTTCATTAATTCGTGATTTGTTAACGAGATCTGTTTCGTTTTCTATCATCACATAGATAGATAAATAAATAAAATAAAAACCTGCAGAGTGAAACAAAAGTTATTTATTTATGAGAATGAATCAAAGTTAGAATTTCACACACAAGGTGTTATCAGCACAGATTAAATATGAACCTGTGGCTTGTTTGATTAATTAAGGTAACGTGGAGCGACACTAATGAAACGAATTAACCCCCACCAGGACAGATGACAAGTATTAATGCTGACGTTATTTAGTTCACTGTTGGTGTGCCATTGACGGGCTTCGTAAACTGTCCACTGTCCATCATCAATAAATGTTGCGGAAGGTTCGCTTCATATCGATTTAACAAAACGCATGAAAGTTAACATCAAATTTATTTTGATTAAAAAAATGGTGATGTGGCCATCATGTTACTTTCTCCGACTTGATGGTGTCATAGTCATTTATATTTACGCTTTCAATTAAAATCATATTTTAAATGTACAACGAGCGTTTTGTAGAATCAGAAGAAACTGACGTTTAAAACGTAAAAATTATTAAAGATGAAAATGGTCAGTTTACTCAAAAACCAAAGAGATTTCGAAAGAAACTTATTCTTTAGAAGTTGTTCATTTTAGTATGCTCTACAATTATTATTAACATAAATTTGCTGTAACTATTATCGTTTCAGAATATAAACCAAAAATGAAAAAAAAAAGTTTTTCCTCGAATAGTAATGATTTTACGAAAAATATTTTCAAACAAAACTTGTTCATTTTTTTGTTGTCAATATTTGTTTAAATGTTTTTGTGATGTTTTTTATATTTAAAAAAATATTGGAAGAAAACAAAAAGCCCATTTCCGGTGTACGAAATTTTACCGAAAGCTTTTCAGTTCTTCTGATTATCAAATAAGACTTACGTTCAAAGTTTAATATCAGTTGCTTAATTTGGCCCGTTTTTTTTTAAAGTAATTCAAGGTCGTATAGACCGACTATAATGAAAAAAATCCAAAAGTTTTAAAAACATTATTTTTTACTGACGAACGAGTGGATGAAAAATTCTGAAAAAATTCATGAAAATAGTCCACCCAATTAACCATTTGAAATTTTTTTCCAAGGTCATTCAAGGTTATTTCGACACTAAAAAAAATTAAAAGGTTTTAAATCGATTTTTCGAACTTACCTTTTTAAATCGATTTTTTTAATTATTATTTTTATGGTGGCCAACGAGTGGATGAACAATTCTGAAAAAAATCATGAAAATAATCCATACCCATTTGACCAATTCTTCTCAAAATCATTCAAGGTCATTTAAATACTAGAAAAATTCCAAAAGTTTTTTAAATCGGTTTTTTAAAATTATTTTTGTACTGACGAACGAGTTTATGAAAAATTCTGAAAAAATTCATGAAAATAGTCCACCCAATTACCCATTTGACCAATTTCTTTTAAGGTCATTCTAGGCCATTTAGACCCTAAAATATTCAAATAGTTTTTGAAATCGATTTCTTAAACATTTTTTTTTAATGACCAACGAGTGGATGAAAAATTCTGAAAAAATTCATGAAAATAGTCCACCCAATTAACCATTTGAAAATTTTATTCCAAGGTCATTCAAGGTTATTTCGGCACTAAAAAAAATTAAATGGTTTTAAATCGATTTTGCGAACATAATTTTTTAAATCGATTTTTTAATCATTATTTTTATAGTGACCAACGAGTGGATGAAAAATTCTGAAAAAAATCATGAAAATAGTACACACGATTACCCATTTAACCATTTTTTCCCAAAGACATTCAAGGTCATTTAGTTACTAGAAAAATTCCAAAAGTTTTTAAATCGGTTTTTTTTTAAATTATTTTTTTAATGACGAACGAGTTGATGAAAAATTCTGAAAAAATCATGAAAATAGTCTAACCAATTATACATTTGACCCATTTTTCCAAGGTCATTTAAACCCTAAAAAAATTCCAAAAGTTTTTTAATCGATTTTTTAAACACTTTTTTTACTAACGAACGAGTTGATGAAAAATTCTGAAAAATTTCATAAAAACAGCCCACCCAATTACCGATTTGAACGCTGACGAAGTTACGTAATTTATAAAAAGATTTTTTGTTTTGATTTAGAAAAAATTGAGATTTTGGCAATTTGCGTTGATTTAAGGGTGAAATTTTCCAATGATTTTTCAAAATGTATTGAATTCGCTATATTATCAAATCTAAAACATCAAAATCCAACAACGCGTTCAACAGTTATATGATTTAAAAAATGGTGTTGTGGCCATCATGTTACTTTCTCCGACTTGATGGTATCATAGCCATTTATATTTACGATTTCATGGTTTATTTTCAATTGAAATCATATTTTAAATGTACATCGAGCGTTGCAAAGACTCGGATGAAACTGACGTTTAAAACGTCAAAATTATGAAATATGGAAAAATTATACTTCAAATTCAAAAACTCGGTTTACTCAAAAACTAACGAGATTTCGAAAAAAACTTATTCTTTAGAAGTCATAATTTTGGCATTCTCTGCAATTATTATCCACATAAATTTGCTGTAACTATTATCGTTTCATAATTATAAACCAAAAATTAAAAAATTAATAATTCATTTTTTTCTCGAATAGCAATGATTTTATGAAAAATATTTTCAAGCAAAAGATGTGCATTTGTTTATTGTCTTCAATGTTTTTTGAAATATTTTTGTGATATTTTTCATATTCAAGAAAATATTGTCAAAAAACAAAAAAACAGTTAAACAGGTAAACGCCCACTTCCGGTGTACGAAATTTTACCAAAAACCTTTTCAGTTCTTCGGATTATCAAATAAGACGTATTTTCAAAGTTTCATATCAATTGCTCTATTAGTTTTTGAAATACAGCGCACACAGTTGGCAAACACATACACACACGCACAGACACAAAAAATGTTTTCCAGAAATTGTTCAAATGGCATCTAGGGACCCCAAAACGGTAATTCCGTAAAAAAAAATTTGAAAAAAAATCACGATCACAATACATTTCTTCACTTCGTAACGGAGAAAGTAAAAATTTCAAAACAGAAAAATGTTCAATAAATTGAAAAACTATTTATACGTGAATATTAACTTTTAGCTGATGAGTTAGTCTATAACAGTCACAACTAAAAGGAACTTATTTATGAATTATCATTATGGTGATTGCGCCGGGAACTTTTTAAAGTCAAACGTTCGATCTTACGAAAATATTTTTTGTTGTCGCGAATATTGCGGTAAAGGTTAACATAAATTGTTAATTATTTATTAACTGGATTTAAGATAGATACACTATTTCGGCGATATCTATTGCCTTAAGGTTTGAACAAATTTCTCTAATAAATGGAATAGTCAACAATAAAAATTATAATGATAATAATGTAAACGAATTATTGTTTATTTATTTTATTTCAAATACTTACTTATTTACTCTTTTAATCCACGATGAATTTATATTTTAAGCAGTACATTTATTTTATTAAATGTTATTTGATTTAATTAATTTCTTGTTGCTGAAGACCATTCAACTTTGCTTGACTTCTGACCATAACTAATTAGTGATGAATCACTTTTGAAGCAAAGAAAAATTATTAAATTTAAAAATACTGGAACTTAAAAAGAGCACGAATGCCATTTTTAAAAGTCAGTATTTTTATTATAAATCTCCGCACTTTTAAAACTAAATAATTGTGTTATTCCTCTCTCTCCGAGGCTTATTGTTTGAAAAGACATAACGTATACGAGCCACTTCATTCCGGAATTTTTATTGATGTCCTTAGTATGTAAATTGACAAAAGTTTTAAAAAGAAAGAAAAATGGCCAATTTATTCCGCAGCCTGATTTATCCCCTCGCCTAACAAACATTTTTTTTTATGAGTTTTTTTTTATCGAACGAATTCAAACGCGGAGACATTTAAACCTTGGTTCACTGAACTAATCACCAATCTGCCGATCCATCAATGTAACATTCGGATGATCGGGCTTTGTTTAGGTCCGTTGCCTCGGATAGATCCTTATGAAGGGCCTCAATTACGTGCGCCAACACAGACGCCTTGTGCATCAATCCGACTCGCTATCCACTCTATAGACCCTATCGGGTCTCGCAGGATTTACTTGTTTGCTTCCGAAATCTGTCCATCGGCCTGCTCTGTCCAGCTTACGGGCACACTGTTTATTCCTGTTTACGTAAAGCAGGACTCCTCCAATTCAATTAAGGAAACTAAACCGAATAAACACAGATGTAGTTCCGTATATCTTGTTGGCATTATTGCGATAATACTAAATAAATACGTTTGCTAACCGAGAAAATTAATTTAGCGGTAATGGTTAGTTTTCTTTGTTAACAAAAGTAAATTAATTATGGGATAAAACAAATGCTATTACATAACGATCCAACCAATTTAAAACGTCAGTGTTTCATTTTTTATTTGAAACTAAGCGCAATTAAATATATTAATATCAAGGCATTTACTTTATCTGGACATACGTGTAAACGGCAAATAGGATACGATATTAAAATCAGAAACGCAGTGAAAATGTATCAATATATCGAGCATCATCAATGATATTGTTAGTCAAGATATACAGGGTGCCCGGATTTCGTAGGGACAACATGGGCAACTTCTGCATTTGAAGAGATAGAGAGATAGTCAAATTAGCAAAACGGTGCAGGTTAGATTCATTAATAATCTACCCCCAAATCCCACTTGTCATGGCCCACTTGTTCGAAATAAAATAAAAACAAAATCTCCTCATTTCTTTCATTTGCCTTAACTTCTCTGCTACCCAAGATACCGAGATGCGGCTTGAACCAATTTGTATGACAATTTAAACACTTTCATTGGCACTTCATGAAACCAATGTTATCTGTGCAAATTTTTAGTAATCTAACAAAAGTTGCCCATGTTGTCCCTACGAAATCCGGGAACCCTGTATAAGAATACTGCTACTACAAAGGTTCTATGATCTTTAAAAGAATTAATTTTAAATTCATCCAGTAATTATGATATTCATAATTTTGGTAGAGGTATTCTGTAAAGAAATACGTTTTAAAAATCTACGCTGTATATTTTCTAAATTTAAAATATGTACAACAATGAGGTGACCAAATCAAATAGCAGTTTTCTAGTTTTGAGCGAACAAGCGCAAAGTACAACGTCTTTATTGTATTAATATTACAGAAATCGCGTGTATTGCATACAAACCCCAAAGTATTAAATGAAATTGGAAATATGATTACGAAAAAAAGGTTTTATCACATAAAACTTCAGAATACTTAATACTATAGTTATCACAATCACAATATCAACTTATTGGAATTCATCATGATTGTATTTTGTTAAATGAAAGAACTGCATTTTTTTCAGATTAAAAATCTAAATAATTTGATAAAGACCAACGAATCTAGAATTAAGATCTTTTAATAAATTTCTAAAATCACTAACATCAGTTATGCGGTAGCGTTTAACACCATCGGCATAGAGCAGAATTTGATTGCTTACAACATCAACAAGATAATGAATGAAGGAGATAAATACAAGGGGACCGAAGTTAAAACCTTGTGCAGTAACACTTGTGGGCAGAAAATCCGAATGAGCTAGTCATTAAATTCGACGTACTAGGATCTTTCACTTAAATAAGATTTAAGAAGTTGAACAACAAACTTTTAAGGCTTTTAAAACGCAATTTTGTGATTAATACTGCCTCCAACTAAATCACATCAACCTATGCCCGTCGGTCTAAAATCTCCGCAGCAAATTGAGGAAATTGTGGTATCTGGGAAGAAATTAATTTTGAAAATATAGCTTCAGAAACTTTCGCAAACTTATTTAATACTAAAATCGGACGATAATCAAAGGCCAACAAAAAATTTCTGATTTGGATTTGTTAATTTTTTTAAAGTTTTGGTGGCTAATCTAATAAATAATCAACATTGTTTTTGTTTCCATCACTCACAATTTTTTAATAAATTTACTAGGTGTCATATTTATGGTTTTTTTTTAAATTTTTGCAAATAAAAATTAAATGGCATTCTAAAAATTGCTACGACACTGAGATTAAATTGTGTACAAATCAATAGAACAGTATGGGGGAATTCCCGAAAGTAAAATTTTATTGCTGGGATTCCCTGACTTGCAGTCAGACCGTTGACAAATAAGATATAAATAGACGTCTTTGTGTAACAAGCGCATTCATTAGTCTGTTTGCGTTCGATCTAGGCAGTCGTTGTTTAGTGACTTTAGTGAGCTTTTTGCAGTTAAATTCGTGTTTAAATGCCAAGACTTTGTCAAAATAATCCAGATACGTTTTACTATGTGTGTGGTTGTTTTGTGGTCAAGAAATTTACATCACTGCTGAAACATCAATACTACGCGTATTTTAAAGTAAATATTGGCGATCAAGACAAACATTGGGCACCACATGTTGTATGTAAGATATGCGAAGAGGGTTTAAAGCATTGGAGTAATGGAACAAGGAAATCCCTACCCTTTGGAATACCAATGATTTGGCGAGAGCCAACAAATCACCATGATGACTGTTATTTCTGTATGTGCAATGTACGTGGATATAACACAAAAAATTTAAGAAACATCATTTTTCCTAACCTCAAGTCTGCAATTAGGCCAGTGCCACTTGGTCTAGATGTGCCAATACCTGAGAAACCAACAAATTTAGAAAATGTTCGAAGCAGTTCTGAAGTTGATGAAAACAACTTTAGCGATGCCAGTGAAATATCGAGCGTTTCTAAGCAACCGTAGCTATTTTCCAAAACCGAACTTAACGACTTAGTTTGTCTTCCAAAGCATATTTCCGAAATTTTAGTATCCAGACTCCAAAGTAAAAATTTACTGACAGAAGACGTTAAAATCTCGTATTTTAGGAAACGCGAGTCTCGGTTTTCAGGCTATTTAAAAAAAAAGTGGTTGTCTAGTTTATTGCATCGACATTTCCAGCCTGATAAACAAACTTGGGGGCACATACAATCCCGATGATTGGAGACTTTTTATTGATTCTTCCAAAAGAAGCCTGTTCTCTTGCACAATGGGAATGTTTTTTCATCGGTACCAGTTGCCCATTCTGTGCAAATGACGAAAAGATACGAAAGTCTTAAAGTAATGCTTGAAAAAACACAACGATCACAATTGGACAATTTGTGGGGATTTGAAAATTGTGGGTCTTCTACTAGGACAGCAGTCAGGGTATACAAAGTACCCATGTTTTTTGTATGAGTGGGAGAGTAGAAGTAGACATCAATGTTGGAAGAAAAAGGACTGGAAAAGAAGACATAATTTAACTCCCGGATCAAAAAATGTTCTGCACGAAAGTCTTGTTGATTAATGAAACAATACGTTAAAGCTTTCAATAAAGATGGAGACTGTTTCAAATACTTTTGTAGAAAATTTCCCGCTAACTTAGATGCAAAATTAAAGGAAGGCATTTTTGTCGGTCTTCAAGTAAGGAGTTTAACGAAAATTTTTATAGTACCATGACCGAAACTGAGAAAGATGCATGGATTTCATTTGTTAATGTTATTGAACCTCAACCAGGCCTAATAATGACTTGAGTATTTGAAAATTGACCAAATTTCATGAAAGTGCTAAGTTAAAAAATTATTTATCAAAAATGAAAAATAAGTGTCCTTATTTTATTACCTAGTATTTTTAACAAAGCTCATCAGAAAATTAGTGGCAAAAAAAATCGAATTTAAATTACGCCTAACAATGACTCTTGATTTTATGAAAATTGACCAAATTTCATAAAAGTGCTAAAGAAAGGAAATATTTAAATGAAAATTAAAAATGTGTGTCCTTTTTTAATTTTTAATATTATTAAAGCCCCTTTGAACATTTGTGGCAAAACTATCAGATCTAAACTACGCTTAACAATGAGTTTTGATTTTTTTAAATTGACCATCGGTAGTTTCGGTAGATGTCTTACCGAAAAATCGAGGTAAATCCTAAGTTAAAATCTTACTGTTATACTAATATAGCATCACAGCTATTTGATTAATTGTGTTTTTTTTTTTCAGTAAATTAGTAGAGATACTTAGAAATTTAATAAACGTAAACATGGTGGATGCGCCGGATTCGTGGCTAAAATATATGGCTAACTTCCAAGAGGTAGTTGTTCTCGGCCTTCTCCGGTAGTTTCTTTCTGTTATTCTAGTTTCACATACTCTTCTCGTAAGTCAATTTTTTTCATGCGGCACACAATGTTTAAATGTATTATTTTTTCATTAATGCAAATTTTGTCTGTGTGCTTCAGTTTCTTCTTGTCGTATTTTCGATTTTTCTTAAGAATCGCATTTATTCACGTTCTGTTTATTTCATGTTTCAATAGCGTACATTTTTGTTAGTCTTTAGCTTTTTCACTATTTCTGTTTTTACATACTTCGGTATTTCTTTTCTTTCAAAAATGTTATCTACATTATGTTGAATATCCTCTTCATACATCTCAATCTATCTCTTTGTTGATCTTTCTATTATTTTACATTGTCGTCCCTAATTACTTGAAGCTTTCTACCTGTTAAAATACCTAAATAAATCATAGTGCAAGTGCAAAAAACGATATCTTTATTTTCGTTGCATACAAATTTACATATAAGTGTTGAACTTTACATAACAACAAAGGTACAAAAATGAGTCCGAACAAGGGAAGGACAGTGCCTTCAATTAACAGGACCCACAATTTTTGCTTGTCATTATAATCCATTAAATCGATGTGACTATAGTTTCGACAATTTTGGCTTGTTATTATCAAACTATGATAATAATAATAATAATAATAATAATAATAATAATAATAATAATAATAATAATAATAATAATAATAATAATAATAATAATATTATTGTCATAGTTTGATAATAACAATTTTGGCTTTTTATTATCAAACTATGATAATAATAATATTATTATTATTGTCGAAACTATAGTCACATCGATTTAATAAAGTGATACCAACAAAGTTACTCGTTTTATTGGAAGATTATTAAGGTGTAGAGAAATCTGGAGGCAAATCAGTTCCTCTGCCTTCTCCTTATCGAAGATGACTGAGGTGTAGAGGCACCTAGAGCAACGGACCGTAAAGTGTTAAGTGTTATGTTTTATAATTATTTTGCTTATTATATTTCACCTGGTATTTAACAAGAATTCTAACAAATATGCAACTAGAGTCGTCTGAAAAAATAACACAATTTTCACTTTATATCCAATCATAAATTTTCAAAAATGTAGTACAGCGCATCATACACATTACTATACCATACAAAAGTATTTATTATAAGTTATTTCATAACAGTACAGGTCATTTCTATAATATTTACAATCGAATTGAATTCAGCAAGAGAGATAAAGTAGTAATATTATGAGCGTGTCACAATCTATATCCCAGGATTTTATCCTCATTGATTTTGGGGATAGCTTGTTTGTCACGGCTGTAGGAAGTATAAGAGAAGTTTATGGCATAATTCTGAAATTCTGTAAACCCGCACTGGAATTACTTTTTACCTATATATTAGAAGAATTGAGCATTACAAAATAAACCGATCTTTTCTTTTATTGAAATCCATTGAAGGGGATGGCCTAGTGTGCTGAGGTCTCGCCTCCGTGCCTCCGGGTCGCAAGTTCAATCGCGTCCGAATGGTCAATTTTCTTGCTCGAAAGTAAACAAAATTATATTAACAAAGAAACTGTTTTTTATTCCCTCTTAAATATATTGGATTAAATATTTGAATAAGTTATTTCATTACAAAAGAAAAGTTGGAATGTTTTCTACTGGAAATGATGAAACTTTTATTGAGCTATGGTGTATAATAAACAGGATGTATTTGAAATAACGAACAGGCATATAAGGGTACATACACAATATATTTCTGAACCCATTTCCGTCAAAATTTATTCGAAAAAAAAATTTGAATTTTCTTAATTTTTCGAGGTTTTTTAAACATTTTGAGAACCGATGCTTTTCTCATTTAATTAGGTCTGCATGGAATGTGTGTTTGTTTATTTAAAATGCGAGATACGATTTCTTGCCTCCGAAATTTGAAGTGTTATCGCAACTTTTTTTTTTGTAAAAGATAAACAGTCCTCAAGTTCATTGACGCTTAAAGAGCACTCAGATATTTCCTACGCGCTTGTTGTAATTCGATATCTAAAGCCGATGCCGTTTAAAAATTAGGTCACATTACCACTGCCCCCAAACATGTTGCGTATTTTCACTCATTAACTTTATTAATTAATTGCGGGCTTTTTGTTACAGTTATATACAAAATAATTGCGAATATTGTTTAAAAATAATATAATCTCTTTGTGGTTACGAGCCTGTTCGTTATTTCACCAAATTGATTTTCAAATTTCACATTGATTCGGAATTTTAATAGTTTAAAAAAAACTGAACTTTGTAGTTATCAAAATTGCTGGTCTGGAAATTAGATTTTGTTAATCAAAAATTAAGTTCATACAGAAATTGATTTGAAAATTTCGTATTTATTTCGAAAGATGCTTGAAATTTTGACCGATTACTCTTGCTTAATGTATCTTTATAATTATCCAGAGAAAATTATTTAAACTTTTTAGTATAGTAATAATAATAATGACAATAATAGAAGGCAAATTTTGATAATTATATATTAACTTTTCTTGAAATTGCTTTGAGAATTTCGCATTTACTTTGACAGATGCTTGATATTTTGATGATATAGTAATAATAACATAATAATAATAATAATAATAATCATCATCATAATAATAATCATAATCATAATAATAATAACAATAATAATAATAATGGAATGCAAATTTTAGTAATTAAAAATTCACTTTTCGAGAAATTGCTTTTAGAATTTCGCATTTATTTCAACAGGTGCTTGATATTTTGATAGATTAGTCTTAAGTAATTTGTCTTAATATTTATTTATAGAAAATTGTTTGAATTTTATAGTACCAAAAATAATTGCGCTGGATAACAGATTTCTCGATGGTCAAAAATTATTCTGTTGCAGAAATTGCTTTAAGAATTCCACATTTATTTTGATAATTTATTGAAATATTGGCGGTTTAACTTTTATTAATATGCCTTTGCAATTGTGTAAAGAAAATTATCTGAACTTTGTAGTGACAAAAATGATTGCCTGAGAAATCAGATTTTGATTTTTGCAGAAACTGCTTTTAGAATTCCGCATTTATCTCGACGGAATTGTGACCTTAAATAACGTGTTTTATATTTGTCTAAAGAAAATTATCTTAACTTTGCAGTAACGGAAATGGCTGCGTTGGAAATCAAATTTTGATTTCCTACAGAAATTGCTTTGAGAATTTCGCATTTATATAGAAATGTGCTTGGAATTTTAAAAAGATTAGTCTTGCTTAATGTGCCTTTATAATTGTTAAAATTATTTAAATTTAATCATATAAAAAATGGTTGCGCTGGAAGGAAAATATTGGAATTGAAAAATTAACTTTTCCGGAGATTGGTCTGTCAGTTCCACTTTGATTTCGACAGATGATTGAAACTTGACAGCTGTGTTTTGAATAAAATGTCTTACAGTTTCTCGAAGAAATTACTTTTCCAATCCCGCAGTGAATTAATATAAAGAGCTTGAAGGCAAATTCTATTGATCGATTATTTCAAAAATAAATGCACTAGAAATAAAATTGACTTTTTATTTAAATTTCAACTGGAATTTCACATTTATTTCGGAATTTTAATAGTCTAATTTTGAATACCGTATCTTTATAATTATAAAAAAGGATCTAAACTTCGTAGTTACTATAAGTGTACTGTGACATCTATTGCCTTAAGGGGGTCACTACACCAAAAATGAAAAAAATAATCGTATATTTTTATCGTCGATTCTAATTTCTCATTTCTGCCTAGAATTTTTTTTTACATTTTTCCTCTTAATAGAATTGATCAAAATTTTTAAGCAAAACAGGGGAGACGAGCTCTTGTACGGATTATTTTGACTCCCCTGAAATATTGACTTCTTAAGTATAGGTACACTTTGCTTCAAAACTAAAGGGTTTTCCAATAAGAGGTTTCATTTTGATATTTAAAAAAACGAGTATATTTTAAGACAAATCAATGGATATTTATTTATTTGTAAAGAGAAAGGTATGCCAATAACGATGGAAAACGATATCAGCCAAATGGCCGCCACGACTACGGTTGCAGCACCATATCCTATTCATGAAATTTTCCATGACCAATTCGCACATTTGCCGCTGTATGTCCTCGATAACTTCACGAATTCCATTTTTTTAGGTCTTGAATCCATTGTGGAGCATTGGCATAGACCTTATCTTTCACGTGGCCTCAAAGAAAAAAGTCTAAAGGTGTCAAGTCACAAGACCTCGGGGGCCAATTGTGATCACCTCTTCGCGAAATAACACGGCCAGGAAACTTTTCTTGCAAAATTGCGATTGTTTCGTTGCTTGTGTGGCACGTTGCGCCGTCTTGTTGAAAATAAACGTCGTCCACATCAATATCTTCCAATTCCGGCCATAAAAATCATTAATCATAGCCCGATAGCGCAATCCATTCACCGTAATAGTTGCACCAGCCTCCTTTTCGAATAAGTAAGGTCCAATCACACCGCCAGCCAAAAAACTGCACCAAACAGTGACACGTTGAAGATAGAGAGGCGTTTAAATAAGCATTCTTGGAATTTCCGAGCCCCAAATACAGCAATTCTGCTTATTCACGTGGCCTCCAAGGTGAAAATGGGCCTCATCACTGAAGATGATTTTTCGATAAAAATCCGGATCATTTTTATGCATTTCAAGGACCCAATCAGCAAAGATACGACGTTGCTGGTGATCGACCGGCTTGAGTTCTTGTGTTAACTGAACTTTAAAAGCCTTCAAACCTAAGTCTTTATGCAAAATACGGTGTAATGTCGTTTTTGGAATGTCTAATTCCAAAGATCGACGAGGAATCGACAAAGCTGGGTTTTCGTTAACACTATTGGCTACAGCAGCCATATTCTCGATTGTTCTTGAGCCACGCACACGGTTTCGATTCTTCACATCACTAAGTTGTTCCAACAGCTTTTTTTAACCAGTTTTACTATTGCTGGCCGAGAAGGTGCTTCACGACGACCCAAAAGTGCTTTAGTTTGGCGAACTGTGAAATTTTTACAATTTCTGTAGTGAATTTAAATCATTTTATTGCTTTATTGAAGCGTGTATCGTTGCATTTTTACTAATGGCAGTTTTTACTTGTCAAATGTCAAAAGATGACAGCTGCAAAAGTGACTGCTGCCCAGGTAGCGGGCTAGTCAAAATGAAACCTCTTATTGGAAAACCCTTTATAAAAGATATCAACATGATTTTTATTTGCTTTAAAGGTGGTATCCATACCTTGAGTGGCTGTTTTTTTTTTAATATAACCTTAAAATTTTTCATGTTATTTTTTCATGTCATAATTCTGAATCCAACAAATATTTTTTTTAATTCCTCAGCCATAAATGCTTAAAATGCTTATTTTGCACATGTGTGCAAAATTTCAGAGAAATCGGTCCAGTAGTTTTCTAGAAAAGTGTGGCTAAAAATCACGTTTTTTCTAATGGAAAACGGCCGAGGAAGTAACCCTCTTAAATGTTGCACACATTTCTCAAACTCAGTGGATTTATCCATGGACAAATACTTAAATAGTTAATAGGTGACAATTTTAACAATAATAATGTAAACAATAATTTTTACCAAAATGATGAAATATATACCCTCCATTTTTCGGAACTTTCTCTGGCAAATCCACATTAATTTTGACAGATGTTTGAAAGATTGACAGTGTTTTTATAATTTACTCAAACTTTTGAATACCAAAAACAGCTGCGCTACATGGAAACTGTACTTCCTGAGATTCTTCTGGGAATTCCATTTATTTGGACAGATTGTTGAAATTTTTATAGCTTAATATTAACACATTGGCTGCCAACACGTTTTTTTGTAAAATGTCAAAAAGTTTTCTCTGTTTTGAAGGTTTATTTTATAAAATGAGTTAGAATATGCTTATTTTATTTAACTCGTGACTGACAGCGCTAACTAGTAAGTTTAAAGTAGGTACTCACTGTCAGTCATCTGTGACTGACGTGGCCCCATTGAGAAACTGCAGTGTCAGTCATCGGTGACTGACAAAGCGCTCAACGTGTTAAATAACAAATTGTTAAAATTACAACACTATTAAATAACGTGTCTTTACAATTGTCAAAAGAAGATGAATTTTGAAGTACCAAAACTTGTTTCGCTGAATTTAGACAGATAATAAAAAAATATTTTTAACAGAAATTGATTTGGGAATTTGATATTAATATCTACAGATGTTTGAAATTTTGACAGTGCTAAATACCTTATCTTTATAAATGTTCAAATAAAATTATCTGAACTTTTGCAGTAAGATAAATAGCTTCGCTAGAAATCAGATTTTGATGATTTTGATGATCGAAACTTTTGCAGAAATTACGTTGGGATTTAATTTCGAAAGATGCTTGAAATTTTGATGGTCAAAAACGGACTTTTTACAAAAACTGCAATTTCATATTTATTTCCATAGATTATTGAAGAAAATACCTTTTTTTACAATTATCTGAAGAAAATTATCCGTAATAAAATGAATTGTTAACTTTTATACTTTTCAATAAAATAATTTATATACGGGGCTATATACAAAATTGCACCCCCTCTCCCTCATAAAAACTTTCGATCCGCCCTAGTTTTATATGTGTAATCGTAAAATTAAATTTATCCCCTCTTTTGTAGCGCTGGCACGAACTACGGCCATTTCCTTCTAAACAATAGGAATGATAAATTCTACCAATTTGGGCCGACGAAAAATAGCAATTTTATATGACACTGCATTATCTCGGGTGTTAATTATAACGTAAACCCCCTCGCGGAACTACACAAAAAATATATTAGAATTCTTTTTCCGTCTGATCCTCGTCCGGAGCGCTAATCTTTGTAATCCCCGTGAAATTCGCAGCGGACAGAAATTTACACTTCTCCCTCATTTTTTACCTCCATTTCCACAGTGGCGCAGACATTTTAATTCGTCCGTTTCCCCCGGTTAAATATGTCGAGTCATGCGAAAAAAATATGTAAACGAACAAATTTTATCATAGTACGAAAAAAATAACTGCAGTATTACATAGTGGTACTGATTGTAGTTTTAATGTACAAAATATTTTTAGAAAAATGTAATTATACAGCGTGTTTTATAGTTTTTTTTTCTTTTAAGGATGTTTGACGGAATTGCGGATTAAAAAGAAGTGAATGATTAGGCAAATTTGCATAGGCTACAAGGCCAGTGTGCCACCACCGATTGTTAGTAACATTTGTATGTGCAGATTATTCAAAATTATGCAAGGTATTTTAATAGTATATTGTACAACGAGCATATAATGACGGCTATTAATCACGAGAACGATGTTTGCGGAACGAGCCGTAGGCGAGTGGAGCAAATCGCTCGAGTGATTAATAGCCATTATATGCGAGTTGTACACTATACTTTGTTCACGAAAATGAAAATTATAATCAAAATTAAATTTGAAATTACAATTACAATAAAAATAAAAATTAAAATCAAAATTAAAGTTGTAATTACAATTACAATTGAAAAAAATTAAAAATCAAAGTTAAAATCAGTATTAAACAGGGTAAACAAAATATTATCATAAATCGCGTTCTGTGAATAAAAGCGCGAATTAGCGTGTTTAATAACCTTATCAAACACGCAAATGCGTTTGCGTGTTTAATATGGTTATTAAAATGCGTGTTTAATGAAATGAGTGTTAAATGTACCCCATTAATGCTGCCCATACAATTAAATAATGCGCACATTATAACATTTTCGCGAACAAAATGCTTTAATAAACTGTTTTTAAAAGATACCCCAGAACGGGTTTAAACTGAAGGAAAACTCAAATATTTTCATAATTCCCGCCTCTGGTAGCACTACTGAAGTTGCGGTGGCGCTACTACGAGTATAAGTCAAAACGGTGCCTAACAAAGGAAAGGCGTTTTCCGTTGCAAAAATTGAATACGTAATTTTGATCTAACGTGAATTTCGTAGATATTTTCTAAAGGATTGTCCTAGTCATAGAAGCATCCAGAAGTGGTAACATCAGTTTCAAGAAGTAAAGGCAAAAACGCAAATTTAATAACACGACAAATTTTCGTGTCCAAAAATTAGTTCCACGTTTATGTACGCAGCGCGCAGCTCCAAGAAATCAACGAACCAAGCAAGTCATAGACTTCCACGATCAAGTAGGTGGCGTGTACCTATTGCAGATTATTCAAGCTTTAGTTCCTGTAGATAAGCCAAAGTAATTAGAATTTTCCACAAACGTACAGGAGAAAATTGAGAATAAAAATTATTTTTTTTTATCTCGCTTCTTATTCGGCGACGATGTAACTTTCCATAAAAAGCTACGCGCACACCTGACAGAATCGGACGGACGGCACGCATCGGAAAAAAATTGTTTAACATCCGTTCCGTGTCGTACCGATAAATGTGCGTTGACTCGTTTACAACTGTGTTAAGCAATTTTTGCCGATGCGTGCCGTCCGTCCGATTCCGGCGCGTAGCTTAAATGGTAAAGTAAACTGCGCATCTAGAAGAATGAAAACCCACACCGTACCATGAAACATGAGCTTCGGCAAAAGTAATTGTGTTTTGTGCAATTTCGGGCGAAAGTGTATTTTCTTTTTCATGGAACAAACAGTGAATTCAACTGAAAGTGCGAGAATTCCTCGACAATGTGATTCCCCGCGCCAGAACGCCAGAATAGCGTTTCTCCACGACCACCATAGAATTTAAGCATTCTGAAATCAATTTTGATTATAGAACGTACACATTCTCACTCTTGTTATGGAACAAAACACTATGCGCTTATACGTTTTACATGTAATTCATTCCATAACAAGGGAGAGAATGAATATTCTCACATCGTTCCGAATAAAACAATTAGCCTTGGATATCACAATTGTCAAAATACTATAAACATAACCACAAACGTGATAAAACGTAAGTTCTTTGTGTTCATTATTTTATTAGTCTATTTTATCTGGTCGAGGAGAAAGTATAGTCTGATACTCGGTAAGAATGGAAATTTAGATGCTCGTGGTTCCTCGCGCTCGCCTCGCGGCTCGCGCTCGAAATATTCCACTCGCATCGAATTTCCATTCTAACCTTGTTACAGAATATACTATTCTCCACGACCACCATAGAATTTAAGCATTCTGAAATCAATTTTGATTATAGAATGTACACATTCTCACTCTTGTTATGGAACAAAACACTATGCGCTTATGCGTTTTGCATGTAATTCATTCCATAACAAGGTATAGAATGAATATTCCCTGGTTCCTAGTCTATTTGAAATAATTTATGTTTACAAAAATATACCCTTTACTCAAATACATGGTAAATAATATTTGGTGACGAATAATGTTTAATGAGAGAACACTTATTTTTTTCTATTGTCCTGAAACAAATTAAGCAGTTTATTGTACAAGAAACTCGGCAATGTGTTATCCTAGAATGCAAACATTTTATCACTAGCTGAAAGATGTAGCTTTTAAATAAATGCATTTTAAGTCATATTACTTTACTGATTTAAGACATTCAAATTTAATGATTAATTCACAATATTGCTGAAAGAGGAGCCGCTTCATTTCGATAGAATGCCATACGAACTGTCATAAAATTTTTAGTATTTTTGTAATTTCAATGTTTTGTGCAAGCGTGTGTCTTTACTAAACTGTATAGTTTTTGCTACTTCTAAAAAAAATTACTGCTCCAACTTTCACTGAAGAAAAATAGCGCGCAATTTAAAATGAAATCTCTTAATGAAATATCCTTTATAATTTATTTTATTTGCAAAAGGGAAATTACTTAAGTTCAGATTAATGTAATGGAAGTTATAAATAATAAAAATGGTACTACACACAAAAATTTACGAAAATCACTTACCAGTTAACGATTGCAACGGTTGTTGCTTGGATTTGGACTAGAGCTAAGAAGAGGTAAACCATTGGCGATAAAATATGCTTGTGATTAATTGTTTATGTAATAAACTGTAGCGGAGGTAAATTACTAGCGGTGAATTGCTGGCGATACAATTTTTTAGACTCCACTTTGACACTTGTTAAACCTATTTTTGATTTTTGTAAATTGCACAACTCTCGATCTCGTACTGGATGTTCTGGGGCACAGTTGGGACGGATTTTGGAAATTACCCCAAGGAAACGGAGGACGCATTGCTAGCAGTAAATTTCTAGCGATACATTTTCATAGACTCACTTTAACACTTTCCAAACCCATTTTTGATTTTGTAAATTCCACACTCGTAACAGATTTTCTGGGGCATGATTGGGACGTATTTCGGAAATTTTCCCCACGGAAATGGTTGACGCGGAGTTACACTGCTAGCGGTAAATTGCTGGTGATAAGCTTTTTAGACTCTAATTTGGCACTTACCAAACCCATATTTGATTTTTGTAAATTGCACAATTCTCGATCTCGTACCGGATTTTCTGGGGCACGATTGAGACGGATTTTGGCAATTTTCCTCACGGAAACGCAGGAAGCGGCTTTAAACTGCTAGTTGTAAATTGGTGGCGATAAATTTTCGTAGACTCCACTTTGGCAAAAAAATCAAAAATGGGTTTGGCATTTTTTATTTTTTTAAAGTCGTGCCGGATTTTCTGGGCACGATTGGTAAGACTTTTGGCAATTTTCAACGAAAATGGCGGATGCGGCGTTAAACTGCAAGCAGTAAATTGCTGCCGATAAACCTTCTTACACTGCACTTTGGCACTTGCCAAACCAATTTTTGATTTTTGTAAATCGCATAACTATCAAGCTTCTACTGGATTTTCTGGGCCACGATTGGTACGGATTTTGGCAATCAGCAAATGTCACGTAAAGTAATAAACTACTACCCACCCCATTACCAGATTGTGAAATCATGTCATGTAAACAGACCATATTTATAAAAAAATAATAATAATTTTGGTGAAAAAGATAAATAAAATCAATTACTATTTTTGTTAATTTACTCAAATACATTCTTAATCTCGATTCAATGAAAAGTTGGCAACAAAAACTAATCCCACGCGAATGGTTGGTAAAGTTGTGAAAAACTTTAACCAATGTTGTGGCAAAAATTTAAAAAAAAACATTTCAAAATGTACTCAATACATCGCACACGTATTTTCAAAGTGACCCAAGTCAAAAATATTTAACTAGAACCGGCCCGTGTTGGTGGAGTTCCAAATTTGTGCAGTAGGGCACAAAGACAAATTGTCAAAAGTCTTTCCAAACGCGCGGCTAAGAATCCAAGCATTGTTCATGGCGGCGTCCAAAGTCCATAAAATAAGGCATATACAATGTTTTTCTCTGACACCTATTCTGTAATGATTATATTGCTTGATTGCATAAAGTTGGGGAATTTCAAGCTTTTTTTATTTAGCAGAATACCTCGCTGCCCTTTGAATAGGTTCAGTTCCATATTGATTGGATAGTACAGTGACTACGGAATTATCTTTCCATCTTATTCCAACGATGTTATGTACTTCAACCACTGAACTATTATATTCTCCGCGATCCCTTGTTTTATAGGTTTTCACATCTGGTACACTATACTTTTCCGTTCGATTTTCACGTACAGTTCCTGTACATCCATAACCTAGTTTTCCTATCTCCGTAATTAGTTTTGCAGATGAAAAAAAAGTCAATAAAGAGAGAATGTTGCTTTAAAACATTAGCAAAACTCATCACTACAGATTCTCCAAGGCCATATTCTTTTCGGCTAATGTTACTCTTTCCTCGTCCCTGATTTACATCAAATTGTAAACAATATCCATTTTTCCTAATGTCCTAAAGGTGCAAACTTGATAAAGCTTTAATTTAGTTTAGCAATTAGTGGTCGAATTTTTGCCATACGATCTTCTTTATTTATTGGTTGATTATCCACAACATGCAAATTTTGAAATATGTTATCAAATTTATTTGATACTAATGTATTATGCACATCATCTATTTCTTCCCAATAAAGCCTTCTTCTAGGCAAACAATTATAGCCTGATAGAAAAATAATGCCAATAAATGTATACATTTCTCGTAGCAGCGTATGCTACGGATTTCAACAATAATTTCATCACAAAACAGTAAAAAAAATCTAGTGCTTTACTGTCTGAGCACAAAGTAATTGGCGGCAACAAAGTATTAGTCCAAGATTCACAGGATGCTTTTTTAGATCTCCAGCTTTCCACTTTCTTATTTCCGTTTTCTTTTTCTTTTTTGGATTACATGGTTCGGCGTCTCTATTCGGTCCAGGAAGTAATTCATTGTCATTTTCGTTTCCTGTTCTCCTCACCAGAGCCGCTTCTGTTTCCAATTGTCGACGACTAAGGCGGTCAGGATCACAACACGCCTCTTCGCCAGAGTCTTCAGAAGTAGTATCTAAATCTGTGTAACAGTCATTGCTTAAATTTTCGATTTCAACCAAAAGCTCATGCATTGTAAGAGGCCGCGTCCGCATCTTATAATAACGTTTAAATAATACTCGATAACAATGAAATAAATTTTCACGTACCATAAATCTCGATTTGTATTATCCATTTTGTAAAACACTATTATTATATTCACTTCACTTGTTCACTCCATAAAATCTCTAAAGAACTGTTTAGCTAGAATGTTTCCCTGTGTGCTGTAAATATTTGTGGTATGCATTTTTAAAATACACTTCAATAAACGTGTCATTGTGCCCTGAGGGTCGTACACGACCCAGCCGGCTGTGTAAACATTTAGATGCAAAAGTGTTTACTAAATTTTTATTAAAAAGACCATTATAATAGAAAACAAATATATGTAATGTGAGTAATAAAAAAAAATTATAAACATTTTGACTATGGAAAATTAATAATATAATTTTAAATGATATTTATTTTTATAACGAGCATGTTAACGATTTTCTTAATTAGTTCAATAAGTAATTTTAATACTTTCTTCAAAAAGTTTACTCAGATATATCATATGGAATTATAATATAAACATAAAACTTAAATTTAAAAAATATTGCAACCAGGATTTACAAAACATGATGTGGGGTCATTAACGACCCACTGAGATTAAATGGGTTAAGAATTAGATAACAGTCCTCTATCAAACATCAAACGTGTACCGAATTAGCTTTAAATCCCACCCGCTATGTAACTAATTCATTGTGGTTAAAATATACTGAATTATTCAATTCAGTTTTATTAATTTTTACTAAGGCCACTTCATAGTTTTTTTTGCGTTTTTTTACTTATGACACTTTAGAAATCGTTGTGCGTTATGTTTTGAGTTATGATTCTTAAAATCCCATAAATCTTGCTCCCCATCAGTGGCTCTACTAGTTTTTTCGTCTAAGGGGAAATAATAATTATTGCTAGCAATATTATTGTTTTTAAAACAATTGGTGTCTCTCTAGTCAGACCTGACAACAGATAGTAGCATTAAAAAGCACAATTCTTGACGCAAGATATGAACAGATAGCGAAACAGATCGCCTAATTCCATAATAATAATTATTGTTTATACAAAAATATCGGTTAGAGAAAGAATCGTTGGTTTCATACGAATTAAAAGTGATATTTTCACAATAGCAAATTTTAATCGTAATAAATCATGTTTTTCGTATAATTAATTAACTAGCCGTTATTTATGGTCAAATTTTTACTTTTGTTCAACCATCCACCACCCTGCATGTATGTATTTCACATTGATCCCGTCCTTGTGCATGTGTGTGTATGTGGGTATATTGCCTCCGGCAGATCCAACAATCCGAGAGACAATTACGGGAAAACCTTTGAATTTCCACATCCACATCGGCAGGATTCAATTTGCGAAATAAAAGAGGAAAACTCGCGCGCCCCGGAAAACATCAAAAATATTTCAGTCGGATCTCCGCCGGCGTGGAAATTTTCCTTCTTTGATTCCGCGACTCCTCGTCATCATGGATACGAAGCAAAAAAAAAACACACACACACGTATTGTCTTACTATATTGATTCCGACATTCAGGGTCTTATGGAGTTTTGTACAAAATGTATTTTTCAATTTTAGGAATCGTCACAATTAAGACTGTACAAAATGTTAAGGGGAGGTTTACCTCTCAAATCCCAAAAAGCATTTTTTTCTGAATATTTTTCTCAGACGGATAAAGTTATCAACCCCAGTTTTTTTGCATATTATTTATTAATTTTACTCTACAATTTCCCTTTCTTTCATAAAAAATATTGGGAGATATCTGGACGAGTATGCACCTCATAGGTAAAAACATAAATATAATAAATTTCCTTTAAAATTCTGAAACTGTATAGGATTATCTGGAGTTTGTACCCTAGTTTACAGGGGCGACAATTAACAAAATGACGGCCTTTTGAGAAAAGTAATTTTTTCGTGATTTTTGGCAACGGCGCGGTTTTAAAGTTGATTTAAAAGGCAATTGTGGCTTGTTTTAATAACCCTTGGTTAAGTTGAACGACTTTATAGTAACAAAACTTACCTTAATTAAATTTTTATTTGTATTTGTTTTTACTGGTTTCATTCAAAATGCTTACAAAAATAAAAATCTAAATACATACAAACTATTCAATTAATTAAAAAAATATATACATTCCTACCAATGCGTTGAGATATCAGAGCTCCAAGGTCTGTAATTCTTGCAGTAATAAGCCAATTTAATCAATCGGTGATATACCGATTTGAGGTGTTAATTCCGTTTATTCTTTATTAGCTCTCAACGTGAAATACATGTTTCTTCCGACGGAAACGCCGGACGAATATCGTAAATTTTTAGAGCAACATTCCCACTTCCTCTTCCGCACACTTCTTGAAAACCAGTGTTCCGAAATAACAGATTACGAAACTAGCGTTTCCTCCCGATCTCCAAATATTTGCGGAGCAAATTTCTCTCCGGTGGCCCGGTGCTGGATTTAGAGAGATATCTGGCATGAATTCATAGCCGACAGGTATTAGGTAAAATTAATTATTAAATCCGACAGGAAGAGAAACCGTATATTCGCCAAATAATTAATACGCCCAGAAGGGATTAGATTTTGCAATATATATAGACAATTAATTCAATAAAGATGAAAAGTAGCCTGAATATATGAATATTCATTCTGTTCGTAACTGTGCAAAATTTAGTCTTACTTAAGTAAATAAATTATTAACCCAACTAATTCCATGGCAAAATAATGATCAAGTTAATCCTTGCATATAGAAATAAATGATCTTAAACCTGATCTTAACTCTGCAAAATTTAGTCTTACTTAAGCAAATAAATTATTAACCCAACTACTTCCGCGGCAAAATACTGATCAATTTAATCCTTGCACATAGAAATAAATGATCTTAAACTTAAAAATGATGTTTTTACAATAGTACTATTAATAACATGCAATTTCCATCATTCAATATCCGACGGGGTAGGGATAGAGAAGTAGTTCTATAAGTTATTTGTTTTTACACCGAGAGACTTTATTTGATCCAGAAACAAGAGATTGAAATAATTGTGATAAAGTTCCACACAAAGTCATAATTACTTTATTAAACATTTTTCTAAAAAAATTGCTCGAATTATAAGCGCAAAGTCAAAAAAGTTATATTTGAAAAAATCGTTCATGACTTCGTATCTGCGGATCTTTATCACCATTGCTTTTAATCTCTTGCTTTTAGATCTAATTACACGTACTTTTCAAAAACATATGTAACTGTAAAGAGAATTAAGAGCTCTACAAAAGTTGCCAAATTAAAGAAAAACGAATTCCGTTAAAAAACTGCCACTAGTGACAATATTTTTGAGCGCACCAATGTGTGCAATAATGAAAAAAAAATCGACCTGTCCGAGTGATATTTTGAAAAACTAAACGTTTAATAGAGCAATTATCCATTTTGTTCATTTACTCATAATAATCCTGTTTAACAAGGGGAGGATCAGATGTGTGACTCACCCATTTGATCCATCTTTGACAGACGTGTATGTCATGGCTGGGAGTGTAACAAATGCAAGTAATAAGGCGCACTATTCAGCCGTTTTCGAGAAAACATTGTTTTTTAATTTGTTCTTTATTCGTATGTTTATATAACTTTTGCGTTAACAAAAATTCACCGAGCTTTTGGCGCATCGGTAAAACCACCGATTCGTAGTCAGACGGTCGAAGGATCGAACCCCATTATTGAAGTTGGGTTCATTAACTTTCTTTTTTATAGTTTTTATAAATCCATGTGTATTTAAATATCTTAATTTTAGAATCAAATATATTAATTTAATTTTTAGGGTAAAAGGATTCTTAAAAAATTAAACAGGAGATTGAAAAATCAATAACTTCATTTCCAGACTATTTTTTTTATAAATCCTTGTTCGATATTATTTTCTATATGCTATTGTGCTTTTTGGGCGATTAGGACTAAATCCTGATATAGGTCCCATCCTCGGCGCGCAGGCGAGAACTATCACGATTCCAGGGGCTGTTAACCAGTTTAAAAATGTTCTTAGGTTAGAATCGGTTGAACTTAGGTTAGGGCTAGTGGGCTTTCTTTAGAAACCATTAGGTTATTTTTAAATTAAACCGATTGGTTAATAATACGAGAGAAATTACGAAACTGTTTCAGACCCACTGGAATCGCGAAAAGGCGTGGAGGATGTGACAGGTATTAGGTTTTTTTATTATCTCAGAATCTAAGGTCTAAGTGAGATTATATATTAAATGTTTAAAGTTTGTACCAATTGTTTAAAAAAATTAGAACCAAGTGAAAAATTCAAAATCAAGGATGCTTTTAGAAAATTCGTTAAATGGTAGATAGAAACTTATTCTTTACAAGTTGTTCATTTTAAATACTTCAGAATTATTGTTAATGTAAATTTTATAATTAATTATTTTTTTTGCCTGAAATTGATGCTTTGGGTGTGGATGACCTTCGATTCCAACAAGACTGCGCTACTTGGCACACAAACTGGTAGACAATCACCTTACTTGTTATGTAAATAAACAAAACCATCGTATCTCGAACTTTGGAAACTTAACATAAATAGTCAAGCAATAACTATCCCCAACTAGTGGCAATTTGGTGTGGGACTTGGGCTTGTGGTAAGGAAAACTAGAGATGGGCAAAACTGCTACTTTTGAATCACGTTGCTACCTGTGATTGCTACTTTCTAATATCAGTGATTTTAAACTGTGACTATGATCACATCGCTGAAAAAAATATAAAAAAACGCAGGAAAAATTCCATAAAAAATCATCCTCACTTTCCGAAGTATCGCTTATTCAAAATCTATTTGTTTTTTTGTAAATTCCAAAATTTTCAATAAAGATATGGATTTTTGAAAATTTTTATTTTAATTTTTTGAGCACCTGAACAAAAACATCGCATAAAAAAATATAAAAACGCAGAAAAAATTCCATAAAAAATCTTTAACTTTAACAAAAACATCGCAGAAGAAAATATAAAACATGCAGTCAAAATTATATAAAAAAATTATCCTCAATGGCAGAAGTACCTCTTATTCAAAATTAGTTTGGTTTTTGTAAATTCAGCCAATTTCAATAGAGATATGGATTCTTGAAAATTGTTTTAATTTTTTGAGCACCAGAACAAAAATATCGCAGAAAAAAAATAAAAAACGCAGGAAAAATTTCATAGAAAATCATCCTCAATGGCCGATTATTGCTTATTCAAAATCAATTTGGTTTTCGTAAATTTAACAATTTTCAATAAAGATATAGATTTTGGAAAATTTTCATTCAAATTTTTTGAGCACTTTAACAAAAACATCGCAGAAAAAAATATAAAACATGGAAGCAAAATTCTATAAAAAATTATCCTTAATGACCGAAGTACCTCTTATTTAAAATTAGTTTGGTTTTTGTAAATTCAACCAATTTCAATAGAGATATGGATTTTTTAAAATTGTTTTAATTTTATGAGCACCAGAACAAAAACATCGCGGAAGAAAAATATAAAAAACGCAGGAAAAATTTCATAAAAATAATCCTCAATGGCCGAAGTATCGCTTATTAAAAATAAATTTGATTTTTGCAAATACAACCATTTTTAATAGAGATATGGATTTTTGAAAATTTTTGTTATAATTTTTTGAGCAACTGAACAAAAACACAGAAAAAAATATAAAAAGAGCAGGAAAAATTCCATAAAAAATCATCCTCAAGGGCCGAAGTATCACTTATTCAAAATCAATTTGGTTTTTGTAAATTCAACAATTTTCAATAGAGATATGGAACAAAAACATCGCAGAAGAAAATATAAGACACGCAGGCAAAATGTTATAAAAACCGCTTATTCAAAATTAGTTTGGTTTTTGTAAATTCAACCATTTTCAATAGAGATATAGATTTTTTAAAATTGTTGTTTCAATTTTTTGAGCACCGGAACAAAAACATCGCAGAAAAAAATATAAAAAGAGCAGGAAAAATTCCATAAAAAATCATCCTCAATGACCGAAGTATCACTTATTCAAAATCAATTTGGTTTTTGTTAATTCAAAAACTTTCAATAGACATGGATTTTTGAAAATTTTCGTTTTAATTTTCAGAGCATTTTAACGAAAACATCGCGGAAGAAATATAAAACATGCAGGAAAAATTCCATAAAAAATATAATAATAATAAATAATAAATAAATCAATTTGGTTTTTGTAAATTTAACAATAGAGATATGGATTTTTGAAAATTTTCGTTTAAATGTTTTGTGCACTTTAACAAAAACATCGAAAATATATAACATGCAGACAAAATTCTATAAAAAATCATCCTCGAAGGCCGGAGTATCGCTTATTTAAAATCAATTTGGTTTTTGTAAATTCAACAATTTTTAATAAAGATATGGATTTTTGAAGATTTTTATTTTAATTTTTTGAGCACCTAACAAGGAAGAGCATTTGGAGATTTTCGCAGTTTGGTGAATTGTTTTTATTTTTTTTCAAGTTTGCAATTTCAAAATTGGTTTCGTGGTATTATTTCAAAATGTATGTTTAGATATTCGCACTGAATCTTAAATTAAAATTAACTTTGAGTCATTTTAGGTTTACCATTTGTAGCAATTGTTTTTATATATTTGTTTTGCAGTTGATGAAAATCGTAATTTGAACATAAACGTAAGAGTAAATGAGAGTATACAGTATTGAGTATAAAATAATATTTAAAAATGCTATTCTGTATTATCTTCTTACAATCATGTTTTAAGTAACAGTCGCAGTTTAAGTAACAATCGCTGTTTAGGTAACAGTGGTGATTTTAAGGAGCAATCACAGTTTAAGTCACGTTTTAAATAGCAGTGATTTAAAGTAACAGTGATTTTAAGTAGTAGTGATTTAAAGTAGCAGTGGTTTTAAGTAGCAGTGATTTTAAGTAGCTGTGATTTTAAGTAGCAGTGATTTTAAGTAGCAGTGATTTTAAGTAACAGTGATTTTAAGTAACAGTGGTTTTAAGTAGCAGTGAAATTCTCCTGTTAAGTAACAGTAACGACCTATGATTTTTCAATACTAGTGAAAAATCACAGATACGTGAAATATCGTCGATCCCCAGGGAAAACGTAATTTTTAGTTATTTGCTATTTAAATATATTTACGTGTTACCCTGAAATCTATGAACAATATACCGGGTGTTTCAGTCTACCCGTACACCTCGAATATCTCAAGAATTACAAATCGGATTGACATAAAAAAAATACGTCTAAATTTTGTTTTGAGCTCTATCATGCGGTATGAATTGTGGACCGCCTCCACTACCCCCATGGAAGGGGTCTTAAATAGAAACCCCTATTTTTTTATTGTAGATTTGCGTTCTACACTAAAAAATATTAGATTTATATCAATAACAATTTTTTTCGATTTTTTTAAATTAAAAAAAAAACAGTTTGTTGTTTCAAACATTCATACATCACCACAATAGAAAATATTGTTATTGAATTTGAAAATATAATTCATTTCTATTTGTTTTTACGATTTTTTCTTACAAAGAATACTTACCTTTATCCCAGATATCGCACACAAAAATTTATTGACGACCTAAAATTTTACAAATGACTTCTATCAACGCCTAATTTAAAAGATGACTACGAAAAATATGTCATAATCTGTCATTTGAAGCGAGAAATAAATTTCATTCAATAAATGTTTATGCCGATTATAGCGCCATCTGTCGCTCATATAATTTTTTTTTTTTTATGAAAACCCAATATTTTTTAATGTATGATCCAAATGTGCAATAAAAAATAGGAGTTCCTATTTAAAATTTCAAAGTTACCCCCCTCCCCGCTCCAGAGGGGAGGGGGTCGGTCCACATTTCACATTCCATGATGGAGCTCAAAAAAAAAATAGTTGGACGTGTTTTTTTTTAATTTTTTTTAATATTTTTATTTTATATATATATTTTTTTCATGTTCGGCATTAGGGAAATTCCATAGTTTTATGTAACTAAAACAAGAAAGTACCCTCCTCCGATTTTAATTTTTGAATTTGCCTCCTTCATGTCCAGAATTAATTCTTGACATGCTGATGGAGATTGATTTTTTACTTTCTCCGTTATGAAGTACGAGAAAGTATTGTGATCGTGATTTTTTTTTCAAAATTTTTTTTTACGGAAATATCCGTTTTGGGGTCCCTAGATGCCATTTCAACAATTTCTGGAAAAAAAATTTTTGTGTCTGTGTGTGTGTGTGTGTGTGTGTGTGTGTCTGTGTGTGTGTGTGTGTGTGTCTGTGCGCGCTATATCTCAAAAACTAATAGACCAATTGATATGAAACTTTGAACATAAGTTTTATTTGATAATCCGAAGAACTGAAAAGCTTTTGGTAAAATTTCGTACACCGAAAGTGGGTGTTTACCTTAACTGTTTTTTGTTTTTTGCCAATATTTTCTTAAATATGAAAAATATCACAAAAACATTTAAACAAATATTGAAGACAATAAGGAAATGCGATTATTTTGTTTGAAAACATTTTTCATAAAATCATTGTTATTCGAGAGAAAAATTTATTAATTTTTTTTTCATTTTTGGTATACAATTATGAAACGCTAATAGTTACAGCAAATTTATGTTAATAATAATTGTAGAGAATGCCAAAATGAACAATTTATGAAGAATAAGTTTTTTTCGAAATCTCTTTAGTTTTTGAGTAAACTGAGTTTTTGAATTTGAAGTACATTTTTACGTCTTTCATAATTTTGACGTTTTAAACGTCAGTTTTATCCGAGTCTACGAAACGTTCGATGCACACTTAAAATATGATTTAAATTGAAAATAAACCATGGAAGCGTAAATATAAATGATACCATCAAGTCGGAGAAAGTAACATGATGGCCACATCACCATTTTTTATATATGTAAATGATTAATTATGTATATTATGATGAAAAAAATTGTGAATGGTATGATTGTGATGAGTGAAGATACACAAGATACAAATACAGGCACAACATTCATTCATTACATTAATAAGACATATTTCCGTATGTGTTCTTTGGATTCCATTTTAAATCATTTTTATCAATCCGATTTGTATTTCACGAGATAATTGGGCTGCACCCTGATATACAGGGTGCGGCATTTATCTTGGACACCTGAAATATTATGGAAACGAAGATTCCGAGAAAAAAATGTTTCAAATAAAATGTGTTTGACATAAAGGGGCTAATGCACCAGGCATATTTTTCAGCAATTATAAGTAGGTTTTCAAGGTCATTTCAAGGTCAACTTGTGATTTTCAAATGGAAACCTGTAATTTTTATTAGGGTGTCGAAATCTACGAATTTAAGCAAATAACTTTTATTAAACACATTTTTTTTTCTCAGATGCTTACTTTTTGCAAAATTTATAGACTACTACAAATAAATGATTTTAAATTGTTTATTAGGTGTGTCTTAACATACATGTATAGTAAAGTCAAGTACAACTAGCGCTAAACGCCATTTAGGAATTTTTTGTACCGCGCGGATTCGTGGCTGACCTCAAAAATTTAATTCGCCACCAATTTTTATTAAAATTACAAACAATTAATTATAAAATGTTTATTGGAAATCCCCTAACACGATACTTTTTTTTTTAATTATCTGCGGGATTAACATTTTGTTTACATTGATCATAATTCGGATGATAGTGGAGGTGTCAAAATCCGTGGCCAACTTTTTTGGTGAGAGATATCACTATTTTCTTCATAACGAATTACCAATATTAAAAAAGTAAAAAATTAAAATTTAAAATTTAAAAAATTTAAATACGTCATTGAATAGAATAAATAAAACTATACACCTTCTTTTAAAATCAATAAGAAAACAGCGGATGTTTAGTCAGAAATCAGATGTTTGGACACGTTTGCCCAATTGTTCATACATTTCAGGGAAACATACATTTATGACGTAAATATATTTAAATAGCAAATGACTAAAAATTAAGTTTTCTCAACAACAGAATAGAGCCTATACCCTGACTTTAAGTACGTGTTGTGCGTTATCGTGAGATTCTCACCGATTTAATTTGCCGGAAGTTTGATTTGGACGTGGACTGATCTTTACTCCCAACAAGACGGCGCTACATGCCACACAAGCCTCGAGACAATTAACTTTACTGCGCTCAACGTTTCCTAAACGTGTAATTTTTTGAAATGGAGCTTCAATTACCCGCCAGGATCACGCGATTTAACACTGTGAAACTTTTTTCTTTGAAGCTGTGTAAAAAATAAGGTTTTGTCAATTCTTCAGAGCTGTTATTAATGAAATCGTGCCGCAATTATGCGAAAACGTGACCCTCAAAAGAATGGCCAAGGTGGTACTATTGTATTCCATTATTAATCGCTTAATTTGTACTTTGGACACGAACATTTTTTAACCTCTTAATGAAAAACTCTTTAGAACAAAGCGCCGAAAGTTGTTTCCTTTTAAATTACATGGAAATGGACTCCCATATATTTACGTTATTAAATAACTTTTAATGCATGACATGTTTGTGCACTACTTCTTAAATACTTTATAAAATTACTGTAATTTTCACACTCAACATTGCTGCAATTTAAAAGTTCCAGCTATTTCTTGAAACTACCTCAGTCGCTGCCTGATAATACAAATGCTGCGAGGAAAACTTTTGCTTTTTAGAGTTCGGAAAATGTTTGCTCGATAAACTATCTTGACAATTTATTTTCAATATAGATAATGAACTTGTCGCAATTATTGATGTTTTCAGTTCAGTCTACTGTTAGTTTATTACAAAGCACTTCTAATTATCAATATGGCGATATGCTTGTCTGTTCTAAAAAACTCAGACAAATAAATACGTTTCGAGAAAAGAACATGGCGGGTTATGCGAGTTCAAAGTCGTGTCTTTTTATGAATAATATATTTTTTTAATAACCGAATTGCAATTTAGAAAACGATTTACTGCGTTTAATATTCACCATTATTATTGTTATGATTATCGCTTGTTGACTGTTCCCTATAATTGTTGGTTCATTGAATTAAGGAAGGAATTTTTTAGGCAGTAAATGTCGCCTTCTATCCTAAACCGAGTTTACTTTGCTTGACATAATAACATTCCATTAACGAAATTAACTCCCATGTAGAAAATAGTTAAATATCAAAATAGTATATAATAAACCACAACAAGACTGGATCCAATTAGTCCAACAAGTAATTTCTCTAAATATAGTGCCGAAGGATGGTACGTGCAAGATAATTAATAACAAAACAGGTACTTGTAGCGTAATTTTTTTCACGGTGAGACAACATCTAGGCCGGTGCCGCCGCGTCAAGAAACGCGAATTCCTGCAGCACCGGTCGTCGTCGCCGTCGGAAGTGTTGGTAACCGTTTGATCTCCGTCCAAGAACGGTACTGACCGCCGCTGAACCAAACCATTTTCTTCCATTTCCAGCCAGTCGGTCGCTCGTGTACCGAGTGTGTGTACGTGGGTACGTGCGCAACAAATGGCACGGTATCCGAGCCTCGATCTCTTTAATGCAAGAGCCACAGGTACGGACAAACACCACGCGATTGTCGGTTCATGGCCGTACGTTATTGTCCGGTGAAAGTGACATTGTGCATAAACAACCCAACACCGAGGATTACGTGTCTTGGTTTTGCGTTACTACTGCAATTACACATTTGGAGTACCTGTAATCTAAGATTGCATTCAAGGAATACTACACTTAAGTATGAAATATACATATTAGCATGTGGGCATTTTTTTGGTGGAACTTCGTTTCAAAACTCTTGATTTGTTCAATGAATGTCAAATAAAGTATGTAAGCACAAAAACAAAACTAGACTAATTATAATTTCCTCCTTGAACGATAACTGTGGACCGGTTTCGATCTTATTCGTCAGCAGATTATTTTCGTTTACGGGGAATATGAGGTGAGATCTTCCAAAAGATTTTCCTATAATGGGGAATCTTGATGGGAAGAGCCTACCAACTAAATACTCTTCGTACGAGAGTAGTTTGATAAGTCAGTGACTTTTTGAGTTTCCTGCCTAGTAACATTAAATGCAATAATAATCATGTCAACTACCATCTGTCAATATACTTTTGTCAAATTTTGAGCAAGCTGCGTCATTTAGTTTGTGTTTGGTAGCTATTGAAAGCAGACAACCTCGTGAATTTCGACGAAAATGGAAAAACGTGAATTTCGTGTGGGCATTAAGCATTATTTTTTGCGCAAAAAAATTGTCACCGTAACCAAGGAAAGGCTCAATAAATACTATGTGGACTGTGCACCATCAATTTGAATGGTTAAGAAGTGGCCGTACCAGCACAAGTGAAGCTGAACATTCAGGTCGACCAAAAAGAGGTCTTTACGCCAGAAATCGTCGATAAAATCCATGGAATGATATTGGATCGGAGAATGAAAATGCATAAGCTGGCTGAGGCCGTAATCATTTTAACGTGAGTACATCACATTTTACATGAATATTTGGACATGAAAAAGCTATCCATCCGATGGTTGCTGCAATTACTCACAGTCGACCATAAGCGCAGGCGTGTGATCACTTCACAGGAGTGTTTGGCGATGTTCAACCGCAATCCGAAGGAGTTTTTGCACCGTTTCGTAACCGTTGGCAAAACATGGATCCACCACAATACACCGGAGACTAAACAACAGTGAAAGCAGTGGACTTTTCCGGAGGAACGTACACCAAAGAAATCCAAGGATGCACGCGGTGTCCTTCATATCGATTACCTTGAAAAGGGTAAAACGATCACTGCTAAATACTATTCAGAGCTGTTGGGCAGATTCGACATTGATTTGAAGCAAAAACGACCGCATTTGGCAAAGAAGAAAGGGTTGTTTCACCAGAACTATTCACGGGTGCATACGTGTGTAGTCTCCCTGGCAAAAATCCATAACCTGAGCTAGAAACTGCTACCCCATCCAGCAATCCAGCACATTCGCCCGATTTAGCCTCCCTGCGATTATTTCCTGTTCCCAAACCTGAAGAAATAGCTCGGCGATAAGAGATTTGGGCCGAATGAAGAGGTCATTACTAAAGCCAACGCCTATTTTAAAGCCCTTGAGGGAACTCGTTATTTGGAAGAGATAAATAAAATGGAAAAATACTGGACTAAACGTATTGAGCTAAAGGGAGGTTATGTAGAGAAATAAAACATGTTTCTGTCGAAAAAATATTCTTTTATTCAAAAAGTCACTGACATCAAACAACCCTCGTATTTCGGAGAAGTCAACAGCCAGGAGCTGGTACTATCCTGCAGGGAAACAATAGTTACTATGAAGTTATAAAACTCCAAATTTAAATTAAAACACCCCTACCGCGTCATCTTATGTCTTCAACTGTTGTTGTTCGTCATCAACTATTTGCGATGAGAGGGGAGCAACTATAAATTACATCTTCTGCATACGGAAGTACGCTGGCTTTCAAAATCCAAAGTGCTACCAAGACTTATTAAACTTCGTGAAGAAGTCGCAATATTTTTGAGCGATAAAAACGAAGTTGAAAAATCGTTGCACAATGTGAATTTTGTTATGAAGCTCACTTATTTGGTCTACATATTAATGAATTGAATACTTTCTTACAAGGCACGGAACGTAAAGCTGTATTTGCAGTGCAAATACAATTCGAGGATTCATCCAAAAAAATTTTTATGGAGAAATAACACTGAGGACCACAATTATAACGGTTTTGAAACATTTAAATCGTTTCTAATTGAAAATAATGTAAACGCAGTACAGAAATCTCATGACATTTTAATGCTTTCAATGAGAATTTTAATTATTACTTTATTGAAGAAATAAAAAGCGCAACATTTAATCGAAAGTCGATGAAGAGCTTACCGACCTATCTGAAAACTTATCAGTAAAACAGAATTTTATTCATAGCAAATGGCGTGTTCAACAAACTTTTCCAATTATTTCTACTGAAGGTTTAAAGGTGTTACTTCCTTTTTCATCTTCATACTTTTATGATGTTGGATTTTCGGCAATGGTAGGGATTAAAACCAAATATCGAAACAAGCTGTAATTGTCTAATTCCTGTCGCCTGAAAATTACTCGAATTCACCTGAACTTCACTACTCTTATGAACAGCCGTTGAAAACAAGTGCACTCTTCACACACGCCGTATTATCACATATTCGGGTAACACCATGAACTTATGGGGTAAGGCCACTCCAGGTCGCAGAAAAAAATGCTAATTTCGGGAGTATAATAAAAGCATTGAAAAATTCAGTAAAGATAATTTATTAAACACGCATTTAAGTATGAGATTTGTTTTTATTTCAAAATGGCGGCTTCAGAACCCAAGATTTCAAGGAACCTTTTATGCGAGCCCTTAAACGGGCGAAATGATTGCTCTGGCATATTTCAAACTAGAACAAAAAAAACAAAATTGTTTAAGTAATATACGCCAAAAGCTACTGGATGGTATACGGAAGTTAGAAAACACCATTTTCTTGAAATTTTTCTCCCAAAAATTTCACAAAATATTGTTCATAAAAAGAAAGTTTATAACTTATTACAAAATCCATACGCTATCCACTAAACAATGTATCTTAAAAGTCACCCTCAAAAGTTCAATAAAATTAATAAAGATTTGTGGGAGTTTCGCCCAATTTAAAATTCAAGCGCGCTGTATCCGTCGAAAAGTATTTGGAGCGCGGAACGGGGTGCCTTGGCAAAACCTTCGAAAATAACCTCTTTGAGATTTCTCCGGACTATGAAACATGTTTCTCTTATTCCTGATGCTTTCAGGCAACATATTAATAAACAAAAAAAACATCGATTTATTGAAAAACTCTGGAGTGGCATTGAGGGGTGCCTTGGCAAACGACCTCTTTCAGATTTTTTCCGGGTTATGAAATATGTTTTTTCTTATTCTTAAGGCTTTAAGCCAACGTATTACAAAAAAAAAAACGATAACTTGAAAATTCTGGAGTGGCCCTACTCCTTAACTCACATGTCCAGCGTGCGAAAATTTGTGAAGATTAAAAAGAAATAACTTCAAAACAAGTAAATTAAAAAAAATCACTGAAACCATTTTCATTATCACATTAAGGCAAATCATCCTCGCCCAAATCTACGGATAAATTACACAACCCAACAAAATAAAAATTTTGGTTTGGTGCCGGAAAAGCAAGAACTGATTTTGGATATTTTTGATGTGCTGATTCCAAAACAGCCTCGTTTTTTTTTGTAGCAGTTCTAGTTTTTTAAATACAGGCTAATTAATTTATTTCTGATATAAGGCAAAAGTAATAATAAAATACTAATTTTATGTTTATTACCATTACAATGATATAATTTTATTATTATTATCATTATTATGATATCAGAGGTCATAATTAAAATTTTGTACCTTATCACGGCTGTTGGCAAAAGATTCAGCAATAGATTTAAAAAATAATTTCTCTGAGGAAATAAATAAATAAACCATACTATTAGGAAAGGTCTAAATTAATACCACAAAAATAATTAGCCCTTCGTTTTAACCCTTTATATTTTGTCACCCCTTTCAAAAAAGTATAATAATATAAATCTCGATTTTTGAGAAAGTTTGCAATAGGCCATAACTAAATAAGAATGCTTATTCTTATCACTAATACAAGTACTTTAATAATCAAAAGTCAAAAAAACATTACGGACACCCCTTCAACCTAGAAAAAATTAATTTTTTCCGTAAGCCTCGCAATATAAATCTCGATTTTTGACAAAACTAAATAAACTTTACTAAACAAGTCAAAAAAGAACGTTACTAGCACTGCTTCAATCAAAAAAATAATTTCTTCTGTCATTCGGAGAAATTCATTCCCCGCTATAGTTATCAATATACGAGGGGGGACCCAAAAACACCTCAATTTTATTATAAGTTCTTTATTTATCAATATTTTCACACCAAATTTTGATCACCTTCAAAGTAATTCCCATTGACTGTAATACACTTATTCAATCGTATTTTCCATTGTTCAAAACAGTTTGTAAATTCACCTATTGTTATATTCTTTAGTCGGTCCAGCCATTTTTGTTTCACCTCCTCTACAATCCAAAACGTTTTCGCGCAGTGTGAGCAGATGCGTTGTCATGGTGTAAAAACCAATCCTCTGTGCACCAAAGATCCACCCTTTTCTTTCGGATGTTCTCCCTCAACCTCTTCAAAACCCCCATATAGAATTATTAATTGTTGATTGGCCGTTTGGCCTGGAGGAACAAACTCCGCGTGCTCAACAACTCTGCAATCGAAAAAACAAATTAGCATTGTCTTAATGTTTGACTTCACTTGGCGTGCTTTTTTTTCAACGAGGAGAGAGAGAGAGCTGTCTTACACTGGCTTGATTGCTGCTTTGTTTTTGGGTCGTACCCATAGATTATTTATTATTTATTATTAATTATTTATTATTATTACTACACGGATACACCATTTACAATAGTAATTAACATATAGTTAAATATAACAGAGCATATAATTCGATAAAAACAAAAAAAAACATATTATTCTAAAGTGAGTAAATTAATTCTGGATAATTTAATTTTAAATGTATAAAAGTTCACTATCACTAATCTCATTCATTTAAGAGATTCAATATTTAAAAATTTTGCAACATCAGTATCTTCAGTCTGGGTGAAATGCATCTTGAACGCTATAATTTTAATAAATCTATTTTGCACTTTCTCCAGTTGAGATTGAGCACCTAAATAAAACGGTGCTCATACTGGTGATGCATATTCCAATATAGGCCTCACTAAAGTTACGTACAAGAGTCTAACAGTATTTGCTGAGAAAGGACCCGAAAATCTTTTAATAAACCCTAACATTTTCATGCCCTTACATGCTATAATATTAATATGAAATTTAAACGAAAGTTTTGCATCAAATTTCACACCTAGATCCCACACTATCGCTACTCTTCTTAATATTGTTCCATTTAATGTATAATCCATTGATAATGGCGAATTTCGCATGCAATAAGACACAACGACACATTTTTCAATGTTAAAATGCAAATCATTCATCACGCACCTTCTGTAAATATCATCACCAGTAATGACCTTAGAAAAAAATCTGGGTCCTCTCCCAACTGATTTTTCAGTTCAATCATGGCGCTCCCTTTGGTCATCAGTAAGAAGCCGAGGGACAACCCTTCTTAGGTGACATCTCACAAAGTTGATCAATGGTTCGGCAAAGATCTTCACGAATAAGGGTGTTGAGTTTTTTCAACGTTGTCGTCAGTTCTTGGTTGAGGGGCGTCCAGAATGAGGTTGGTCTTCAGTCGACATTCTTAAAAGGATAAAACCAGTCGTAGGGCTTAGGGCATCATCCCCATAAGCTGTTTTAAGTATCACAAAGATTTTCGCTAGCGTTTTCCCCAACAGAAAACAAAATTTCACAGCCGCGCGTTGCTCCCGGCAGTCAGCCAAAAAGATGTTTTACTGACAAAAATCCCACGGATGAACGCATGCACTCACAGCGACCAGACGTCGCTCACTGACTCAGGAAGAGTCACCGCTCAGAATTATAAATATAAATTGGGTTTCTAAAAAGTTGGTTGCAGTGTTTATAAGTTTAGGAACCCCTGGCCAAAAACGTATAAAAACCATCCACATTTATATTCTATCATTACACTGCCCTGTTTCTACAAGTTCCAAATGCAAAAAAAATATTTGGAGTACACCGTTTGTTCACCATGACAATATTAAACAATTATTACAAACGCGACATAAATTATTTAAAGACTACAAAATAAATGTTTATGTACTCCCTTTATGGATATAACCAATTAACCATGGTAAACCTGTTTTGTGTAAAGGGTGCATTGATCTACTCCTTAAGGCCTGGTTCCGCTTGTGCGACTGGGCTCTGCGACCGAGTCGCAATGACTGCTCATATATAGCCTATTCGGCGGAATCTGGTGGCCGAGGTCGTAAAACGGTCCGCCCTGAGGATCGACGCACCTTCGAAGAAAAGGTATTGGCGGTTCTTCTAATTACATCCCATACATTTATTACTGTCCTTCGCTCCGATTGGCATACGCACTTTTACACCAGTACTTCTCAACAAAGATTGGTTTGAGATAAAAAATATTACGTCCCGTGCTTACCGAGCTCCGACCCTCTTTTACGACCACAGCCGTCAGATTTCGGAGAACGGGCTATAGCATTTTGTATTGTTGGTTTCCTTTATGCGACTGATTACATTAGCCGCATGCGCCCGCTGCACCTACTGCCAGGAGGACCAGTGCTATGCGACAGTCGCACGCGATTTCTGATCACGTGGTCAGGAATAGTGAATTTAAAATGGAGGGAGAATTGTCAATTGATAATAATCTTCGTTTAATGAATTTGTGAGTGAACATGAAATCATTTATGATTCTTCATATGTTCACAAAAAAAATCAAAACCTTTTTTTTACGTTTTGAGGTTCCTAGAGACCATTCCGACAATTCTGTGGGCGCTGTATCTCAAAAACCATTGAATGTTTTTAAATTAAACTTTGAACATAGACCTGAATTGACAATCCGAAGAACTGAAAAGCTTTTGGTAAAATTTGGTACACCAGAAGTGGGTAGTTACCTTGACCGTATTTTTTTCCGACAATTTTTGAAATATGAAAAATATTAGAAAAGTATTATAATTATGAAATCAAAAACTTTAGATCAAATTTGCAATAACAATAATTGAGGATGTAACATTCAAACCGTGTTTTGTCACATCCCAAAGTTGTTTCAGGAAAGTCGAAAAAGTTTTTTACTGTATATTAGTAATAAATGTTTGTTTCTGATAACTGCTACAAATTAAAGATATACTCCAGATCCATTTTAAATACATAACTTCAAAAGTTACTCATAAGAAAAAGTAAAAAACTAAAAAAAAAATGGACATAACACGTTTTGATTGAACTGAGTGGACAAAGTATGTTTTGAATTGAAGTAACTGGGACCAAAGCTCGTTTTGAACAAGATTAGTTTATTGAAAAATTATCTGCTGCTATGATTCAACAGTACTACGAATAATCGTCATAAATGTCAAGTCTTCGATTTTGATTACACCTGAAATTTTTCATTTAAAAACAATTCTAAAAACGAATGAGTTATAATGTAAACATGAAATGTAAAAACAAAAATTGCGGTTAGCAATTTAAAACATTGAAAAAATATACTCAATTGAGAAATGTGCTTCAACATAAGATTTAAAGCTATTTTTTTGCTTAATTATTTTTTACAATCTTTAATTTAAATTCTTGTTCACATTTTGGATTTTTCCAATTTAAGTTTGGGTTGTAGAACAGGGCCAATTGTTTTTGCAGGAAATCAGAAACGCATTCATTTTTTATATCTTGAGCTTTTCATCATGTATATTGTTTCACAAACTCATTACCGACAAGTTTTTTAGGTCCCATGAAGCTCAGAATATTATAGAACTAAAACAATTTTACAGTTACAGGATGATTATAAAATACTTCTTTGATCTGCAAAATCCGAATGGTTCTGATGTAACTATCGCCGCCTATAACGAATTTTCGCTGAAACGTATTGAGAAACTTGATTGATTCCCGACCATTTGCATAATTAAATTTTTAAACTCGGTACGTTTGCTAACCCCAAGGATTCCACCAATTAAATTACCATATATTTTTATTCCGGCGCTTTTATTTTCTACGACTTCTCCGATAATACATTCTGTCCTAATTTAATTTGATTTCAAATTAATCCATTTTATTGTGGTTCTTTTATACATGTATGCATGTATAGTATATGCGAATTATATTCTAAGCATTTATTCATTTCAACTAGTCCAACTCATTAAAACTTAACTAAAACAGTACAAATTTCAAGAATTCTAAAAGGCTTATAAGTATACAGCCTCTTGGAATCCTAGAAATACACACCGTGATTGAAGTAATGTTACAACTAATTTAGGACTGCAACTTGGTGTTTAGTATTATTTTTTGTTGTTAATTGTTGCTGCTCGAGATTGTGATACATTGCAGTAACGGTTCGCAGGGTTTTTTCTGGTATGGCCGAAGTAACAAGGGTGGCAATACAGATAGGTAGGGTCAGTTGCAGAGACGGCTGGCTGCGTGACCACACCTATCTGTATTACCACCACTTGTTCCTCGGCCGTACCAGAAAAAACCCAGCGAACCATCACTGATACATTGTAAGAAGTACAGGATGAGTGTGGTTTTACTTACAACCATGTATTAACCGCATAAAAATAGTTAACAATTACATATAAAATTCAAATGGCTCGCATACGCTTAATGGATCAGAGTTAACAGAACTGAAGCTGTTTTTTGGGTACATGCAATAATGATGTGAATAGTCTGAAATTGACCAATTGATACGCACAACATGAGGAGCCAAAATTGCCGATTGGGTGGAGAATATTTATATTGAACTTATTAAATTTCAAAGATTGGGTGTTTATATTCCCATGAACATTATTGACGTCTTAGAGACGGCTGGAAAAAATTACTTATTAATAACAGAATTTAACTATGAACGAACTGACCAATAGCTGTTTCAGATTTTAATTTGGGCTTGATAATACAAATCAACAGTGAGATTAAATTAATAATGAATACATTAATAGAATGGCTATAACAGGAGCTGGAATACATAACTAATCACATTAAACATTGAATGTATTAATACAATAAATTATCATTGAATCGATTAACCACAGATTACCGGTATACAAATATTAATCTAATTTTAAATTAAATAATTTGGTAATAAAATAAGCTAATCATTTTCTAAACATTTATTTGAATTGATTGAATGCAAATGTTTGAATACAGTTTGCAATAATTGAGGGAATTGACGTTTCCTCGACAAAATAGTTGTCGATTTAATAGCAAACAATGCGCATATATTGGTTCGTCAATACCACTAAAACCTACACTAATTGCTAATTAACAATTGAAATTTCAATCTGATAGTACTGAGAGAGTAATTTAATAGTCGGCGCGGAAATAATCAATTATTGTTTTGAAACAGTTTGATAAATACGCAGGATATTCCTTGCTCCATTAGCAACTAATAATCTAATGGGTTACTACTATACAGTACACTTGTTTTATCGTGGGCCATAGGATTTTACATGCTAAAAATTATACCTTGTGTTAATGTATATTTTATCATAAAATTTTGAAGGAAATTTTAGTTAGTAATAAATCAATTATTTTTCTACATGTTGCGCTGCATTAGAATAACTTAAACATGTTTTATTCCATTAAAAAATGAAATTATTTAACTGATAAACTGATAAAAAATAATCAAAGTACCTTGAATTTCCGAAATGTCAGATTGATTAGTGAGGCAAGAAATCAAATGAATTTATACCAGAAAATGTCTGTTTATACTGTTGATGAACGGGTGGAATTTTTAACGGCAATTATAAGAGGTTTGTCCAGCAGGGCAATAGTTGTATTTTTCTACAAGAAGACAGGGAATTTTTATTTTAGGGAAATAGTTGACAAATTTTCTGTAGCGTATCCCGATCCTCCGGTTCTGAGCAAAAGCACTTTTTAATGGAATAAAACATGTTTTAATTATTCTAATTCAGCGCATCATGTAGAAAAATAATTCATTTATATTACTAACTGAAATTTACTTCAAAATTATATGATAAAATATACATTAATACAAGGTATAATTTTTAGCATGTAAAATCATATGGCCCATGATAAAAAAAAAACATACGGTATGTTCAGATATATTTTAATTATTGTGTAAAATAAATAATTTTGTTTTTTTAAAACGCGCGTGGCGGTTCGTGACCTTTTGTAGGTGGGAAGAGAGAGAGATGTTAACACGTCTCCATAACAACCGCTCGGGATGCACTAGTTACTCTTATGTCATTGAGTATTCCAGTGTTTTTTAGGGCGAGTTTAAGTTCAGCATTTCAAGCTATAAACTCTCGATTACTTTATCCAGATATAACTGTGGGTGACACCACATATCACGATGCACTAAATTATTAGGTCTAATTGATTTTCAACTGAATTGGAACAAGCATTGCTCGCAACTAGCAAACAAAATAAACTCAGTATCTTATTCTTTTAGAATTTTAAAATGAATATTTGGGAGGAAACATGTAATTCTCCAATACCACTCGAATTTCGAATCTCTAATCAGATATGGGCAGTAGCCCAACAGCCAGGAACATTTTCATCTTTCAGAAAAAAATTATTAGAATTATATTAGATTTCAAATATAAAGAATCTTGTGGAGGTCTCCTTAATAGAGAAGGTATTTTAACAATTTTTGAAATCTATGCATATAAATAACTAATATTTAACTTCAAAAACAAACAAAACTTCAAAGATCGCATTGAAGAACATGCACATAATACCCAACTCTTCAACAACTACAATTCACCGAAACACAGATTAATACTTTTTTAACATATTTATATATTATATATTTAATATTGCGCAATTGCAATCTTCAACAAATTTATCCTACCCTCCAATTTAAGGATGATTAACGAGAGTTTTACACGTGGAAATCAATACACAAGCATAAGAAAAACACTGAAGACTTTATGGCTTTTTGATTAACATATTTAGTGGTGGAAACCTTGGTGTGTGGGAAAGAGGTTGGATTGTAGGATAGGGCCCACCCACCACCCTCGGGATCAACTCTACTTTAACCAACAAAACTCTGTCGGAGCGAAGAAATGTCATGAATTATTTGGAGAATTTTCAAAGTTTAGAAATGTGATTCTGCAGTTGAAATAGATGTGGAACTTGGGGGTGATGGGTGTTCCCTTTCTTACCGTCCAATTCATGGATGATTAACGAAAGTTTTACAAGTGGAAATCAATACACGCGCATAAGAATAAAATGTTTTTTTGATGAACATATTTAATGGTGGAAACCATGGTGTCAGGACAACAGGTTGGTTTGTAGGATAAGGCCCATCCACCACTCTCGGGATCAATTCCACTTCAACCAACAAAATCCTACTGAAGCGAAGAAATGCCATGAATTAGTTGGAGAATTTTCAAAGTTTAGAAATGACACGAACCATGATTTTGCAGTTGAAATAGATGTGGAATTCGGAAATGGCGGGTGGGCCCTATCCTACCCTCTAATTTAAGGATGATAAACGAAAATTTTACACGCGGAAATCAATACTCAAGCCTAAGAAAAATACTAAAGACTTTATGGGTTTTTTTTTGTTAACCTTAGTGTGTGGGCAACGGGTTGGATTGTAAGATAGGGCCCACCCACCACCCTCGGGATCAACTCTACTTCAACCAACAAAACCTCGTCGGAGCAAAGAAATGTTACAAATTATTTGGAGAACTTTCAAAGTTTAGAAATAACACGAAATATGATTTTGTAGTTGAAATATATGTAGAATTCGGGGGTAGTAGGTGGGCTCTATTTCACCCTCCAATTTATGAATCATAAATGATAGTTTACAAGTAGAAATCAATACATAAGCGTAATAAAAACTCTAAAGGACTTAATAATTCTTAATAAACTTATTTATTGGAGAAAACCTTGGTGCGGGAGCAACGGATTGGATTGCAGACCACCCTCCGGATTGATTTCAATTAAAAACCCTCCAACATCACCAAAGAATTTACAAAGAAATTTCATTACACGAACATGGTTTTGTAGCTTCCGTTAAGGTTTATATAAAGGGTGGTGGGTGGGCACTATCCTACAATCCAACCAGTTGAACACCAACGAGAATTACACAAGTGTAGAAGAATAACGAAAACGTAGCAACATTATTTTTTATTTGTTTTTGTTAATTATTTCATTTGCAGCAACAAAGTGCTATGTTCAACTGATTGGATTGTAGGATAGGGCCTACCCTTCACTCTCTGTTCAACAAATTCCGAAGTTTATAGTCTGGATGATCTTTAGATTCCTGGGTTTTTCTTTTGTTGTCCCTTCTCTTATTCACATACTTATCTAGGCTTTGTTGTTTAATTGTTTGTGCGTATGCGTATGTAATATTTTCTATGTCCATGTCACGCATATGTACCATGTTTGAATAAAATTTAATCTGATTTGATTTGTTTTAATTTGATACAATAGTAATTAATTACAAAATAATCTCACTGCTTTTTATTCCTTTGACAAACGGATTGTTTCTTTAAAGACTTAGGCATTTATTCATTGAGAGGGTGGCATAGAAAACACCCACCGCCCTCCATGTTCATTTTAATTTAAGCTATAACTCTCTGCCTTTGTAGTTTTGAATCTTTTAAATCTCAAGTGGTGTGACCAGGGGCGTCTCGTGGATTTCCGTAGGGAGGGACAAAAATGCTGCTCGTGCCGCACTACTTATTCTTATACAGGAAGCAAATATTTCGTTGCTGTTTCGATCAAATTTTCTTCCGCTGCCCCATCGCCGAACATCCACGAGCCGCCACTGGATGTGACCAAGAAATGTCTTCATTCAAACACTGTTTTTTTAGGGTAAGTTTAAATGCAGTCGAAGGGTGGTGGTAGTGGGCATACCTTACCCCACCGTCCTATCATTAGAACACTAACGAGGATTGCACAATAGTAAAGTAATTGATTAGAAAATAATATTTTTTCCTTTGACAATTGATGTTGGGTTGGTTAAGGCTAACCTCATATCAGCCTCAACATTCAATCTATTTCTTGCGTATTTGTCAAATTCACAAGAGTTGAAAATCAATTTCGCATAAATATGTAGCAGCAAAACACGAATCGCGACATTGGGATGTAATCAAGAGATTTTTCTTGAAATAGGTCAGGAGATGAAGAAACGTTTTGCATATGTAGAAATTCTTCTTACACTTCATCAAGAATGCTGCTGATATCTAGGAAGGCAGGCTTAACAGAGCTGATTCGTTTTCTGCAAGCTCCGGAAAATAGCGTTAGAATTTGTGTTCAAGAGAATCAAAATTTCATTTACTTCAGATTCCCCTACCACACGACAGAGATTTTCAAAAATGACAATATTTCCAGCATTTACTTTCCGATTCCAGTTTTTGATACAATTGCCTGAAAATTATCCTGTGGGTTTCTTCTGCTTTTGTTCACATCATTCGCGGATTAATTTTTAAAGGTTTAGACATGTGTTTGAAGGATTGTAGGAGGGAAGAGAGCCCGCCCACCGTCCTCTACTTGAAGTTTAATTTACCGAACCATCTGTCTTGGTAGTTTTGAAACTTCCAGAACTCCTATGGTTTTATTCTTGGTTTCTTAAATTAAACACTGGATCCTAACGTGAGTTTAAATGCAACGGAAGCGTAGTGGGTACGCCCTATCCTACCCTCCAATTCTGACAATGCAAAGGAGGGTTGTTACATAACAATAAATTAATTGATTGGAAAATAATCTCACTGTTTTGGTTCCTTTGATAAACGGATTCATTTTAAATCCGTGCTCATGAAGAGTTAAAAGGTGGGATAGAGCTCACTTACTGTCATTCATTTTAATTTTAATTCAACCGATAAACCCTTTGTCTTGTTAGTTTGAATTTTTTAAATCTCCAGTGGTTTGAGTAACAATAAGACGTTTGTTCGTTCAAACAAAGTTTTCTTGGATAAGTTAAAGTGCGATAGAGGGTGGTGAGTGGGCCCTATCCCATCCTCAAATTCTTAGGACACTGTGTGGGCCCTATCCCGCCCTCCAATTCTTAGGACACAAACGACAGTTGCACAATAGTGCAAGTATATGATTAGAAAATAATATCACTGTTAGGAGGCCGCGGTGGCCTAGTGATTAGCGTTCCTGCTTCTGGGCCTCGTGGTTCGTGGGTTCGAATCCTATCCGTGCGGTCACTTTTTCAGAACGAAGAAGTGGCCTTGCGGGTCCATGGATGTGTAGTGTATGTCCCATTCATTATTAAAATGAAATCTTCAAAAACTTATATACGTTAGTGGCCGAACAGCAAATCGCTTACGCCAATTCCCTTATAGTCATTCACACTCCTTAACCCGCAATTCCATCAAACATCCTTCCTTTAAAAAAAAAAATCACTGTTTTTGTTCCTTTAACAAACTAATTAATTTTGTAAGGCTTATGCGTGTACTTGAAGGGTTGTAGGGTGGTCTAGAGCCCACCTACCGCCCTCTGATAAACCCTCTGTCTTGGTAGTTTTTAATCTGTAAAATCTCCAGTGGCTTAATTGGTAAGTTTCTTCATTCAAACAGTGTTGTGTAGGGTAAGTTTAAGTGCAACCGAAGAAGGGCTACCCACCTATCCTATCCTCGATTTTTTAGAACACATACGAGGGTTGTGCAACAGTAAAATAATTAATTAGAAAGAATCTCAGTGATTTTTTTATTCCTTTGACGAACGGATTAATTTTTAAAGGCTTATGCAGGAGTTGAAGGGATTGGAGGGTAAGATAGAAAATAGAACCCATAGTTCTATATTTTAATTTTAATTCAATCTATAAACCCTCTGCCTTAGTAGTTTTGAAACTTTTAAATCTCAAGAAGTTTCTTCATTCAAACAATGATTTCTATGATAAGTTTAAACCGAAAGTGGTGGGTGGGATCTATCCCACCCTCCAATTCTTAGAATACAAACGAGAGTTTTTGTAATTGATTAGAAAAAAATCTCATAAGCTAGAAAAGGGATTTATTTTTAAAAACTTAGGTGTGTGTTTGAAGGATGGGATATAGCCCTCCAACCACCCTCAGTTTTAATATTAATTTAACCTATACATGGTAATTTTGAAACTTTTTAATCTCCATTGGTTTGGCTAAGAAGTTATTCAAACAGTGCTTTCTTGGGCAAATTTAAGTGAAAATGAAGGGAGGTGGATGGGCTCTGTACCGCCCTATAACACCGACGAGGGTTTCAATACTGTAAATTAATTTATAAGAAAATATTTTGATTGGTTTTGATTCCTTTTACAAACTGATTTATTTACAGAGATTCAAACGTGTGTTTAAAGGATTGGATAGGCCCACCCACCATCTTTAATTTTAATTTCAATTTGATATAGAAATCGTATGTCTTGGTAGTTTTGAAACTTTTAAATCCCCCCTCTTGTGACCAAGAATTTTCTTCATTCGAACACAGTTTTCTAAGCTAAGTTTACGTGCAACCGATGGGTTGTGAGTGGGCCCTATCCCAGCTTAGAATTCTTAGGAGTAAATGACGGTTGCATAGCAGTAAAGTAATTGATTAGGAAATAATCTTACCGTTTTTTGTTTCTTTGAAAAACGGATTGATTTTTGAAGATTTGGGAGTGTGATAAAGGGTTAAAGGGTGAGTTATAGCCCACCCACTGCCCTCCGTTTTAATTTTAATGCAACCTATACACCTCTCTTTGGAGTTTTGAATCTTCTAAAACTGTATTGGTTTACTAAGAAGTTTCTTCATTCAAACAATGTTTTGTGGGGTAAGTTAAGTGCAACCAAAGGGTAGTGGATCCCACCCTCCAATTCTTAACACACAAACTATTTTCATTTTAATTTAAGCTATAATACCTCTCTGCTTTGGTAGTTTTTAATCTTTTAAATCTTTAGTAGTGTGACCAAGAAGTTTATTCATTGAAACAATGTTTTCTACGATAAGTTTAAGTGCAACCGAAGGAGTTGATCAACACTAAAATAATTAATTATAAAAAAATCTCAATGATTTTTGTTCCTTTGGAATATAGCCCTCCCAGCACTTTCTGTTTTAATTTCAATTTAACCTATAAACTCTCTATCTTGGTAATTTTGAATCTTTTTAATCTCCAGTGGTTTGATTATGGCGTTTCTTTATTCAAACAGTACTTTCTTGGGCAAATTTAAGTAAAAACGAAGGAAGACGGATGGGTTTTTTTTCCAATTTTCAGAACCCAATAAGGTTTGCCCAACTGTACATTCAAAAAACGAAATATAGCCTGAATATATATAATATTCAACCTGTTCGTAACTCTGCAAGCAAAATTAAGTCTTACTAAGACTATAAACAAATAACTTATTGAAACAACTACTTCCCTGGCTGATGCCACGCCGGATATTGAATGATACAAAAGAAATTTGCATGTTATTACTAGTACTACTAGTGAAATAACATTGGTTTAAGATCCCTTATTTCTACCCACAGGACTAACTTGAAAAATGAAACTAAATTGAATTTGAAAACTTTAAATTATAAAACTGAACTCAAAAGTATGTAAAAATTAAGTAAATAGCCATCTGCAGACGCGTTTCGAGATTTATCTCTCATCAGTGCAGCTTCGCATTTAAATTGAATGTTAAAGAATAAAATACACTTACGTGAAGGTGACTAGTAATAACATGCAAATTTATTTTGTATCATTCAATATCCGGCGTGGCATCAGCCAGGGAAGTAGTTGTTTCAATAAGTTATTTGTTTATAGTCTTAGTAAGACTTAATTTTGCTTGCAGAGTTACGAACAGGTTGAATATTTATATATTCAGGCTATATTTCGTTTTTTGAATTTATTTAATACTCTCTGCAATAAGTAAGGTAGTTTCTATTTTATTTATCAACTGTACATTCATTTATAAGGAAATAATGTAACTGGTTTTGGTTCCTTTTGCACACGAATTTATCCATATATATTCAGGCGTATTTTTAAATAATTGGATGGGCTCATCCACCATCTTTAATTTTAATTTTAATTTAGTCTACAAATCGCCTGTCTTAACAGTTTTGAAACTTTTAAATCGCCCCTCGTGTGACCAAGAAGTTTCTGCATTCGTCCTTTTGCAAACGGATGTATTCACTTAAATTCACGCATGTCTTTAAAGGATCGGATAGGCCCACCCACCATCTTTAATTTTACTTTTAAATTAAAACACAAATCGTCTGTTTTGGTAGTTTTGAAAGTTTTAAATCTTCCCTCGAGTGACAAAAGTTTCTTAATTCAACACTGTTTCTAAGGTAAGTTTAATTGCAGCCGATGGGTGGTGAGTGAGCCCTATCCTAGCCTCCAACTCTTAGAACACAAACGAGGGTTGCACAACTCTAAAATAATTGATTAGAAATTAATCTCCGTGTTTGTCACTTTTGACAAATTTAAAGATTTATGAGTGTGATTGAAGGGTTGGAGAATAGGATATAGACCACCCACCACCCTCTGTTTTTATTTTAATTTAATTTAGAAACTCTGTTTCGATGGTTCTGAAACTTTTAAATCTTTATCTTTTCTTATGACCAAGAAGTTTTTTCATTGAGACAGTGTTTTCTAGGGTAAGTTAAGTGCAACCAAAGGATGGTCAGTGGGTTCTATCCCACCCTCCATTCATTGTAGTATAAACGAGGGTTTCACAACAGTAAAGTAATCGATTAGAAAATAATCTCACTGTTTTTTGTTCCTTTGACAGACGAATTCATTTTTAAAGATTTATGAGTATGTTTGAAGAGTTAAAGGATGGGATATAGCCCATCCACCACCCGCTGTTTTAATTTTAATTTAACCTATAAACCCTTTGTCTGGGTAGTAAATAATAAATAATAAAAAGTTCCTTCATTCAAACAACGCTTTCTAGGGTAAGTTTAATTGCAACCGAAGGGTGGTGGGTAGGTCCTATCCCACCCTCTAAAGAGCGGCCCCTATTCCACCCTCCAATTCATACAACATAAACGAGGGCTGTACAACGGTGTAGTAATTAATTAGAAAGGGAAACTCCATCTACTCATAGATTTGACTTTTTTGACATCTTCGGGGACCAACACTTAAAAATGAAAAGTACCAACACGGCTATGAGAAAAATGTAAATTTGCAGCAAGTTAGGTTGGTACCGTTATACTTCCAATATACATACGCGACGTCGCCGATAGAGACATTATTAACAGTTTGTTATTGTTATTGTTCTTGATTTCCGCCATGGATAACGTTGTAAATTATGTGATAAACCAATTACAAACCTTCGTGGTAATATTCTTGAGTGCGATTTTTGTAATAAATTAAGTTTCGTATGTACTACTTTTTGTGGCGAGAGTTGGTCGGCAACCTGGTGGGATTTCTACCACTCAAAATGTCAAAAAAGTCTAATCTATCAGTAGACGGAGTATATCTCACTGTGTTATGTTCCTTTAACAAACGGATTAATTTTTAAATTCTTCGTCGTGTGTTTGAAGGGTTATAAGGTAGGATAAAGCCTACCAAACGCCATCAATTTTAGTTTTAATCTAACCTATACTATCTCAGGGTGAGATATAGGCCACCCACCACCCGCAGTTATAATTTTAATTTAATCTATAAACCCTCTATCTTGGTATTTTTTTATATTTTAAATCTCCAGTGATATGACTAAGAAGTTTCTTTATTTAAACAGTATTCTCTAGGGTGAGTTTAAGTAAAACCAAAGGGTGATGGGTGGGCCTTATCCCAGCATCAATTTCTTAGAACATAAATGAGGGTAGAACAACTGTAAATTAATTTGATGAGAACAGAATACAACGATTTTTTTGTTCATTTGAAAAATTCTATTATAAAAGCTATATGGTGACAAATGGATTTATTTATTGATATTCAGACTTGTGTTTAAAGGGTTGGAAAGTGAGGCAGAGCCCACCCACTACCATCTATCCTAATTTCAATTTAACCTATATCTCGATCAATGGATCTTTGCGCGCACGTCTTAGACTTAGAACCTAGTTCCGACAATATTTTCATGCGCACCGTCTCTATAATAAGTTAAATTAGACGCAATAATGGTTCCTAATAATAATAATGGTTCTTTATTTTGTAATAATAAAGATATTTACAAAAATTTACTATATCTGATTTACAATGTACTTACGTATGTCGTCCAAGGCGAAAATACTCCGTTTTCGGCAATGACGCAAAGATCCGTTGATCGAACTATACACACGCTCTATCTTGATAGTTGTGGAACGTTTCAATCTCCAGTGGATTATCCAAGAAGTTTCTCTAATCAGTGTTATTCTTGGGCCAATGCAAGCGAAAACAAAGGGAGGTGGGCGGGCCTTATCCTACCATCCAATTCCTTGAACAAAACGAGGGTTGCACAATTGTAAACTGAGTAATAAGAATATAATCTGTTTATTGTTCCTTTGTTTTTGTGACAAACAGATTTATTTATAGAAACTCGAACGTGTGATTAAAGGGTTAAAAGGTGGGTGATAGGTGTCGTTGGTCACTGTTTTCTTCAGTAGTCTCCTCCGTCATACTTTCACAAGCCACTCCAGTTAGAATGCAAAATAATTCTTTTTCCTTCTGCAAAACAGGGAAATTTACTTTTGGCATCCGCTTCATACATTTACCTCCGTTCATTTATTATTTAAAATGTTTTTTTTTTGCGTTTTAGTGTATTCACTTTAGAAAACACTGCTTTATACGATTACATTTAATGTACCATGCGTTTTTCAGCACAGGCAGAGCTTTGATTTAAATAAAAAATGTGTATTTAGAGTAAATAAAATAAATTCCTGCGGAAGCGGCCAACAAAGTACTTCGTCGCGCATAAATGCGATGTGAATATTTAACGTTCGTATTTTACAAAGAAAAAATGTATCAGCGACGGCTTGTGGATGTTTGGCAAAGTGGCCACGGAAGTGAATTTCACCAAAAAAGCAGCGGAATATTTGCTTTTTTTAGTTTCTCTATTATAAGTAAGTAGTGCAGCACGAGTTTTAGCCTCCTCTACGAAGATCTAATATTGTAAGAAGTGCTGGTACTAGTACGGAACTATAGAGAGGTAAGCTCTCCGGAGAAGAAGAGATCGGATCGTCTCTTCGAACTACGACTTTACCCGTTCTGTAACATCGACGTTTCCACCACCGCCATCCTCAAGACGCGAGTAGAGTAGGGCGTGGGTGATATAAATCCAGGTTGGAGCCCTCCAATATTTGTAACTGATTTGCCCTCAGCAGCTAGGACCAGCCTAGCTGGGATACAAGAGGTCTTGCACTAACTTCGATCTGGGGATAAACCTCTTGTCGTAGATGCTCTCTTTCCCGGTCCACGCCTGGTCATAATTTTTTTCATGTGACTTTCAGCCCGTTTCATTCTTAATTTCTCTAATTACTTTTTACTTTTGTTTCATTTTATTTCTGGCTTTGTAAATTCTTTGTTGTTTTCATTTGTTTGTTCAATATATTCATTTTATTTTTACGGTCGTAAATTGTTTTTATTTTAAATCAGCCTTCACCTACTGCGAACGGCCTTCAGCGCTGGGATGATGGAACGTAAGGTCATGGTCGATCGAGACCTCGTCAAGACCGTAGATCGCACTTTATGAAACCCTCCGTGACACCCAAGTAGATCACATAGAAACTTGTTGATTAAGAAAACCTCTCCATCTGTCACCAGTTTCTATTGTCGAAGAAAAACGGTCCTTAAGTGTCACAAGCCAAAGATTACGATCTTCGCGTTCAGTAGTGCATTCGGGACATCCAGAGCGTAAACGCAGTCGTTTCTCATTATTTCTTTCCATCTTTAACAAGATACAGATATGTATGTTTGCAACACTACGACCAACTCAAACGGCAACATCACGAATGGATAATCCCGGGTCTCGTTGCCCGATTATTCTACCATGGCCAAACTCGGTTACTTGATGAACATTTTCTTGTTACCGAATAAAAGGCATTCTTCTATACCCTATAAAGATTAATTTAACTTCAAAGTATACTGTAAAATGGCATTTAACAAACGTGTGAAAAGAAAAAAAAACAAAATGTTACATAATTGCCGATGGTAATTTGATTTCTCCATTGTTGATATTTTAATCATTTCTTAAGGAAATCGTCGTGTGAATGATCAAATGTTTTTTATAAAAAAAAAATCCTTTGCCAAGAGTAAAACTTTGTTGAAAGTTTCAGGCATCTTGTTTTTTTTTGTTATTTATGTTGATTTTTTTTATTGATCTGAGACATAATTAAAGACCTCTTTTTCTATTTGAATAAAAAAAAATCAAAAATATTTTCATTAAATAAATTAAAGGCTTTTGAAAGAAAATGCAATTTTTTGAATAGAAATAGAATTTAACATAATTATTAAAATCAAGTTAAATCACATGAAAATTAATAATTTATTAATATGTATATACAAAACACCGTTAAGATCGTTACTATTGTTTTTGAGATGTACGCAGAAAAAGCGTAGGAAAATTTTAAAAAGCAATTTCTCTATGATTCCTAAACGTCTTCACATTTCGCTTTAAAATTTAAAAAGTTGTTTTAAAGCGGTTTCAAAAGAAAATTGTTTCATCATATTACACAGAACGACCAAAATAAAATTGAAACCTTGAAAATGAAATACGCAATAAAATATTATATTAGTTTTCATGCGAAATAATTGCTGGAAAACTTGTCGCAAGTCTGCCATCTGTTAAGTATTTAATAGAGACGTCTTGGTAATTATTTTAAATTAAATTCATTAACTTCCCTGGAACGAAACGATAATTACAGAGTGGAAAAATCTAATGGCGATAAATTCGAAGTAATGATAAATGGACGAGTTCATCGTGACGGGCTGTATTTTATATTTTATTATCACGATATTAAATTGAAAATAATGTGAATAGGATGCTATATATTACGTTATTACTAATAAATTAATAACGTTTTCAATTAAAGCGATCACTTTATAATACGTGGTAAATTTACTACTTAATCAATTTTAGTTTACTCGACTGTGGTTAGAATACAGGGTGAACTAAAAGTCGTCGACTATTCAATGGTGTACCAATAATATTGTTGTTACAAAACTCGATTTTAGATCTCTTGCATTAAAATTATCTAGGACTAGCAAAAATTTGATTCGTAGAAAATACCACATAGGGGAGTTGTCTGAAATTCTAAAATTTAATTTCAAATAGGAGAATATGTTACTTTTATATATATATATATATATATATATATATATATATATCATTGAAAAATATTGCGAAGGTAGTTATTTACAAGAAAAAATATCAAGAATTATTATTCTGACATATATCTCACAGATATATGGTAAGAGTGCAAAAAATTAAAAATCAATATGAAACGTAGAGATAAAATCCTTCAAAAATTCAATTGACTTCACAAGACGTCGATATTTTAAAATAAGTTAGGTTTTTGAATGTGCAGAAATTTTCAGTCGGTATTATGAAGTTTGAAAATGTATTTTTTTCAATGACGGACACTCGATTGTATAAAATAAAAAATAAAAAATATGAAACGCAGGGATCTTTCATAATATTTTGGGTTTTTAATGTGCAGCAGTTTTCAGTCGAGTATGAATTTTTGAAAAGGTATTTTTGTCAATGACGGATACTTGCATAAAATTAAAAATTAATATGAAATGCAGAAACAAAATCCTACAAAAATTCTGTTCACTTCATAAGACGTTAATCTTTTAAAATAACTTTGGATTTGAATGTGCAGCAATTTTCAGTCGAGTTTTGAATTTTTGAAAATGTATTTTTTCCACCCGAGAACAAAAAAATTACACATTCATATCTCCACCAAAACGACGATCGAGACATTTTTCATAGTCCGCCAAGGAATCGATTGTTCGTATTTTCAAGATGTGTCAGGAAATTTTTTTCAAGAAGCCCCGAGTTTCAAGATTGACAGTTAACTTCACGACTATTCAAAAATAAATAGAAGCATCGACACACTAACTCTTCAGTCGTTGCGTCATCTCTGGTAACTAATAATCGTTTCGTCTATTATTTATACCAATTTCTGTTGTATTAGATACACAATTAAGAGTTTATACATCCTAAAACTTGTAAATACCGGTTATCATCTGACGGTAATAATTTGACTTCGAGCTATTTCTAGTTCTTTTGCGCTACCCAGGGTAGTTGGGAATTACACCCTGTTACGATTTAGTTCTTTTCTCCAAAAATATGGTATTTACAGAGCAGACCTTTGGGCGACAGCCCAGGTAGACTAACCATCTAATATTATATATGTATATTCACCCGACATGTATGAATTTTTACAGTCTAAATAAAGATAATCGTCTATTTTATTTAAGTACAATATTTACAATCAATTATCATATTTTTATTTTTAATGGCAACGCTATTTCTTCTTAGAAAATTAAAGTAATTGCAAACATTCCTCACTTCGAAGTTGTTTCATTTATATTTGAATTTAAAATTTGTTCCTTTCAAAGTAACACTACACCCCTATCTTATGTTACAATTTTTTTCTTTTCTAAGCTTTGATGACCCGCGCCTGCTGCTAGGTTTACTTTTATTCGCATAAATATGAACGTACGATCTGACATTTCACAATCATGATTTAACCTTCTAATTAAATTATTCTTGTTCGCCGGTGTTATAATTTTCATTAATTAAGGAACAAGGAATATAGAATTTAATCAAAATTGCAGAACAAATTCCCGTACGTGCTTTGATCAACATTATAAAATTTTGACATCATGGGGAAGTTTAATTAAACTGCCCGTTGGGCTCCGGCGATGCACGCAAAATTTAATGATGCTGGAAATGTTTACCCCGCCCGTATCGGGGATGAATTGAGTTTATGGATGATTTATTAATAAGTTTACAAATACGAGCGAAGCAAAGCAATTACTCTTTCGAAATTTACGAGTATACGATATTGTGTGATCTTTCATTTGAAAGATTAACATCAATCATTTCCTAGGCTTCATCATAAGAAATGGTGAGGATTTTTAAAGTAATAATGTAGATATTATTTTGAGAAACACGCACCCATATTGTAGTTTTTTTTTTCTTTAAAAAGAGAAGAATGTTTGATGAAACAGCGGGTTGAGGAGAAGTGAAATACATTTTATTTATTTTAACATTTTTCTTAGAAATTTTACAATATGAGCCCCTAAAATGTTAATGCCATAGAACTGCTAATAAAAACCTTGTTCATAATCAGTACAAAAAATAAGGGTTGCCATTTAAAAAAAAGTTCCCATTTTGCTGAAAGGTTAATATTTAAAAAATTATAAGCAATATGCTTGACTTTTGGCGCACACTGTATAATACAGTCATAATAGTCTTGATGTATACATAATAGACTAGTGGAATGTGTATTCCTTTCAATACATGGCGTTTTGAAACTGTACAAATTTAACATCATTCATAACATACGGAAAATATTTTCACTACTATATTTGTACAGGTTGGGGAATAAAAATTTTCCACTTTTTGAAAAGATATAAAAATAGAAGGATTTAGAAAAAAAATGCATACACGTATTTTTGAGAAGCGCACAAAAATAAAACAGTTTTTATTTTAATGGGTTTTAAAAACCATGTCAGACAAATGGCTGCCGTCGTTGGCAATACATTTCTGAAAGCATTTCCGGAACTTCTCTATCACTCTCCTGGTCATCAGGCGGAATAGCGTTGATTTCCTGTCTGATCCTTTCTTTCAAATCCTCAATAGGTAAAGGACGATGTTTAAAATGCTTTTTCTTCAAATATTCCCAGAGGAAAAAGTCACATGGCCTTAAAGCTGGTGACTGTGACTGCCACGTTAAAGAGATCCTACATCCATGGAACATTTCCCTCAAAACAACGAGCGAACGTCGTGATATGTGAGGTATAGTCCTGCCCTGTTGAAACCACATCTCCATCCTCCAGTTTTGGGCGCAGAAAAATATACAACAATGTAACGTATCGCTTGGAGGTTACAGTTAATGCTGCACTTTCTTTTTCAAAAACGTATGGGCCGATCACATCAAAGCTGACAATTGACACCAAACAGGTACGCGGCGGGAGTGATCTGTCGTTCGTGGATTTCAGCCCGGTAGCGAAAATTCTGCTCCACCGAGATGGAAGTAAGCCTCACCGCTACTCAGAATAACAGTTGCAGGGAGAACCTGATAATGAATTTCCGCAATTAAGGGTCTTGCTGTTGGCACGATCTTTCTCACTTGAGTCAACATCATTTTCTAAGGATGCAGTTTTCAACCGGCATGAAGAATCCTTCTCAAACTCCGACTTTATATTCCCTCGGGTAAAGGTCTCCCTACTGAAGCCAAAAAATAAAAAAATATTACTTCTCTGCAATTTGTTGGCTATTCTCATCATTCTTGTAAGGGGTTTGTGGTAACCATATTAGGTGTAATAACAACGCCACTGCTGGTGTGGCTGGAGCACATGCCGAAAATTTTCAAAATCATCGACACACTCATGCAAAACTGTAAGAAGGGTAGAAGAAAGATTACTGGAAACATCCTACATCATCATACACAATACATCTAACAAGAAAAGCGAATTCTGGAATTTTGTTCAGAAAAAAAAAATTTCACTATCAAAATCCTCCTCATTTAGATTATGAATTACTTAAAAAATAAAAATAAACCAGTTTTCCTTTGTTTACCTAGTAGTTTTGTTTTTTAAATAAATTAAGATAAGAAGTATCGAATTTGTATTAATATTTAATACTTCTTAGCTGTTAAATATTACCTTAGAAAACACAAAAATACACTTATTATTAAGCTTATTTAATTTGTTCACGGAAAAGATGCAGTCGGTGTAAACACAATCTCGTGAGTGGTGCAATTTCGCAAGGTCGCCGCACACGTTCACTTAGAAAATGCTCGTATAAAATGCACGACATGCTCGGGAATCCGCGGACACAAAATACAAATAGAATCCGGCGTGATCCTGCGATAACTCGCATCACCGAACAGGCCAATCGCAAGCGTTTAATAAAACGATCACGCAGCTTGCACGCGTTGTTTACACCGACTGCATCTTTTCCGTGAACAGACTATAGTAAAGTTTGCACGCCAAATCAAAGACAACGTACGCAAAAAAAAATCATTCACTCGTGGAATACCAAATACCACAATTATCCTATTGAGATGCAATGTCAATATACTGCCTCGCCGCAAGTCACAACTATTACAGTTTCCTAACAGAAAATTAGTCTCCGAATGCTAGTTAACTGTTGTTAATAGGGGATATAAATATTTTTTTTTTATTGTTTGCTTTTATATTTTTTATAATCATACATTTTAAATCAATCGTAACTATGCACCACACTTTTTACATTTCTACATACAGATCACCACATTTTCACCAATCGCAGTCGGTTTACAGTTAAGAGCATTTACTCCACTTGTGCTGAAATTTCACCACTGATGTAATCACTGGGTAGAGCCGAGTCTATCAAATGGCTACAGATCTTCAAAGTTAAACTGGCTAATTGGGAGGTAGGCTGCCCACTGAGAATCCAAACGAGAGGAACGAGAGGAATTCAATTGCCCGAGTACAAACGAAGGCAAATATTTGGTGGTTTATTACTAGTGTAGATAAAGTCGACGTTTGACTCGTACGCTTGCTGCCAGGCACTCCCGCAGGGAACGTACACCGTATTCAACAGATTATGATAATGTTTGCTATTGAATATCTCAAACTAACGCACTCCGTAATATGCCGATAGCCTTCTCCCACTTTACGCCCGCCCATTTGCCACGGCGCGGCGCAACTGGCCAATTTGAGATTGAACCATTGTACCTCTCCTCTCTACAACCCGCACAGTACACTGCCTCCTCGAGAGATGAGAGATCTGTAGTACATCGACGATATTTCCACTATGTATTCTCTAGAATTTAACATGCCCAGATCATCTCAGATATTTGGATACACTGTACCTGATAATAGTTATTTATTTAACAAGGCAATAAAGTGACAGATTTGCGGACGCGGCTGAAGTTTCACCGCCGAGCGAGGCTGTGAATCCAGCCAAGTTAGGAAATCTGCTTAAGTGACATGCAAAGAATATTTAAATATGTAGCACCGTATAATTATTTCGAGTAAAACTCGTCAATGCATTTCTTTACTGATATGGTTGATGGTGGAAGCCATTACTTTGTGATACATTTTGATTCAGGAATTCAGGAACTTTTCAATAAAATGCATTTTGATGGTATCACACATATTTCTTTACGATTAAAAATATTAAAGTCATTATGTTCATATTATTATTGTTCAATGATTAAATTAAAATAAAACTTACATAATACATAACCTCTAAATCCTTTTTGATCGCAGAAGCAGTTATTGGGCTTCTTTTACAGGCAAAATCTAAAGGAAAGTCTCTCGTTTTACTGTGCAGGAATTAAGTGCGCCGGTCGACGGCATTTAAACGTCAATTGCTGGGCCACTAGGTGCCTTTTTGGCACGGGAAATTCTAAGGCAACTCTCAATTAAGCGGCTTCTATTTATCGACGCAGCGTCTCATCTGATTGGCGAAATAACATGACGTAGTCTCACCTGATTGGCTAATTACTTTTACAGCCTAGGCATAAATAAGCCTAGTCCGCAAAAGTGATATTTCACGACCTAGAAGCAGTCCGATCAATCCGCGAAAATAGATATTTATGCATTAAGGGAGATATAAAATGTTTTCCCACTAGTTTTAAGTCAGCCGAGGTCAAAGAACATGAATATCTCCTGTGGTGCATACAATATTTTATTTTTAGTTTTATGTTAGTGATTATTAAAAATATGAAGTATATCTACAAAGTATATTTGCATGGTTGCTATGAGTTTTTTTTATCAACTGATGTTGATTTTATTTCAGTTGACATTAATGCTTTAACAAAAAACTTACGGTTATGAATAAAAAGTATACAAACATCGGTGAAAAGTTTAATCCTTGTCTCTAGATTAAGTTGGCCGTGAGCACACGCAAAATTTCGCATCTTCAACCATCATCTTGAGCGGAAAGTTTGAAAATTATACATTTTATTCGGGGCAGAAAATTGAGGGAGGTATAATTTTATAACTCTCAAGGGAGATATGAGTACGTTTTTATGCGTTGTATCCATGACCAATAAATGTCATGCTACTAAAAAATTAATACTTATACTATATGATGAGTTACATAACACCAGCGACATATTCTGAAAAAATTTTATCATTTTCAAATAATCAATAGGTATTTTTTATGTATCGTAGTTTATTTGTGTACATTTTAATTTGTGTTATTGTAATAATTACATATAATTGTTTAATTATTACAATAATAATAATAATAATAATGTTTATTGTTGTGAGATACCTTAAAGGTTTACAAGTCGTGCACATTAATGATAATAAAATAAAATCAAATACAATAAAATATAATAGCATGTGTACAGGCTAAAAGCACACTTAAAACTAATTACCCTCATGGTCAAATTAAAATCTACGGATAATACACTATCGCAGTCAATTCATAAAAGAAATTCTAGGAGGTTACAGTCAAGAAATTCTTGCACTGTGTAGAACGCGCCTTTTTTTTAAATATCCTTAATTTTGGATATAAAGGTTTCAACATTGCTATTTGTGATATTTATTGGCAGTTTGCTGTATAAAGTAGGTGCAAAGTAAATAAACGCATTTTTGCTTTTTTCAAGACGTACAAATTTTGGTTGCAAGTTATCTTTGTTACTAGTGTCATGTGCATGCAATTTGCTATGCGTTGAATACAAGTGTCTGTGTTTTAGCATAGACTAAACATTCATAGATAAATATGCCGGGTACTGTTAATTCAGTAAAATACTTTTTGCAATCAGCTTGATAGAAAATGCCTGCCATGATTCTTAAAACTCGACGTTGAATTTTAAAAATTCGTTTTAAGTGGGGTTTGTGTCCTCATACCAAAATTGTGTATTTGCATACTGACTGAAAAAGTGCAATGTAAATTGTTCTTAGTACAGTTAGCTCTAATTTTTGTTTTAAATTGCGTAATAGGTATGCGACTTTAGATAACTTGCAGCATACGTTATTCACATGTTTTTCCCATGAAAGGATTTGATCAATGTTAACACCCAATAGTTTTACACCCTCTTTATTCACAAAAAGCTCTTCCATTTGTCTATTACTAAAGATGATTTATTCAGTTTTACTTTGATTTAAATGCAGTTTATTTGACGCAAACCATTCCTTAACCTTTGATTGCATGTCGCACATCCTATTTAACAGTTCCTAGATGTTGGTATTACTTACAGACACGGATGTATGCGCAAATAAAATAAACTTTGACATCTTATCACAGAGAGGCAGGTCATTTATATAAACGATAAACAAAATTGGGCCCAGGACTGATCCTTGGGGTATTACATATTTAATAGGTGCCATTTTTGATACTTTGCCTCTGTACGATGTCGTCTGCTGTCTGTCTGTAAGATATGATTTAAGCAACATAACACTTTCGTGACCTAAACCGTATTGTTGTAATTTTGCTAATAAGATATCGTGCGACACACAATCAAACGCCTTAGTTAGATCACATACCAAGGTGCCAACCATTTCATGTTTCTCGAAAGCATTCACCACATTTTGAACTATTTGTGACAATGCCATGCTGGTGTTTCTCTTTTCTCTGAAACCGAATTGGGATTTCGTTAATAATTTATTATTTTCAAAATGTACAACCAATTGGTTTTTCAAGAGTTTCAAAAATTTTGCTAAAGATAGGGATCAATGAGATAGGTCTATAATTTGTTATTTCATCAGCGTCCCCTTTTTTAAAATTGATATAACTTTTGAACGTTTAAGGCATGTAGGATATATGCATTTTCAACGGAATTTATTAATACTGCGCTGATCTCATAGATATCTCTACTGCTTTTATTTTTTATGTTCGCAATAATGTTTTTGCAAGATTTGCAGGTAATTACATGAGAACACTGGCAATCATGAAGAAAATGTTCATAATCCGAAGGTTTGATGAAATATAAAGTTGACGTTTATTTTATTTGATTTGATTTTGGTATACAGACAACAGACAAACGTATTTGAGAATTGTTAACATACAATAAAACGTTTCTATTTTTATCTTAGAGTTATCAAATTGGAGAAAGAAAAGTTTAAAAGAAGAGTTTAAGTAATGAATTGTACCGAATGTGTACATTGCTTTGAAAATTCTTCTAACAACACCTTTTGGTGTAGCTAGTAAAGAAAGAAGTTTTTCTCCCCTTAGATTGATTAAACTTACCTCCGGTCAACAATGACTCAAAATCTATTATTAGGACTGTCAATTTTATTTATTGAAACTTGAAAAATATAGCAAGATCTCTAGATAAAGAAGATAAACTCCGAGATTTTTCAAGTTTGAAGGGTTGAAAGAAAATTTATCGTGACGGACCGCATATTCGTAGCACATATTAAAAAGAATTTAATGAAAAATTGAATATCACAAAATTAACATAATTTTTTTAAGTGCCACCACTTTTTCGTAAAGTTACTGTCAGAATACAAAATTGGCTCAGGTTAGAAGGGGGGTGGGGGCACAATTGACCACATTGCTCTCCTCTTGAATCCGCCAGTGGACATACTTTAACGAGAGCAGAAGTTATATTTTCCGTTTTACAAATATATTTTATTTTGATTAATATTAACCCTTTGCACTCGAGCGGTGCTGCTGCGGCGCCCGGGAGGTGTGATGCATTCTAACCTAACCTAACCCAACCTTACCCAAATCTACCTAACCTAACCCAATGATATTAAAGTACCTGTAACTCGTCTCGGGCGAACCAGCAACTCGTCGCGAGTTGCTGGTTCGCCCGAGCGAAAAATGCCTCGAGTGCCAAGGGTTAACCCTACATTTTATGATATAGATTTACAATAAAGCCAATGATTGTTTCTTTGATGGTCGTTTTAATCAAAAAATATTGATGTGGCCATCATCTAACTTTTTGTTGATTCTAAAGGGGATTTTGTGTCATCTTTCATATTTATTCATTTTCTTCAAATACTTCAAGTTGGGCAAAAAGTTCCTTCGAATAATAAAATTAATAACTTTTAAACAAAGTGATAAAAAAATAATTACAAATTCATGTTTAATTTGATAATTTTTTTAAGTTAGGTATAAAAAATTATCTCGGTTAAATGTCCACCCTTAGAATTCAAGAACCGTCGGCTCTTTTCATTACATTTTGCATGACTTGTTGCAATGTGACAGATATAATTTAGACTTTTAGACCTTCTCCTTCAGAAAATAGTCTGAAGACATCGCATTAGTCGATCGTACACTGGGATATATCTAGCCGTGCAATACTAAATGTGAAGCAAAAGTTTGGTTTCAAAATAAATTATTCTATTTAATGACATTTAACATTTAAAGTAAAAGCCATCTAAAAGTTATCTATACAGGGTGTCTGAAATTTAGTTAATGTGTGTTACATAAACGATGACGAAAATGTTGGAACATCTTCAATTTTTTCTTACATCAACTAAAACATCCTTCACAATTGCGAAACAGAAGATTTTTTTTATAATCGTTCATTGTTTTCATTTTTATCAACTAGCTACATTTAACGTCAGCATCGAGAGCCCTAATGATATATTAGCCAGCAAAATTGTTACATTGAGAAATAGAAGATATAAATAAATCTGAAGAAAACAAAAGGATATTCAATAAATCCGACATTGTTTAGATACGCGAAATTGTTCTTTTATAGAACTCCTTATATCTTCCAATGTCTTAATTTCTAGCTTGGAGTGCTTCTTCTGAAAACATTCCAGCAGATTGTATCAGTGACGGTTCGCGGGCTTTTTTCTGGTACGGCCGAGGAACAAGAGATGGTAATACAGATAGGTGCGGTCACGCAGCCAGCCGTCTCTACAACTGACCCTACCTATCTGTATTACCACCTCTTGTTCCTCGGCCGTACCAGAAAAAAACCCGCGAACCGTCACTGGATTGTATTATGTCTGCTCCATGAATAAGTTTATGTAGTCTAGAGGGCGTGTTGTATCAAGAATTCATATATTTTTCTACAGTCACCATTGCATAGTTTCTAAATGCTTTTACATCTATAGCATATCCACAGGAAATTGTTTGTAGTATCACTTTGAACAGTTTTATCAATTTTTCGCTAATTCCCACAAAAGAGAAAGCAAGAGCCCACTATAAAAAAAAAGACTGGCAGTATTACTTTCACTTGTGGTCCATTACCAGGTTTTGGGATGTCTATCAATAATCGACGAAGCTTATTTTAAATATGCTTTTCGTTCCAGAATATATTTGTTTGTCTTCTTGGATGTGCATTTGCCATTTTAGTACATCTCGGCGATATGCGATGTGAAAGGCATTCAAAGCTCCTCATCCAAGCGTGTAATGTGGATCTGAGAAACGCGAATGTTTTTGGGTATTGTACAAATTTTTCATATTTTTAGGTGTAACTCTCAGATTCCACACACTTAAGTAGATATATCAGTGATCACTCCATATCTTTTTACTTTCTCCGTTACGAAGTACGAGAAAGTATTGTAATTTTTTTTTTCATTTTTGGTATATAATTGTGAAACGCTAATGGTTACAGCAAATTTATGTGAATACTAATTGTAGAGAATTCCAAAATGAACAACTTATAAAGAATAAGTTTTTTTCGAAATCTCTTTAGTTTTTGAGTAAACTGACTTTTTAAATTTAAAGTATAATTTTTCCATCTTTCATAATTTTGACGTTTTAAACGTCGGTTTCATCCGAGTCTACAAAACGTTTTTTGTACATTTAAAATATGATTTAAATTGAAAATGAAAACCATGAAAGCGTAAATATAAATGATACCATCAAGTCGGAGAAAGTAATATGATGGCCACATCACCATTTTTTCATCATTTGTGATGTTAATTTGAAAAAAAGAATGACAATAATTTGATGTCCAGAAACATAAACCATAAAAGGCGCCTTTATTTTGTATTCTAATTTCTCGTTTGCGCAATTGCGCAGTTTCCTTCCCGAAAAATAGTTTAATTGGTCTGCAAAATCTGGTAGAAGGCTTTCGATTATCCCTTGATTTGCAGTTTTTCACTGTTAGATTGTCAAATTTGACCGGTGTTGATCGTGGCAGCAATCTCAAGTCACCGTTGTTTGAATTAACACGCACAAACTTGAGAGCTGTGAGCTGTAGCAGCATGTTGCTGTCAGCATATACCATTGTTGTTATCTGTTTACAAGAGTGAAATAAAGAAGTTCTGAAGCATTGTTCTGTAACGATCTCCATTGACCATAACGCTTGCACCTGCAGCATTTATTCAAGGTTAACTGTTTCACCACAAATATTGCTTGTGGTTAAAACATTTCTAATTTTCATTTTAATTATGGAAGATTACGCCTTAGTAACGGTCTCTACTTTTAATTAATAAATTATTATTATATTTTTCTTCAAGAGGAAGATAATCCGTTAATGAATTTAAATAGCAAACCATTTTTTGATACAATTATTCGTTTCTTGAAGGTAAACAATGCTTGATATTTTGTGTGTTTTTTAAAAAATACTGGTACATAACATTTTGTTGATATAAATACAAAATCATTCTTTGTTCGTGCGAAAATATAAAATGCTATTAATAAATTTGATACACGTGCCAAGAGGCCCATAATTCCGAGAGCTATATTAGGCGTGCGAATTCGAATTTCCCTCTTAATCATCGCCGTCTCAAAAATTCTTGTCATTCAGTCGGTGCGTGGCGGCCACGGCTAACACTGGTCTCTCAGAGTTGAATTTTCCAAAACGAAATTCGCTAATCGCGAAATATAATCCGGATATTGTTCATGTGGTGTAAAATAGTGGGATCGTTCATAGGATGTAAAGGATGTAAAGGTAAGAAAGAGTCTTACAAGACATGATTAGAAGCAAAAACTGGTAATAAACGAATGATTTAATATTAACATATTGGTAGTTCATAATATTAAGAATAGTAGTATGATAGTTCGATGACATTCTTTGTAGAGGTCGTAATAAATATTACTATAATCAATCTTAAAATTAAATGTACATTTTTTAAGAATGGCATAAGTGGACAGTATAAATAAAACTTGTATACAATACAACATATTTAAATAAGATGTTAATACTACCAAATAAAAAGAAGCAGTTTAGAATTTTAATGTTTAAAATTCTCGACTAGTTCCACCTTATCGGGTGGATTTTAAAAATAAATAGTAATCAATTCCTTTTTTCAAGGTAATAAGTTATTTCCGGTCACGACCTTTCATATTCATAGTTAATTTATTTGATTTTTTTGATATACCGATCGTATAAATGAATTAATATGTATGCAAAATTGTATTGTTTGTACCGTAACATTTTATTGTAATCAATCAAGTACATTGATCTTCTTTGTGTAATCATTATTATTAACAAAAAATGGAACTTCAGGTCCTATTATTATGATTATTTATTCTTTCGGCTATTAATGATTTTGTAAACTTACATCCGTCCTCAGAGAGCTAAAAAAATCATATCGTCTGTACTTGACTTCCATCTATGTAACTTTATATCAAAGGGAGAATTTACATTTTTCCTGCTTGCCAAATGAGGCATTCGCCGTGAACGGAAAGGGTATATTTTCTTGCCAATTTAGCGTATTTTATAAATTTCCTTCTCATGTATCGATAGGTCATTGGTTTGCATTCGATACGACCTCAAAATAGCGATAAGATATCTCAAATCATGAGTGAATTCCAATTCCACTAATCTCTTCCTTTGTACTAACAGTATTGAAGAATGTAATTGTTGTTTAAGTGTTCTTAAGTATTTACACAAATGTTTAATTAGGTTAAACTGAATTGAATAATTCACTTTGTTTTAATCACAAATAATGAATGATTAATTAATGATGTTAAAACAATGCATTTTTCAATTTAGTTTATAGATTACCACATAGAGAGGTTGCAGCAATACTCTTTTTTTAATTCTGAATTTATAGTCTATTTTCTTCTCAACAAATAAAACAATTAACTTTGTTATCAGGATTATAATTTAAGGGACAATAAACTCTATTTTGTAGTTTATTCGACAATCTGAATGATTTTTTCATATACAGGGTTGGGCAAATGTATCGAAACACCTAATTTCTGGCTAAACGTCTGTTGTTTTCTTATTACTTTTAAAAGAAATGTTTATGGTTTTATTTATTCTATTCAGTGACGTACTTTGATTTTCAACATCTACCCCATTTTTGAGATATGACTTCATCGGCATTCACCCATTTTACATTTTCAAATAGACATTTTTTTCAAGAATTACAATGATATTGAGTTTGGTGACTGTGCGACTTGTGATTTTTTAAATATTAAATAAAATAATGAAAAATGAAATTTGTGAATTACGTGAAACTTTTGTACAACCCTTGAAACTGTTGATTTAGAAATATTAGAATTTCAATCAGGGAATGTTGCATTAAAAATATTGCATGCATCTTGTGGAGATATTTGCCAATCTCCAGAAATAACCATCATTAACAACGTAATTCTTTCACATTCAGTTAGTTCACCCATAATTAAATAGCAATGTTAATATTTTATATGGATATTTACGTTACAGGAAACATTTTTTTTATCAGAAACATTGTAAAAAGATTTAAAAAGCCAACTCAATGTAAAATTATTTTATTTCATATTTAAAAAACCACAAGTTGCATACCCACCAAACTCTACATCACTGTAATTGTTAAAAAATATGTCTATCCGAAAATGTAAAAATATACAGGGTGATCCATTAAAAAAACTGCCGATGACATCATATCTCGAAAAATAGGGTAGCTGTTGAAAATCAAAGTACATCACTGAATAGAATAAATAAAACCATAAACATTTCTTTTAAAAGTAATAAGAAAAACATCAGGTGTTTCGAAACATTTGCCCAACCCTGTATACTAAACAGTTTTATTTATCAACAAAAATCAATTAACACATAGTAAAGGTCACCACCATCATCCTTATTATAATTTAATATATTTCACGAGTCATTAGTGTGAAAAATAAATTACGAGACGTCAGAGCGACGCAAATAATTGCTGATAATGACTTATTAACTGTTCTCGTTTATTTACATTTATTAATATAATTGCGGTGATTATTCACACGGTGTATGTTATTACAAGTTGATTAATTGTGCTATTAATTACGTACTTAATTTTTGTATTTGACATTTGCGTAGTGAACTGCATAAACAGATAAGTTAATTAATAATTATTTATATTGAAACACGGTTTAGTCGTTGATTTATTAACAATTAACCAAATCATGCAGATGACCTTGTAAGATCCCATCCCAGTGTTTGCCAACCGTTTTTGAACCGCGGACGTATTTTAACTTCGAATTTAATCGCGACTTCCTAATTTTACACATGTGAATCCTTACGGCCCTCATTGCATTTCAACACCCTGTACATGCAGCATGTGACAAATTCGATGCATTAGCATTGCTATCTCGGTAAATATAAGAAAGAATTGGTTAAATGAAGGCAAAGTTGCACATTTTAAGGCTGAATAATTAGTTGAAAAGAAATTAAAATGATTGCGTCTACTTTCAAGGATATTAAGAAAAAAATGATGATGTGGCCATCATGTTACTTTCTCTGACTTGATGGTATCATAGCCATTTATATTTACGTTTTCATGGTTTATTTTCAATTGAAATCATATTTTAAATGTACATCGAGCGTTGTATAAACTCGGATGAAACTGACGTTTAAAACGTCAAGATTATGAAAGATGGAAAAATTATACTTATTCAAAAACTCAGTTTACTCAAAAACTAAAGGGATTTCGAAAAAAACTTATTCTTTATAAGTTGTTCACTTTAGCATTCTCTGCAATTATTATTAACATAAATTTGCTGTAACTATTATCGTTTTATAATTATAAACCAAAAATTAAAAAAAATAAATATTTTTTTTTCTCGAATTAAAATGATTTTATGAAAAATGTTTTCAAGCAAAAGATGTTCATTTCTTTGTTATCTTCAAAGTTTGTTAAAATATTTTTGTAATATATTTCATATTTAAGAAAATATTGGCAAAAAACAGTTAAGTTAAACGCCCACTCCCGGTGTACAAAATTTTACCAAAAGCTTTTCGGATCTTCAGATTATCAAATAAGACGGATGTTTAAAGTTTCATATCAATTGAACACACACACATAGAGGCACACATAAGACACAATTTGTTTTTTCTAGAAATTGTTGAAATGGCATCTAGGGACCCCAAAACGGATATGTCCGTAGAAAAAAAAATTGAAAAAAAAATCACGATCACAATACTTTTTGTACTTCTCGTACTTCGTAACGGAGAAAGTAAAAACGATAAAATCAATATTGGTTTTGACTTTGTTAATGCTTATTTTAAAAACAAAGGGCACTTTCTATAAGCTCTTCCAGAAAATAATTTTCTTTTTCAAATGCGACATTTCGTTATTTAGATAGCCATATCAGCTTATTTTTTCTAAATACGAATCTGGTTTTTTTAATTTCAATTTTTGAGTAGCTTGTCACTTTCCAAAATCTAATGATGTGTCACACTTGTCACACAATTGTTTGCTGAAGGAGTTATTTAAAGCTTTTTTTGATTGAGGAGTGGGCATTGACTTTGAAACATAACGAAGTGTGCCTTGACGCGTTAGGTTATTTATTTAAATTTTATAAAAGGTAATCCCTGTAACTTGTTCTTTACACGCGGCAAGAAGAAATCATTAGGCACTAGGTGTGGACTACGCGGCGAAACATTTAAATTTTTTGGGCAGTCAAATACACAATCGTTGATGCAAGATAGTCCTTCTTAGGGGTGTTGACTGAATTTATTTAAATTCATTTAATAAAGACGAAAGCCTGAATATGCGATTTAAATTCATTCGATTTAACATTTTTTTAAGTATATCAAGTATCGACTTGGTCTGACATCGTAGACCTCCCAAGGAAAAAAAGTGGAAAATACATGACACGAAGTAAGGATAGGTTAAAGTTAAAATAAAATACCGGAAAAGGAAAGATGAGAAGTAAGTTATCAGATGAATTAATATGGATAGGACACCGTTCGTGCTGGCCACGTTTTTTTAGTTTAGCGAAGCGTCCGGCTTACTCGGGAGTTAAGGTCGGACCCAAAGATAGTCCTTCCTCTTGAAGGTTTTTCACGAATATTTTGGAGAACTTGGCGCAAACAAACTATAGTGTACATTCAGCATTAACAAACAGTACGACTATCTTCCAGTTATACAGGGGAAACATGTCCAGTAAGACTAAAAATTTTGTTTCTGCTTTTTTTCCGATCAACTTTTGTTGGAGTCGATTCGTTCGTATTCGTCCTCTTCAGCAATGTTCCGTACAATACCAATATTCTTTTCAGAAACTGTCGTTTTTGGCTTCAAAGCTCGGTCATTTAATGAAAGTCGACCATGTTGAAATTATTAATTGTACGACCGCTTTAATGTAGCCGAGGAACACGACTTGTCACATTAAATATTAAATTGATTTCCTCAGAACATTATTTACAGCTTAAGCCACGGTTGATATTGTAAAAAATTACTACTCGATAAATTAGGTCATTACATTCCATGATTTCTTGAAGAAAAAATCACTTTAATATTACGTATTTTTGACAACTTTCACGTATAATGTAGAGCAATGATAATCACGAAGCATCTTACTTCGTAGTTACCTAAATACAGACATTAGAGCACATAAATATCAAAATTATTTCGTGATTACAATTGCTCTCAAAGCAGTATACATGAAGGTTGTCAAATATATTTTCCGCCTACCTGTTATGAAAATTGATTTACGCCCTTTAAATGTGGGAGAAAATGTGGCTTAGAGGCCCGAGAAGTGGCCACCTAAACTCTAAATCCGCGCTTTCTTTCAAAACAAACAAACGGTAATAAAATAAGGAAAACTTAAGTTGTGCAAAATCAGCAAACAATTCCAACAGAATATAAAAACCCATACAGGGTGGAAACTTTAACTGGAACAAATTCAGTATTTATGAAATGAGAAGTTCCAGAAAAAATCCTCGCACACGTCGATTTTTGTTTTTTATTGCGCACTTTTTAGCGTCTTTAAAAATAGTATGATATCACTAGTCTTTCACGTATGACATCATAAACAATTTTTTAAATGAAAACCATTTTTTTTTATTTCACTAAATATGTAGCCCTTTTTATTCTCTTTACGACTGCGTAAAAAATATTTTGTTTTTTTATTTAAGAAATTGATTTTTTTTTATTAACTTATTTAATGTAGCAAATGTTCAAAATGAGCACCGTTCCTCTCTTGGCAAAAAGCCAATCAGTGATAAAACCCATCCCTTACATTTTGAAACATTTCTGGTGGAATTTAAACATTTAATACATTAAATAAATAAGTTAAAAAACAAAACAAAATTAAATTTCTGAAATAAAAAAACAAAAGAAAAACATTTTTACACAGTCGTAAAGATAATAAAAAGGGCTACAAATTTAGTGAAATAAAAAAAAATCGTTTCCATTAAAAATGTATGTGAAAGACTAGTGACGTCATACTTTTTTTAAAGATGCTAAAAAGTGCGCAATAAAAAACAAATATCGACGTGTACGAGAATTTTTTTCTGGAACTTTTCATTTCATAATTACCGAATTTGCTCCCGTTAAAATTTCCACCCTGTATATTATAACATATTTACATATTAGAGATATTCAACTAAATAAAAATTTTTCCTTTCGTTCGCATTACACTTTTCGTCCGAATTGATTCTTAACGAAAATCAACGCATCAAATGGAATCGCATTCGCAGTGTCAGATTCAATTGATAAAACTGCTAAATCGTGCAATCTGCTTTCAGACATACTTGGGCGTAAATATGTTTTAATTCGCTTCAAGTATGAGAACTAACATTCCTAAGAACAACTGCTTACTGCCACTGATTTGTGAATTCTTAAAACCATCTCGATTTTTGGAAAAATATCAAGCAGATTCCGATTCAGTTGCACATTTTATTGATATTTACTGTTTTTTGTCTTCTACTGTCAAATGCCGTTTGAGGTGCAAGTTATCTTCAACAAGATCGCCTGAAATAGCCTCTGAAAAAATTAAACAACATTTTAACGCTTCACCCCTTATTTCTCCAACAGATAGTTCGCGAAATTTAAAGAGAACTTAGAAAATGTTGAACCTTTGTCGTATGCACATTCGTAGGTCCAATTCAGACATTAATCGATCTACAATTGTAAGGTATACATTTGTTGTGAAATCATCCTTAGCATCGAACATCATCTCCTTCATCATCATCGCTTTCATCGAAATGTCGCTTTCTCTTACTTTTCGCTTGCAGTGTATTTCTGCCTACAATTCAGCGCCTTGGTCTCCTCTTCATAAATTGTAAAGTTCTCAGGGAAAGATGAAATAAATGAATTTAAGGATTTGTACAAAACGCTGACCAAACCAATATCTGCGTCTTCCTGTTATAATTTGTTACTGACTACATTAATGCGATTCAAAATACTACTCCAAAAAACACAGTTTCAAATCTGGTAATTCTCTTGATTAATCCTGCTACTTCTGTCTTCGTAATTGTCTTCTCTGATTGATTTCAGAGAATTGTAAATATCAATAGACTTCAATAAATCATTGCAACCATCATCTCTGCATGACCATCTCGTGGATGGCAGACTCTTTGGTGTTATTTGTACATTCAGTTCATTCTTCTTCAGTTTCTCCTAACGCATCGTGGATGCCGAAGATATGTTGCAGATTTCTTGCAGAAATTTAAAATAATTTGTAGATTCATCAGAACAACTAGCCGCCGAAGTTCCAACTAGATTCAGGAAATGGGCTGAACCCTGTGTACCCTAAATTCAGCAAATTTGTTTGCATTCTCAATGCTTGCTTGGAGACTGGTATTAGTTCCTGACATGTCCGCTGCATTACCGTACGATTGGAATTTACAATCGTCTAAATTGATTTCAAAAGATTCCAAGGTGTTAGTAATAGCAGTGTACAATTACTCGGATTTATGTCCAGTATTTGGTACGAATGTTGAGAAAATATTTTTTGACATATCTCATGACAATTAATTGATAACTGATCTCAATGTAAGATGTCACGTGTTGAATCAACAATTGTAGAGAAATATTTAGTTGCCTTTATATTGGCAGATGTAACTTCTCTGCAGTTCTAAGCGATTATATGTTTCACTCCTTCGTACGTCGTAGACAAAAGATAATTGTCGAACAAATTTAAGGAAAAATAAAAATGAACTTTCACAAACCACACGCGCGGAGGAACTTGTAATCTGGTGGTAACCCCAGTTTCTGAATCTGACATCTGTCAAATATGACAATGCACTATCAATGCATTTCTTAATTTGCTGTTTGGAAAGCACTCGGACGTTAACAGGAAGAAGCTTTTTTTTTCATTAATTTTGGTCCTCCAAAAATTATTTGGTGAGCGTCTGAGAAGCGTATACACATTATAAACCAACATACAAACAAAATTTAGGGCGGTACTGATAGGGGTTGTTTTGGTCTTTGGCACCCCGTTGCGGCTGATGCGGCCGACGGAGTGACCGAAGTGTTACCAAACTTTGATAGTCTGTTTCAAATGCAACGCTCAATAATTTCCCAAAGTTTCATTGTTCTAACCCTCCCGGAAATATATATATGTTTTTATTGATTTTCAGGGAAAAAAATTTCAACGCTCAAAAACAACAATAATGCAAATATTCATCTCGGTTAATAACCGGGCGATTTTAAAAATTCAAAGTTTTTCTTACGAACACGCAATACCGCAATGACAACCCGTCGTTAGATTGGTGATGATTTAAAAAAGAATTAAAAAAAATTTGTGAAAGACGATCGAAAATATTTGCCGGCAAAATAATTAAAAGTTTAATTTATTTTTAAAATTAGAAGGAGGGGTCGGATCAAAAAGATTTCAGATTTCCGATCGGACAAAAAAATCTTGTGGCCCGCTGCTAAATTTCGCTTCCCTCTTCCGTATACAACGTCATATCTCGAAAACTAAAAATCTGATCCTAAAACTTTATGGGGATGTTTTATACGGATTAAATAGACGACTAATATGCCGTTGTCGGATTTTTATTTTCGGAAAAAAATTTGGAAAAATTGAAAAAAAAACCCGGAAAACAATAGAAAATTGGCCGTAGATCGTAAACGGTGCGTCCTATGAAAAATAGGGTAATAAAAGAAAAAAAAGAAAAAATAAAAAATAGTTCTTAGCTTTTCGACGCAAAATGCAATTTTGAATAGCATGCTCTAGAATTGTTTTATTGAAGTCGGGGGTGGCTTTCTTTGAATAACTCCTCGATGATTAGAGATATCAAAAATTCGTAAAAAACATAAAATGTAATCGTAAGGGCAAGCGCGCCCTTTTTTCCGGAAGCGTCCGAAATGTGATTTTTTAGAAAAATGGCTTTAAAAAAACCGCAGGTTGCACTCCAATTTCCTACAGTAACCTTTGTGTCCCAATGAATTAGGGATTTTTTGAGCCTAGTCCCAGTTTTCCAGCTCAAAAATCCAGGGATGTGAAAGTTTTGGGGTGAACCTCTGCATCGTCAAAAATCGATCTTCAAAAATCACTCTGTAGTAATTGGGTAACTTAGAAAATCGTGGATTTCACGGTCGCCAAGAGGAGCCCCGAGCCTATCCGGAAAAAAATAAAAATTGTAAAAAAAAAAATTTGAGGGCTTGGCAACCCTTTTTTGAAGGGTGGTCGGAGGGGATTGAAATTTCAATAGTCGGGTTCTTGAATTATTTGTGATTTTTCATGGAACTCAACTCTCTACCTATTGTAGTTTTTGAGATCTCGCACTTTGGGGGTCTTGCGTTTAGGAGTATGTAGTAATGAAAACGGCTCACTTATTTTGTAAAAAGTAAACATCGGTAATGGCTGAATCATAATGGATAAAATATATAACGGTAATGGCTCACATATTATGGAAAAAATAAAAATCGATAATGGCTCACTTATTATGGAACAGAGGTAGTACCATTTGTTGATTTGAAACTTCGCGATTCTGAATATTGTTGAACTCAACAGACTTGTTTGATCTTTGTAGACTCGTCTATTCTGAAAATTAAAATATGTATTTTGAGAGTAACCATTTTGCTCAACAAAATCTATGAGTTTATCTCTAACAATCCACATTGCAGTGTCTTTATCAAATTTAAAAGATTGAGACTGTAATTAGTGACAGTATTGGTTAATCCTTATTCTCCTCTCGTTCATCATGGTTTTCTGTAGCATCTTAATCTTCACATAAGGCCGAAAGAACATTCGTTTTCTTTGATGTACTGGGAACATTATCTTCGAATTCTTCAATCGGTGGTTGCGGAACACTCTTGGCGAAGAAGGAATCTATTTTTTTAGTTCTTTCCAAGATTTCCGTTTGTTTGTTTCTCCTCTCGCTTATTTTGTATTCCCATCCGCCTAAACGTTTTCTACTATCTACCATTTGTACGTAATTAGATGAATAAGGTAGGGAAATAAAAAAAAGAAAGAAAACATACCATATAAAATAAAATTATAATATTTTGAATGTATTTGGACTATTCTGTGATTCTAGTTGAACTCTGATATATGGAAATAGGTTGATAATCACATGTAAATAAGAAAACCTATCAACTTCCAACATAGAAATAATTGTGCCTAACAGTTTTTTTGAGGGAAATACATTCTTACAATAACTTAAGATGAACAAAAGAAGTTGATAATAAAACTACAAGAAACTGCGGTTTTGCCGCTACTACTAATTATTACACAATTTTGAACGGAGTAAATTCCATGTATATCTGTGGTGAATATCGAAACAAAGAGAGATAATATTATATCGATGTGATGTGAGAGAGAGACAACCGGAGGGCGCTGCTTATTACCGAAAACCGTGTGGAGATATAATAATAATAATAAATTCGGCGAAAAGTTGGTGCTACATTTTCTTCATTTAAGAAGCAAAATGTTAAATTGAACGGTAAGTTATCCCTCAAGGCCACGGCAAATCAGGATTTGGTATTCCATATCATCCCAAACCATTATAAAGATTAACGTTCGGCGCCATGACACACAGGGAAGTAACAGATTACTTTCGCACATTTGAAAAGCGGTACAACGTTAAAATTCGTCACCCTCGTTTTACTAACTGGAAATACCATTTCTCTATGCCGGTATCAAATCTATAATCTTTTTCAACGTTGGACGAACAACATGTGTCTCGATTTGAGTCGATACGGAATGCGAAAATAAACACAAACGTGAGTACGCCCGTGTATTGCAATCAATAGTTATAAAAAAATAAAAATCAGTGGTTTACATTTTATTTATTTCACAATATTGTCGGTAGGCGGAAAAATAGCTTGTAACCCGCAGGCAGAAACGCTTTAGCAGCCCTTAGTTCCCATATATATTTTCTATAGCGAACGGAATTTACTGCAATACAGTCGTTAATTAATGTTAAATTCGTAGTCACAAATCAAAACATTTTAGGTTAATGGATCTGCCGTCTGTAAGAAATGTGTTAATTTATTCGTAATTGTTGCAATTTTGAAAAATCGATAGACAAGAACTGAAAAAAGGCTTTTAGTAATTTCATTCATTTTTCACGGATGACGTAAAATCAATTAATTTCATGGTATTTGATAACAGAAATTATCACCATAATTAAACTTGTAAACAACTAACTGGGGAACGGTCGGGGGCATCCCTTACAGATTGCGACACTTTTTATGTGCTTATCTCGAGGTTTAGGGGGTGAAACCACTCCTTAAAGAAAACGGCCTTGATTAAAAATTTAAAATTTTTTAAAAAATTTAGTACATCGTTGCATAAAACACTGTAAAACTTTTATATTAAACATTTTTTCATATATGCTATAAATGAAAAAAAAGCCATTTTCTTCAAGAGGTGGTTTCACCCCCTAAACCTCGACATTAGCACATAAGAAATACAGGTCTCTTATTTTTTAATGCTCTACAACATATACAAAGTACGTCGCAATCGGTGAGGGACGCCCCGACCGTTCCCTTGTAAATTCAAATGTCAAGCAAATTTTTTTTCAAATTGTCGCATCCTGCTAGATAAGCTCAGTAAGAGAACTAAAAATAGTAGGATTAGTAATTAACGGCTAGCGACCCAAGGTTTTTCAGCGTCTGCTGCATATTGTATTCCTATTTTCAAACCCATGAATAATAAATCACTTCAGTCTTGAAAGACTTCGGTCGATGGCCTGTTGTAGCGCTACTGTAACTAAAGTTTGAATACACTGAATAAGTATTATTAAAGAGCACTTATCCTTATTCCACCTCAGAATTTAACTGACAAATTATTTTAGTAACCACCTTTAATTAGCGTTATTAAACTTATTACATTCAGAAAATGAATGCCCTGAATTCGCCGAAAACCCGACAACAAAAACGTTGGGCGTCGCTTTCGCAATAAATTAAACACCAACGCTCGAATTAAATCCATGAGATGAATAAAAATCACGATCGCTCAGTTAGTGTTGACAAATTATATCCAGAAAGTGGGCCATTCATTTCACGAATCGCGATGATAAAACTTCCGATGGAAAGATCTTTACAATTCTTCGCCGAATCCACCAAGGCTCATTAATAAAGCTCGAATAACATTGAATTTATCCTTAATTTTATTGTGGCCAAATGGCATGTACATTTGTAATTAAAAAAATAGTAGATTTTCCTAACGGAATTGATTAAAGCGAAATGTTAACACCTATACCCAGACGGTAATGAAGAGACATATTGCCGGAGGCACGGAGCCTCGCTTGAAGTAAATTAATTAATTATTAATTTCTTCTCTTTACAACAACAGTTTCGGTTGACTTGAAACTGATTGAATAATTTTGTTAAAGTGTGGGCTCAAATAAAATTCACTATTTATAAATATAAAAACTTTCAAGTTATTGCAAATGATTTTGTTCCCTTTTTTAAATACAAATAAACAAGATCACACACAGTTGAAGACATAATTTTATCAGAAAAAGAAGAGGATAACAACAATACTAACTATATTAATACTAACGCAATATTTATTAAAAAATATTTTATAATTAGTTCAAAATTTCAGTCAGATTTTGACGCAATATCTCAAATATGTCTCCATATATATATATATATATTATGGAAAAATAATGAAAAAAATCGGTATTGTATTTTTTCGAAGATGTGAAGACTTTAGTGTAAATTATTTCATTGCTTAACATCTGCATAACATTAATTATTTACATTCCAGCTCATCAAATAAATTTTTCAGAGATACATACTTTCATGCTTGTCAATATTATATGCAATTGGTATTTTCAAATGCGATAATTTAAATGTTAAATAATTGATTTTCTCATTCAAATAAATCTACTGATACCTGGTTTTTTGAATGGGAAAATTAATTATTTAACATTCAAATTATAGCATTTGAAAATACCAATTGTATGTAATATTGACAAGCATGAAAGTGTGTATCTCTGAAAAATTTATTTGATGAGCTGGAATGTAAATAATTAATGTTATGCAGACTTTAAGCAATAAAATAGTGTACACTAAAGTCTTCATATCTTCGAAAAAATACAATACCGATTTTTTAAATTATTTTTCCATACTTTCGAAGTAATCCTTGATAACGTACCATTGAGTTAATCCGCCATTTTTACAGCACCCAAAAGAACATAATTTTAGTTCTTGAATTATGAATTTGAGTTCATTATCCGAAGGCTGACTTCCCTTTATGTTTTTTTTTTGCATGAGAAGCTGGTCCATTCTGCCAGAGGTATCATTTAACTATTTGTATTGATTTCTGAATATTTATTTTTATATATTATCATTTATTAATTATATATTGAATGGGAGGGAGATACACTGGACATCCATGGACCGGAACGGCCACTTCTTCATTCCGAAAAAGTGACCGTCCGGGTGGGATTAGAACCACGAGGCCCATGAGCAGGAGCTCTACTCACTAGACCACCGTGGCCCATGTTATTTTTCTATTGGTTAAACAGCTCTTCAATGGAATCTAAAAAGAACTGTACGGGAGCAGAAATACTGGAACATGTCTATGAGCTTTTATCAGTTGTTGAATTTCGCCCGTTCTATGAAATCATTACAAAAATAAAAATGCACCTCGCCTAAGTGTTCAAGAATTCAAAAGTGTTCTACATTGTATGTCCTATTTTGGATGGTGAATCAATATTATTAATAATTACACATTGCAGCAGACATGGAATTAATTTGGGCCTTAACTTTGTTGGCTCTATTCTTTTTCTGCGAGCTTCCGTATGATTTTCTAGAATTCATTGGAATTCCAAATTCATCAATGAAAAATATTTATCTCGGTCAATCATTATTTTGTTATGTTGAACAGTTTAGCTTAACCGACTTTGAATAGTATCTGGGGTGCTACATCTTTCTGGCAGAAAGGAAATGCGTTTTACAGAACAATGAAATTATTTTATCGCTCTGTCGATAAGTTTACCTCTACCTCTTTAGTTGTAGATTTTGTTCTAACAATTTGGTTTCTATTTTAGTCTCATGATGCAATCCTCATCAGTCAAATTGCAGATTTGTTCTTGAGTAACTTTTTAGGGCGATGTCTCTTATTCACCTCCTTGGTTATTTTGTGCGCAGTGTCTGGCAAAATATTAAATTGCCGTCCTAATTGGACTGCCGAACTACCATCGATCATTTCTCTGATAATAAAAGAACGTACTTCGTTGGATATTTTGATGTTTTTTCTTCTTGAAGCATTCATTTAATGATAATGTGACATTGATTTGATACCTAAAGAAACGCTGCCAACAATGGAAATTGTTTGACAAATCCAGCACTCTGTTTAATAGAGATAAGAAATAGTGCAATACAATTGACCAAAATAAAAAGACGGTATTAACTATACAGGGTGTCCCATTTTAAATTTCCACCTTAAATATCTCGAAACCTGGGCAACATGGCAAAAAATATTTCAGATGAAAGGGTTCGGAGGGAGACATATACTGGTGACCTTGAAAATGATCTCGCCGTTAATTTTCAAGGTCAAGTTAAGGTCAACTTTGATTTTTCAAATGAAACCTCCTATTTTTTATTACGAGATCGTACTCTACGGAAAAAAATACAAACTTTTTGTAGGAAACGTTTTTTTCTTGAAAATGCTTTTTTAAGAGTTTTTTCAAGAATTCTATCCGTCATGTTGTCTGAAATCTTAGATGAATCCAGGCTGGGATTTTGCATATCATTGGCCCTGAAAAGGGCCGATGGTTTCATTGGCTGGAGGTTCGATCTCGACTTGAACATTTCTAAGGGGGCCGCGGTGGCCTAGTGGGTAGTGTTCCTGCTTCTGGGCCTCATGGTCTTGTGTTCGGATCCCATCCGTGCGGTCATTTTTCTGAATGAAAAATGGCCGAGCGGGTCCATGGATGTTTGATGTGGTTGTCCTTTCATATCTATATATGAAGATTATTACAAACAATCGGTTGTGGCAGAATGCCCTAGATGCCTACGTCAATTCTCACTATCATTCGCACTTCCTTAACCCGAATTCTCATCAACCATCCTTCCGTTAAAAAAAAAACATTTCGAAGGGTTTGGATGGATATTATACCAATTAATTGAAAAGTTTGAATATTGATTAAACTTAATGCCATCAGACGTGGCGCGGAACAGCTGACGGCTCATCGCGTTTTTCTGCTCCTGCACCTTTGATGCTAATGCCGAAAGTATTGCATGAATCACAGCCTAGATTCATCTAAGATTTCAAACAACATGACGGAAAAAATTCGTGAGAAAAAAACTTTTCCTATAAAAACATTGTATTTTTTCCCGTAGAATACGATGCCGAAATAAAAAATAGGGGTTCTATTTGAAAAATCAAAGTTGACCTTCGTTTGACCTTGAAAATTAACGCCAAGGTCATTTTCAAGTTCACTAGCATATGTTCTCCTCTGAAGACTACAACTTTTATCTGAAATATTTTTTGCCATGTTGCTCAGGTTTCGAGATATTTGGAGTGGCAATTTAAAATGGGACACCCTGTATACCTTAATATCAAGAACTTATACTATACATCTATAACAAAAATCACAATTACGTTGTGTAATGGCCTGGTTCTGTCGCATTTTAACTATTGTTCTTCTTTATATCATTTAGCAATAGACAATGTTACCTTTTCGCGAATACAACGAGTACAAAATACAACTTTACGATTTATATATGGCATTCGTAAGTTTGACAAAATTTCATACAAGCTTGTTAATGCTAGCTGGTTAAATATGAAACTAAAGAGGAATTTATGGGCCATGTGTCTTTAGAAAACAATTAGTCAAACTACGTCTCATATACAACCATTTTTCAACTCGGTTAACCTCACCGTGTAACACTTGTTACGCGAAGATGTTAAACGGGCAGCAAAAAGGTCGTATAAGGGATGTAGTTTGACTAATAAACCAATTACCACAATCTTTCGACTAGGATTCTCTTCTCTGCTCTACCGGGATTCTGCAGATAGCCGATAGGCAACAAATATTATAATATTATAATTGTTAATGAAGAGTTAAGTTTATTATTACCACAAAAGACGCAAATTGCATCGTAAGAAGAAAATAGAAAACAAGAAATTGCTACTGCTTCCACTTCTAAAACTGTGACATTGATGGTTGAATATGAATTACAAATCAGTAAATCAGAGGAGATGGAGAAAATCAAGTGCACATCCATGCAAATTGTATAATTGAAGTTTTTCTAACCATATACTGTCACTGACGCAATCGATATGATTGGGAATGTTAGATACATTTACTTTGTTAGAGACGGGAATTTTAACATTGTTTTGGTCGAATTTTAGAAAAATGTTATAAATTCAGTAAGACTTTACAAAATCGACTGAAATAATAAATTATTCTTCTTATCGATAGCTACAATTTTGGCAAATTCATCTCGGTCCTAAGCATTGTGGAACAATTGGGAAGCTGTTAATCCTGTCTAATTGCCAATATTCCGTAACCTGGAAAGTTGTCTTCTCCCTACGCTTCTTTTTCCTTCTATTCTTCCCTACGTTCATATCTGTAGTAATGCGTATTTCCTGTTTCTCATGACTTATCCCAGATATTATGGTTTCCTGGCCTTTATTATCATTAGAATTTCTCTTTCTGTTCCTATTTGTCTGAGCACTACTTCATTCCTTAAATGATCTGTCCATGATATGCACAGTGAACGAAATTTCCACATTTTAAAGCCCTCAATTTTGTTGATTGCGTGTACTTTTAGAGTCCATGCTTCAGTGCTATATAATAACGCCATTGAAACATACGGAGTCTTACTTTTATTGTCTCGACAACAGAGGATTTTTTAATTTTCATAAATATAGTCCTTGCTGTCTTTACTCTGGTTTTGATTTCTGTATCTGCGTAAAATTCTTGTGTTAGTCATGTTGCAAGATATTTCATCTTCTGAACCTGTTGGTTTGCTACTTTAAATCATTACGAGATTAGTTTGATAAATATGAAAAAAGGGCAAAGAAGTGTCCAAAATTGTGGAATAGAGGGTACAGAAGAGAAAGCTTCAATTTGACGATACTGATGAAAATTAAGCGAACTTCGACGGAAAGAGTGATATGAGAGTTGCGTTTCTTGATATTATTGATAGGCTAGATTAAGAATTAAAGAAATGATTGAGGTTTATGAATAACAACGATGTACGAAATAATTCAAATAATTTGCAAGCTGAATTAATGTTTTGCTGAAGAATGAATTGAATTCAAATATTTTATTGAAAACATAGAAAATATCGTTAATTTTAGAGAAATGTTAGTATTATTAGGGAAAACATGTTATAACCATGTTTCCTAAAGTGAAAATTGCATTAAGAATGTTTCTTACTTATTTTCTAATTTTATATGGAAATTAGTCAAAAAATATTGACTTAACTGGTGCTCTTGATATTGCGGATATTATAAATAGTTTCGCCTGTAAGAAATCCAGAAAACGTATATGAAATATATACCGGGCGTTTCAGACCTCGTACACCCCAAATATCTCGCGAAATACAAATCGGATTGACATAGAAAAAAATACGTCTAAATTTGTTTTTTGAGCTCTATCATGTGGTGTGAAATGTAAACCACCACCCCTTCCCCCGGGGCGGAGTGAGGGGTAACTTTGAAATCTGAAACAGGTACCCCTATTTTTTATTGCAGATTTGTATTCTACTCTAAAATATATTAGGTTTTTTTTCGATTTTTTTTTTAATTAACAAAAACCAGTTTGTTTTTACAAAAAATCATACATCACCACAACAGAAAAAAATGGAATGGAATTTGATATTCAAATTCATTTTTATTCGTTTTTGCGATTTTTTTCTACAAAGAATACTTTTACCTTTATATAAACTTATTGATGAAATAAAATTACAAATGACTTCAATCAACGCCTTATTTAAGAGATGACTACGAAAAAAATGTCATAATTTGTCATTTTATGCGAGAAATAAATTTAATTCAATAAATGTTTTTGCCTTTTATAGCGCCATATGTCGCTCATCGAAAAATTTTTTTCGGATAAAAACCTAATATTTCTTAGCATAGAATCCAAATCTACAATAAAAAATAGGTGTTCCTGCGGCAGAGAGGGGAGGCGGTTCACACTTCACACCACATGATAGAGCTCAAAAAAAACCTTTTTGGACGATTTTTTTTTAATCTCAATCCAATTTATATTTCACGAGATATTTGGGGTGTACGGGTGGTCTGAAACACCCTATTTGTATCCACTAACTTTTTCCATTTAATGTGTTTGTTCGATAGTATAAATATCGATATTATTAGCAAGCTTTATAATGGAAGGGGGCGCTATTATATAGTTACCTACGGACGAAGAAAGTCTTAATCCGGCTGTGAGTATAACTGAAAGTGTTTATTCTTGGCTTCAGCATCCTCAGACAGTTGGCCAACTGGCAAGAAGGCTTTTTCTAAAATGTTCGTGCCATGTACAAGAATTGTATGTATGCTAACTAGGTATCATAGGATACCATGACTATCATTGAATTGAACGAATATACAGTTTTGCAGTATTCATTGTTCAATATCTTTTTTGAAAACTGTTCAATATCTTTTTTAAAAACTGTTCAATATCTTTTTTTAATGTATATTTTAAAGCCACTAGATATTGTCTGCACCTGTTATTGCTGCTGCTAAATCGTAACCTGCAAATAATCTCCTGCTAGGATTTTCGTAATTTGTGTTTCCAAAGCCAAACTTTGTAACGTCTACAATTGTGTGAAAACTCATCCGAAAGTCTGCTTGTGTTATACTTTTTTTTGTCTTTGACAATTGCTTTGTCACACTCAGATCTGAGTTGCCATTTCTTCATAAGCAAAATGTAACACTCTTTCAAACAATTCGAGCGTGCAATATTGATAAGCCAAATGCTAATTCATGTTGATGAGTTTCCTTCTTCTTTGATAAATCATTAAAATCTTTGGATGATAATCCACAGATGTAACATCTCATGGTTTGTATGGAAGCATTACATAACTTGTTACCTACAAATAGAGAAGTGGCAACCTGTTGTTTTTTTGAATCAATTTATTTGTTCTTTAATGTATTTGCTTTCTTCCTTAATACGGTTAGTAGACTCTTTCTTAAATTAAATGTATATAAACCTGCAGTAATCGCGGTAACGAAAATGTAGGATTTTGTCAGATTAGTTTGTTATTGTTTAAACTACAAACTGGCATATAGGAACATTGAAATATATTGGCATCGAAATCAGAATCACTATCAGATTTTTGCTTGAATTGAGCCTGTTGAGATCCATCACACCCCCCACTTATACGTAAGAGCGAATTAACTGCTATCTTTTTAACGTTTCGATAACTTCTTTCAAATGCAATACAACCCTAGACGTAGTATGATCTAATAAACTTTGCACGTTTATTTATGGACGACTGTCTGTTACTCGATATGATTCAGTTTTGGGATGGCATTTTCGTTTTTCCTTTTGTAATACAGTGTAAAAGGATTTGTTAAAGTGTCTGGCGGTCTCCCACTGTCTTTGTGAAAAATCAGCTTCCAGAAATAACAACAATGCTTGCAATTGTGTTATTTGTGCTGTTTTCAGATTACTAGAATAAGCCTTTCTGTATCTATTTCATTGCTCATGTGAAGTCGCCGTGTCAGCAGTGTTGATGGTGTAGGATATATAGTGAGAGAGAGGAATAAATGGACCAGTTGCGTGATCCGAAGAACTAGTTTCCTCCAGCAGGAAGTAATCAAAAAGAATTTTTAAGAAGAAGAACATGAAAAGAAAATAGGAATCAGAAGGCTGCTGAGAAACAAATAGAATCAAAATAGCGTCTAGCAGATTAGGAGTCATCTCCATGAAGACGATATAAATATAAATAATTAATTTATCATCTCGAGCAAATATTATACGTAGAGTTCTGTGTTATTGGAATTATAATCGTTTCCATTCTAAAAGTATTTCTCGTGTTGTCTGGTTCTGATTAAAGCAAATAATCATAGGTGATTGCAAGATTGACCTAGAACCCAACACTCACTTGGGCAATGTAGTAATTTCTTGTAGAATTTTAGAAGCATCTATATTCCTTTCAGCTCATAATTCCATCCGTGTAGCAAACGTTAACTCTTCCGTGTGATGGTGAGAAGATCTTCAGTCTTACGGCGTGCTTTTGTTTCGTTCACATGGCTTACTTGGGCGTCCTGCTCGAAGAGTTGTTTGGGGTAATTCGGAATGCCCTTGATCCTGCAGCCAGATCTACTTTTTTAAAGAAAATGTGTTCTTTGTAATGTGAAGATAGCCATCTTCACTTGATATCTATTTTTAGGTGTGATATTTTGTGCCTAAGCTCTTTTGATTCTTCGAAATATTTCTCACAATTTAGAAGAATTTTTTTAGCATATTGAATTTTTTACTAATATCTTTACAATAAAGCCAAATACCGGACTAAATTATTGTGTTATAATCAACTACAATAGTTGCCTTTTTGTGATATAAATATAATTAAAACACGGAAGCATCCGGAAATATAACAAATTTGTTACGTTTTTATAAAAATTAAAACAGAAAACTACAAACATTCGAGATTTTACGTTTGTGAAATATGATTTAATAAGCACTGAAATATTTTAAATATGTAGAACACTCCTGACTCCTTATTACACGACTTTCGTAGTTTTCATGGAATTGCTAAATTCTACTTTCGACTCAAACGAAATATCCACTCCAGTCAACGTTGTTTTCAATTTGTATGCAAACGCTTGCACTGTTGCTAACAATGATTTTAGATATCTTTTGTATTTTTGCCGTACACGAAAAACTTGATATTGTAACACTGTTAGTAATCATATGGAATAAACTAACAACTTATCAAAATTGACACAGCTACTCTAACCCATAGTGAATGTTACTAAGAAATATTTTATAGGCCCAAGGGCCATAAACGCCAAATTATGCTTGTTATTGAGGGCGAATCAACTATATTATAGTTGCGAAATGAAATAAGTATTATTAGAAACAATTTATTTTTCTAGATTGCAATTTTTATTTTAATTTATTTATTTTAACAATTCCTCATTAACAATCGTATTAAGTGAAATTGTGGAAGCAATTACGACCGGAAACTGGGTTAATGGATCGAATTGTCTTTGCTCTGTGAAAAATTAGCTGGTCTCACCCTTCCGAAGGAATTGACGCGGACATCATTCCCAACGAAGTCCACTTCACATAAACTTCACAGTTTGCTTTTTTTCATTTATCGATTTGTTTTGGGAGGAATGGGGGCTGTGTTTGCAGTAAACGATGCCGTTCTAAATGTGATTATAAGATCACGTCCCTGTGGAAAATAAACTGAGGTAAAGCACAAATCGATGCCCGGTGTCAGTTTACGTTCGGACGATATAATCCAATTACTCCTGGACTATGGGGTGTCATGTTAATCCGGGAACTAAATAATGAAGTTGGTTTGCTGTATCGTGTTGAGGTCTGCGGTGTGCCTGTGCGTGCAATTCGGTGGATGGCGGCATATTTTACTATGACCTGAATTCGTTATGCTAATTGGATGCCGATGTTTTGTACTTTTTACAGGCGATTTATTCGAATGTACATATTTATTGAAATTTTAATGCAGTCGTGACCCTTTTACAGCGAACGTAATTGTCTTCAATAATTTAACTCTGCCAGAGCTGTACTTGTTGCAATAACACTACAATTTTTGCGAGGGTTTCAAAGATTTTAGAAAGGCTGAATGATTTTTAAAATATATTTAGATTGAAATCCATCTTTACTGCGTGTAGTTTAATTAAAAGGTGACGAAATGATACTCTCCAGTATTGTAATGATTTTTAAAATGTATTCACTAAATCTAAAGTTACGCTTGAAAATATGAAAAGATGAAGATCAAATGATTTAAGATTTCCAGGAGCCTAATGTGATTCTGAAATAACTTTCAAAATCTGCTTAGCGCTCAAGAAATTTATTTGAAAACCTGAAAAACAAAGTTTTTTATTTCGCCTTAGTTTTACTGATTAAAGTAAGGAACGAATATTTGAAATTGATTTATTCGTTTACGAGATATCGTAAACTTAGACCCGAAAGTTTTTTTGGAACAAATTCGTGTTTCAAAACTGCTCATGGTAATTCTAATTTTTTATTACTCTCCTCATGAGGAAAATAATGCCAAGACCTCGATGGGTACAAATTTTCTTCATCAGAAGAACGAGATTGCCAATTGAAAATTAAATACATTGCCCATATTCGAGGTAAAATGTACTAACATGAATTTTGTCTTCAACTGGAACACATGCAGGCTTGGTGCACATTTTAGCACGTTAACACAGAACCCAATCAGAATCTTTTTGGCATGATAACTGAATTATTTGCGGTAGTAAATAATCTTGAAAAAGATGTCATAACCTTAAAAGCCAATAATTTGGTAAACAAGGAAAATATCATATTTATTGAAGAGGATCCGCCAATTCAAAAGAGTGTCGTCGATCCTGCAAGTTCCTCTACTATTAAAAAGATGGGACCACCAGTTCAATACAATAAACAAAATCAACCCAGGCAAAAACAACCGTCTGGACCAAAACAAACACAAACACATGTCACTAAAAACAATATTGGTTCAACGGCCGGCAGGGAATTAATATTAAATACCGAGAGCGTGGAATCTCACAACGATGGATTTCAAACAGTAAGCTACAAGAAGCAAAAACGACAACGGGCCCAACCGATATATGGAATCTCCGATGAGCCAACGGTAGCGGTAGCCACAAAATTCGGTTATATTCACACCACTCGTTTTCATCCAGATACTACAGTGGAGGAAATTAAAGCCCTATTAGCTGATAAAAATTTTGATAAAGTTCAATGCGAGAAGATGGAGTCGAGAACCCCCTCAGAATATTCCTCATTCAAAATTGGAGTGCCAATATACGATTTACAGAGGCTCAAGGAACCAATCACGTGGCCCCGAGGAATTCGCGTAAATCATTTTTTACCTTGGATTCAAAAAAGAAAGGAGTTGAATTAAAAACTTTTAAAAATGTAACCAACTTAATGCATTTAAACATTCAATCAATGCGAAATTGCTTAAATGAACTTACGGTTTTCTTAAACACTAACAATATTAATATTTTATGTGTGCTAGAACACTGGCAAAAGGAAGATCAAATACAAACCCTTAAACTTTTAAATTTTAACTTAACTTCATATTTCTACCGCGACACCCAAATTCATGGCGGAGTTGCCATTTATTGCGATAAAAACCTAGAGTGTTTAGCACGTTTGGATATAACCAATCTATCAACAACAAACACTTTTGAATGTGCAGCAATAGATGTAAACTTCCAAAAGGAAAAAGTAACATTTGTAACTGTATATAGATCTCCCAGTGCAGATATTAACATATTTTTCGAGAAATTGGAAATATTATTTTTAATCTTAATATCAAATAATAACCGATATTTCATATCCGGAGATTTTAATATCAATATACTCCGAGAAAATAAAGCAGTCCATGAGTTTAAATCACTATTGGATTCTTATGGCAACATTTTACTAATAAATGAATACACCAGAATGTTTAAAGGCAGTAACTCTTGTATTGACAATGTCATAACAAATCACCAAGATGTAGTTAATTGTCGAGTAGTAAATACTGGCCTCTCCGATCATCACGCGCAAATTGTAAGTTTTTCTGAGACCCTTAAAACTAATAATGCCCAAATTATTTCACGCATTTTCTCTGAAAAACAAATAATTTTATTTCAAAACCGTCTAAACAATGTAGAGCAATGGTCATGTATGTATAACTGTAAAAATGTGAACAGTCAGTTTGATTTGTTTATGAAAATATTCCTGCAGCACTTCAATACTTGTTTTCCATTGAAATTGATGAAAACTGCAAGTAATAAAGTGGAAATTCCAATGTCTGATGAAACGAAAGAATATAAACGATTAGTAAATCTGTACGAAATTATATCGAAACACCCGCCAATGTAAGTGACTTTAAAACACTATAAACAATTATATAATGTTCACTTAAAATATGATAAGAACAACTACTATAGCAAGAAAATAGCACTTGCAACAAATAAAAGTAAAGCCTCATGGTCGGTTATCAAAGACATAACAACAGCTAATGACCGAACTTCGTCTAAAATAGGATCTACTATTGATCCAAATCGTTTCAATGAACACTTCATAAATGCAGCTACTAAGCTCATGAAAACCCCACGCCCTGTTAATGATGTCAATATTCAGAAAATTGATAGTACTTTATTTTTACATCCCACAACTCCTAACGAATTAGAAGATATTATTCGAAACATGCCTACAAAAAGAAGTTGCGGAATCGATGGAGTATCATCGTTTGTTATTAAAAAATGCATGGACAGTATTGTAAATCACCTATGTTTTTTAATAAACGAGTCACTAGTTCACGGAATTTTTCCGGAGCAATTAAAGATCGTTAAAGTAATGCCTTTATTTAAACATGGAGACCTAGAAAATGAGGAAGATTACAGACCCATAAGTCTTATATCCGTTTTCTCAAAGATATATGAGTATGTTATAATCAAACAAATTAAATCATTTTTATGCAAATACGATATAATGTCAGAGTACCAACACGGTTTCACATCTAATAAAAATTGTAGTACAGCATTATATAATTTTACAAAATTTATATATTCATCCATGGAAGAAGACCAATTATCATGCGGGGTACTGATTGACTTATCTAAAGCTTTTGACTGTATCGATCACAAAATATTGCTATCGAAACTTTATCAAATCGGATTTAGGGGTATTGTACTCACATGGTTAACATCTTACTTAACCGGCAGAAAACAAATCGTGGAGACAAAACAAGATGGCGGCCTCGTGGCACAATCAAAAGTACTGGATATTGTCAATGGTGTACCGCAGGGAAGCATTTTAGGCCCCCTTTTATTTAACATTTATATTAATGATTTATTTACTCTTAATAACACCACTAATTTAATAATTATTAACTATGCTGACCACACAAATATGGTCATTACAGGTACTGATATGACTAATTTGTGTCAAAACGGGACTAAAGCACTAAAACAAATATTTAATTGGTTTGAAGTTAACAGATTAGTTGTAAAAAAGAGCAAAACAAATTGTATCTTATTTAAAAAATATGAACTTATCACTACACCAACTAGTTTACACTTTGGTGATTATAAATTACAAGTAACACACTCCGCAAAATTTCTTGGTATATTAATAGATGACAAGTTAAAATGGAACGATCATATAATTCACATTTCCAAAAAATTAAGTAAATCTTGCTTCATGCTCCGTTCATTAAAGGAGTGTGTCTGTTTCGAAATCTTAAAAATGGCCTACTATGCCAACTTTGAAAGCCGCATTAGATATGGTGTAATTCGTTGGGGCAGTTCGCCACAGATTAATAAAATTTTCGTCATTCAAAAGCGAGCACTTCGAGCTATGTTAGGTCTCAAACCTACAGTTTCATGTAGAAAGCTATTTTCTGCTAATGGTCTTCTCACAATATTTGCTATATATATCTTAGAAAGTTTGTTATTCATTTGGAAACAAAACAATTTATTTTACAATAACAAAAACTTGCACGATCACAATACACGACATAAAATCAATTTTGTATACCCTATTCATAAATATACATTTACGGAAAAAAGTCCAGAATACAGAAGTATGAAATTTTATAATTTCTTGCCGAAGGACATAAAAACACAGACAAATTTTAATATTTTCAAAAGAAGGCTAGTTGATTTGCTGCTAAAAATTGAGCCATATAACTTAGATGAGTTTTTCATGTACAAGTTCGGTTGACTTTTCCACACTTAAGTTTAATTAATTTTCTATTGACGCTGTTTTTATTTTAAGTATGTATTACTGTATATTTTAATAGGAATAAAGATGATTATTTATTTATTTATTTATTTATTTTATCAATTACACTTTCTTTGTTTTTTTGTATTCTACACCCTGTTGAAATAAATGCTTTACTTGTACTCAAATTATCTCTCATTGTTAAATATAAAGAAGTCGCAAATATGCTGGTCCTAACCCCGATGTATCAAGTTCAAATTCAACTTCGACCTACTTTTCTTTTCGTCTTTTGCGGAAAAACTTCGCCGTCCGCCCGACTTGACTGTATAATGAGCATTCGGCGAACTCACTGCCCGATTTAATTGCGAAACTTTAGCCCTTAATTAAAAGAGTATATCGCAGCTAGGGGGAAACAAAAAATAAGAAAATGCCAGCTCGCGTATATAAACAGACGCCGATCGATAAATGCTATCTCGTCGAGTTTATTTAATAACTTCCAGGTTAAATTTGATTTACTAATTGGTGTATGCATAAATATTTATATTTGTCACCCTTGATGGATTTGCTTCATATGTTTAAGATCAACAAAAATACAATGCATTTTTGATTTCCCATAAAAGAACAGTTGCCATATTCTATCTGGAAACAAAATGTCAAGAAAAGCAAAGGGTATCCCCGGATAAGATGGTCAGAAAACCCCTATCGGAAAATTTAAAAAACAGTCGATATTTTGGCTACTGAAGGTAAAAAAATAAGGTATATACAGTCGGTTTTGCCCCAGCCCCCTTCCCCCTCCTACAGCGATAAGAAAGAGGTTAGTCGAGAATTTTTTTTTCTCGAAAACTAAGAATCATCAAGTGTTGAAAAAAATCATACATATAGTTGAAATGGGAAAACAAGAATAATTTCAAAAATTGTAAAAGAATTTAAAATCGAGAAATTTAAGTAATAGGCTCAAAATCCATTTTGATTTCCCATTAAAACAATTACCATATCTTAGCTGGAAAGAAAATGACAAACCGAAACTTGCATTTAGGGATTTGAAAAATTGTAAACCGTATAATAAATCGAGAAATTTATATCTAAAGCCCAAAATCCACTCAAAATCTATGCAGTTTTGATTTCCCATAAAACCAGTTACCATATCTTAACTATAAATAAAATAGCAGCAAACCAAACTTGAACTGAAAATCCAAAAATTGTATTCAACTATTTGGGCACAATTGCAACAAAAATTATAAATCGAGAAATTTATGTAAAATGCTCAAAATCTATAAAACACTAATGCATTTATGATTTTCCATCAAAAAAATTGCTGGAAACAAAGTTGGAAAATGAAAGAAAGCAGTTAACAATTTGAGGAACTGTAAGACGATAAATAATCGAGAAATTTAAGTAAACGGCTCAAAATCGATAAAACAAATAATGCATTTATAATTTCTTGTAAAAGCAATTGCTGTATTCTAGTTGGAAATAAAACGGCAACAATCCAAACTTGAACTGAAAAACCGAAAATTGCATTGAACGCTTTGGAAAATTGCAAAAATAATTAACGGAGAAATTTATGTAGAAAGCAGAAAATCGATGAAAACTACGCATTTTGAATTTACCCTAGAAATAATTGCTATATTCCAGCTGGAAACATAACGGCAACAAATCCAAACATTAATCGGAAAATCGAAAATTGCATTCAAGGATTTGTGAAATTGAAAAAAATATATTAAATATATTTTTTTTATAAAAACCTTAAAATCGATGAAACAGCAATTTATTTTTAATTTCCCATAAAAATAATTGCCATATTCTTGCTTGAAGTAAAACGGCAACAATCCAAATTTGAAATGGAAACCCAAAAATTGCTTTCTACGACTTGATAGAGGAAATACATAAATTTCTCTATTTATTATTTTTTACAATTTCTGAAATCCAAAATCTTAAAATCGATAAAGTATTAATAATAATTTCTAATAGAAATGATTGCCATATACTAGCCAGAAACAAAACGGCAAAAATACAAATTTGAAGTGGAAAACCGAAAATTGCTTTTAACAACTTTTAACAATTTACAAACCGAGAAATTTGTATCTAGAGCCCAAAATTCAGCAAAAATCGATGCAGTTTCGATTTCCCATAAAATCAGTTATCTTAGCTATAAACAAAATAGCAGCAAACCAAACTTGAACTGAAAATCCAAAAATTGTATTCAACTATTTGGGCACAATTGCAACAAAAATTATAAATCAAGAAAGTTATGTAAAATACTCAAAATCTATAAAACACTAATGCATTTATTCTTTTCCATCAAAAAAAATTGTCATATCTAAGCAGGAAACAAAGTTGGAAAATGAAAGAAAGCAGTCAACAATTTGAGGAACTGTAAGACTATAAATAATCGAGAAATTTATGTAAACAGCTCAAAATCGACAAAACAAATAACGCATATATAATTTCTTGTAAAAGTAATTGCTATATTCTAGTTGGAAGCAAAACGACAACAATTCAAACTTAAACTGAAAAACCGAAAATTGCATTCAGCGCTTTAGGAAATTGTAAAAATAATTAACGGAGAAATGTACGTAAAAAGCATAAAATCGATGACAACTATGCATTTTGAATTCACCCTAAAATCAATTGCTATTTTCCAGCTGGAAAAATGACGGCAACAAATCCAAATATGAATGGGGAAACCGAAAATTGCATTCAAGGATTGAAAAACATATTAAATAATTTTTTTTTTATAAAAAGCTTAAAATCGATAAAACAGCAATTCATTTTTAATTTCCCATAAAAATAATTGCTATATTCTAGCTCGAAATAAAACGGCAACAATCCAAATTTGAAATGGAAAACCGAAAATTGCTTTCTACGAGTTGATAGAGGAAATACATAAATTTCTCTATTTATTATTTTTTACAATTTCTGAAATCCAAAAGCTTAAATCGATAAAGTATTAATAATAATTTCACATAGAAATTATTGACATATTCTAGCTAAAAACAAAACGGCAACAATCCAAACTTGAACTGAAAAACGGAAAAATGCATTCAGTCGTTTAAGAGATCTTATGGAATATATTTAATAGAAATATGTATTTAGAAAGTTCAAAATCGATTAAACAACAAAACAACCTGTAAAAACATTTTCTATTCTAGCTGGAAACGAAATGGAGATAATCTAAACTTGAACCGGAATACCGGACGATTTGAATACCTTGAAAATTAAAATCGAGAAATTTATTCAAAAAGATCAATATCGATTAAAAACCTATGCATCTTTTAATTTTCATAAACACAATTGTCATATCTTAGCAGCAAAATGGCAGCAAACCAAACTTGAACTGGAAATCTAAAAATTGCATTCAACGATTTGAGAAATTGAAGCAAAAATAATAAATCGGGATGAATTTTTGATTTACCATAAAAAAAAAATTACAATATCCTAGTTATAAACAGAACGGCAACAACCTTAAAATGAAAAACCGAAATTTGCATTCAATTGTAAAAAATAATAAATAGGGACGTTTAAGTAAAATGGTCAAAATCGATTGAATAAGATTATATTTTTGATTTCCGATAAAAACAAGTGCTATATTTTAGCAGAAATAAAAAACGACTGCAATCCATAAACTGGAAAACCAAAAACTGCATTCTTCAATTTGTGTAATTGTAAAATAAATAATAATTTATGTAAAAAGCACAAAATCGATAAAATAACTATGCATTTTTAATTTCTCATAATAACAATTGCTATTTCTAGCTGAAAACATAACGGCAACAATCCAAACCTGAATGGGAATACCGAAAATTGCAAACGGCAACAATCGAAACTTAAATGGAATGCATTCAACCGTTTGAGAAATTGTAAAAAAAAAATATTTGATGGAAAAATGTATCTAAAAAAACTAACAATCGATAAAACAATTGTTATGTGCTGGCTATAAAGAAAACTGAAACAATCTAACTCTAACCAGAAAAGCGATAATTGGATTTACATATTTGAAAAGGAAAAAAAAAATGAATGTAGACATTGGAAACGTCACATCAAAACAACTGCTATATTCTACCTGGAAAAGCCAAAATTGAACTGAAAAATCGAAAAATGCATAAAACAATTTGAAAGATTATTAAATACATATAGAGCTCTGGGAACAGTCAATCACGTGCTTATTTTTCAAAATTTCGAAAAATGTTTTATACAAATGGTGTGCAGAATAGTAAGCTGCACGCCCTGAAAATATTTAAATTTATATAGGGTGTCTCATAACAAAGTTACAGACTTTACCGCATTACCTGTTTTTTTATTTAAAAAGATTGGTACCTAGATTTTACCACTAATAATAAAAACATGCAAATTACCAACGAATTTTGAAATATTAGAGTAACCATCAACTTCAGATATACAAAACCTTATATGGAACAAAAGCTTACTTAATGAACTTATTAATCAAATTATAAAATAATATATAGGGTGTGCCATTTAAAAAAAATAGAAATTGTGCAGTTTGCGAATGGCTATCACCCTGTATAATACGCTGAGTTATGTTTTGGTTAATAGAGTAATTTTGAAGACTAAAGTTCAACTAAAGTTTACCACTAAATTAGAATTAATTATCTTTATTAGTTTCGGGGGAGCACTTTAACAATTTTGTTCAAATTTTTGTATAAACAACTGAATAACACAAAAACGGCCCGTTATCTACCCCCACAACTTAGGTCATTTTAATCTTCAAGTAACAAGGAATCCAAAAATGCTAAAATATACAGGGTGTTCCATTAAAAAAAAACATAAGTTTGATCTGTAACTTTGTTATGAGACACCCTGTATACATTTAAATATTTTTAGGGCATGCACCTCACTATTCTGCACAACTTTTGTATAAAACATTTTTCAAAATTTTGACAAATAAGCACGTGATTGACCGTTCCCAGAGCTCTGAAACACCCTGTATACAAGTAGCAGAATTTGTGTGAATAGCCAAAATCGATTATACAAAAAAATATTTTTATATTTTTATACAATTTACAATTGCCATATCCTAGCTAAAAACACGACAACAATTATAACTTTAATTGGAAATATCAAAATTGCATTCATTGATTTGAAATATTGTAAAAAAATAATCAACTTAAGGACTTATTTAAAAAGGTAAAGATCCATAAAAACAAAATTCAATAGATTTTTTTATAAAACCTCAAAATCGATTAAACGGCAATGTATTTCTAATTTTAAATAATTGCCGTATTCTAGCTAGAAATAAATCGGGAACAATCTAAACTTAAATTAGAAAACGGAAAATGGATTGAATGCATTTGCATTTGAGAAATTGTAAGAAAATATTTAATAGAGAAATTTGCGTAAAATCGACAAACCAACAATGTATTTATATATTTTCATAGAAATTATTTCTATATCCTAACTTAAAAAAAAACGACAACAAACCGAACTTGAATTGGAAATATAAAAATTCCATTCATTGATGTAAAAAATCTAAGAATTCATTTCAAAATTCATAAAAATCGCGTTTTTTCTTTAATTTTTCGTAAAAGCTGCTAAAATTTTCTAGCTGGAAACAAATCGACAGCAAACCAAACCTAAAACTGTTAGAAATTGTAAAAAAAATCTATCAGGCAATTTATTTCAAAAGCTCAAGATATATAAAGAATGATTTTGATTCACATAAAAATAATCGCTTGAAACAAAATGGCAACAATCCGAACTTGAACTCTAATAACTAAAATTGCATCAATAGAGGAATTTGTTTATATAACTAAAGATCTATTAATAAATGATGCATTTCAAAATATTTTCTCAGTCATAATCATTCTGAGAAGTTGAGAACTAGTTCTTCCCACCGATTGTTCCGATAGCATTTCTGCATCTCTTCCTCTTATAGTCGAGTTTATCCATAAGCGGCATGTCTAGTAATAGAAGAGTGAGATCAAAGACAGATTACACGGTCGGAGTATAGTCCCAAACCGCTGAAATATTGAGGTCGACCAGACATATAAATATCATTGTTTGCTGATAAATCACTCTCTAAAATGCTCTCGTGCCAACTTATCGTAAACTTGACTTTAGTTGGGTGCGTTGTAATAATATAATGCACTGTAAATCAGGTGACTCACTAACAACGAATAAATGTGCCCGTGTCGAAATAGGCTGTAATGGCCACCAGGATTGTATGCAAACATAAGAGAAAAAAAAACTACAATGTCAACTCCATCACTTCTAGACGAGCAGATCACAATTACCACAGGCTCCAGCTTTCCACATATCTTCTCCCTCCCCCGCACTGTCGCTAACAATCTATGGTAATTTTCCCAGCACATTCTTAGCTAAAGTCCACATTTTATGTATTTTCAAATAACCAACGAACCCGATAAATTAAATCCAGCAAAGGCCTTACGAAATTCAGTTTTCTTTTTCTCGTTATATTTACGGTAACCTCGGGATACAAGCGATATTTGATATATTAGGATTAAACACGGCAGTTCCCATGGTTACACGAGGAATTCGAGCGTGATTCATTGCCAGGTTATGCCAAGAGGATTCCTATGGAGACTTACGGACCGAACGGTCTTTGTGGGCGCTTTATCTCGCGCCTCTATTTATGAACGGAGGATAACCTTTGTTATAAAAAAAGAATGCGGATTCCAAAAACTGGGGGAGTGGAAAAGATCACAAATGAATTAAAATTGGAATACCGTTACAAATGCACGAATGGTAAAATGTCTCATTATCAAAACTTAAACTGTAAAAAGATTATTTCGAAACAAAATTCTTAAAACTTTGTTTTATATTTAATAAATGTGTATAGTCGGAACTATAGTCACCTTTATCAATTATACAGTGGTAAAACAAAGTTTTAAGTGTTTTATTTCGAAATAATATCAAGATGCACCACCAAGTAAATGCCGCCAATATTCAAGAATTAAAAAAAAAAGTTTAGTTGCCGAAACTATAGTCAATTAATAAATTTAAGTGTTCCACAGATTGGGAATCTCAGGATAAAAGTATTCAATTGTGTGGAAAACAAAAACATTAGTCATTAATTATTGAGGATTTGCTGCATAAGTCGGTGACATAATAGTTATTTGTGCAAGTGAGTAAAGTAATACTTTTTTCACGAGTACTAAAGATTGCCACACGAGCCGAAGGCGAGTGCGGCAATTCCTACAAGTGAAAAAAAGTTGCTTTACTCTCGAGTTTCATACAAAAATTTTTCTACGTCCATAACTTTAAATAAATTTAAGAAAACCATAATCATTTTTTATAACTAACAATACTTCTTTTAAATGAAGAAAATAATAATCATCAAGTTCACTTGATCGGAAACAAATGTTTGACATTTATCAGCAGAACTCGCGGCGTGTTGCGAAGCGTTCATGACACACTTTGTGCAAACAATTTTTTAGTTGCGTTGAAAAACGAACCGCTTCCGCACTTTTTTCACGCAAAAGCATAAAAAACCCGTTATGGCACTTTTTTCACGATTAAGGCTTCAGAAAACACATATTTTGTTAATACAAATTAATGAAAAAAACTGTACATTTTATAACGGACGTGGAAAATTACATTTTGTGTATGGTGTAGTATTATTATAATTAAACTTTGGTTTACATTGCGAAAATGTGAAAGAGTATTTTGTTGACATTTGTGAAATATAGCACGGTTTCGAATTTTGAATAAATGTTTATTTTAACATGGAACGAATATATAATTCGCAAGTCAGGCGTGACGGGTTAATTAATGCTTTCGTGGCAATTAAATATAAAGTTAGATCATGCGATATAATTGCACATGGATGTAAAAATTAAATAATTAGTACAAATTAATGTGTTTGATGAAAATACGCCTAAATTACAAACTATAATAAAGGCTGCTTTACACGGACGAGGAAATTATACATGTGTAACATTTTGTAGAGAAATAAAATTCGGCGTGTAAAGCATTCATAAATTGAAATGTATGGTAGAATGAATCCGATATGAATAAATAAAAGTCGATCTTATTCATACCGGATCACACAAATTCACTTATAAAATAACTTATTCAAAAGGGCGATCTTTTTTGCATGAGAAATCTTTGATAATAAAAATACACCAACCGGTAAAAAAAAGTAATTGGTTATTGTTGGTATAAAAAAATGCAATAATAATAGAGCGTAACATATTTCACATCTGTTTTAAGATTTATCTTCGATATATAACCCTCTAAACATTTTTCGTTTTTATACACAGACACATACGCCCTAGCTATTGGGAATTCTAAATTGTCGGGGGTAATACCACAAGAGGTTTAATTTGGCCGGATAAATTTTATTTGTTTGCACGAGCCATTGAATTGGTACAAATTTCGAGAATGAATTGAGCTGGAAAAATTAGGATTTTGCCTAATCTCAATTCATTCAAAAAATTTGCGATGAAATGACGAGTGCTTAAAATAAAATGCCGAAATTATAACCGCGAGCGGTATTTGTTAAGATAATTTAACGAATAAGAACTATATTTGCAATTTATGTTAATTAAAAGTACAATGGGTGAAAGAGCATTGTTTGTTTGTAATGGAATTGAATGAAGCACTAATCGTCAAAATCGTGTGTGGGTAAAACGAAAATGGTTGATTGCCACGGGAATAGCGAAATTCGCACCTGCGTGTTTGCAAGTGGTACAAACACTGAGATCTAGCCGTTAAAATGATATTTATAATTATTGCTTTGTATAAGTAAATATTAATACTTACATTTAGTATACATTCCATACATTTCTGGCGTTTCTTATATTATATTATAGGTTATAATTTTCTCACACACACGCACACACACACTACAAGCAACACAAATTAGGAGACCAATAACGGCTGATCGTTTAATCGCTGATGAACTTATTTCCGACACACATAAAAGAGAAGACGCCAAGTGCACTAATATAAAAATGTTTATTTCATACTATTAGAACATGATAGAACAAGATGGGTATTAAATGCAATCCAATTCCGCATTTCACGCATTGTGGCAGCGCTACCGTACACTTGCGACATCTCACGACACTAGGCCGAAGTACGAAATACCGTTTCAGGCTTTAATTGCAAATGTACGTAACTAAATGTGTATTATTGGTGAACGGACAATACTTACTCAACTTTTACATACATGGGAATGAAAATCGTGAAATAATTTACACATGGAAGCGTGTCCAAAACGGATTTCAATTATATTTCACCGCAGAGGTATTCAGAACTGACACGAACTGCCAGAGTACAACTGAAGTCAGTGTTTTGCTAAAATTGTTAATATACAGATCGTTGTCATGGTGAAGGTAAATAAATTTTTAACCATTTGCAAATTTTTTTGTCCGCCGTTTTAAATGCACCTTTTTATACATGAGTTGAATTATCATTAAAAAATATTGATGGCTTCATGTCACCATTTTTTTGTAAAAATTACGGGCAGGAAACATTGACGTGTTTTTCCATAATGATCATTTACCGTTAGAGTGTCACAATCCTTCGGGAACACATAGTCTGGTTCCTGGGTATGAAAATTGCAGGCCTGTGTAATTCCACAACTAATTCGTCACTAATCTCTAATTTTCTATTTAATTTTGCGTCACGTGAATAGATTAATATTTCATGTTACTTACTTTAAAATATATACATAACATATGAATATGACACAGTTTTTAAAAATGTTTCTTTTGTTACAGGTAATTCAATGGTTGAGGAACTTCTAGGCTCAGAGGCTTTTGGCGTTGACAATTATACAGATAATTCCATGGTGGTAAACTGAACGAATTTTAAACTAATAATAATAATAATAGTAACTTTGTTGTCCAAGAATGAGGCATACAATTGTACCAACATTCTAGACACTCCAAAATTGGAAAAACTAAGATATATGTCATTACTAATTTAACTTTTAACTAGTAAAATCTATGAGACACAATTTAAGTGTTTTTCTTAAACACAAATACATTTGGTGATGTCTTTTGTTTGTTTGTTATACACTAATTATATTAGGCATTTCTTTTGTTTTGGTGAATATTACTTGCATACCTCCAGAAATAAGGGAAGCTGCTCAGGATGCAATAAACAAACTACACTGGAGAAAAAAAATGAAACACTTGAAATTCGTGAAATTTCGACCATTTTCAAACCGCCATAACTCGGCATATTTTCAATCGATTTTGATGAATCTTTGAAAACGAAAAACTTCTTTAAATTTATGCATGCGAACTTAAGCGTAACCCCTTCCGGCCCCCTCTAGCGCCTCTGTGAAAAAAAAGTTTTTTCTGGAAACCATTTCCAACTTTGACGATGTCTACGGAGTTGGAAATTTTTTATAGATTCGATCCACCATAAACGCATTAAAATCTGATCAATTCCCTATGCATAAAAACATAATCATTAAACAAGCAACATGTATTTGGTTATTTCTTTTATAAGTGTAATAATAATAGCCATACAAATTTAACATCTATTTACAGAGAAAAGTAATAATAAATTTGAAGTACATGAGTAAAAATTAAAAACGACGAAAAATTTACATCGTTCATAAAAAAGAATTAAAAAGAAAAGCTCCTAATTAAGTAAACAAGGTAGTGGGAGCAGCTGACATGCGATGATATGCCCCAATGCACTTTTGAGCTATACATATGGATGGCCAATGTAACCAGGTGTTTTATAAACAACTGTATGGTATACAGTGAGCGTGGTTATCCAATTACGTAATCGAATGGTAATAATTGGGGGTTGGTAAAAATGAATTATAATATAATCGCTAGATTCATGTATAAGTCCAATTCCAGACTTTTTGCATTATTTTCTGCGAAATCTGAATTTTTTTTGTAAAATTTATAAAAAAAAAAATAATTTGACTCCAAATTGTAATTGTATTATTTCCTTTGAGCATTATTATGCTTGGGTACACAGACTTTTCAAAAAGTTTGGAAACCCTTTAAAATTTCGAAATATATACATTTTTGTTAAAAAATTAACCTCAAATTGTAATGTCAATGACATAGTTCCGTAGTAAGGGTTGCGCGGACCCAAGTAATTCTTAGTTTTTAAAATCTGCAATGTGCCAACAGAAGTCAAACGCGCAATTTTATTCAGCAATCGCCTGATTCTTTATTTCTGAAGAACGAAGTACTAACTTGTTACTTTAAAGCTTGTACCCTTAACATAGTACAAATGTCTGGTGCTGAGTGTAAGAAACATAAAATTAGAGATAAGATGATAAGAAGGAAATTGACAATGTCAAAATACAGGTAATACTGCAGGCCATCTAATTCTACCCCATTTATTAGTCTGCCGTCGTCCGTGATACAAACTAGTGAACATACACCTACAGACTTCACGATGTTGATGGAAGATTGCCGTTACACCCAGGGTAAGGATAAAACCGACACTGAAAGACTGAACTGAAGAATAGTTAGAAACATTGTAAAAAAATTCTAATCTTCAAAATTTGAAAATCCATCCCAAATTAATCTATTTTTGATATCCTATTTAAAAAATTGACATATAATACCTTTAAACAAAAGGGCAGCACTTAAAACCTAATCGAAAAAACTCAAAGTTGCATTCAGCAATTTGAAAAATTATAAAATTCACCTCCTCTGGAATTAGTTTCAAATTTGCAAAATCCAATCAAACCTATTTTGAACACCACAGTAAAACAATTGACATATAAGAGCTGAAAATAAAATGCCAACAATTAAAACCGAAACTACATAAAGAAACATTGCAATTAGATACATGTAAAAACTTAATATCTACTAGAAATAGCTGTTTTTTTGGCATCTCCTTAAAACATTTGATATCAGAGCTGAAAACAAAACGGCAACACTGAAAACTTGAACTGGAAAAAAAAAACATTGCATTAAGCAATTAGAAAAATCGGACAAAAATTATTTTCGCAGGAATTAGCTTCAAAATTCTAAAAACCATCAAGAATGAACCTATTGTTGAAACGTTTTTAAAACAATTGACATATCACAGCTGAAAACATGATGGCAACACCTAAATCTTAAACTATAGAAATGAAAATTACAGACAGCGATTTAAAAAAATTGTGAAAAAAGCATCGTTGCTGGAATCATCTTCAAAATTTAAAACCTATCTAGAATTAACCAATTTGACATGTCATAACTGAAAACGAATTAAATCTTGAACGGAAAAACAGAAAATAAAAAAATACCTTTTCTCGGAATTAACTTCAAAATTTCAAGATCCATCCTGAATGAACTTTTTTTGATATTTCGCTAAAATAATTATAACTTATAACTCTGGGATACAAAATAACAAAACTCAAAATTTGAACAGAGGAAAAAAAATTGCGTTCGGCAATTAGAAACATTGTAATAATGAAATTTCTGCTAGATTTCGCTTTTAATTTCAAAATACGTGCAGAATGATATACTGCTGAAACAATTGACATATTACAACTGAAAACAAATTAAAAATACTCAAAATCTAAATTACGGAACAAAATTACATTCGGCGATTAGAATTCTTCTAGAATTAGCTACAAAATTTCAAAATGGGGCCGCGGTGGTCTAGTGAGTAGATCTCCTGCTCACGAGCCTCGTGGTCGTGGGTTCAAATCCCATCCGGACGGTCACTTTTTCGGAATGAAGAAGTGGCCGTTCGGGTCCATGGATGTCTAGTGTATGTCCCCCCAGTCATTATATAATTAATAATGATTATATATAAATAAATATTCAGAAATCAATACAAAATGGTTAAATAATACCTCTGGCAGAATGGACCAGCTTCCCATGCCATAAAAAAAAATTAATAAAAAAAAAAATTCTAAATCCATCTAAAATAAACCTATTTTTGACATCCTTTCAAAACAATTGACATATCAACTGGAAACAAATTAAAAACTAAAAATAAACACTCAAAACTTGAACGAAGAGAATGAAAATTGCATTCGGCGATAAGAAAAATTCTAAAAAAATACACCCCTGCTGGAATTAGCGTCAACATTTTAAAACCCATCCAGAACGTACCTATTTTTGACATACAGCTAAAACAAATGACATATCAGAGCTAGAAACAAAATAACAACATTCAAAACTTAAATTACACTCAGCGATTAGAAAAATTGTAGAATTAGCTTACTAATTTTAAAATCATTCTGAATTAACTTAGTTTTGAGTTCCGTTTTAAACAGTTGACATATCAAAACTGGAAACAAAGTGACAACTCTTAAAACTCGAGCAAAGGAAATGAAAATTACATTAAACGGTAGAAAATACTGCAAACAAAATATCAGTCGGCATTAGCTTCAAAATTTCAAAATAAATTCAGAATGAACATATTTTTTTATATAATGCTAAGACAATTGACATATAACTTGAAATAAAATGGCAACAACTAAAACCTAAACCAAAGAGAACAAAATCGTAACCTGCGATTAGAAAATGATTAGAAATTTATCTCTGCTGGAATTAGCTCAAAAGTTTTAAAATTTATTAGGAATGAACCGATTTTTGACATCCTGTTAAACACATCTGAGCTGGAAATAAAATGACGAAATGGAAAACTTACAATACTTAAGAGATAATTACATGCTGCGATTAGAAAAAATATTAGAAATTTATCACCACTGGAATTAGATTAAAAATTTCGAAATTTATCGTGAATGAACCGATTTTTGACATCCCGTTAAAACAATTGACATGTCAAGACACTACTGGATGGAGAGCAGTTCCTAGAAGATAGCCAGTTCTAGTACTATCACATATAAGAGTAGTCTAACTGTATGTATGTATGTGTGTATGTATGTATGGATAACGCTGGCCCGTCACTGCGCCGCATTCATTGCGCCGTATATGTACTGAGTCTGGTTCCCGGCACGGTGATACATCCCGGAAAACATTAGCAAAGAAATGAATAAATAATTATATTATAACAAAACCGTTCTATAGAATGTGTTCAAATAATATGAGGAACGAGTTAAACAATAAACTAACCGCTAATTTTACTTCAGCATTATGAAAAAAATATATCGGCTGTGAGCGTACGTAGTGAACTTCATATATTTTGTTTAATGACATAAAACAAATGTCGGAAGGCAATAAAAGGTGTTTAGCAGTTACAGTGCAAATTTATACTTAAACATACCTTTATCTATCGGCCAGGTGTTTAGCAGTTACAGTGCAAATTTATACAAGTAAGTACTAAATATAGTCGCCGGACATAAAATAAGGGCGCTATTGCGCAAAGGTGGATCCACTTTTTGAATGTTCCGCCTTTAGGTTAGGTTCGGTTAGGTGGCGGCGAAGCCGTCATGAATGTATTAAAAGTAGGGGCTGAAAACGGAACGAAAACGAAATAACGAAATTAAACGAAATAGTTACAAGAACGAAAACGGAACTGACATTTTTTTAAACGAGATCCAAAACGAAATAAATTAATTAATTATGCTCATTTTCGTATGAATTAATAGCATTGAAAAAACATTTCTAATACCAGATTTTACCGTTTTTATCAAATTTTGAAAGTATCGGAAACTGAAGGTAAAAAATCTCTTATTAGGAGTTGTTTTCCGAAAACGAAAACTATAAATTTGTGTGAGAACATAAAGAACGAAAACGAAAAATTTCGTTTTCGTTCCGATCAGAAATGAACGAAATATTTTTCGGATTTAGTCTCTAAGAAGTAGTTTTGCGAGCTCGCCTTAAATATGACAGATTAAGAAATCGAGATTTCGAATTTCTATCCAATATTGGTGAACTCTACTTTACTGAAAAAATAAATTATGCTCATTTTCGTATTAATTAATAGCCTTGAAAAAATATTTACTGCACATTTCTTGAACAAAAATTTCGAAAAATAGTGGGTGCGCTTTTGTGCAATAGCTTCAAAGTAAGAAACACTTATACATACAGTATAAATACACTTTATTCTACCAGTTTAAAATAATAGTACTAAAGAATGGATGAAGCTCCAATCGAGCGTCAACGTAGATTAGCAAGAGAAAGACAGAGGCGTTGGAAAACTCAACAAAGTCAAGAGACGCTTGACAGGCTGCAAAAAACAAATGCTGCATCTCAAAGACAGCGAATTGCAAACGAAACTGAGGAACAATCTCAACTCAGGCGAGCAGCAAATGCATCTCAACAGCAGCGAATTAGAAATGAAACTCCACAGCAATCGCAGACCAGAAGAGCAGCAAATGCTGCATCTCAACGGCAGCGAATTGGAAATGAAACTACAGCAATCACAGACCAGACAAGCATCAGATGCTGCATCTCAACGGTAGCGAATTGAAGACGATACTCCACAGCAATCTCAAGCCAGGCGAGCAGCAAATTTGGTATCTCAACGGCAGCAAATTGCAAATCATAGAGCTGAGCAAAGCCAAATATTTCGAAATGAAGCAGTTAATTTCATTGAAGATAGTGTTCATACCCATGACTGTGGAGCCTTAAACATTATTTGCCAGTTCTATAAATCGAAGAATTTTTCCAAAGAGCGTTCAACAGATGGAAAGATTACAAATTGTTGCCACAAAGGCAAAATTAAGTTTCCACACCCTATCGATGAGACTGGTGTACTTGTATATCTTGAGTTCTTGCGCAAACTGTTGTCAGATCCAACTGATTCAGATTACACCAATTTTCGGGAGAATATTCGATCCTACAATAATGGTGTATTGTTTTCTTCGTTGGATCTGACAACAGTTGCCGTGATTTTTCACGGGCAATCGCTAGTGAATAATAATAATAATATTTAAGAGGATAACAAGGAAATAATTATTACTAAAGCTAACAGCATATAGCCAATAGACGATGGAGGGACCCAAAATGGGTTCGGTGATATATCCGCACAGGAAGACTGCCACGCGAAAACTGCGCACAGAAAACTGCGCACAGCGAAAACTCCGCACTCAGAAAATAACACACAGTGATAATTGCGCACACGAAAATTACTCAAAATATTTGTTGTGCGCACTCTGTGAGGATTGATAAAAGTGAGTAATTTATAGTGTGGGCATTTTTCAGTGTGAGGGGGGGGGTGCTAGATTACCCCACTCCCTTAAGTATAGATTTTTTAAATCTGTCATGAACTTTCGAAAATGTCAGTGGCGGCATTGCTAAAATAAATGTCTATTTTATGTTGCTCCATTTTTACTTTCTCCGTTACGAAGTACGAGAAAGTATTGTGATCGTGATTTTTTTTTTCAAAAATTTTTTTTACGGAAATATCCGCTTTGGAGTCCCTAGATGCCATTTCAACATTTTTTTTTGTGTCTGTGTGTGTGTGCGTGTCTGTATGTGTGTGTGTGTGTGTGTCTGTGCGCGCTGTATCTCAAAAACTAATAGACCAATTGGTATGAAACTTTGAACATACACCTTATTTTATAATCCGGAGAACTGAAAAGCTTTTGGTTAAATTTCGTACACCGGAAGTGGGTATTTACCTTAACTGTTTTTTGTTCTTTGCCAATATTTTCTTAAATATGAAAAATATCACAAAAACATTTAAACAAATATTGAAGACAACGAAAAAATTAATTTATTTTGTTTGAAAACATTTTTCATAAAATCATTGTTATTCGAGAAAAGAAATTATTATTATTTTTTTATTTATGGTTTATAATTATGAAACGATAATAGTTACAGCAAATTTATGTCAATAATAATTGCAGAGAATGCCAAAATAAACAACTTATAAAGAATATATTTTTGTCGAAATCTCTTTAGTAGTTGAGTAAACTGACTTTTTAAATTTGAAGTATAATTTTTCTATCTTTTATAATTTTAACGTTTTAAACGTCAGTTTCATCCGAGTCTACAAAACGCTCGATGTACATTTAAAATATGATTTCAATTGAAAATAAGCCATGAAAGTGTAAATATAAATGATGATACCATCAGAGAAAGTAACATGATGGCCACATCACCATTTTTTATGAAATTCTTTGAAACATTTATTCCGAGTACCCCCTTTAAAAACACACGCCGCTGCCAGCATAGGTGTTGTGGTCGCTTAGTATTAGATGTTTTTGTTTTCCAAAATATCCAGTTAACTATAATTTCCTTAATTCAAGTAAATGCAGATTACCAGAACAAACCGATAACTGACTCATTTCCTGCCATTGACCGATAATTTATATTTGATATAAACTTAAGGTGACCAACTTTTTAACAATGAAAAGGACGACACAAATAAATGGAAAAAAAGAATTGTTAATTGCAACTATAATACGCTTTATGATAAATACATAATAAAAGCGTTGGTAACATTTTATATTGTAATAAATGTGGTAAATAAAACACGTGTGTTGAGAATTTTCACAATTTTTAATGTGGAAACACTGCTACAAACAATTAAGCACCTATCTGATGAAGCCACCATGTGGCGAATATGTCGCAGTGTTTCGATATTAACAATTGTGAAAATTCTCAAAACACGTGTTTTATTTACCACATATATTATGTAATTTCACCAAGTAACAGCCTCATCAATCCAATATTTTGTAATAATGCTTACATGCTTATTAATTATTATTTATATGAGTGATTTCCATTGAATAAATATTTCTTGTCAATGCATCATGTTCTAACAATAAATTGGAAATATCTGAATAAGAAATATCTTTCATTTTGAATTTTATGGCAAGTGCTGCGGCTAGAATATCAACATTTCATCTCGATTTCTCACTTGTCCAAAAATCATTAGCAATTCAAAAACTTCAACTGCTGCATTATTGCTAATGCAGCAAAACGTAAATTGAGCAAGAATAAATTAATTTTCACATAGAATCTGTTCATTTTTTATAAATAGATGAATATTTCCATCCACCTTTTATTGATTTCAACGTTTTAAATTACCTCTTGAAATCATTTTTCTAGATTTAAAAAAGCAATTGATATCTATTCTAACGCCTGGCAGGTTTTTTGAAATAAGAGTCAATTACGCTGGTCTGAAAAAAAGAAAAAAAAACCGAGTCCTGACACCATTCCTGATTCTTATGTAAACTGACTTCCTGGATCCGAGTATGACCCCCGTTTTCCCCCATCGCCCATCATTTTCGGAGGCAGCAACACCCCCCCCCCCCCAACCTATTTTCATCACTTTTCGATAATTTGGAGGAATCAAGACGATTATTTGAACCTTCTTCTGTGAGGCTAGATAGGTGAAAAGTTCTAAAACATGGGCATGTGTAACAAGGTGGTGTATTTGGGGGAATGTGACCCTTTGTAAAAAGATCATTAGAAACAATCGATTTTTCCAGGTTTCTCGCAATCTTTTGATTTACAGGTACCTTTGAGCCATTTGGTTAAGCTGTTTTAAAAAATAGTGCAGTAACCTGTTAGTGCCCAATTCTTGTCCTGATCGCGAACTTGGCAATCAAAATAAAATTTATAAGCAGTTTTGAGAAGCGGTGAAAGCGATTTTCTTTGCACTTTTAAAGTCAATCTGGGGTTGGATGAGGGGGTCTGGAAAATATGTGAATAAATTTTTAATGACTTTTTTACAATTTAAGGGGGCTAATCTACGCCCTTGTTACACATATCCGTTTTAGAACTTTTCAGCTCTCTAGTCCCTCATAAATAATGTAAAGGTTAAAATACTCCTATTGATCCCTCCAAATTATCTAAAAGTGATCAAAACAGGTGGGGGCTCCCCAAAAAATGGTGGGTGATTTAGAAAACGAGGGTTATATTCAGATTCAGGAGGCCATTTCACATAAGAATTAGCAGCAATGAAGTCAGGGCCGATTTTCATGCAGACCGGTGTTATTGAAAATAAGGAAAAGTCGGAGGACACTTTTCGAGGGACAGAACTTACAAAAGGTCTGTCCTTTATATGGAGGAGGATTTGTCACTTTCATATATAGATTATTATTGTGACGTTCTGTCATAATTTTCGCAGAAATAGTCTAATTCTACGTGACCCACACATTCTGTATGTTTACATGTATATTTTGGCTGCGGTTTTTAGTAATAACACGCTTCCAGCAATAGCAAAATTAAAATTCCCACAAATACGCGAATCCAGGACGGGAGATGCCCAATTTAACCCGCGAAGTTTAGCAATTGGAAAGTTTTATTAAACAGCGATCGCACGGATTTCTATAAACAACCTGTTCTATTTAAGTCCGGCGTTAATCATTCGGTTCATTAAGAAGGCGAGCACACGGAATTCCAGCGATATCACGAAACACGAAACTCCCAGAGTCTACTTATCGCGCAACCTGCCTCTCGACTCGAGAGCCTCTTGAGTCACATGTGTGGTGGACGGCTGCGCGTCGTGCCGTTCTGTGGGAGAGAACTCCAAACACCGGCGACCGTAGACGAAGAACACAGGTTGAAATCGTGTGAATCGGCACGGTTCACAGGACACCATCATCACAAGTGTGTGCGCCAGCGAAACGAGCGGTTCCGTTGTTGTTTTCGTTTCCAGTCACGGGCCGGTCCTGTTTTCGATTGTGTTGTGTTTGGGTTTGGTCCGCTTCTCTCTGGTCAGTTACCATGAAGGATAAAATGTGCGCGTTTATTTGTGTTCGCAGACAAAACAGCAGTTTCTACGTTCAAAATATAAGTAAGTGCACTTTGATAATACAGCTTTTGTTAAATGCGATACATTTAATTACAAATGCTATACTTTGCCTTAAAAATGTAATCAAGGAGAAGAAGAAAATGTTCACTTGTCCCTAGAAGCCACAGTCTAGGTAAACAACTGTAAACAATAATAAACGTTGATTTTAACGATCCTTACTATACTCCATTTAATATATACAGAGACCTATGGAATTTAAAGTATGTAAATAGTATGCGCCTTTAAAATGGTGTAGCGATGAAATAGAAAACAATATATTTTTTGGCATGTTATTTTCAATGGGCCGCTCTGTTTACGGTGTGTTCGAGGGTATAGGTTGTGGACCAATATATTTTTTTGTGATAGTTCGTTCATACCTCGCTGAAGTAGGAGCAAACCGCAGTTTTTGTATAACGCTTTGTTCTGAGATAATAAGGAAAATTACTTCTTCATAAACTAACTGCCCATTTTTATTTTTATTTGTTACTTGGCATTTTATTTGTGTTCGACAAAATAATAATACCATTTTTTTTTCTCGTCAGCTGTAGCAAAGCTTAAAATCTGGTTCGACTGCAGTGTTTGAAGTCCAACTGTCAAACACTGCTTTTTGAAAATATATGAGTGAGACGAACACTGCATTTTGTTAATCAAACTGTTTTGAGTTTTATTAAAAAAATACATGTATTTAAGCATATTTTATCAAATTCTTACTCCCCCGCCCTCTTTAAGGCAGTCGCACTTTCATCATTATCTGCGTGCAGTGATTAGCGGATTAAGGATTATTCAACAAGTTTAAAAAACTAGTCATGCAATTTTCATTATACTCATAAGTTTCTAAATATTACCCAGGTGTATTTCTTTTATTTTATCCTACGATGTTATCATGCCAATAACTCCTTAGCAACGAGTTGCGTTGAGATACATTTAACAACACTAGTATTGTTGTGAATTTCTTAACAACACTAGTGTTGCTAATGTATCTTAACGCAACTCGTTGCTATGGAGATATTGGCATGCTCTTACGTCACTCGTGCTTTCAAACTTTTCTCTGGTAATGTAAAATGCTTATATCGTAAATAATTATTTCACTATTACACGATTACGTAGGTCCACTTCTTTCAAACATAAATTGTGTAATGTCGCATCCTGCTCTTAAGTTAACTTTTTGGAGGAGTCGTCACTCCTGTAATAAATTTCCATGTTTGTAAGACATTTCCCCGTTTGCGATTTTCATCAAAATTCGTTTGATCTCCTTTATTCCCTCAAGCTTTTTTAAGGACTTTGATAAGGCTTTGAGATGGTAAATTTTTCAGTATTTTCTTAATGTGTTTACTTCTCCAACTTCCTTAAATACCCTTAAGTATTCTTCGCTGGTTATTATAGATGCTTGTTTCATTAAAAGTTTTTCAACCCTGCCAAACATCTACGAGCAGGTATTAGTGGTAATGAGACTGGAAATTACAGATGTAATTTTTTTACCTTCTCTCACTTTGTAATTGATAAATTACACACTGTTTTCATCTATCGTAAACGACTCTATACATTTCAATATGTAATACCTGTAAGGTAAGTAAACATTTTGCGATTATTGGATAACAAACAATAATAAATATTGATTGTGACGATCCTATATGCGGAGCAAATCGCAGTTTTTGTAAAATGCTTTGTTTTGAGATAATGAGGAAAATTACTTCTTCATAAAGTAACTGCCCATTTTTACTTTCTCCGTTACGAAGTACGAGAAAGTATTGTGATCGTGATTTTTTTTCCAAAATTTTTTTTTACGGAAATATCCGTTTTGGGGTCCCTAGATGCCATTTCAACAATTTCTGGAAAAAAAATTTTTGTGTCTGTGTCTGTGTGTGTGTCTGTCTATCTGTGTGTGTGTGTGTGTGTGTGTGTGTGTCTGTCTGTGTGCGCTGTATCTCAAAAACTAATAGAGCAATTGATATGAAACTTTGAACATACGTCTTATTTCATAATCCGAAGAACTGAAAAGCTTTTGGTAAAATTTCGTAAACCGGAAGTGGGTGTTTACCTTAACTGTTTTTTGTTTTTTGCCAATATTTTCATAAATATGAAAAATATCACAAAAACATTTAAACAAATATTGAAGATAATAAAGAAATGAGATTATTTTGTTTGAAAACATTTTTCATAAAAATATTGTTATTCGAGAAAAAAAATTGTTATTATTTTTTGAATTTTTGGTTTATAATTATGAAACGATAATAGTTACAGCAAATTTGTGTTATTAATAATTGTAGAGAATGCTAAAATGAACAACTTATAAAGAATAAGTTTTTTTCGAAATCCCTTTAGTTTTTGAGTAAACTGACTATTAGAATTTGAAGTGTAATTTGTTCATAATTTTGACGTTTTAAACGTCAGTTTCATCCGAGTCTACAAAATATGATTTAAATTTAAAATAAACTATGAAAACGTAAATGGCTATGATACCATCAAGTCGGAGAAAGTAACATGATGGCCACATCACCATTTTTATTTTTATTTGTTACTTGTTTGGCATTGGGGTGTTCGACAAAGTAATAGTACCATTCTCTTGTTTCTCTTCAGCTGTGGCAAAACTTAAAATCTGGTTCGACTGCATTTTGAAGTCCAACTGTCAAACACTGCTTTTTGAAAATATATGAGTGAGACGAACACTGCATTTTGCTAATCAAACTGAGTTTTATTAAAAAAATACGAGCATATTTTTCAATGGATTTCAATGGAAAAGTACAATGTTTAACGTAGCCAAACATTCACGAATCTTGAAAATGTAAACATCGCCCTGACAAGATTATATTTTAATTTGTTTTCATTTTAAGCGAATACATGTGTGGTCGGTAGGTAAAGTATAGTACATAACGCGAGTTGTAAAGCAATTATGCCCGCGTGAAATTGCGTTACTCGCCGCTAAGCGAATCGTACGCAATGTTTTTCACTTGCGCGCAAGTGTCCAACGATTATTAAAGTCCTGGGTGGCTGTGGAATCAAACACGAATGTCGATTCTTACGTCACACAAAATTATTGAATCTAAAATCAATTCTAACAAGAGCCCTGCCTGCTATTTTCTGTATTGTAGGGATTCTGCGTCATGAAAACATTGCACCATTGATTTCACATCACGTTAACAAGAATTTATTTATTGCTTGACAGTCAGTTCAACTATGCGAAGTGAGAATCGACCTTTATATGTGATTTCACAGCCATCCAGGACTTCAATAATTGTTGGACGCCCGTTACTACTATGAATATATTTTTTGACAACGGACATAATTCAGCTAACTAGGAAACGGATCAGCATAGATAGTGGCAAGACTAGTTATGCCGTGCATAAGCACCTACTAAACATAGGGTTTGGGACAGAAGAACCCATATGCAAGCTCTATAATGAAAAGGAGAAAACAACTTCTCATATCATATTTGAATGTGAATCATTTGCAAGCAGGTGGAACAGCCTTACAATAGACGAGGAAGGGTCAGGGACATAGTTAACAAACTCGAGGATTCGAGATTTTGTTTTCGACCAAAAAACAGTTACGAAGCAAACTTAACACATTGGCTGCCGACGAAGTTTTTTTGTAAAATGTCAAAAAATGTATTTTATAAAATGAGTAAGAATATGCTTATTTGATTTAACTCGTGACTGACAGCGCTAAATAGTAAGTTTAAAGTAGGTACTCACTGTCAGTCATCGGTTACTGACGTGGCCCCATTGGAACACTTCAGTGTCAGTCACCGGTGTGTCAGTCACGGCCAACATGTTAAACTGCCCGCAAAAAAAAATTTGAGCCCAAAAATTTTTGTTACTACAGAGTTTAACTTAGTATTGAGGAGTAACTGGTAAAATATTAAAAAAAAAATGTTGAGCAACAAATTTTATTCTATTTGGGTAATTTCAAATGGATCGGCCCAGCTGCCTTAAATATTAAGCTTTCTGAATGAGTATCTTCGAGAGAGCTTGTACCTGAAGGTGAAAATAAAATGGAACACTATTTTTGGGAGAAACGTTCATAATTAGCTTGAGTTGCTTTGTTCTAAGCTTGTGTATTCGCAACTCTGTTAGTTTTTAATTATTTTCTTTAGGTTCTGTCGTAGATTTCAACGAATTTATTTTGTATAGACATCCTCGAAGTAATTTACAAAATTATTATAAAGAATATATTTTTGACATTTAGTCAGCTGGCGCTTGCGTTTTGCTAGATTAGTTCTGACAAAAGATAAATTATTTTTGACTTATTGCGATTGTAGTGACTTTCTTTAACTGTAACTTTGTGTTGTTGAATAAAATTTCTCCCCTTTCTTCTGTAATATGCCCTTTTATTTCTTGGCTATTATGGCATTTCTTTGAGATAATCTCATTGCATTTAAGAAGAATTTCCGGCACACTGAATTTTACCATTTTCTTGTCAAGATAAATATTTTGTTAATATACATTGGTGCTTCTTAGCTGACTGAAGACTTAAAAATAGGTGGCTTACTTTCACGTCAATATTAATTTTCATCGATGATCTGTAGATTTCTTTGCGAAGTGCATAGCAATTGTAGTTTTTTTTCTCATGATGTAAAATTGGCCTGTTACCTGTTATGTATTAACATTATAAGAAATATTGCTTTCACATAACCTCAAAACGTTCCTACTTTAGTTTCTTTTCTTTTTCACAATTGCTCTCCTTCCTCTACGTTCTCTTAGTTTTGAGCTTCTGCCAATATTAACGCCGTCCATTTCAATTTTAAATTGGGGTATCAACACGTGATATTATTATAACAATAAATAACACTGAAGCTAACTTACAGTTTGGCATCTAAAACTACAGTTTGACAGTCATAGCACAAACACTGCATTTTGAATAATATAAACTTTGCAAAAACTGCGTTTTGAAGTACATACCAATTTAAACAATAATCCATGTTTGAACGGTTTGTAATTTCCATTTTTTTCAGTTAATAAAGTTGCATTTCAGTCACTTAGCTTTATATCCAACTACTTTTGAAACTGATACAACGATACTTTTTTTTTAAGTTAGAACCTTTTTTTAGCTCTTCACTTTATGTCAGAGATGTTTGTACAATGCATCGACTCTTTAAAAGCATGCAAAGATGGATATAGGGGCAATTTTAAAAGCGAGGACCTTTTATTTTCTAAGATCTTATTTACTTTTTCTAATAATTTATTCAGCATGATCTGACCGTGTCATCTCTTTTCACTGAGTCAGAGCTTGTGAAGCAATTCACAAAATCATTTCGCCCATCTCTGGTTGCGACAGTTATTCTACGTGGTACTGCATTGCAAAATTTACACTAATTTAACCAGAGATAACAATATTTGTTTATGACAGTTTTTCCATTCAGAACAGTTTTATTTCAAATTTTATCAATATTTATTTATGATAGTGTTTATGAGACTCAAGTTGCAGATAACAGAAGGTGTCATGTATCATTGAATTTATTTTTAATCAATTTTTCATTTATTTTATCAAATCAATTAAAATAAGTATTTAAGTACGCAAAAAAAGTTTCCAGTAAATTTAATTGAGACAATCTAACTTATTGAATAGTCAGCCTGTTCGCGACTGCACCATTAAGTCTTACTAAGACTACAAACAAATAACTTATTGAAACAGTTTAAAGTTTCAAATTTAGTTTTAGAATAATTTTTAAGTTAGTCCTGTACGTAGAAACAAACGATCTTAAACCAATGTTATTATCTAGTAGTAATAGTAATAATATGCAAATTTCTTTTGTATCATTCAATATCCGGCGTGGCACTAGCCAAGGAAGTAGTTGTTTCAATAAGTTATTTGTTTATAGTCTTAGTAAGACTTAATGTTGCAGAGTCATGAACTTTGTAATAAAGTTAACAAAGTTTTTAGGAAAATAGATGGTTTGATGGATAAAATGGTAGAGCAAGGTTATTCGAATTATGATATAAGGAGCGAAAATACTCCTAACCTAATTTTGAACAATAAAAATATTTAAAAATCGGATTTTATATCCGAATTTTTAAAATTTCGCCAATTAGCTAGTTATGGCAATTGATTCAGAATTTTTTATAATATTTTATTAACAAACCTTAATATTATCATATAATATTAATTTTGAATATATGGATATACCTGAATTCTTAGCAAGTTTTTTTACGTACAATATTTATACATTTACATTTTACTATATTAAAACTGCAACAAGAGCTATTGACTGAAAATCTTTCGGCCAGTCTTTGTCAGTCCGTATCTTGCAAGTTAGTCACTTGTCTGGTGATGGGTGAACTGAATTGATGAAGATTTTAGGTAGGAAAGGGGGTAGCGGGATAAGGTGGGTGTGGCGGCCGTCGCGCAATTGCAAGTGTAGAAACCTTATTTTGAATATTAAAAAAATGAGATTTGCATGCTTATTAACTGTCATATTCGACTTGTACCAAAAATGTGGTAAAAAATGCGGTTTTTTATAATTATCCACTGTAAAATAGTGTGTATTTTTTTCCGGTTAGTTGTGTGTTCAGATTTAAATGATTTAATTTTATTACACCCAAAACTAGTGAACGGCATTTTTCCAGATTTTTGACGGGTCATGGAACTCCAAAAAATTGGTGTAAACAGCAGAAAAACGTGAAAAAGTTAGTTTTTCAAGATTTTTTTTTAAGCTTTCTTGTGCGCTTATAAAAAGGGGCCAAATAGCATAAGTAGCCATATTAATGACCTTCATTATCCTCTTAACCGCGTGTTAATATCTTCACTTGTTCGCGCGAAAACTCAAATTAAGTAAATTTTGTTTTTCATAACTTAATAATAAAAATATACTTACACGAGTAATTGACAAAGTGTAAGTCGAATATAACATTTTTAGGATGAAATACATTATTATAGCATATACAAGTGTTAGAATACATATAGGAACTTTATTTGTCTTTATTTAGGCTATATTTACCGCGATGTCGGTAAAGTAGATTAGTAATGGTGCTGGAATTGCTGTATGGCGATTGCGCACAGCATTGCGCACACTCGGGGTTACAACTACCCCATGTTCAGCGGTGTCAACAAACATATCTGATTCTTCATGTTCCGCCAAATCTATATTTGATAATTATATAAACAAAGATATCGTGGTGGATAAAAGTCGTCTGGAACTCGATCAGTTCATGTCATGTAAACAGTACAACTTCAAATATTGTCGTATTGTTGGGACTCATATTTTAAGCAAAAAACCAAGACAAATAAAGTTCTTATATGTATCCTAACATATGCATATGCTATAATAATGTATTTTATATTACATACGATATATCGTGTGAGCCTCAAAATTTTGTTTTTGCTGTGAGATATATGAGGTATGTTGCATGTTATTACATCATGAGACTAGATTAATTCAATTGAATTAGACTTAGAAAAATGAATTAATCGCAGACATGACTGCTATGTTTCTCTCTCTCTCTCTCAGGCATGGCCAACTCTGAAACAAAATTCTGTGGCTCACACCTTACTTTGTCAATTAATCGTGTAAGTATATTTTTATTACCAAGTTATGAAAAACGAAATTTACTTAATTTGAGTTTTCGCGCGAACAAGTGAAGATATTAACACGCGGTTAAGTGGATAATGAAGGTCATTAATATGGGTATTATGCTATTTAGCCCCTTTTTGTAAGCGCACAAGAAAACTTTAAAAAAATATATATTATTCTTAACTCATTTTTTCACGTTTACACCAAGTTTTTTGAGTTCCATGACCTGTAAGAAATCTGAAAAAATGCCGTTCTCTAGTTTTGAGTGTAATACAATTAAATCAATTAAATCCGATCACACAACTGACCGGAAAAAAAATACACACAATTTTACACTGGAATAATTTAAGAAAAGCGCATTTTTTTGCTAAATTTTTGGTAGAAGTCGAAAATAAGAGTTAATGAGCATGTAAATCTCATTTTTTTTAATATTTAAAACAAGGTTTCTACACTTGTAACTCAAATCGCGTGCCACAGGGCCGCCACACCCATCTTAACCCGCTACCCCCTTTACGTTTAGGCGTGTTATTAAGGTTCCTGCGAATATATAATTTATTTTACTTGGGTTTTTGCAATTTGAAAATTGATTTTGACTTCTCAAAATTCGCTCCCATAAAAAATCGTTAATCGATTTACAATAATTCAAACAAATAAAAACCCGTCTCAGCTGTTTCGCTGCGGTATATGATTTTCGTAAGCTTAACGATAGTATTTTCACGGAAAAGATGTCGTCGATGCAAACACAAGCACGTGAGCGGAGCGATTGCACAGGGTCGCCGAGCGCGCCCATTTATTATCTACATGTACAAAATGCACGGCGCGCTCTGTGATGGACGGGCACAAAATACAAACTGAATCCGGCTTAATCCGATCTTATCCGTCTAATGAAGTGATCACGCGGCCTCGACGCAGCACGTACATTTATTGTTTATCTTATTCGTCATGCTTAAAAATATTTAAACGAACAAATCTATTAATATAATTACTTGTTTTAATATTTACGCATTGGTAGTTATATTATTAAAGATAGTGATATGAAACAGATATTACTTCTACCAAATAAAAACCCAGTTTAGATTCTGAATGTTTACAATTCTCAAATAGTTCCGAGTATTTTTATTTGGTAGAATTCATATTTATTTCATATTACCCTCCATAAATCTATTAACCTTCCACGTAAATTTCAAATGAATTTTATTGAATTAATTTTGGATTTAAAACGCATCAACAATAACGGTTATTCGTGCACATGTTATTAAAATTAACAGACATTATAATATTGTCACTACAAAGTAGAAAAAACTGCACTGTCAATGTTAATAACACGGCAGGTGGATATATTAATAATAATAATAAAAATGCTTACAAAATGCATTTCCGCATGCAATAAAAACAATTGCAATCAAATTTGCCTTAACTTTTTTCTACGCAATTCTTTTTATTGCATGCGTAAATGCATTTTGTAAGCATTTATTATTTGCAGTTATTCGAAATTCAACAAAATACTGAAACAAGTCCTAATTATATCCATATATATTTATAGTTAGCGTTTCTATTCTCACATAATTTGCAGCATTTTTTTTTATGGAAAATTAAAAAGGCACTCTTGTTGTATACATCTATAGCTTTTGAAATTAATTTCTCAAGTGGTAATTTTTCTACTATTTTTCAAATTGTTAGCAGCAATTTTCGTTTTTCTAGTACAACTTTGGTTCATCGTTGTTTTATTTCTATCTAGGATATGGCATGAGAAATCGCAAACGCATTGTTTTTTATAAATCGTGAGCTTTTGAAGCTAATTTATAGATTATGTTTTCACTATTTTTCAAAACATTGAACGCAATGTTTGCTTTTCAGTTCAAGTTTGGATCGATACCGTTTTGTTTCCACCTAGGATTATTTTTGGGGCAATTTGTCAATGAATTATTGCTTCACAATATTTCAAAACGTTAAATGGAATATTAATTTTTGCTCTTCAAAGCCATTTTGTATCCTACTAGGATATAAAAATGTTTTTTTTTGTCGAAGCTTCAGATATCTATTGATTTCTTATGGATCTTGAGCTTTTGAAACTAACCTCAGTTATTTTTCTTATTATTTAAAAAATCGTCAATTTTGGATTGTTGAAATTTTTTTCACATTATATCGTGTGAACCACAAAATTTTGTTTCAGAGTTGGCTGTGACATAAATGAGGTATGTCGCATATTATTACGTCATGAGACCAGATTAGTTCAATTGAATTAGATTTAGAAAAGTGAATTAATCTCAGACATGACTGCTATGTTTCTCTCTCTTAGTTATGGCCAACTCTGAAACAAAATTTTGTGGCTCACACTTTACAAAGAGTGTGGACAGTCAAATGGCATAAATTCAGTATCTTAATGATTGTGCATATTTATAAAAAATTCCGCGACATGTCAGATTTAGATTATAAAATGATTTCATCCCTAAATTCAACCCCGTTCGAATGACAGCTGCAATCACCAAATATGTAATACCTTATGTGAAACGTTTTTTAATTCCCTATTCAAAAATGCTATAATGCTTAAATTTATTGCAAAAAAAGAATAGTAAAAAATAAATTCATTTCATTGACGAAATTCACTACCACACACTAAAAACTTAATAACTAATAGCGTTTCGTTCGTAATATAAGATTATGAAATGACATTATACAACGTAAAAAATTCATCGATAAATTCATTTAGTTGGAAGTACTGGGTTTTTTATTGTTCATTTGAAAGGTCTTTCAATTCTCTATTCAAAAATGCTATGCTACGTTCCACACTGTATATATCATACAATTAATGATATTTTTGCGAAATTTGCCTTTAATTTTCTTTTCAATTAAGATATTAAAATCTTAAAAACCAAAAAATAGATGCATTTTAAAATATAACTGGTTTTTGAAAATATTTTTTTTTTGAGCATTTAGCGTAATTTTTGTGGAACTCTTTTGCCGCTTTTTTGCTCAAAAATGAAAAAACTGAAAAACCAAAATATTGATTTTTGTATGTGTCGCTTTATTTTAGTACTTATGTATAAATGTAAATTGTAGTATTTTGTCATCATTTTTATGACGTTAATGTAATACCTAATTTTCATTTTTAATTGACAAACACCTCCGCAACAAATTTTACATCTTATGTATGGTTTGTGTATTGCGGCAGACGTGAAATAAATGAAATGGAAAAAAATCAAAATTGGTGCATTTTCAAATAAACAAATCAGCCTTGAAAATATCTGTTAATTGCTTCTATGTTATATTCTATTAACAGTTCGGCATATTTTAGATTTGATTTTTTCAGGAGTGTTCCAAAATGTACAAAAGTCACGCTAAATTCCCCATATTTTCATAAGCTAACAAAATAAAGCAGTATTTTTTAATTAAATTTTTAAAATATAACGTGGTTTATGAAAACAATTTTATTTTGTGCATTGATTAAATTTTTTATGCAAGTTTTGTCGCGTTTCTAACAAGAACTTAGAAATCAAAATATTGAAAAATCTAAATTTGGTTATATTCAAATAAGCAAATCAGCCTTAAAAGAAGCATTTTTTTTTTAATTGCTTCTATGTTATCTACTATTATCTGTTAGCAAAGTGTTTCTTTGATTTGTATTTTCAGGAGTGTTCCAAGAAGTAAAATTTTAAAAATGCATAAAAAGTTTTCTTCGCCTGCCTCTACCGAAACCATATATTTCGGCCATAAAAATCGGGCCGAAACTACGATTTAGCGTATATAGGGCCGAAAAAATAATATGCATAATCTAGACAACCTTCCGCGGATATGAGTAGGCCATGCAAAAATCTGACAGTGACAGTTCAATGGTGCGCGATATAAAGTAAACTTTTAAAAATGCACAAATCACGTTAAAATCCCAATTTTCAAAAGCTAAACAATTTTATAATTTTTTGAGTTGAATTTTTAAAATGTAACGTAATTTTTGAAAACCATATTATTCTGCACATCTAACGTAATTGTTGTGATACTCTTTCCAAGTTTTGTCGCGTTTTTGCTCAAAAGTACGAAAACTTGAAAACCAAATTATTAAAAAAATTAAAATCGCTACATTAAAAAAACAAATCACCCTTGAAATAATCACGTATTATTAATTGGTTGTGTTATATATTTTATTATCTGTTAGCAAGGTATATTTGTGATTCATTTTATCAGGAGTAAAAATTCACAAGTCTCGTTTAAATTAAATTTTCAAAAGCTATACAAATTTATAAAGCAGTATTTTATGATTTTGATTGAATTTTTCTGAAATGTTTACGTTTACCTGATCACAAACGATCCTACGTTTTTGTTTTTTCTTGTGGTTTTTAGTGGGCATTTTTCCTCGTGGATTTATTTCTTCGGGGGATTTTCCCTTTGCGCTTTCTTCCTGGGTTTTTCTTGTGGGATTTCATCCTTTGCGAATTTTTTCAATCACATCAAATAACCATTAGTTGTAATAGCGTACAAGCTGCATGCCAATCTATTTATTTTCCCGTAATTCCAAAAATTGCGCTATACGTGACTAATCCCGTCCGTGAAGCATTAAATTGTAATTGCCCAGGTATTTAGATTTTCCAAGAAAGCGCTCCCTCCAGACACGTTTACAAATCGAATACAACAAGCTGGTGCCGAGGTAAAAGCAGAACGTGCCCGAAGATAAAATCTTCGCGGTTATTTAAAAGGAACGTCCAGTTGTGCACCTCCGTTTTAGATAACTGGTTTATAAGTGACTTCGGTTTTACCTCAACACAAAATGACTCTTTCTGTCTACCTCGCGAACATACCTACAGTTACCGTATAAAATTATTACAGGCCATCAAGGAATTGTTTTAAAGTATCCTGAAAAATGACGTCGGTGCATTACAGATCAAACGCGTCACCCAGAAAAAGAAAATAGTAAAACACACAATAGGAAAATGTTATATTATAATCAGCGGCGGCTCGTGGATGTTGCGGTGAGGCAACGGAAGAAAATTTCACCGAAAAAGTAACTGAATATTTGCTTCCTCTATTAGAATAAGTAGTGCAGCATGAGCGGCATCTTTGTCTTTGCCTCACCTACGAAAATCCACGTCCCGCCGCTGATTATAATTGAAATTAAGCCTAACTAGATTTAGGTAAATTGATCAAATATTATGAAAACATTCCGTAAATTCTGCAAAGAATAAATGTTATTAAAACTCAAATCATTTTTTTAATGTTTTAATATACGAGTACAATAAATGTTTATTTGTCATTCTACGGAAAATTAACAACATGTTTGTTGCTTTTCATTAATATTCTAATTGGTATGGTAATTGAAAATAAATAAAGGAAACTTTTTACAATGAAATTATGCCAATTATATTGATAAAATAACGTAACACATCCGCATCCTCCAGAAGAAAGATTACTAGATACTGTCGAATTTACATACAATGGACAAATATTGCTTTCCCCAAATTGAAAAGCCTCTCCTTGGAATAGTTTCCCATGCGAACGAACACAAGCAATAAACATTCCAAACCCGTCTTTTCTAATTAACAATAATAAAAATGGTAATTAAAAATTTAGACACTCTTATTAGTTCATTAGAATTTAACAGGAAAGTGAGAATTGTAGATTAGTGATGGGATTCGGATAAAGAAATGTCCACCATTTCTAAAAGTATATCAGAAACACTATTACAAGAAAGCCATTGTGTTCTGATTCATTATTAAAAGTAGAAGCATTCAGCATAAATAACATAATATATTTCTTGCAAAATAGGCTTATGATCGACGTCAAGTTCTTTAATGCAATATAAGTTTCAATTTTTAATCAACATCGCTTGAAATTATGTTCTTAACTGATAAAGACCTGAATTGGAATTATGATAACAAGAAGAACATCTTCTATCAACTATCTTCATACTTCTTTTATTTCCGCCCCTATAGGAGATTGCAAATATTCATCATTACTCGAACTTTGTTAACTCCTGTTTTATACAGTTCGGTAGATGTGCATTCAATCCCTCAAGTTGCGAAGCCACGAGTTCTTCGTATTATCAAGTTTGAAGTTTCATTCAGAAATCGATTTTGAGATACAGCGCCCACATACTGACACACAGACACATATCAATTCAATAATGGTCGGTGTCATCTCGGGAGAACTCAAAATATATCAATTCTTCAGATTGTCAAATAAAGCTTATGTTCACAGTTTTATTTGAAAATATTTAGCAGTTTTTGCGATACAGCACCCACAGAAAGACCTTCCTAAAAATGGCTATATCCAAAAAAATCATGCAAACCCATACTTCCTCCGAACACAATTGTAATTGTCAAAAATTTGAAAATTGTTACATTTTCTCGGGTAATTTCAATTTTTTTATTCTATTTTGAAAAAATAAGCCTTCTAACATGATGGTTAAAAGTTTCGCGAGAAAAGAAAATAAATGCGCATATCGACAGCCAAGCATTTAAAAAAAATTGAATAAATACACGCACTAGAAAATTTAAAATTCCCCATAGTAATTTTATAAATCCCTCTTTTAGAAAGATATTTTGAAAATTTGAGCTAATTGACATCAATAATTCGTTATTAAGACGTGAAACGAAAAATAAATCGTCTCAACACTAACTAGTACGATTAAAAAAATTAAATTAAAAAAAAATATGCCGCTGGAATATTTTCAAACTCGCTCTGATCATTTTTAAAACACTTTTCTTAAAAATAGGTTTTCAAAAGTTTCAATCTTTTTTAAATGGACTGATAAAAAATACACGTAAAAAAGGAAAAATGGCTGACTTTATTTTTTTGGGATTTTCAAACTTCTACGTCTTCCGGCAATTTCGAAAACCCGTCTTTTACAAGCGATTTTAAAAATTTGAGTGTTTTAACCTGATGGATTAAAGAAATATTATTATTATTTACGTAAATAATCCTGCGATTTTCAAATAGAAAATAAAGGCATTCGAAAATGTTTAAATAACCTTTAGTAATTTGAAAAATTAGCTTTTAAGAAGAAATTTTGAACTTAGATGAAACTGATTTCAGTATGGATTGTCAATCTGATAATTACGTTCCTCTCAGTTCTGACATGTAAAATCCAAAAAAGAAATTGCACATATCGGAAGTCGTGCGAATTTTAAAAATTAACAATAAATACACGCGCTGGAAAACTTAAAATTTCCTGCAATAATTTTGACAATTGCCCTCATTTATTTTTTAACCAATGAAATCGAATAATGTTGATGACATGATCCAATAAAATTCTAATTACGATGCGTAACAGACCACGATGCATTTTATACATGGCAGTACACCCTGGGTGGGATCTAATCATGACAATTGCCCTCATTTACTTTTTAACCAATGAAATCGAATAATGTTGATGACATGATCCAAACATTTTCACTACAATTATTGTGGCGCAGATTAATACACGTCTGGCACTTGGTGTCACTAAAGGATCCCGAGTTTTTGATAGGGAAATGGCTTTCAGTCAATCTCCTTGAAACCAACTGAAAAATGTTCACCAAGCCGTCCCGATCAAAAGTCGCCATGGTCGCAACAGCCGAAGATCTCAAGATCTCAGATATATGCATAGACATGATGATTGTTGAACGATTTATCTCGACTACAAATTTTTACGGAATATTAATTCTGATTAAATTTGTGAGATTTCAAGTCGATGACAATTTTTTTAATATTTCTTTTTTAGTTGAAATGGTAACATCGTAAATTTTGCAGCGTTGCTAAAAAGCTGCAAATTTTCAGAGGAACTTGTGTGTGTTGCAAATAGTTTTCACCATCAAACCAACAGGTTTTAATAATAATAATAATAATAATAATAAACTTTATTCTTCCTTTATGCTACAAATAAGAAAATTAATAAACATAAATACGAATTCAAAATCACAAAAGGAGAACCCTAAGGCGGGATTCAGCATTGGATGATAACTCATCCTGCTGGTCTTCCATCCAAACCTTAAACTTATAATAAATTGTATGTAAGAACATATAATAATTTTATAGAAAAACATACAAAATATATATTTAGATACATAGAATACTAGAACTAGAAAAATCAAATAAAATAATAATTAAATGAAATAATTACAATAATAAAACATTAAACTTCCTAGATCACATATACATACATTTCAGACGTTAGAGAAGAATAGCACCGGCATTAACTGCAGCTTTGAACCTGGATAAACCCAAACCAATAAGAATCGTAGGTAGCGAGTTGTATTTTATGTATATTTGGTAGGAAAATGATCGCTCGTACAATGTGGTCGCATGTTTTGGAGGAGAAATTCTACCCCTATATCTCGTGTTAATATTATGGACATCATTCCTAAACGTAATTTTATTGTACAGATAAGGTGGTTTCATGGTGTATACAATTTTATAATATAAGCACTTGGCCTGAATATTCCTTCTATGTTCCATATTGTTCCAACCAGCATCCGTAAGTTTATGCGAGATTCTATCAAATTTTTTTATTCCGTAAATAAATCGAAGGCATGAATTTTGGACCCTTTGTATGCGCCGGTTAGTGTTTTCATCGATAGCTGGATGGTACAACGTGGAACAATAGTTAAAATGTGAGAGCACCAAAGTATCACATAAGGTAATCTTGGTTGAGGTTTCTAGGTATGCTCGGTGTGGGTACAGATTTTTTAAGTTGAGATATGCTGCTGACATGCATTTATTAATAAATTGGTTATAACGAAAAGTGTTGTCCATAACAACACCTAGATTACTAGCTCTCTCTTTATATGGAATACCTATCCCGTTTAGATGTAGCTTAAGCTGACTGCCTATACTGTCACAGAGATTACGTTTACCAAAAACTAAGAAAGCCGACTTTGAGGGGTTAATACTTAAATCTAACATGTTAGAGAAGTTAAAAATGTTTTGTAGGTCAGAATTAATGCATTCCTCGCTGCTGGTGATAGAGTCCGGTGAAAATGAGTAATACAGCTGAGTATCATCAGCATACATGTGCCCAGTGCAAAATTTAAGTTGATTCAGTAAAGATGATGAGTATAAAGAAAAAAGAAGAGGCCCAAGGATAGACCCTTGCGGAACACCTCTTTCAGTGTTTAAAAGGTCTGATGTAAGGTTATCAATTTTTACACACTGCTTCCGGTTACTTAGGTAACTACGCATTAAAGTGATTGAAGGTTCGTCTAATCCAATATATCTAAATATCAGCTCTAAAGTGCTATGGGTGACTGTGTCGAACGCTTTACTGTAATCTAATAAGATCAGCACTGTCATTTTCCCCTTGTCCGTGGCGGTAATTATGTCATCAGTTATGGAGAGCAAGGCCGTTTCACAGCTGTGACCTGACCTAAAGCCGGACTGTTCTTTTGGAAGTATGTCATACTTATCGACGTATTCCACCAGTTGCGATGATAATATTTTTTCCATAATTTTAGATATTATTGGTAATATACTAATAGGGCGAAGATGTTTCGATTCAGTAGGTGCATTGATTTTCTTAATCTAAACTTAAATTATCTGCTCTAAAAACTTGTCAAGCCATCGAGCATCCATAGACCCGTTTCAAGATTTATCTCTCATGAGTTCAGCTTTGATTTATGTTAGTAAAATAGGGCGCTACACTAAAACTTCATGTATACATATATGAATTTGATTATTGTTTTTTCTTTCTTTCCCATTACACCATGGAAACAAAGTCACATTTTCTCATGTGTTACAAATATATAGTTCACGAGAAAGTAACAGGTTTTCTGTGATACATTTAAACTGAAAATATCTGATCCAAAATTTTGTCAAGTCGTTAGCTATCCATAGACGCGTTTCGAGATTGATTTATCTCTCATCAGTTCAGCTGTGCTTAATATTATTTATTGTTTTTTTAACAGTCAAGATTTGTATATCGATTTTTTTTATTATTGCAGTATCAGGCACAGAACTGCTTTTTGCGCGAGATCTTGAGATCTTCGGCAGTTGCGACCATGGATACTTTTGATCGCCATGACTTGGTGAATATTTTTCAGTTGGTTTCAAGGATATTGACAGAAAAAGCCATCAAAAACTGCGGAGTCCTTTAACTTTTTCAATTATGAAGTGTCAACTTTCTGTTCGGCCAATTGTCTTGTCGAATCTAACTCGTGACTGATTTTTCCTAGGCAATTATAAGCGTCTGGATCACTCTTGCTTGCTGCTTCTAGAAAATCGGGACTGCTGCTTCGCAATCGTGCCGATTTTCGCCGCATCATGCAATCATGATCCTGACGTTAATAATTACCTGCAAAATCATGGGCACTCGTTAGATTACTGTTGAAAACTCATCGTATAGAGTCACATTTCAAAATTTTGTGCCTTGTAATGTAAATAATAAGAGTTCTACGTGAAAAGTAAAAAAAAAATCGCGTCACCACTAAACATCTTAAGTGAGCCGACTCAACGAGTCGAGGCAGTGAAGTGACTCCGTAGAAAATATGAAGGTCTTTTGGATATGAAGGTCTTTTGGAGTTTGCACTCGGTGCAAAAAGGTGAAAGGTTTCCAAAACATTCGTTTCTCTTTATTTACAGGAAATTTTGAAAGCTAGGAACTTTTTTATGTCATCACTTTATGTCACGCATGTTTTTACGATGAGTCGACTCTTTAAAAGCATGTAAAGAGATCCACTTTACGTACGGATATAAGTGAGGACATGACCTAACTCCATACCTTGTATTTGGCACTGGTTCGCTCAGGTTTAGAATACGCTTCTTGTATTTGATTTCCTCATCAACAATAATTCAAATATGAATTAAAGAAAGTCCAAAATAGATTTCTACGTCTGGCGGCGTTTAAATTACATATCCCGTTGGCCGCTTTAAATTATGCTCAACTTAGTGCACAACTAAATATCTCTTCCTTGCAGGAACGTCATATAATTGCAGATTTGCAATTTCTGTTTAAAGCGGTAAATGGAATTAATTGATTGCCCAATAATTTTGGCAAACATCAAGTTTAATTTTCAAGGTTCTGGTTCCGTCACACGTAGTAAGGCTATTTTCCGTTTGCTAATGCACAAAACCAACTATGGCTACCATGAACCTTTAACGAGAATGATGAGGATGGCTAACAGATTGCAGGAAAGAGATAACTTTACGCTATTTTTCAATAACAGCAGGACGTTTGCTAAACGTCTTCGCATAATAAACCTGAGCGAAGTTGGTTACTAATTATTTAATGTTTACTTGTTTAATTTTAAGTTTTGTCTATATAATTTTGTATAATTACAATTTTCTCAGATTTGTAATATTTTTAGAGATATTTTTTTGTATTATAAAGGGAAATTTCCGTAAATAAATGAATTAAAAAATTAAAATTAAACTCTCCGAGTCGACTCTTTTCACTGATTGTGAGTCAGATGTTGTAAAGCAGATCACAAAAAAGGGTAATTTCGCCCATCTCTAGTCTTCACTAGTTGTCCAAAGATACACTCGGTGGAAATGTTCAAATTTCTTGTTATAATTTTAGAAACTCGTTATTTTCTCCATACGAAGTACAAGAAACTATTCTAACGGTTTTTTTTATCCAAAATTTCAATGGAAATGTCCATTTGGACGTCCCCTGAGGCGAAAACATGTCTGTATTCCCATGTGTGTGTCTTTCTGTGGGTGCAGTATTTAAAAAACTACTAAACATTTTTAAATTAAACTGTGAACATTATTTTAAGCTTTATTTAACAATCTGAAGAACTGAAAAGCTTTAAGAAAATTTCGTGTACCGGAAGTGGGTTAACCGTTTCTCGTTTTCTTCCGATAATTTTTAAACAATGAAGGATATCAGAAAATCATTATAGCAAATAATGAGGCAAACAAAAAGTGGGCATGTTTTATCGATAAATGCTTCTCGTAAATCTTTTTATTATCGTAGAAAAATTGAACGATTAAAAAAGAATAAGGTTTTCTCGAAATCTAGTATTTGAAAAAGTATAGTTATACCAACGAGAGCTGGGTATGATTCATTGGCTATAAACGCATAGATTCATATTTAGAGTTATATGGTAACTCCAGTAAAAATCCAAATTACGTACCTAAGTAGGATTGCATATAGGTAATACAATCGAGGTGGTGCTGAACTTTAATAGCTATTTGTGTATTAAATGCGCAAAGTGTATGTTTGTCGATTGAGATAGTCGATGGCAATCTATCGAAATCGACAAACATATCGTATATTCATTAAAAAAAAACCTTAAGTGTGCTATGATTTTTTATTTTTTAAAATTATGTTGGCACACATGTTAGGAATTGACATACGAAACGTCAGATCTTTCTAAAAGGCACAATTATTCCGTGGTCACAATGGTTTACAGCAACCAGCAAAAAACGTTTCCAGTTGCAAGTTATTTCCAAAATGGGACTAAAGTGAACGAAAATTGGGTGTATTCATTCGACGCCCTTTGGCAGAGTTTCAGGTAGAATTTCTTTACGTTCCCATTATATATGATGAATTTAAAACTGCCTTATCACGAAACTCCGTGAACCAGGAAGTGGTAGACCAGTCAAACGTACTTAGGATGTTATTTACACAGCCCAATGAACCTAAAACTTCTCTGCGCCGTTTGTCACAGCAAATTAATTTATCGGTAGGAACAAGCCGCAAGTAACTTAACCTCAATATGTGTTACCAACTTATTTTTTTTAAATAAAAAATCATGGCACACTTGAGGTTTTCTTTTAATAAACATACTTTGCGCTCGAAATTTTTCTATGACCGTTTTGCAGAAAAACCCAAATACAATTAATAAATATGTATAACTAATATACATAAATATCTAGGCGGCAGGTAAATAGAAACAAAACTCATGTCTACGATAGACGTCAGTTTATTGTGATCCATTAATACAATTGATATATCAAGTGACAGTGATGACAAAAATATGCCGCCCGATATTGCAGATGCCGCCAGCTCAATCGCTGTAAGTTTCCTACCAGAGAAGTCCAGGATGAAATATGAGGAGCAATACCAAAAATTACAGGAATTGTGGGGGCCTGCCTAAAGTGCCGAATCGGTATTTTGCCCAAAGTGGCAAAGTATAGAATAAATTAGTAGTGAAGTAATAATCCACTTGCGATTTAGATGCTCTGTGATTGTTGTAAACATTAAGTAGAACGTCTAACTCTCCAAGTCCACGAAATTGTCGATCCACTCTCTTTGACTTTTTAAAGGCTCAATATCTTCTCAAATTTCCTTATAACCTTCTAAATTTAGGTCCTGGTATTCGCCGCTCTGGAAACCGTAGTTGATAAATTCGTGCCGCTGCTCTACGATTTCTATTATATAGAAAATAAATTTGTAACATGTCTGTTAATTCCGTATTGTTCATGATTATGTCTGAAACCACATACTAATAACAAATGGTTGACATTACTTATACAATAAATGACATTTGTCGATTCGAATTTTTTCAAGGCACACTACATTTATTACCAAAAAATCATGTGAAAAAGATTTATTATTATCTTTTTCTGGCATAAATAATAACTGAAAACCAACAAAAAGGGGCATAATTGGATTCAGAAAAACACTGTCTAATATTATAAAATTAGAAAAATATATGCAGCTATTTAAAAATTTAAAGTTGTCTATCAATGAAGTTGATTTTGAAAAAATATGTAATTAACATCATTTTATAGTATTTAAACAGCCATTGACTTTATTTTTTGGTTCATTCAAATCGGTCAATAAATAAAAGAGTTATGGCGTTGGGCGTTTTTTTATCGAACACCTGGTATATGTGTGGGTGTAAAAATATAAGTATTTTTTTTAATGTTTTTCATTTTTTTTTGTTATTTACATGTAAACTAATGAGTAAATAAGTAAATACATACAGGGCTTGTCAAAATTACACCTAAATAATTCTACAACCAAAAAAAAAATTCAAAAAATTTTTCGAACAAAAGTTTTCAGATGTAAACAAGCTATCGTTTACAAATATTATTAATATACAAGGTGTTCATTTCATAATGAAACTTTGATAACCTTTCCTTTTATTTCTATTTAATTCTAAGGTTGATTCTAAGAATTTTGCATTATTTTTGAGTTATAAGCAATTAATAATTTTTGTCACTTTTCTTGCCGGGTATGGCATTTTAAGTATGCAACCAATATTGCATTATGAAAATTTGTTAGTGTTTACAGGTCAGTATTTTAGATTCAAATGCCATAAAACAAAAGAAATTTTAGTAAGATTCGAGATACATTAAATTAGTATAAAGAAAACATATTTATTTATTATCGCATGTCGTTAAAAGTATTAAAATTTTATTGTATTTTTAGTATAAAATTATACTGCTTACAATTAAAATTCCAGAAATAAATGATACAACTATGAAACGAAACACAATCTGATAATTCCAAATCTGTCATTTTGAAGATTAAATGTTCCAAAATTTATATTCATAAGTCTAAAGGTAACGCCAGAAAACGCGGGCTTCTTCTTAGATGGACCACCCTGTATAGGCGTAAATATGTTTACTTGTATATGCGTATTTGTTTGTGTGAACATTTTACCGTTGGGTATTTTTCCTCTGGGCTTAGTTTCCCGTAAGATTTCTACACGTAGGATTCTTTCGTCGTAGCTTTTTCTTTGGCGCCTTATTCCTACAATAGTCAGTTATTCCTACAATAGTCATTTAAAGCCTGAACTGATTGATCTTAATTTATAGTTTAAGCATAATTAATTTATTTATCTATGGCATTTCATACCGTATCTTGATCCAAATAAATGATAAGTTCAAGCATACTGCTTTAGAGTAATTGATAAGAAAGATGAGTTTATATTTTACGAGTTGACCTTGCGAATTTGCTTCGAGATAAATTATGATTAACTTTTACGTCTTTCGCAAGGTCGTCTTTGATAGCTTTGAATGGTACAAACAATTTGATGTGAAGAAAATTTAACAAATGTTATTGTTTGTTCATTTTCAACAAATTTTTACAAAATGTGCCTTAATGAATAATTAAATTCTCAAATTACGAACAAAGTACATATTTTCAGTTAGTGTAAACGTACTGTGAACATTAATTCATCGAACAGAATAATTGTCGAAACATCGAATTATACACGCTGCGCGTTTGTATCAGGAAAATATGTACATGATTGTGTTTATAAATACATTCATGATATCAGTTCATGATTAGGATTAATTAAATAAATTCGTTCCGAGAACGGTTTGTTATTGTATTAAAGCGATTGTTCGTGTGAACTTAACAAATACACTTTTTCGAGGTTGTCGTCGCCATTCGGAAATATTTCTTTATGCATAAAACATTTCCGTTTAGTACTAAGAAAAGTATTGAATATTAATAAAAGTTAACCTTCAACTTAAAGTAATTAAAAATAGATAACATCCGCTCCAAATTCAAATATCCCATAATCACTCTTTATCAGCTCACTGGATCGTATCATACTGACAGTTAATATATCTTCTTTAAAATTATAGTGAAAGGGCAGAAAGGCCCATGGCTGGTAGCCCAGAGAGAGTTTATACTGGAGGCTTCTACTTCGTTATACATTTTATATAATAAATAAAACACTGTTGCTTTGTTTGTATAACTTTTGAAGTTATAAAAGTTATACAAAGCAAAAGATGATGCTTATAAAAAAAAATAGATACAGATAATAATACTATGAAACAAAAATACAATTTAGCACTTAAAGTAGTATACAGGGTGGAAACTTTAACTGGAACAAATTCGGTTTTTATGAAATGAGAAGTTCCAGAAAAAAATCCTCGGACACGTCGATTTTGTTTTTTATTGCCCACTTTTTTTTTATAAATGGAAATCATTTTTTTTTATTTCACTAAATTTGTAGCCCTTTTTATTCTCTTTACGATTGTGTAAAAATATTTTTTTTTTTTTGGTAATTTTTATTTGAGAAAGTATAAAGAAAAAGAAAAACCATGATATTAAGATGCAAATTTCTTTTGCATAATTAACATTCGTCGATGCGGAGAGAGTAGTTTCGATTTTAATAAGTTTTTTTTATCAGACGTTTTATATTTAATTCATTTGGTTTTATTTTTATTAAAAAAATTGCATTTCGACAAAATCGATTTTCACAATGAATTCGTTAATCAAAGGAATTTATTTAAATGCAATGTTTAGTTGTGGTGTGCCATTATTTGTAAATGTTTAATGTTGTAATGCTTGTGAAGTATTAAGGGTTGTTGAATTAATAATATAATAAAACACAAATAGAATTTGTAACCCTTTGTTCAAATATTTTTAATTTTATGTGATTTCAAAAAGCTTTACACAATTTACTCATTGATAAACAATAACGCATTTATTTCGTATTATAATGCTGCAATGTTATTACATTTTATGATTGTGATTTATTAAAATATTTAGTGTGCATTTTGTATTATTTTGGGTAAAATATAATATCTCTGGGATTATTACAGTTTATATTCATGGATATTAACAGACATTGTTAATTTATATTTCGTTTGTTCATTTATAATTTGAATTAATTAATACAAAATAAATCGTAATTTTGCAATAGTAATAATAATGCTCTATTATGTTAAATAAAAGGTACTTTCTTTAGTAATTTAAAAATTGATCCGGCTGACATTGTTGTCTTCCTTTTTGTTTGTATTTTCAACAGAGTGCAATATTTTCTTCATTATTTAAGTAACCCAGGCTAGAGTATTCAATGTTGGAGGCGTTTACTTCGTCGTACATCTTGATTGTAATTTGTAAAATAAAAACCTTTTGAATTTTATTGCAACACTATATTTATAAGGTGTGAGCCACAGAATTTTGTTTCAGTGTTGGCCATGCCAGAGAGAGAGAGAGAGAGAGAAACATAGCAATCATGTCTGAGATGAATTCATTTTTTAAATCTACTTCAATTGAACTTGAACGTCTTATGACGTAATAATATGCGACATACCTCATTTATCTCACAGCCAACTCTGAAACAAAATTTTGTGGGTCACACAATACTTTGTAACTATAACTAGCCAATAGTTGAAACCGTAGTGATAAGTTATAAATATAGTGGTTCCACACAGTTAAAAGTGTTTTTAAATTTGAATTTGTTAACTATCGTTAATAGTTCCTTGTTATATTTTAATTAACCGCAAGTTTTGGAAGCATAGAAGTTTGGAAATGAAACGATTTTTTTTAAGGATAATAAAGTTGCTTATTCAGATTGTTATGTTCTGAGTTTAACTTTAAGGTCAATAATTTAAAAAGAATATAATAAAATACTTACACTACCAAATCAAAACTCACTAATGAATGCCTTGAAGTTATCAGATATTTGCTCGATGAAGCAATTGTAAACTGCTCACAAAATCTAAGCTTTGTCAATGTTTTGAAACTTTTATTAACCAACATTGCTTTAATACAATGATAAATCTATCATCAAACCACAGATCTTGCAAAGGGATCTCCTCCAAGCCAACTTTTAGCAAATTTATTTATGTCAAATATTGAGAAACGAATTTGATTTTGGTTGAAAAGTCACTGAGTTATGTGCTTCAAACACCCATAACTTGGTGCCAAATCGTCGTAGGAACTTCGTTCTTTAAGTGATCAAAGAATTGATCGAATATCAATTTATGGTGGATCGAGTCGACAAAATTTTTCCAACTCAGTAGACATCGTCAAAGTTGGACATGGTTTCCTGAAAAAACTTTTTTTTTCACAGGGGTGCTAGAGGTGGGCAGAAGGGGTTACGCTTAAGTTCGCATGCATGACTTTAAAGAAGACACTTCAATGTTTTTTGCCCTCAAAGATTCATCAAAATCTATTAAAAATACGTCGAGCTATAACGGTTTGAAAATGGTCAAAATTTCACTAATTTCAGGTGTTTCATTTTTTTTCCACCAGTCTACCGATATCGATACATGTATCGGTATATCGGCCATAAATATGGCCGATAAATGGTGTCGGCCAGCCATATCGGCTAAAAATATAAAAAGTTATATATCAAAAAAATGTAAAATAAAGTCTTCTTAAAATAAAGTCGAAAGATAAAAAAATGATATATGGTATGCTAATATGAACGATTTATGAAGAATAAATATTTTTCGAAAACACTCAGTATTTCTTAAGAAAAATCGATAAATATCAGAAAAAGCTCTTTTATTCAATCCATTCGTAGCAGATTACATGATAGCCACATCGCTCTTTTTTAGAGATCGGAAGCTTTTGTAAAGCTGTTCCTCAGTTGATTGCTTTCTATAGTTTTTTTAAATGGTTGAATTATATTTTTTGTTAACCTAGTACAAGTTGCCATTTTGTTTAAAGTAAGAATATTGGAATATATTTCAACAATATGTTAAAGTGTATTAATTGTTTATAGATCCTAAGCCTTTGAAGTATTTCCTTGGTTGATATTATTTTTACCATTTTTAAAATCATTAATTGCTTTTGTCAATTTCCCAGTTCAAGCTTAAATTGTTATTGTTTTAGATAGATAGATAGATATTTATTTATTTACGTTGCCACCAATATAATGTATATACTTGAAATTATACAGTATGTTTTTTTTATCGTGGGCCATAGGATTTTACATGCTAAAAATGATACCTTGTGTTATTCGTATTTTAACATATAATTTTAAAGCGAATTTTAGTTTGTAATAAATCAATTACTTTGCCACATGATGCGCTTAATTAGATTAACTTAAACATGTTTTATTCCATTAAAAAATGAAATTAATTCACTAATCAATCGGACATTTCAGAAATTCAAGGTACTTTGATCATTTTTGCTCAGTTAATTATTTTAAATAATTTCATTTTTTAATGGAATAAAACATGTTTAAATTATTCTGACTACGCGCATCATGTAGAAAAATAATTGATTTATTACTAACTAAAATTTCCTTCAAAATTTTATGATAAAATTACATAAACACAAGGTATAATTTTTAGCATGTAAAATCCTATGGCCCACGATCAAAAAATACCCTGTATAACCTAAATATAACATTTAGCGGATGTACACGTTTTGTTTCCGGAATATTACAATTGTTTCAATGGGAAATTGGAAGTGCATACTTTTTTGAAGATTTTAATTACTAAGCTCTTGGTGCAAATTCCTTGGTTGATTATATTGTTACAATTTTTTCAATCATAGAACGCATTTTTCGTTTTCTCAGTTTAGAATTTTGCGATTTTATTTCTTGTTAGAATATTGCAATTGTTTTTATTCGTTATTAGAAGTGCATTGTTTTCTTTGATCCTTTGTTTTCTTATTTTTTTTAATTATAATTTTTGAAATCGTTGAATGCGTTTTTCGTTTTCATAGTTTGAGTTTAGATTAATGCTGTTTCGTTTCTAATTAGAATATGGTAATTCTTTTAACGAGAAATAAGAGGAAATTGAGCTTTTGGTGCGAATTTCTCGGTGACAGGTGACACAACCCTTACGACGGTTGGGCTAAATGCGCATGAAATAAATATAAATACTCACACAGCAATTAAAAAAATCGAGGGATGGTTGAACAAAAATTAATTAGTTCTTAATACACAAAAATCGAATCTATTAGCGTTCAAAACTAAAAATTCCCATCAACATCTATGTGTGCGACTCCAAGATTCCACTATCACTGAGCACTAACCTATTAGGTCTAACTATTGACCTCCAACTCAACTGGAAGGACCACTGCCAAAAACTTGCAAACAAAATAAACTCCGTTTGCTATTCTACCAGAATTCTAAAAGATATTTTTCAGAGAAACACCTAATCCTCTTATACCACTCTAATTTTGAATCTTTAATTCTATATGGAATTCTGCACTCCGGCAGGTAGGAACATTTTTATTATCCAGAAAAAAATCCTAAGAATCAAAGACTTAAACTACAATCAAACCTGTAGAGGTCTTTTTAAAAAAGTAGGCATTTTAACATCCTACGGACTTTATCTATATGAACTATTAACTTTCAACTTCAAAAATAAACATAAGTTCAATTCTCATTCCAAAAAACCGTCTACTAAACGACTACAACACCTCGAAACACACACTAACACTATCTGAACACTCATCGGAATATTGCGCAATAACATATTTCAATAAAGTACCTTAATACCTAAAAAACATCAGAATCTATAAATATTTAAAAACCAAACTCAAGAGCTTTCTTATAGAAGCTGAAATATACAACCTAAATGAACTCTAGACTCCATTTTGTTTTATACCGCAGCGGTCAACTGTCGGTTGTCGCTCGAAACTCTGTTCCTAGACTTATTTACTCATCTGTTTTACCAATGAAACCTTGGCATGACAAATTCAAATTGTATGTATATGTTGATGCAATAGTAATTTGTATGCTCAGTTGTTCACGTATATGTACCATGTATGAATAATAAAGAAGATTTCAGATTTAATTATTTTTCTATAATTTTTAAAATCTTTGAATACTAAATAAAACACACTTTTACTTAGTTAATATCACACTGTTTATTTATTAGTGACTGCAGTTTCGATCAAACAATGAGCATTATCAAACTATAAGTAACGTATTTGATCGAAACTGAAGCCGCTAATAAATAAACAGTGTGATATTAACTAAGTAAAAGTGTGTTTTATTTAATTAAAAATCACGAAGTAAGTGCCGCCAACCTTAATCAGTCTGTGAATACTGTTTTTGTTTTCCTAGTTCAAGTTTAGATTGTTGTGTAACAATTATTATTATTAATAAACGATTGATTCTGCTGTTTCGTATATTTCAATTTTCACAACTTCTGCGCCTGAGCAAATGAAAGTATTTTAAAATCCAGTGAATGGGGTGTAAATGGATTTTTACGAAATCATATTCTAGAATGCATTTATAGTTATTCTAAAAAGTTTAATGTCGATGGTTATTATTTTTCTATTTTTTTCGAGTCGGCGAACTTGTTAGAAATTTTCACAACTTCGCCGCCTGATCAAATGAAAATATTTCAAAATCCAGCGAAGGGGTGTACATAGATTTTCATGAAATCATAATCTCGAATGCATTTCTAGTTATTCTATAAAGTTTAACGTCGTTGGCAAAGGTTTTTCTATTTTTTTCGAGACGGCGAATTTATTAGAAATTTTCACAACTTCGCCGCCTGATCAAATGAAAGTATTTCAAATTCCAGTGAACTCAAAAATTAAAATTCAAGAATAACACTCCGTCGCGCTGTTAAAATCTGAAACACCGAACAAACTCACCGGTGGAACTGGAAAATTTTGCCAGGTGCGAACCGCCGAATCATTTGACCTTTGCCCCGGAGGCAATTAGTATCCGGCGAAGATGTTTGCAAAACACATTCTTTCGTCGTCTGTTATCAATCCTTATCTACGATGCATGAACGCATTCCAGATTAAATCTCTTTTTAGTCATTGAAAACCGTTCGATTCGGCAGTTTACCTTCCACCGTGTGAGTGAGTGTTCGTGTGTTTTAGTGTGTGCAGAATATTGAACATTACATTAATGGAAATGGATTATCAATTATGAAGATACCTCCTACTGTTGGTAAGCGATTAAATGAAATTAATTCAACTTTATTAAATGATTAATTTATTGTGAATTTTTCAATGCGATTTCATTATATCTCTCAACACAAATAACGATAGGAGTAGAGAGACCATCAGCTCATTTATGCAAAATGTATTGAATGAAATATTCACAGTAATGAATTTTTCAATGCAATTTAATAATATCTGAATACAAAAATAACATTTATGTTTTGCTACAATAAAAAAATATCAAGAATTCACAACTCACGCAAAAATTGATACATTTTCAAAAATTGTAGTTAATTCTCTTTAGAATTAACTACGATTTTTGGAAATGCATCTGCCTTTGCAGATGTATGTAGTTTTTCACATCAGTATTTTTTTAAACATTAATTTTCAAAAATTTATTTCATCCAAAATAAACACATTTTCAAAAATTACAATTAGTTCTAAAGGCAGTCGTTCTGTGGATGTATCAAAATATTTGAGGAACTCAATTTTGTTTACGATTTTTGTTTTGTTTAAGTGTTTGACACGTTTTCAAAAATCAAATTTAATTTTAAAGTTAAATGTATTATTGCATAAGAGTTTTTTTAAGGAATTCAATCATATCAGTATTATGTTTTTTCAATTTTATGGTCTGTAACCCACCCCAATGTATGTATGCTCCGGATCCAAAACAACGCGTTTTATTGTTTGCGAGTTGGGTTTCAATTTTATAACTTGTTGGTACATCCGAGAAAAGACAAATTATGATTTTAATCCATACACTTATCTGAATGCATAATAAATGTTAGCACTTGTTAAGTACATTTATTATGTCCTTATATAAAATTGAGGCGATTTCATTAGAACCACGACCTCCATCTAGGAGTATTTCACACCACATGTAACATGTAACCTGGTTACTCGCTAAGTAATGTACGGTTAAATTGAGTGAAGACAATTTTCTTTTATAAAATGCTTTTCCTTCAAAAAGAAGTTCCCAATAGTAAAACTTGTTTTTTTTATAATAGTGGATACATTTTTTGTTACGTAAAAATAGAATATAAATGACGGTAAAATCAGTGCAGTTTACAACATCAATTCCCCGAATTACATTGCTCTCAATAATATTAATGCCAGGATTGAACATTGGAAATATGATTATATAATCCGGGATTTACATCATTTCTATCATAATTCCCACAATTTATCAATTTTTATTGAAAAATAACAACCTCGTGTACTTTTTAAATGGCGTTATTTAATATTCACACTTTAATAATAATAATAACTTTATTCCTGCTAATAAATTATTAAGTTTACACTAATCTAGAATAATAACATACTACAACTTCCAATAAATTGTTTATATTATAAATAAAATTAAATAAAGACAAAAAGTAGCCTGAATATATAATTATTCAATCTGTTCGTAACAATAATGATGTACTATAAATTCCGATCAATTGTTTATACCGACTTTAACTAAATTAAATAAAAGCGAGAAATAGCGTGAATGTATGAATTTTCAACCTGTCCCTAACTCTGCAAAATAGTCTTACAAAAAAACTAAGGGTTTTCAATTTTAATTTATATTTTAGCTTATTTGGGCATTGGTATTTTTATAATGCTATTTTTCATATCAGTGCACAGCAGGTCGGAAATCGTACTAGTTTTTATTTCAGTAAATAGATCATCTGGATTATTTATAATTGAAACTGTCATGAATAGAAATATGCCCGAGTGCAACAATATGGATGTACGCAAATGGACTCTTTAATAGAATTAGTAATTTTGAAACAAAAACTGCTCATGCTAATGCAGGTATGCGTAATACATTACATAAGCTGTAGGGCTTAAAATTAGGTGAACTATAATGGAAATTATATTTGTATATGAAAATTGAAATAATTGATCATTTCATGATTAATGTTTCCGAGGAAATCCTCTAATTCCACTGCATGCAGTTACATATATGTAAGTGCAGTAAGCTCCCTAATGCACAGGCTACAGAGCGCTTTTCGGGAAGAACATGCATTTGCAGATGGTTATCCTCTGTTTACAAACTCTCCAACATTTCAATTCGCAATTAGCACGAGGTGATTATATTTTGTTTCTACTATTTTAAAAACAAATTCGAATGTATTAGAACAACGGTTTTTAATGAAAAAATATTGTTTTAAGTTTATATTTTTAACGCCGGAAAATTCAAAAAGTAACCAATATTAAAATCAATCAGTTGTAAACGACGTTTGACGTTCCTGCAAATCTGAATCAGTTGAAGCAAAGAATTCGCGATGAATTTCGAGCAATTCCACAAGAAGTTTGTGTCCGCGTGTTCGCCAATTTCAGAGAGCGTTTCGAGGGGATGGTGTGCGTGGGGGGACACCATCTCGAAGGCATAATTTTTCATAAATAAATTTCCACATTTTGTAGTAAATTTAAAAAATAAAAAATGTTAATGCAATTTAAAACGGAATGCGTTATAATTTTTTTAAATAGTAAAAGCCTCTTCGGACGCCGGTTATATTGGGGAAGAATTTGAAGAGTTTTACGAAGAGATCGTAGGATGGCCTACGAAAGACAGAGAAGATGACAGTGACGCAGACACTGAAAATGAATAATAAAAGAAACTACTTTTACTACTTTTATATTTTGAAGTTACTACCTACTAATATTCTGTTTTTTTCCTTGTCATTAAAAATATAATAGCTTGTTCTTATATTTTTCACATTTTTTTTTTCATTAAATGCAGAAACTGAATATGTCCCCGCACTTTTTTTTTTCTCTGAAAATCCAAAATTTATAATTCTGTAAATCATGTGATCCTATCGAAAAGAAATTCTAGTTACATATCCCAAAAACTCGCGGATGTCCAAAAAACTAGGTTGTTTGGAATTGATGTATTCACTTTAATCCTGCCCTATACCCTCTCCAATTCGCTGATGATACAGCACCGATATCTTATGCACCTACCCTTCAAGCATCGCTCCATTCCCTTAAAATTAGGTTTCCCAAATGGGACTTGAAATAAATATCTCTACATTCAAATAATAATAATAATGATATTTCATTCGTGTTATTCCAGTTCTAGATTACACATGTCAATATACAATCATAATAAAAATATAAAATATATAAAATAGTCGGACAAAAAAATTAAAGTATAATAAATAATTTAAAAAACGATTGTACTTTTAAAACTAGAAATCTTCGATAGGCATTTCTATATGCTATAAAATGCTTTTTTATAAGGTACTCTTCGTCCCACCACAAAATTACTCCTCAATTACCAAAATAGAAATCTATGATATCGAGATTACACTTTTCCACAACTGTATATTATTCGATTCCAAATGGATCTAAAGCAGAATCTAAGTAAGGTATTCTTGCACTTCATTCATTTAAAAACAAAGGGATCACAAGAAAAACCGCAGTAAATAGTTATAAAGCTATAAGCCGCCCCATGCTAGATTATGGTTCAATCCGCTTAACCCAATGCAGCCCTCTTACTCTTCAGCATTTCCTAGTTGTTTGAAGATCCGCCCTCCGCAACCTTACTAATATTCATAACCCATTAACTCCTCTACGAAACAACCCAAATTACACCAATTTATTAGCTGGTGCAAATAAATTCTCTACAAATTCCTTGAATGTTTCCCTTATAAACAAATCTTGTATTCTTTGCAATCTCAGTACATTTTCTAAACAGAAACATTTATTTATTATTATTTTTTTACTCATGTTTGTACTATATTCAGAGAGTTAAAGACAGGTATTAATTATTTTTTTTAGATCTTTAGTTTTTTCTTGAGCATCTATGTTCATTAATTTTTCAGATGTTTAGTTTTTTTTTTTGTGAGCGGCCATTTTATATTGGTGCGTTAGGCTATTTTGCATTTTACAGAGGTTTTCGTTAAACTCTGTAGCTTCTATGTTTTTAAAGATATTTAGTTTAAACAAAAACTATGTTAAAAAGCATAACATTTACAATATTTTCTGTTCAGTGTATATAATTTACAATTAAGTATAGGTAATTGTAAATTAGCAAAAGGTAAAAAATAACGTTTTCAAAATAAAAACCTTCTCTTTTAAAATTCAAAATGTTAAAGATAAAACTAAGACTCACATTTTTTTTTCTGGATATAGTGTTTATAGTAGTATACTATTTCCCTAAAAAGTTTCAGGTCTGAAAGTTATATCTTTTTTTTAAGGGTCTTAAAATATTGGTTTTTGTTTGAACCAAATATCTCCAAAAACCGAGGAGCTACAGAGTTTAACGCAAACCTGTGTAAGATGCAAAATAGGCTGACCCACCAATATAAAATGGCCGCTCACAAAAAAGAACTGAACATCTGAAAAATTTTCAACTCTCTGAATATAGTACAAACATTGGTAAAAAAATAAAAAAAATAATACATTTTGTCAGTGACCATCATTGTATGATTTGATATGGAGTATATGACTTGGAATGACTCGTTTTATTTCAAACAAAACTATTAAAATTATTAAACAGAAGAAAAAGTAATTTTATTCATAAATCTACACGTTTGAGAAAAGAAGATTTTATCTTTGTAAGTTAATCCCACAGCAAATTGTTCCAACAAAGTGTATACACTTTTACATACTCGGCACAAACGTGCGAACACAAGAAACTTGCACTTGAGAATTTGTTTACTCATAATACTGAGAATGTAGCCCCATGCATTTCCCATGCAAGGTTGATTAAATAAAAGCACTTTCATTAGAACACATTTTCAGCATCCAGTTCTCTCACACAACACACATGCACATACATGTTAAACAATGATGTTCTCATCGCGAAATTTCTTTTAAATGGCCACGCTTTCATCAAAATGACTACAATACTCTCAGGATAAAATGTTTGTGCGAGCTGACGTGAGTAATGCCACATATGAATCTTAATTGTCTGCACTGATGGCCAATTTGATAAAATATAAAATTCACTCTTTAAAGAACTTTTCCAATTGAAAAATTACCGCGCGTCCAGCGTCCTTTTATATCAATATATGAATTATTAATTACAAAAATCGCTTGTGGCAAAATGCCCTGGTTGGTCCTGCCAATTTCCACTATCATCTGCACTTCCTTAATCCGGATTCCCATACCAAAAAAAATAACTCTTTTTCGCATGTTATTAAATAATATAAACGTTGTTAAATCGTTAAATCTATAATTCAGACCCCTCGTATTTTAACCCTGCGCAATACTCACTACTTTATGCAGACGACACTGCACTAATATCCCATGCCCCCACTCTTAAAGCCGCTCAAAAATCCCTCCAAGAATCCCTTGACTCTCTCCTACTGTGGTGCGAGAAATGGCGTATCCAAATAAATCCCACTAAAACAAAACTCTTTATTCCTTTTCATAAAATTACACCCAGATCCCCTTCTATCACTATTCAAAGTTCCTTAATCCATCCTGTATACTCATGTAAGTACCTAGGCATTCTCTTCGACTCTAAACTATCATTCAAACCATATTCCATCAGCATTAAAACAAAACTCAAGACAAGGGCAAGGCATTTCCGATCCCTAACATACAAACAACAAGGTATTAGCACTGCAACGGCCGTTAATATATACAAATCGATATGTCGCCCCTTGCTTGATTACAGTTGCATACTCTTCTCCCAAATCCGTCCTTCCACACTTCACCATATTCAAGTCGCCGAAAGATCAGCCCTCAGATCCTTAACCAAACTTAGGCATCCCGATAACCCACTCCATAATCCTTCTAACGAACTCCTCTACGAAACCACTCAAGTAGTCCCGATATCCCAACGTATACTAGACCTAAATACAAAATTTGCAGCCAACCCAGATAACTTCAACTCAATAAATAAATTCTGTATTTCCCGAAACCATAACATCCTTCCCAAGTATAAATTTCCCCTACTCACACTTCATCAATACATTAGCGCGAATCACCAGGACAGTTAACCTACACTTAATATTAGATCTTGCGTTCACAATCAACTTCAGACAGGGCAGAAAGACCTTCGGTCGATAGCCCAGACAGACTAACAACCTCATTTTGTATATTTAGAATTACTCTACTTTTGTTAATTTATGTTTTTATTGTCTGAATAAAGATTGTCTCTCTCTCTCTCGTTTTTGATTGAAAAAGTTGTCCATTATTCGGCCGAATCATTTTCTCCACAGGTGACGTCCAATCAAATGATGGCGGTTTCATTATTCAACAGGTGACGTCCAATAAAATGATAGCGGTTTTATTGCCCAACAGTTTAGTTGTTACTATGGTTACGATTCGTTTTTTGTCAGCGAACTGCCGCAATTTCCAAATAGAAAAATTATTCGTTATAATTTAATACAAACAGAAAACTCTTTAGGTAATTATTTAATATGATGAGAAAAAGTATAGTATTAAAGTATCTTGATACGTTATGTTTTGATGTTTAACTTTTTAACATCATATTAGTTATAATGACATTAGTATTAATAATAATAATAATAATTTATTCTTCCATAAAGACTCAAAAAGTATTGGATCGTCAACACGTACATAAACAAAATACAGAAATACAGAAGTTTGTCATTAACGGGCAAATAAGAAATAACTGAATAAAATAAAGGACTGAATGACACAGAATGAGTTGCCGTTCAGATAGTAGATTACTACCATCAAAATATATAGATTACAAAATTACAAGTAGTCCCTAACCGTTTTCGCATATTATACAGGGTGTCTCGTGATTTAGTCGCTACAGCTTTGAAGAGGTATGTCGCAATATCTCATAAACTAATAGAGATTTTCATAAGAATCTTTAAACTTGAGCTTTATTTGCTGATCTGAAGAACTGAAAAGCTATTAGTAAAACCGAAAGTGGGTGTTTACCTTACAAATATTTAAGATAAATAACTGTAGATCTTTTATTAATAAATGTGTTTTAAACTCTTTGATTTCCAAGAAAAAATTAAAGTGAAAACATGATCATGTCACACGTCACAATTACAGACCAAAAAGTAGTCTGTAATTGTGACATGATAATAGTTACATCTAAATTACAATAACAAAAATTGCAAGGAATGCCAAAATGGACAATTTGTGAAGAATACTGTTTTTTTTATATCAAATTAGTTTTTGGGAAAAAAATCGATAATTACCCAAATTATCATACACATGAATAATTGGGGACGCTCTAGTGTGGAGCGATTTGGCACCTGCTTCCGGTGCAAGGCGTTGTGGGTTCTAGCCCCACGCTCGGCGGTAGCTTTTATTATTTATACAGTTAATACAGTATTTTTTGACCTGTTCAAGCTAGCGAACAAGTACACTATGCATTTTGTTAATTCATCTATACCGGGTGATCCAAATTCGATGTTTTTATAGGATATCTCTGTAACCTTAAGAGTTAGAAATAATCTGATATACATGTTATGACATCTTTTTCTTAAAAATAGTTAATTAAGTTCAGTTAAGTTTTTGCTTTCTTTCTAATGATGCTATGTTAAGTTTAATTTTCCAACTTCTGTAAAAAAAGTATACAGGCTGTCCCACTTTAAATTGCAACCCCAAATATCTCGAAACCTGAGCAACATGCCAAAAAATGTTTCAGATGAAAGTTGTAGGGTTTGGAGGGGGACATATGCTGGTGATCTTGAAAATTACCTTGGGGTCAATTTCCAAGGTCAAACGAAGATCAACTTTGATTTTTCAAATGGAATCTAATATTTTTTTACGGGATTGTACCGAAAAAATACAAATTTTTTGTAGAACACGTTTTTTTTAATGCCTTTCATGCCTTTCTTTGAAAAGCGCCGATGATTTCAGTGATTGGAGGTTCAATCTCGTTCTTAGATCAAACGCTCGATCAAGTGTCCATCCTCGTCAATGCACTTCTGTACCCACTGGCGAAAGTTTACTTGAACATTTCGAAGGGTTTGGATGAAAATTGCTCGAAATGCAGCCGTATTCCTTCCCTTCATGTTCTGCACTGTTGTTGGAGCTTCAGCAAATATTTTCTCCTTGACTAGTCCCCAGAGGAAAAAGTCAAGGGGAGTAAGATCAGGGGATCTTGCTCCCGCACCTTTGATGCTAATGCCAAGAGTAATGAATGAATCACAGCCTGGATTCATCTGTGATTTCAAACAACATGACGGACAAAATTCTCTTAAAATAAGCATTAGAAAAAAACAATTCCTACAAAAAGTTTGTATTTTTTCCCGTAGAATACGATCCCGCAATAAAAAATAGGGGATTCTATTTGAAAAATCAAAGTTGACCTTCGTTTGACCTTGAAAATTAACGCCAAGGTCATTTTCACGGTCACCAGCATATGTCCCCCTTCGAACCCTTCAACTTTTATCTGAAATATTTTTTGGCATGTTGCTTAGGTTTCGAGATATTCGGGGTAGCAATTTAAAATAGAATACCCTGTATATATTTTTGTACTATTAGTAGACTAATACTGAAAATAATAATAATATACATACTTCCTCATATACTGCTGCGGGACAATCGCTTGGGATGCGAAATTTCGCCACCACAAGGGGTTGCTGTGCGGGAGGCATGCAATAGGAGTGAAGGAGAAAGTTGGGGCAAAAAAAAAATTAACAGATCATGGTTAACTTGATTAGTTTGGAAGATATCAAATGTTTTTCAATTGTTTACTATTTTGAAACATGTCTACAAAAATAACTGCAAGATACACAAAGAAACACTTATACTTTTTTTAAATGAAATACCCTGTATATTTTTATGTCATTGAATAGCATTTTAAATCAGCTTTACATTGATATAAATAGTTAGTAAATAATTTGAAAAATGCAAGTTTGTGTGAAATTTAAAGTCGAAATAATAAAATAAGCACGTCACTGAATTCTGCGACACAAATAACTGTAAAAGTAAGACAAATCTATTGTTTATTGTTTATAGATTGTAGCATTTTTTTTAAATATATTTTTCAAGCAACTTAGCATAGATGTGTAATTTCCAAATTGAAATGCGGAAAGTTTATTGAAAAGTGATTTTGTATAATTTATAGTGAGAATGTTTCTTGTTTTTGGGTAAATTTTATAAGTTTGCATTGTTTTTATATTTTTTTCAGGCAACCTTCAAATTAAAGTGCGAAAAGTTAAAATGTATTTTTTTTAATGTACTGTGTAAAAGTTTCTACTTTTTTGGGCAAATTTGAAAAGTTTGCAGTTTTTACATTTTTTCCAAGCAACATTAAAGAGGTGTACTTTTGAAATTGAAACGCAGAGGGTTGAAATGTGTTCCTTATTGGAAATCCAGAGATGTTTCTAGTTTTTGAAGAATCTCGAAGAGAATTGCTTGAAGACGTGCAAATGGAAACGTGGTAGTTTAATCGTGATTTTTTGGAAAATTGGGGGAAAAAGGGATTTTTCTGGTTTCTGTAGAATCTTAGAGCAGAATCAATTTTTAGCAAATCTGTAAAGTTTGAAGTCTGTAGCAATTGTTAATATATTTGTTTAAAGCAACTTTAAAGACGTCCAATTTCCAAATTCAGTTTAAGAGTAATATGCTGAAGGAAAAAAAATGAAACACTTGAAATTCGTGAAATTTCGACTATTTTTAAACCGCCATAACTCGGCGTATTTTCAATCGATTTTGATGAATCTTTGAGGGCGAAAATCTTTCAAGTGTATTCTTTAAAATCACGCATGCGAACTTAAGCGTAACCCCCTCCGCCCCTCTAGCAACCCTGAGAAAAAAAATGTTTTTTCAGGAAACCATGTCCAACTTTGAACACCACCATAAAGGCATTAAGATTTGATCAATTCCCTATGCAGAACTCAAAGAACAAAATTCCGACGATTTGGCACAAAGTTATGGGTGTTTGAAAAAAAGTGCATTTTGAGATTTTTCGCACATAACTTTGACTTTTCAACCAAATTGGATGATTATTTCGGGAAAAATGTTGGGTCTACTTTAAGAGGGTAAACTCAAATTGAAATGTTTCGAACCCCTCAACCCCCGAACAAAAAAAACACGTTTTTGGGTAAAAAAAAAACGTTCTACTTTGGCAACGTGTACCGAGTTGTACAAAATGTCTGGACTCGATCCTCCAAAAGGGCATTGAAATGTGTTCAATTACCTGTGCTCGACTTAAAAAACGAAGTTCCTACGGCGATTTGGCACGAAGTTATGGGTGTTTAAAAATGCATTTTGTGGTCTTTTTATTTTTTCGTTTGGAGGGGCGTAGAGCCCTCTCTCTGAGTGGGGGATAAACTCTTAAAGCGGACACATTTTGCTTTTAATTTCTCATGTTCATTTTTTTCCGTTAGTGTAATTTGTTTGTTTTTATTGGACGAATGGTGGTGAGTTAGGCCCACATTTTTTCCGACCCTACAGAGATCGTTAAAGTGAGCCTTTTTTGACCTTAAATAAAGTTTTTTGTTAATGGAGTTTTAAGGTACAAAATGCGATATTTATGATTTCCCCTTAAAGTAGAGCCAAAATGGGAATTTTCCCGAAATAATCATCAAATTTGGTTGAAAAGTCACTGAGTTATGTGCGAAAAACCCAAAATGCACTTTTTTTTCAAACACCTATAACTTGGTGCCAAATCGTCGTAGGAACTTCGTTCTTTGAGCCCTGCATAGGGAATTGATCAAATTTTAATGCCTTTATGGTGATTCGAGTCGACAAAATTTTTCCAACTCCGTAGACATCGTCGAAATTGGACATGGTTTCCAGAAAAAAAACATTTTTCTTTCACAGGGGCGCTAGAGGGGGATGGAAGAGGTTACGTTAAGTTCACATGAAAAGTTTTTCGCCCTCAAAGATTCATCAAAATCGATTAAAAATACGCCGAGTTACGGCGGTTTGAAAATGGTCGAAATTTCCCAAATTTCAAGTGTTTAATTTTTCTTCCACCAGTGTATTTTGTAAGTCTGGATAGGGATGTTTTTAATATAAGCAGTATCTTGAAGATGAACCAATTTTGAGAAAATTTTCAAAGATTGCTGTTTGTAGCAATTGTATTTACATTTTTTAAAGCCATTTTGAAATGGATACGTATTTTTTGGAAACTTGGGTAGGGGATGTTTTCGGTTTTTGTAGCATCTTAAGGCAGAACTGATTCTGAGTAAATATACAAAGTTAACAGTTTGTGGCACATATTTTTAAATTTTTTCAAATAATTTTGAAGGTACGCAATTTTTACATTAAAACTCGGCGAGTTTAACCGTGATTTTTTGAAAATTTGGTTAGGGGACGTTTCTAGGTTTTATAGAATCTTGAGCAGACATTTTTGAAATATTTTATCAAGGTAGCATTGCCAAAGGCCGTACCTATCGGTAAAATTAAAAACATTTAGGAGACCTCACCTGAAACATCCCAATTTCACGAAAAACCCAGACGATCGATTTTGTGTAAATTTGTAGTTTTTAGTTTGTAGCATTGTTTTTATATTTTTTAAGCAACCTTAAAAAAGGGTGCAATTTCGAAATTGGTACGCGGCGAGTTGAAGTATGATTTTTTTTTAAATAAACGGAGAGAATGTTTCAGGTTGTTATAGTATCTTAAAGCGGACTTGACTTCGAGTAAATTTACAATATTTGCAGTTTGTGGGGATTGTTTTTATATTTTTTTAAGCTTTGAGGAAGTGGAATTTTCAAAATAAATTGAGGCAAGTTAAAGTGTGTCTAGGCTAAGAATATTTATAGTTACGCTAGAAAATCAAAGAAGAATCGATTTAGAGTAAATTTTTACAAATTTCAGTTTGTAGCAATTGCTTTTATATTTTTTAAAGCAAATTTGAGGACTTGCAATTTCCAAAACAAAAACTGAATTCTACTAGAAAGTGAAGAAAAACTACACATTTGTTTATTTAACTATTGAACAGTTTTTTGTGTATCTTGTAGTTATTGAGAAGCAGACGTATTTTCAAATAGCCAACAATTAAAAATCGGCCAATACCTCCCAAACTATCAAGTTAGCCATGATCTGTTAAAGCCTTTGTTATTAGTTTGGAAAAGAGGTCATAACGTGTACATCCGATTTTTTAACTTTCGGGGTTATTGAGATGACCTATGAAAGCATCTGAGTTGGGCTACTCGGTACATCAAATTGTAAGTGGATAACTATACAAGAGGAACACATATCTTTGGTTGAATAACCAGATTCAACATATTTTGGAGATGTAATACCTGACAGATTCCCAGGGAAAGATTTAGTATCATCAATACCGAAATTTAGGAAAAAAACCTGCATTGTTAAGAAAACTTTTAAAGCTTTTGGTTGTAATGGTATCGCCTTTAAGGGATCAATTTCATTCTCCAAAAATGGTTTATAACACCCAGTGGTTTACTTTCTTCATTTAAACGAATTGCCTCTTAGGAAAGGTATGGTTGCTTTCGATGGCCCAACTTCTGGACCTACTTCTTTTGGTGGTCCAATTGTAAAACGAAAAACAGTTTTTTTTAATTTTAAATCGATATCATATTTACCAAAAAAAATGTAGTCAAATTTTTAGGTCTAGGCGAATGCTCCCAAAGGTTTACATGCATGCAAGATGAGTGACATTGACAAACTGAATTTTAATAAAATGTTTTAAGTACTTATAAGATGATCTTAAGCCATATTGAATATCTAGCAAGCAAAAAGATACAAGAAGAAACAGTGTTCATAGCAAAGAGGGTTTTCAAACCACCACAAGTTAATTTCGAGGCAGAGGACTACTTAGATCTTATTGATTAACAATCTATAATAGTAATGGAACTAACTTAAGAAAACAAGAGCTAGAGCTGATCGTTGAAATAAATTACTTCAAATTTGAAAATGATCAGCACTGGACCGAAATTATAGCCGCTAAAAAGGAATTATGTGATATTAACAAAGAAAGTGTTTTAATGTATGTTAAATTGTAGAAGACGAAAAGTATCGTTACTTTTTATTATTATTTTATATATCTACAATCAAGTAACGGAATGTTACTTTAACCAACATAGTTAAATTATGGTTTACCACGAATGAATCGCTAACATTTCATCATTATTATTGTGAATACTATTGATTGTATTATACTAGATTAATAAATAACCCAATTTCAACATTCACTTTCATTTGACGTAATTGATTAGGAGCGGATGAGAGTGAGAATTGAGAATGAATTTCCTGATTGGAATATTTAAAATGGAATGTCTGGTACTTTCCGATAACGCTCCGGTAAGGGAAAACTTGAATGCCTTTCCTCCGCCAGCCACTTCTCGGATATTTCTCCGTTTTTTCTTATTTAATTGAAATAACTGAAATGGTTATTTACAGTTTGCTTTTAATGCTAATGCTCTTTCCAGTGGAGTCTTATTCTGCTCACGGAAGTTCGCAGTTTTCGAACGAATACCGTTTCCATCGCCAGTTGGCATTCGAGATGCTCGATGTATTTCCTAACGAATGGAAAGTAAACAAAATTATAATACTACACGTTAAGAGTCTCGAAAAGCTCGATATCATACTTGCACTATTAAATTTTACCGTATTTTCAGATTGGAATTAAAAGTTAATCCATTAGTGCTGATGACGCCTAAAGGCGCAGATACGATAGTAAAAGTGTGCATGATGACAATTGGTTTTCCAATTACTTTCAACTTAAACAATGTAATAACACACTAGAAAAAAAGTTTTAGCTTCGGGAGCATTCTTTCGAAAACCGATCAGCGGTGAGAGGGTTAAATAGCCAAATAACTTTAGCGATAATTTCTATTTCATTCATATATCTCATTACCCAATAAAATTTATTCATTTGACACCACATGTATTATATTAGCCAATCAATGTAATACTTACCGACGGGAGCTTATCGCATCTTGACGACAGGAGTTTACCAGTTCAATTTAACTCGATTTAAATCAATCTATTTACATATGTGCTCATTTGACAGTCAATAAAAATGTCGTGTTTCTGAACAGAAAACAGTGAATCGATCAATATATCGCTGCTGCAAGTCCCACAAGGAAATAAGGAAATGAATATCTCAAAATCAAATTAAGTTAATGATAATTTGTTGTAACAAAATAAATTTTTCGTCAGGTTGTTATTTTTCTCAAGTACCACAACTGCTCGTAAATGAATAATTATCGCAATACAATGGAGATCATTGTTTTAAAAACATCCACAAATATTCCAGTCATGTTAATTGCGGAGCCATACTTGAATAGCTCCAGACCACTTTCGGTCCGTCTGCTACCGAGCACAAAGAAATCAACACTGACGCTTATAAAGGACCCATTTATTCAGTATTCATCGTATTTCGACCTAAATATAGATAAAATGTTTACCATTCCGACGATCTTACTCCTTCGCACATACTTCGGTGTATTTTTCCCCCGTACGAGAGTGGTATGTGGGTCAGTTCGGTCGACCCGACCCGTCTGTTATTTATAAAATGTGGGTGCGCTAAGAGCTTCGAAACCGATGAACCGAGGCGTTCACTTTATGCAACTGCGGAGGGCCGTGAGTCATTGCCATTGTGGCAGTAGGATGGCCGGCTCCATGGTGACAGTCATTGGAGCTGGACAATGTGGCGTCTGTCAACTAATTGCCAGTGTTCACAATGCCTTCTCCTTGATTGATTGTATACAGGATGTACTGATGAAATTGTATGAACATGATTTAGATACGTAATTAAAGAATAATATTTCCACCTGCATTCAATTTATTTGAAAAAATTTAAAGTTATGCCAATTCCACTCGTGTCACTTCCAGCAAAACAGTTCTATCTCTTTCCGTTCAACTTGAATGTTTTTTTAATTCGTAAGCCAGATAATTGATGTAATTTTAAGAACCAAAATGGATTCCAAATAATGGCAACTTCTTGAATTTACGTTAGTCTTTTTTTAAATAATTTTATGTGTTGGAAAAATTATAGTCATTTCTTCCGGCTTGAAAGCCAGAATCTTTAAATTTAATTTCGTAATTCGCTTTAAAATCAAGTCTATTTTGCAAAAAAAAAACAATTTAATGTTAATTTCGTTGGAAGTGTTCTTTTATTTTTTCTTCAATTCTTCGGATAACTTGTAAAATATTCAATTTTTCATGATTACATTATAGATCATGTTTGGAAATTTTTAATCTCGCGTTTAATATTTTTTATAACTTTTTTTCGGTAGAAAACTATAATTTAAAAAAAATCGAAATCAAATGTATTTAATCAAAAAATACGTTTTGTGTTTTAAAGGGTATTTTGGTAAGATTCGTATTTAAATTGGTTTTTTGATGTTCGAATGAGGGATGATACAAAATACCTGCACCTGTTGTTTTGGAAAAGTTCCGAGTCAACTGTTACGCGGAAGAGTGTACAAAATACGTGCACCTGTTATTTCTAAACGAACAGCCTGTTATTTTGGAACAACCTGTTATGCGGAAGAGTGACAGTCGTTCCTGTTAGGGGGTCGCCTCCATTTACGAGCTCAAATTATTTCTAAGTAAGAGATTAATATTAGCAATTTAATTTTGTTGTTAAAGAGAATAAAGGAATTTATATAAATCTCCACTTCTCATTCTAAACGTGAACAAATAATTCTATTTTTTTCATTCGGCTAAGGACTCCACACAAAACCAATGAAAAATTGCTTGTAACTGTAGAAAATGCTTCTTCCTGTGATCAAAAATTCTTATGGGCACGAACAACACCTTTAAATTAACAGTTTATCCGACAGAAGCACAAAAAAACATATTCAATTCAAGGTACAGCATCATTATTAAGTTATCGATCAACCGAACTTTACAATTGTAAAATTATCGAAGATTCCTTTGCAAAAGATTTAAAATCGCATATTTTTGGTGAATAAAAATAAAACTTGGTTTTGCGAATTATATAAATCTAAATAATTCGGAGTATTTAATTTTACTATTATAAAATTTTTGATCAATTTTGTAAATATAACATTTTAAACGCTCCAAACTATACAAATGTAAATTTTCCGTACATTGAATATTATAATTATCTAATTTTCGGTGAGCAGAAAATTATAAAAATAAAAGTATCGATGTATCGATCTATATTAACCCTTTGCAATCGTATGTCGCCTTACGGTCGCAACAATAAGTTTTACCATTGCACTCTCAAATATAAATACGAGTGTATAGAGTTAATATAAAATGTTTGATATATCAAACTTTCTGAATGTCAAAAAAATCAATTCACCTAATTTTCGGTGCATAGAAATTTATAAATATAAAATGTTAGATACAACATAGTGGATTATTTTAAGCTTTAACCCCTTTCTGCATAACGTGCCATATATGGCACAAAGCAGTTTGCATATATTTTAGCTTTATTTAACGGCTAGTGGTAAAAATTTATATTTAGATATATTTTAGAGACTAATAGGGTTGCCTAGAAGAACATATCTAGTTTTCATGGGCATCTGGAAACAAGTAATTTTTTCCAGAATTAGAATTTGCGTTATATGTACCAACAGTCGTTAAACCGCAAACTTTGTGGTCTATTTTGTGGGCCGATGCGTCACAGCTTGCCCAAATTTGGTGGTTCAAATTGTAGTCCCGTATGCAGCAAAGAGTTAAATAAAGACAGAAATTGTTTTCTATTATGTCATACGAAATAAGGTTCCGTTACTACATTGCCTGCCAGAAATGTCACAACCTGTATTTTTGTAAAAAATAAATATTAAATTTTTTAAATATTTTTTCCAGTTACAGTATCACTTAAGGTATTCATTATTATTTTTGTTTCATAAAAATAAAAAAATCATGCAGTAAGGGATTAAAAGCACCGAACTTTATAAATGCATAATTATCGATGCACACATTACACATTTAAAATTTCCGGTGCAAAGAATTTAATAAATATAAAATATTCGGTAAACTTTATAAAAACAAAAAATAGTATAAATACAAAGTTGTCAATACAGGGTGTTACAAATTAGATGTATTACCATTGTTATCTCGTTAACTATAGAAAAGAGGCAAAGTTTCGCAATTTAATGCTGAATTATTTGTTTAAACCAAATTTACAATATTCCGACTACTTCCGGAGATATTCGATAAAAATCGAAAAACAATGTTGGTTTTTATTTTTTTACGACATTATTACTGCTTATTTGAAAAATCAATAGATACTTTTGTTTCGTTATTTAGATACTCTCATCTGCTTTATTTTTTTAAATACGGACCTGAATTTTTTATTTATTTTTGAGTAGCTTTTCACCTCCCAAAACCAATGATGTGTCACACTTGTCACAAAGTTATTTGCTGAAGAAGTTATTTCAAGTTGTTAAAATTGAAGAGCATTGACTTTGAAACATGTCCTTGAACGTGTGCCTTAACTTTGACAACAGATAAGTATTTTTTAGCTTTTACATTACTTACTTAAATTGATTGGATTCAGTGCCCTTTTAAAAATGTACTTTTATAATGTTTACTACTAACGTCACTTATACCCAAAAAATACAGCGGAAATGTATTTTCATCAATATCCCCAAAGAAATGGAAAATGTGTAATCAAGCCAACGGTAATATTTTTGAAACTCAAAAAGTTTTTATCACCTTTTTAAACTCCATTTTATAAATGAAAGGTATTACAGAAATGTGCTTTTTTATTAAAATTATGAAACTGCACCAAATTTGAAAAAATCGGACTTTCGCTCTCCAAACAATTAAAAATTAATAAAACCAATATGGGTTATGGATTTTGTTGAGACCTAACTTTCAAAATTTTCCATAAAAGATATCAGAGTGGGATTTCAATTTTCAATTTTGATGATGATATCTAAAAAATTAAACATCATATCAGAAAACTATTTTTTTTAAGAGCTTTGTCAAAAAATCTTTCTTATTGTCAAGGCTCACTTTGTTATGTTCAATGCCTACTCTTCAATATTTAAAAAAACATTTAAATAATTCATATAGCAAAATATTTTATGACAAGTGTTACACCTCATTAGTTTTAGGAAGTGAGAAACCCAAACCCGAAAATAATAAAAATTCAGGTGCGTTTAAAAAAAAAAGTTGATGTGGGTATCTAAATAACGAAACGTTGTATTTAAAAAAAAATATCATTATTTTCTTAACAAAGTGCTCTTGTTTTTTTCAAAATAATCAGTAATAAAGCCTTATAAAAATAAAAACCAAAATTGATTTTTTCTGTTTTTTTTTCGAATATCTCCGGAATTAGTCCGAATATTTTAAATTTCTTAAAAAAAAATTGCAAATTGCCTCTTATATTTACCAGTATATTCAATTTTATATTTGCAAGATGCATGATAAATAAAACTTTGTAAAAATAAAACTATAACGATAGCCCAGACACACTAACCAAACCAAATTTAGTATACAAATGACTATACCGGGTGACCCTGGGATCTGTAAAAGCCCTATAACTTGTTTGCTATTTGAGATATGGACTTCTAGTTTTCTTGAACTGGTACCCACACTTATTCTACATATTTTAAAAGTATGTATATTTTTGTACAGGGTGTCCCAATATACATAACAGAACAAAGTTATGTTTTTTTTAAATGGAACACCCTATATTTTATATTTTATTTTAAACCCTCTTGAGAAGCTGATAAAAATAGTACCATATGTATAAACATTATTTAGATAAGGGGTGGCTTTGTATTTCGGAACGTACGTTGCAGGTTTGATACGTCGCATCACGTCTTCGCCACCAGTTGCTCATATGACATAAAGTCTTTCGGAATTTTTATCAGCTTCTCAAGAGGGTTGAAAATAAAGTATAAAATATAGGGTGTTCCATTTAAAAAAACATACAAAGACAGTAAAAAGAAGTCACAGGACCTCGCGGTAGATAGGCAGTTGATTTAACGTTTTTAATATACGAAGTGGTGATAAAGTTCCGCAAAAAGTCATAATTGCACTAATAAATGTTTAAAAAAAAAATCTCTCGGACTGGTCGAAATATTGTGACATCACTGGTGATTGTTGTGTGACGTCATCGGTAATTTTTGGAATGGAATTCGATTTTTTTTTAACTTTGTACAGCTCTTTATCCTCTTTACAGTCAATTTTTTGTTTCGAAAGTAAATAATCAAAATTATGAATTTTGTGCGAAATTTTATGATTATTTCCGTACTTTACATAATTTGGCTGTAATATTATGTATTGAGTTTAGTTATGGTAAGAAGACGTCCAGTTGTCTAACTGTTCCTTAAAAATATACGGAAAAATTTAACATTTAAATCGTTTATGTAATAGTATATTACATACCGAGGGGGGAAAGAGTTTATAAGGGGTGTCCAAATTTAAGGTTAGATTTTAATTCGTGAATAAAACGCGTAAATAATACCGGGACACCGTGAATTTTGCCGGTGGGTCGGCGGTCCGGGGAGTCGGAAGCCGGCTGTTTCTTTGGCTAAGTAATGAATATACACAGTGGGCCAAAAAAAACGATACAAATTAAAAATATTAATATTAAAAAAATATTTTCAAAAATATATTTTTTTTTATTGCAAAAAGAATAATATAAGGGGCCAAAGCTAAGAACTTGCCGGGGTCGGTAAATGTTGCCAGTTCGCTCCTGCTTAAGACGTACACGTAACAATGAAACATGGAAGATACTATTAGATAAACTCCGTCCTCGGCTCACTGACATAAAACCATTATTTTTTTCAAGCTTTCAACGACGTTTAAACATAAACGAGGGCCTAGCTCATCAATTACGCGTGTAATTTCCTCCTTTAGGCCGGGAATTGTCTGTGGACTATTGGCTTAGACTTTTTTCACATAACTCCAGAGAAAAAAATCCATTGGCGTCAGATCTTTACAGTAGAATTATTGTATTGTTTCACGCGATCTGTGACATGTGGCACCATCCTGTTGAAACCACATACCATGCAAGTCAATCGCGCGCAATGCAAGCCATAAAAACTTGTTAATCATGTTTTTGTGTGAATCGGTCTCTAACAGCTGCAATGTTTTTGATAGAACGGATTGTACCAGCACGCATTGATGTCTTCAAATTCTCAACAGAACCAGTGTCTTCAAATTTTTTGATCAAATTCGTTATAGCCGTGTTAGATGGTGCATCCATCCAAACTCACTAAGAACTTTTCTTACATTTTCTGCAAAACACGCCTCATATCTGTAATGTGTATACACAATAAATCAGCGTAATCATTGGCGTGGTCCGAAAACGTAAAGTAATTTTCTACCCAACAGAACTTTCAAATAAAATTTAAAAATCCCTTTTAATACATTTTTCGTCTCCGTAAGCATCTCATCTCTTACCATAAATATCTTCTGTCATAACATTTATAATCCTAATTCACAATTCTGTATAACCGTTGAATTACTGTGCGTTTTAATTTATTTTTAACATTACCTAATCCCATTTCACCGCTTCATGCAAATTTTACCTCACAACATACAAATCCCACCAACCTTTTGTGCACAAATACGGAGGGATTACTTTGGATTTTAAGCTTCCAACAAATTAAAAGATCGTTTCAATCCAGAATAAGCCATTTCAGTCATATACCTAAATAAAATAAAATAAAAAATAAGTTATTTCTAAAAAAGGAATCGAATACATTACTTTAACACTTTATTCTCTGTAGAAATTGAATCTAAAAAGTTATTAATTTATTATGAATAAATCAATAACATCTTTTCTCGATTCCCCGAGGCATAGCACCCTCTATAAATATATGCTGCTTTCAATACAATTATTCATCGTGCCCCATCATTGCTCTTATTTATTCTGGAGGCTTTTATTTTGTTATACGTATTGGATAATAAATCAAATCACTCGCTTAATAAACATTTATATTCTTTAAGCAAAATAATATGTGTTCGATTTATTCTCCAGCTTAGCTTTTAACTGTAATAATAGATTTTAACCTTTACTTAACAAATGCGGACATATTCGCGACAACAACAAAATATCTCATAGGATCGTATGCCGCATACTCAGCGTACTTTCGTAAGATTAAAACATCAAATTTTGCGTTCCAGGCGCAGCCACCATAATATCAATTAATGAATGAGCTCAGTTTTGTTGTAAAGCAATGGTTGCTATTATAAACTAGCGTGTTTACTAAGAGTTTATATTAAAATAACCAATAGGCTGAAAGACCTCTGGTCAATTGCCTGTTGAGGTCATTTGTAAAAGTGTCTCAATAAATGTATTGTCTCTCTCAATAACCAATAAGAAAACACAATCGTTAAAAAAATTATAACACTAATGTGAAAAGTATTTCGGTACTTAAATGTAAAGGTGGTGAAGTTAAATCCATCATAAAACACATTTTTTACCCCGTGAACTTTTCCAGGGCGCTACATTTCTCAGTGTTATGTCTTCATATATTATGGAATCTATTTTGCATTCCTGTAATATGTCAACACGATTCGTCTTTATTTAGTAAATACGCCTATTTGTCGGATTGGAGCGCGACACGTAAATCACGATTCCAAAAGTGTTCGTTTTCCCGGGCGTGCTGATGTCTTTTTGCTTGAAGATATACGAGTCGACGGAGGATTACATTCAAAATGTAAATTTGGAAAACCTCAAATATTACCTTCCATTCAAGAATTTCTAGATAATGCTAAGTATAAATTGCGGTTTTAATTTAATTCAAATATTATCTTAAATTCAAGAATTTCTAGATAAAGATTATAATTAGTGGTTTTAATTTAATTCAAATATTACCTTCCATTCAAGAATTTCTAGATAAAATAAAATATAATTTGTTGTTTTAATTCTATTCGAAATTCATAATTTAGTGTGTAGGTGGTTGAATAGTTCGCTTCCTAAACCCGAATCCTTTCTTTAAAAAAAAAACACTCTGCCGAACTACAGTTTTCCGTAATCATTAATGTAATTACAAACGCAATAATTCATAACGTTCTTTTTCACATTCAGTATATATTTACTTTGGTATTGTTTATATAACTTGAAAAACGATTTATTAATGGTAATTTACATCGGCGCGAATAAATGCCCATTAACACCTACAATGAAACTCAATATTTACAGAAAATATGGAATGCGCATTAAAAGGTCGATCAAAAACCTATTAAATTAAAAAAGAGCATCGTTTCGATTTATTTACGTCCGAAATGGATGATTAATCGACGGGATATTATTCAGAGTCCGTTGCTCATTTGCAAAATGGAATTAATAACCCTGTCTCCAGCAAGCACCACAGTATCTACTGTTTGCTCGCAATATTCAACACTGTTATCTTTTATTAAATAGTATGCGATTTCGTGTGATAACTAAAGTAGATGCAAAACAGTCTGTAAATAGACTTCCGTAAGGAAAATATAAAGCTTGTCTACACTACTTAACATTTATCTGTAACAATGCTAAAAATGGCAAGTTCAGTTATTCAAATCGAAGGTATCTGAAAGTCACCCATCTCGACAGCACTTATTACCTAATTTTAAATATAATAATCTAGTATAAATACCAGAACTTTACCACGAGTTAAGAGGGTAAGTACCGCGTCGAAAATCGATGCATTTTTGTTGGACAGCATATACATAATTCTGAAGTTAATAATCAAATATTAAGGAATGATATTTTGTACATTTAGAGAGAAAGGGTTAAACTATTCGTCTATAGAATTTGATTTTTTTTTAAATCATCAGACAAACTGTATAATTTACCCTGAAAATTACCAATATTGGATGGATATCTGGAGCTTTTCTCTGCAAAGAATTAAAAAATGTAATGCTACAGAAAAATAGTTTATACCTCTGAAAACAATATGTACGTAATAAAATTGTCATTAGTTATCAAATGAAGTCGCAAAAACGTAAGAGCTGCACCTCTGCAAACATGAATTTGCTTCATTTTCGCTGCTATAATGAACGCCAGCTGCACGAAACATATTGTATCAACCCTGGAGACGTGAACAAACAAATTTACGTACTCGGTGAAATTTCGGGCCCAAGATAGTGGCGATTATAATTTTCTATCAGACGATTCTGGTCTACCTCTGGCGCGAGGCACTTACCCCCTTAAGTGAGGAATTAATTTATCATATAGAAATTTAGGTATGCTAATGATCTAGTATTCTATCACTCTGTCCCTTTTTAAAACTCACAGTACCAACTGGAGAGTAGCATATTCACATTCTTACAAAACATATGTTACACTGGATAGTGTGGACGACACTGAAGAGATCAATTTGTTATGGGATCCAAGACATTCTTTTGAAGCCGTTTTGAAGTTTTACACGTCTCTAATCCGTAGGCACCCAAAAATTTTACGTAAATAATATAGGAACTTACAACTGTTGGAAATATTTACGTAAAATATTGATGACAATTTGAAAATTTGTAAGAAAACCAACAAAGGAGCTACTACCATCACTGGATCTAAACCATCGTATAGGCTATTGAAAGCACATGAAAAGGGCGGGGTCCAAAAATAGGTAAAAAGTGCAAAACGGTCAAAGACAATCTAAAATGTTTGACTTCTCGCACAGCAGAGCTAAACATCTCTTACGCCTCACTAAAACCGAGATGTGACTAGTCGCTGGTGTCCTTACAAGACACTGCCCAGTGAAATATCAGCCTCACAAAATGCGTAAAGTGTACCACACTACATCTTTAGTGTTTAAATTTAAAGTTTTTCATGTATTTCAATGTTTTATAATTAATTCATTTATATAGGATGCGGCAGGTATTTGAGAACACACATTATAAGTGACACAGTATCCTGTACGTCATCGTAACACACCCCTTTTTGTTGTGGGTAACCATGGCAGAACCTATGCTAACCCAGGAAATAAAGAGGCATGCAGTCATCCCCTACTTGGCTGCAGGACACACCAATTCCTACATCGCTGCCTTCCTGAAAGTCGTCCGGTCTTTCGTCTTTAAAGTTCGTAGAGAACTGGAGGCCACCGGTGATGAAGTGGACACCGTTTCCCACAGGAAACGACATCGTCAGCGTTCGGACAGGACCAGGATACCCGATTTCATCGCTTCCGTCCAAGGAGACCCAGAAAATTCCATTAGGGTAGGGAGATGCCGGTTGACGAGACCACCATTCGACGTGTGGTTCATGGAGACCTCCGTTACAAGTCGTACGTAATGCGGAGAGGCCAGTTCATGTCCGCGAGAACCCGGACGAACAGAGTGACCTGAGCCAAGCGCCTCGTGAACAAGCTGTAACATCCGGAGCAGCCAGGAATTCTCTGGTTCTTCTCGGATGAGAAAAACTTCGTCAACCGCCGAAATGATCGGTGGCTGTGTAAAATACCCGAGAAGGTTCCGACCGTCATACACACCAAGTTCCTCGCCTCTGTGAAGGTTCTGGGTGTCGCACAGTGGGACCAAACCCTGAAGAAGCGGCCAAAAATCAAAAACGCATTGAATTTAGGTGAAAGTCTGCACTCGAGGTTTTTTGTGGTCGCTGATCACGAATCCGGAGTCAAAAATCTAAAAAACAAAATGACGGATCCAAAACGGTGGATATATGTGGTAGAATGATGAAGTGTTCTCGAGGTTATTGTTTACGAATATGAAGTCAACATTTACCAGCATTTTATTTATGCGGGAAATTGCGGAAGACTATTAATGTGCATTATATACAGTTTATTCGTAAATACTCAAGAAAAATGTATACATATAAAGGAAAAAAGCCATTTGATTTTCAGCAAAAACATCGTCAACACAAAATATAATTTCTAAGTTACAAATATTACTAAAATACAATTTCCTCGTCAGTGTCGTGAAATTCTGAATCATCGTCTGCTGATTGACTTGTTATTGAAGGTGGGATTAACAATTCTACAGCTTCCACAGATAAACTACGCATATTTTTTTGTGGCAATTTACATATACTGGAAATGTACGGATCAGATGTTACCATGAGCCGATTCCAAAGATCTTCCATTGTTTTAGATCTCGAACACTTCCATGCTAAATTTTCTCTGATATTTTTGATGTCCTTATTCCGAGCTTCTTGAGCATCTTCAGATAGTTGGCCGATTGGTAATAATGCATGAGCTATTATTTGTGGACCATGGATGAGAAGTTTGTGTACTGAGGTAGGCATATGATACCATGGGTAAAGTTCGACAAATAGGCGCGCAGTTTCGATCGCATATTCTCGAAATTTGTCGGTATTAATCTCATGGCCACCAGAAATAGCCTGCAGAATAGCGTAGAAACGTGTGATTAATTCTTCGTTGGCTCCCGTTATCAAAGCAGACACACAGGAATTTTCGAAAAAGCGCCGAGCAGTATTTCCGTCATTAGTGGTGCCATACCCAGGCTTCAGATAATCGACCATTAGTTCTAATTGCGTATGAAAGTCCTTTTGAACAACCCTCTTGCTATCTTCTACAATCCGCTTTTTTTCCTCAATACGTGCTTGCCATTTTTTGATTTTTAATTTGTAGGCCAAATGTAAACAGCATTCGAAAAAGCGTATCCACCCATGTAATGTAGCTAATCCAAACTTGAAATTCTTATTTCCTTAAGAGGACTTATAGGGGACACTTTTTGAGGGAGGACATAACTCACAAAAAGACTCATCCCTAAACGAGATCACCTTACAATTAGCAAGCAGATAATTAAAATAACTGCAAATCATAATTACATCTAGTCGTTAAAATTTTCAGTCTAACGCGTAGGAAAATGAAACGAGAAATAATGTTTCCTAGCGGTTTTTTTTAATAATTCATTTCGGGGTTCCGCTAGAAGTTATCCACGCTTCGTGGATAGCACGTAATGCAATATGGTGGCTGGTTAATTACTCCGGCACAGTTGTTATCAAGAAAGGAACAATGCGCTGTTGCAAAGGTGACTCACTGTTATTACTTTGGAGATAATTTTCGAAATCCATTCATTCTATTGCATTATTGCAACGGATGACCTAAAACTATGTTAAATATGATTCGTTTATTAATGATTTACAAATTATCATAAAATTCATGTAACTTTTGCTATAATCTTGAACGTAATCTCTAAAACAGTTTAGTCTAGTTAAAAATTTATAAGCCGTTCAAATATTTATTAATTTACAAAAAAAATACAAATTAGCATTTAGTTATTGTTTCCCCATCAGACAACAAACTACAGACCGGTTTCGGACTCTTATCTCTCATCAGTGCAGTAGAGTCGCTGGTGGCGAAACGGATTCACCTTGCACAACTAGAGGCGTTTTCAGATACTAGAGACGGGATGACGGTAGAATGCTTAATCAATCAAATACAAACTAATTTTGAATGTTGTGGGTATAATTGTAATAAAACACTAGTTTGGTTTCATGTTAATATAATCAGTTTCCTTGCACGTGTTTCGTTTGTACGAGATTACAATGAATATGAATGTAGTAATTCATTGTAATCTCCTTTAGAAATAGTTGTAATAAATCGAAACACGTGTCAGGAAACTGATTATATTAGAGTTTTATTTAAACTATACCCACAATTGTGATTTCGTTCAAGTGTTTAACACAAAACGTGTTAATTCTAATTTTGGAAGAATAGTACTTTTTTATTGTCTTTAATGTGTGATTTTAACTTCAACTCTTAACCCTTTCAGGCCTGGATTTTTAAATTTGAAAAAAAAATGTTTGTTAATTATTATTTTTAAGACCATAAATACCAAATTTGAACTCATTTGTTAATTAGTATAGGAATTAATTAGTGAGGCTTTGTTGAAATGACATCTAGTGATAAACAGCAAAAATATGGATTGTTATAGTAAGTAGAGACATGTAAATGTTGCGGTGGCAATTGCCACCACCAGGGCCGAAAGTTAACTTTTAATTTTCGGCATCAGAGCTCGATGCAAATATTTGGAAAAATCTACTAATTATTTACTGTTTTATTATCTTTCATGTCCATTTTCAACATTGCCTACCCATTGCTATTTTTCGGTTTTGCTGTGCCGTCCATAATATGGAACATTTTCGTCATTCATAATCTCCTATTTACGTATCTTATCTTTTAACAAGACTCCTACGCTAACGCATTCCAGTATGACATGATTACATTTCTCTTTGTGAAATAGAAAGTATTTTAGGATTAAATTTAAGCAAAAAAAAATCAGGCTTCATTTTGTTTTTTATTAAATTCATTTAATGTGTCGATAGCAAATAAGGGTTTCCAATTTCTGGGGATTTAATTAAAACAACTAATAATTGTTGTGAAGACTTTAATAAATAATTCATTCCAATTTGCTTTTACGTTGATCGTTCCCATTTGGACATGAATCATGAAATTACACCACTGTACATAAATGTTTAATCACCTGATGTTATCAGCTCTTGGTTATTTATTTAGTGATACGAACCACATTCCTTTAATAATGACGTTGTATAACAATATTTATATCAGTCGTGTCATAACTTCTGGTATGTACGCACAATTCTAATTTATTTCGTGTATTGTATAATTTGTTTCTAAATGGTGTGTGCTACAGTGGAAGAACAAATATGGCAGTCAACACTCACTGAATCCTTGGCAGTAAATTGTATTGTATGTATGTATAGAGCTCTGCACAGTTTTTTTAAGTTTAAGGAAATAATAGTTATTTGTTTAACAAGGCAATAAAGTGACAGATTTACTGACGCGGCTGGAGTTTCAGTCAGTAAATCTGCTTTATTACCGTGTTGAACATATAATTTTTCTTAAGAATGTTTATAATAAATTAACAATAACTTCTTAAGTGAAGATTTTCAATATTTTCAATTTTATCGACATAATAGGTAAGTAGAAGCTAAATTCACATTATATAATTAACATGGTGGTACGTGTTTTGCCGGTGAGTGTGTTGCAATAATTTATAATCATAGACAGTGCTTCAGATGATGAAATATTAACTCCTCCAGAGATTAGAAGGTATGCAAAGATCAACTTATTATCGTGATTTCAGAAGTGGCATGTAATAAATATTTTGATCTGGTTGATCATGAAGTCTCATCTTATTGGTGAATAACTTTTATTAGCCTAGTCACTAATAAAGCATTTTAACTACTAGAAGTCACTAAAATCTTACATTATATATCAATCCGAGAAGAAAAGTATTTTTCGACCGGTCCGGTAGTGAATTTTTAAGCCCGCTCCGTTGACATTGTCATTGATGGGTTATGGGGTTATAACTTCCCCGAAATTTTAAATAATAGTATTTAATGTGTTGCATTCCAAAAATTGCATTCTATTTTTAATTATTAGGTGTTAGGAAAGGTCAAAGTCATAACCCCCGGAAATAATTTCTATCCACGCGCCTGGACATTGTTAACATTTTTGTTTGATTTTTTCTCTTCTACGAAATAACTGTCGATAGAGTTTTACTTTTACCACTCAGCTAAGAAATTTGACTATGAGATTTCGGGTGTTTATAATAATTCAATAATAATTCTGTTAACTAGTGACGACTTTGTACAACATGACGTATTCTTGAGTAATGTTTGTTTATTCTGCATATCAGTGAGGAATTTTAAATTAGATTCTCCATAAAACCAACTTTGTGCAACATGACGCATTCTTTGAGTAATGTTTGTTTATTCTGCATATCAGGTGAGGAATTTTAAAATAGGATTCCCCATAAAACCAGACACAAATTTGTTAATTTAGATCAGGGGTATTCAACCTTTTATATGTACCGTTGATGAAAGTAAAATTTTCTCGCCGCCCATCGGCGTTTTCCTTTTTTTTTGCTTCTCGCTTTACAAATTTGAAGAACTCGTTTTTTTGCTCCTCACTTTTCACATTTAAACTCCTGCGCACCTTCGCCTCTTTTTTTTTGCTCATTGCTTTAGCCATTTGAATTCGTGCGCTCATTTCCATTTTTTTTTTGCTCCTCGCTTTCTAATTTTTAAACCCGTGCGCTCGTCTTCCTTTTTTTAGCTCGTCGCTTCCAAATTTGAACTCATCGGACAAAACCCCTACCGCCTACCATCAAAGGACCTACTGCCCACTAGTAGGCGGTAGGGACCAGGTTGACTACTACTTGTTTAGATCTATGAAGAAAATTATGTAGCAACAATGAACTATTCGGCATATATTTCGTCTGAGTCTTAATTTTTGAATAAGTTTCTTATAACTCGATGTCCTTTCCCGCCCTGGTATTGTAAATTGAGAATCGAACTCGGCCCTATCCGATAGTATAGCATTCGGGCCACAGCTGGGGCCCGGACGCGCATTCCGGAAGGGGCAAGGCCCAGCCTGTAGTCATGTATTATCTAATTATTGTGTGGCAAGATAATATAAATGAAAATATTACGTTTGAGTTTTAATGAGTTTCTAGCAAAAAATGTGTATTCACTGTTCAGATAAACATTTTTATCAGCAGAACAATATTACATGCATTTTGTATTAATGTTGATGGATTAAATTGTGCTATTTCTGTCAATGAGCTATCGATCAGTCAGTGGTCTTTATGCCTTTTATCATTTATTATTAGAATGAAATTAAAACTGGTTTTAACCCCAATGAATTATTGTACTTTACACATTATACAGGGACATTTATAATATTTGTAAAACACTAACATAGTGTTCGGGATGTCTGTTTTTTTCTTTTTAAAGAAAGGATGTTTGACGGAATTACGGGTTAAGGAGAGTGAATTATGTAAGGGAAACTGGTTAAGCAACTGGGGCTATTCTGCCACAACCGACTGTTTGTATTATTTTAATTAATTTATAATGAATGGAACATGCACTGAACATCCATGGACTTTTCGTTAATAAAAGCTACCGCCCGAACGTGAGACTCGAACCCACGACGCCTCGCACCGAAGACGGGTGCTAAACCGCTCCGCCACGGAGGTTCGAGATGTAATTTTTTTTTTTTTTGTAAATACAGGTCCTATTTTGTTCACTTGTAGAACGAGATTTAAATTTTATGGATATTCATTTAGTAAGAATGACTATGGAAGAGAAATATTGCCTTTAATAGTAGTTCAAAATGCCCTCCTTAAGCTCGAATGCTGTGAACCATTGAGTCGTAAACACGCACTATTGTTGCATCATCATGACGAATTTTATTAAATCTATTTCTTATATGGTCAAGTAATTGTTCGCGTGTATTTATTTCGATACTGTAAACCAGTTCTTTCACGTGACCCTAAAGAAAAATCCAAGGGGTTTAAGTCTGGAGATCTTGGGGGCCAACCAATAAAACCTTTGCGATCAATATATCATTCAGGAAAACGTACATTCAACCATTGACGTACATGTCTACCGTAGTCGCGTTGAAACCACAAAAAGAAGAGCACCTTCAATGTCCTCAAAAATCGTTTCGTCTAGTTAGATTCTGCATTTAGTTTAAGGCTTCAAGCAGTTCTCCTTTAAAGATACCAGACCAAGTATTCACACCAAAACGGTGTTGAAATCACGATTGTCTAACAGCATGTCGATTCCTATAGGTAATAGTGATGAGTGCTATTAATACCATCTTCATTCATCTATCCACACTATTTTAGTTAAAAAACATAGGATCTTCGGCAATTGTTTGTAACAACGAGGTACAAAAGTCTACACGCTCACCGTGACACGTAGAATGTAATAGGGGTGCAATTGTTAAAAATTGTGCTGACAACTTTTTCCTACTTTTTAATCATATCGCTGGTTCACTGAATTTAGTCATAGTTCGCTGATGGATAAATTTAAAGAAGGCCGTCCAAAATCTGTTGTGGTGCCAGCAAAGATCGAAGCCATGTGCGAACTCATAAAGCACCATAGTTATGTGACATTGTGAAATTCAGGCATGCTTAGGCATTAATATGACGACTCAGTGCTGGCAACTGGTCAGCGATTTTGGATATATTCTACCGATCTACGGAAGTGAATCCAAATCTGTCGAAAATCTTCAAAAATGTAGTTTTAAATTAAATGGGTACAATATGCGAACTTTAAAAACTGCAATAATTAGGACTGCGCGAATTCGTTGCGCGAGGGTGGGAATTCATTATTTGCATAGTGTTCGGGGTGCGGTAACATGAATTTTATTTTTTATTACTACGGTTAATGTAGAATATTCATGTGCTTATATTTTTTATGGCGATATGCGAACTTTTAAAAAACTTCCAATTATTAGAACTCTGCTGTAATTCGTGGAAATGAATTATTTTCATAGTGTTCGGGGTGCGGTAACATAAATTTTATATTTTTATTAGTTAGTACGATTAATATAGAATCTATCAATGTGCTTATATTTTTATGGCGATATGCGAACTTTGAAAAACCATGCAATTATTAGGATGCTGCGCGGATTCGTTGCGCGAGGGTGGACATTAATTATTTTTATAATGTTCGGGATACCGTGATACTAATTTTATTTGTTTATTAGTTAGTACGATTAATGTGGAATCTATTCTTGTGCTTATATTTTTTTAGCGATATGCGAACTTTAAAAATAGTTACAAGTTATTAGATGTGCGCGAAATATTTATGCTTAAAAATTAGGGGTGGCCTTGTGACAACTTATTAATATGATATAGTACATAAAATAATTCGATTCAGTCTAGGCGGGAAATTTAAAAATTCTCGAGCGTGCAAATATTTTCCCGACGAAACTTTGCGAGTGCATTTTTCGGCAATCGGTAAAGACAACTGGAAATTGATCATTAAATTTAACCTTTTTATTAATGAAATGGATACAATCAATTCAGCTCTTAACTAAATCGAAATCGGAGACAGTCAAAACTAAATACAAGCACGTGAATTTTAAGGTTAGAATAGATAGAATGAGAAAAGACATACGTTGCACTTAGCCCTTGAATTTACATATCGACATACGTTTCGCATTTCATTTCGTTTTTCTTAAGCATGCGAACTAGTATAGATGTTTATCCAGACGCGGTGATTAGATCGAAAAAGCATGAGTCACTGTCACCTCTGCGCGATTGTACTATAGTGATTTAGTTCCCATTTGAGGTTTTCAATTTTTTAAAGTAAATTTAGAGGAAATAACTTATTTTAAAATCTATTGCTGAAATGTTTTGCTAACTTCACAACCGTAACGAAATTAACCATTTTGTCGTCTCCTGACACGCTCCCGACCACATTTAAAAAAGTCTGTACATCCGTCTGTATGTTTTTTTTTTATCAAAAACTATGAAATATTTTCAAATTCACCTTTCAGCATAAAGTGGGTGTTACCCATTTAACCGTTTCTAGTTTTTTTTTTTTTCGATTTTCTTTTAACCGTGAGAAGAAATAACATTTCTACAAATATTTACTGCAACAAAAGTGAACATGTTTTTGATTTTCGAAAACAATTTAATAATAAATGTTTTGGCATTTTTTGAATACTCATTTCGATGAGGAAGACATCCCCCGTCTAACTCATCGAAATGAGTTTTGTAGAATTCCATGTAGGATGCCATATGAAAAACAAATGATAGCGCTAATACCTTGAAAACAAATGACAATTTTTCTGATGACACCAAAAAAAAAGTCTTAATAAAGTGTCTCAACATTGTAAAACTTAAGAAGCGGTCATATTAGGTGTTATCGAGTTATTGAGAAAAATTGAAATCGGCTAATTTTGGTTTTTTCAAAATATCTTAAAAATAAAAAAAGCTGCTATGATTTTGCAAAGAAATTTCTTGCGAGTATTGAATTGTAGAAAACTGTTGTTTAAGTCTTCTATTAAAGGAGATACTACTGGTGAGCATCGAAATGTGGAGACACGGTATATTAAGCAAATGATTATAGTTACATCTAATTTATTTGAACATTAATAGTAGAGAATGCTAAAATGAACTATTTATAAGGAATGGGGTATTTTCTAGTCATCTGGCATCCAATAGTCACTAGCTACGATAAGAACTATAAAATTATATCTATATTAGATCTGTTATTAAGATTTTAGTAATTCTGCTCATAAATTTTCTTACCTGAGAATGGCTATAAAATGAAGGGATCAATGCAATTAGTAAGCATAATTCAGTCCTTTAATGATTTTCTTTAGAAAAATTGTATCAATTATTTGAAACAATGAGCAGTGATAGTCATTATGATGAAGGTACTAGGAGTGGTGCAGAAGCTAGACAGCCGAAATATTTTCAGAGTTGCTAGGAAGACTGGGAATAATTAAACGAATTCAACAAATGACTCTTAAAAAGCAGGATAGGGCTAACGTCTGCATTGTGCAAGAGTTGTATAAAGACATTGAAATTAAACGTGAGCTGGGTTCACTTTTAAAACAAAATGTTCCTAGTCTTACCAAGAAAATACAAAGAGTTAATATTGATACTATTGCATGTTTTCCTTAAAAGAAAATAACCAATTACTATTATTAAATTTTTTGGATTCATTTGAAGTGAAAATTAGCAATATTGCTTCCATTTCGACATTCAATTGATCAAACTAAGTTACAAGAGATAGATACTCAATGGCGAATGATAATGTCTAAAATTAATAAATTGCCGAATGAGTTGGGTCGCATTTGGTACACCAATAAAATTTGTTTTCGACATTTTATGCTTTTCGCACCCATCTGCAAATATATTTTCGCAGTAACAGTGATGAATACCAAACAGCGGAATGCCCTTAAAATGGAAACAGTTTGTGGGTTATTACATTGCTAACAATACAACAATACTTGTTACGACTTTCCTGTTGAACAACAATTAATATCTTGAATGAACAAAGATTACATTTATAAGAAGGCCAAGAACAGATATTATGTTTTTTTTTAATAAATAATACCTGTATTGTTGTTATAGATAATGTATGTTTTTTACTACTAGCTATTTTATTAATGTATGTACTGTTATGGTCATAAATCACAGAACGTAGTTATGGTTATAACAGTGCTTTTTGTCATAAAACACAACAAAATGTCGTTTCGGCCACTTTTTCCAAGTTTTAACGTAAAATAAGTTAAAATTGAAATTTAATAACTGTAATCAGGTATTACTTAAAATGAGTGCTGGTGACAAAATATTTTTTTCTAGAAAAGTTGGTTATTTTCGGTATCTTTTTAACGATACCATTTTCGACCGATCGTGCCTTAAAAATCCTTAAATAAAATCGAAGCTCTTGACATATTTAAGCAAGCTCTCGAGGATGCCAACCATTTTTGGGAATAATGATATCATCATTCGATTCTCTAATACGGCTTTTGTAATAAAATCTCTACGATTTGCCATTTTTTTCATTAAGAGCCTGATACGGTGGTATATTGCACTTTATACAGGGTCTTCATTTCAAAAGGAGCCACCCTGAATAACTTTGGATCTGAAGTAGTTACGGTTTTAAGAAAAAATACGTCAATTTTGTTTTCGAGGGGGAACTTAAAAAACACTTTTTTAGAATTTTATCTTTCACCCCCTCACCCCCAGCCACCCCATCTTTATAATTTTAAATGGCACCCCCTATTGTGCGATACCTTATTTTAAAGGGCATAAAAAATTCTATTCAGAAAAGCAAAAATAATTGAAATCGGTTCATTTGTTTTAGAGAGAGAGGGTATTCATTTCAAAATAAGCCACCCTAAATAACCCTGGTTCTGAAGTAGTCACGGTTACAGGAAAAAAATATGTCAATTTTGTTTTTGAGGGAGAACTTGAAAACACTGTTTTTAGATTTTTATCTTTCACCTCTCACCCCCAGCCACCCCATCTTTATAATTTCAAATAGCATCCCCCATTGTGCGATACCTTATTTTAAAGGGCTTAAAAAATACTATCCAGAAATGCAAAAATAATTGGAATCAGTTCATTTGTTTTAGAGAGAGAGGGTATTCAATTCAAAATACGTCACCCTGAATAACTCCTGGTTCTGAAGTAGTCACGGTTAAAAAAAACCGTCAATTTTGTTTTTGAGGGGGAACTTAAAAAACAAAATTCTATCTTTCACCCCCTCACCCCCAACCATCCCAACTTTAAATTTTCAAATGGCACTCCCTATTGTGCGATACCTCATTTTAAAGACAATACAAAATATTATCCATCCAGCAAATTAAAAATATTTATAATCAGTTCATTTGTTTTAGAAAGAGCAGGTCTTTGTTTCAAAACAAGCCACCCTGAATAACTTTGGATCTGAAGTGGTTACGGTTTTTATTTTAGAGAGTGGAACTTAAAAAACACTGTTTCTGTAATTTTTTCTTTCACCCCCAGCCACACAATGTTTGGTGTGGCATATTTTGATATGAATATCTCTGAAACAAATGAACTGATTTAAATTAATTTTTATTTGCTGGATAGTATTTTGTATGCCCTTTAAAATGAGGTGTCGCACAAAAGGGGATGCCATTTGAAATTATAAAGATGGGGTGGCTGGGGGGTGAGGGGGTGAAAGATGAAATTCTAAAAACAGTGTTTTCAAGTCCCCCCTCAAACTACTTCAGAACCAGGGTTATTCAGGGTGGCTTATTTTGAAATGAATACCCTCTCTCTCTAAAACAAATGAACCGACTTCAATTATTTTTGCTTTTCTGAATAGAATTTTTTATGCCCTTTAAAATGAGGTGTCGCACAAAAGGGGATGCCATTTGAAATTATAAAGATGGGGTGGCTGGGGGTGAGGGGGTGAGGGGGTGAAAGATAAAATAATAAAAACAGTGTTTTTTAAGTTCCCCCTCGAAAACAAAATTGACGTATTTTTTCTTAAAACCATAACTGCTTCATATCCAAAGTTATTCAGGGTGGCTCCTTTTGAAATGATGACCCTGTATGTCGTTTTAATTACATTTTCGTCCGATCGGTCATTTTCGTTAATTTACAAGCATTGCTCTCTGGGCTGTATGATCAACTTACGGCCCACGGCTCCGTTGCACAAATTCGCTACTCAGAAACACTAACCTGCCTTTAATCACACCATTTTTTTAAATGTAGTGTATGTCATCTCGTACCTCAGTTTTGACTTCTCAGGAATTATTGAATTACATCCGATGGCAAACAAATCTTCGATTACATTATCTTCGCCTTTAATACTTCTGCGGAAATTATTTAAGTCGAAAAACACGTCCGGATTTGCAAATATTTGTTTCTGTTTACCAAGTCCATAACAACCAGAGTGTCATTTACAAAAATGTTTTAATTAATTAATTAATTAAACAATTGATCGGACAAAAAATAGTATAAGCATCTCGGGCGTTAGTGATACCGGTCTTAGGTAAATATGGGGACCTCCGCTAACGCATCGGGCCCCACACTATAACCCTCTACCATTATAACGCATTTACCGCCCTTGATACTTAATATACTATTTTTGAATGCATCTGCAAAAAAATGTTACATTATAAGCCTTAATATAACGTTAATAACATTGTTATTATTGTTTCAGCTCGTGTTGCAAAGAATCAGATCGACTCGAAATCAGATAATAAAAGTGGCGTAGAGTTGGAGCGGCTTGTTCGCCGCTTGTCAAACAACGAAGATGTGAAGATGGGAGCAAACGTCAGCCGACATTCGTCGAAGGGTCTCTCGGGCCGCAGGACACAATCGAGCGGCAGCATATGCAAAGGCCGGAAAAACAACGAGAATCAGATCTGCGGAAGTCTTCCGAGCTATTTGGACGAGAGGGAAGCCAGCTGCAACAACAACCACGACTATGAGAAGCTGCCAATAAATGATGTGAGTTTGCCTTGTTCTTTGATCGATGTTATGCTTACTCTTGGACGAGCCGTCTTTTTCTTTGCCTTGGGTGGGTACAAAAATTGACTCGAGCAGTCTTCAATATTTCATTCGATGTTTAGAAGTCAAATGCTTTTTAAAGTCCAACGTGGCCATGATTTAAAAATTACATTAATTAATGGTTTACTGTGAGTGTATTGCTGTCTTTCATGTTTAAACTTGAAAGCGTTTACTTTGTGGTACATCTTGAATATAATTTGAAATAAATCGCTTTCACCACTATGTCGCTATAATAAAGTTAAAAGTATTCATGATTGTTTAATAAAGATGTTTTTCGCGGATTGATATGAAATGTAAGATTGTTCGGACTGATTTTAGGCCGTGAAATATTACTTTTGCGGACTAGGCTTTAAGAACGCATATTTATGCCTAGGCTGTAAAAAAGTCTGCAAAGAACGTATTCCATGTTTCTGATTCGGTTATATTTTTGCGCAAAAATATCTCGGAGTAGTGCTATGTACGATTGCAGCCAAAAAATAGGACAATTTTTGTTCGTCTAGTGTGAATCAATCTGAATATAAATTTTAATAGTAGTCAGCAATACCAACGACGTGTACCGACGTGTTATTTATAATATGATGGTATGCAGTTTGTTTGTTGATTACCAGGGTTAGCATTTTATTGAAACTTCGTAATTTAGGATGTATCACAAAGTAATAGCTTCTAGCCAGCGGCGGCTCGTGTCAGTCCAACTAAGGAAGAAAATTTCACCAAACTAGCATCAAAATATTTGCTGCCTCTATGAGAGTAATTATTTTTCTTAAACGAGCGGCATCTCTGCCTGTCCCAGCATTAATCAAATGTGTTCCAAATTCCAGTCGATTAGTTTTACAATATAAAATTGTTAAATTCAGTGTGAAAATTATTAGTTATCTTACACTATTGCGTCATTTATTATTTCTAAGAGAAAATTGGAATCAATAACATGAGAAGGGCGTTAAATGTCGACCTATACTAGTAAAATACCGCTCCGACAGAAACGTGCATGATATTTGTCTATGGTCGTTAATCAATAACTGTATGCATAACCGACTATTACATGATTAATAAAGAAGCTTATTACTTATTTTGCGTTTGAGCACGTATGAATAAACGTCTCTTGTAATGTAACATGAATTAAACTTTTTTTTTATAGTTCAACCATTGAATGAAATATTGAAGGGTCCTTGTTTCAATATAATACCCCGTATGCCTTGCACTTCTGTTCCACACGAATATCTTTATGTGACTGGATGTTTTTTAGTTGTCGTTGTGCTAGAGACGTTCGCACGCACAGACGGCCGATCAGTTAGACAATCCCTCGGGAACAGGTTGAATCCTTTCGCAACGATTGAATTATGTGGTTCACTAACCGTAAAAATAAGCACAAAAACCAGCAGAACAATCGCCACAATAACAACGTACGGGGGCACAAGTCGCTCAACGTTGCGAGGGGTTTTGACCTGTGGTTTTCTGTTGTAGGTTGACAGGATTCCCCCTCTGGGAGATGGGGCGCCTCTTCACTGGAAATTCTCTGATAATCAGACAGTGCTCTGCGATCAAGGATACGGATCTGAAAGATCGCCCGAGGAGGAATATCCTCCGCCGCTACCTGAACACGACAACCAGTGCCACCACCACCTCGATATACATTCCTGCTATCCATTTATTACACCTGGTAAGTTTTTATATTATTCATAAAATATCTGGATAAAGAGCTAAGTAACCCCTAAACAATTTCGTTTGCCGGGTGGTGCACACGATAAAGCTCCATACACAGCGGCATCTGTCTACCAAAGTCAATTTCGAGACCGCGACCTCACGTGTACCCACCATTGCTCGGGTGGGCTAGGATTTTGTACGCCTGACTATAATTAATGTTGTGACCTCTGCCTTGCCTAGTAGAAGAGGAATTTTAACAATAAAATGAGATAATAAAAATACTCTTATTACTAGATGTTTGCACTTGAACTTAATTATGTAGCTTCAATCATCAGTATCAGTACGGAACTGTACATATGAGTACATCTAGATAAACTTAAATCCCGTCGTTAAGAAAGAGGTTACATCGACTGACAAATAATATTCAAAAACAAAATTATATTGACCAATGAAAATATAAGTAGACAGAAGAATTTAAGGTCCATCTAGAAGCGAGTGCGGGATTCCATGTACCGGGTGACCCAGGGATCTGTAAAAGCCTCATAACTTATTTCCTATTTGAGATATCGACTTCTAGTTTTCCTGAACTGGTACCGACACTTATTCTACATATTTGAAAAATATGTATGTTTTTGTACAGGGTGTCCCAATATACATAACAGACCAAAGTTATGTTTTTTTTAAATGGAACACCCTATATTTTATACTTTATTTTCAACCCTCTTGAGAAGCTGATAAAACTAATATCAGATAGTATGGGTCTCTAATGGACGATTGGTTAGTTATGGGCAATTTTGTGGCAAAAACAAGGACACATTGAAAAAATTGCAGAAGCGCTCCTAGCAAAGCTATCGTCATTTTTTATACACTGAAGAATTTTCCACATCATGAAGAATAATACAAATTGGCACTGGTTCTTTTTTGTTCATACTGCTATACAGGGTGTCAACATACGCAAAATATTGGATAACTATTTTTTTTCAAATGGAACACCATATATATCTTGCCACTTGTGCATGGAATTTTTAATAAGCTTTCCAATGATGTACAATTTGTATAATAAAATATTAAGGATTCTTGAGATTTATCCATAAAAACATTTTTCTTTTGTCACCTCCTGCTCATTTTTGGATTTTCAGCCAAAACTATGCATTTTCTGAAAAAATAATAAGATACCAAAGTTGTAGAATGGAAAATTTTCGATCGATATAGGTCTTTTGACTTTTCCAATAATGCGTGCATTGCCCGTCAGAGTGCGCAAAATCGTGACCGTATATGCATTTTAGAATTTTTCTCAAATTTTTTGTTAATTAATTGCACTATACTTTATTTTCCACGTCCTGTAGCAGAAAACCGGTTAATTATAGAATTATTCAAATGACCCACATCGATTGAAAAAATTCCGCCCTACAACTCTTAAAAGAAGCAATTTTTGCCCAAAATGCATAGTTTTCGCTAAAAATACAAAAAACCATTGAAAAACGAAAAATTGATACATACATTTTCAATTTGCATTTTAGGGAAAACTATGCATTTTTGGCAAAAATTGCTTCTATTAAGAGTTGTAGAGCGGAACATTTTCAATCGATATGGGCCATTTTAATTTCCCTATAATTTCCCGTTTTTCCGCTAGAGGGTGCGGAAAAAAAGTATAATGCAATTTATTAATAAAAAACGCTAAAATGCATATACGGTCACGATTTTGCGCGCTCTGGCGGGCAATGCACGCATTATCTTAAAAGTTAAAAGACCCACATCGATCGGAAATTTTTCGCTCTACAACTTTGATCTCTTATAATTTTTCATGAAAATGTATAGTTTTGGCTGAAAATCCAAAAATCTGCGGAAGGTGGCAGAAGAAATATGATTTTATTGATAAATCTCAATAATCCTTAATATTTTGTTATACAAACTGTATATCATTAGAAAACTTATTAAAAATGCCATAGATTGGTGGCAACTTATATAGGGTGTTCCATTTGAAAAAAAATAGTTATCCATTGTTTTGCGTATGTTGACACCCTGTATATCACTATGATTAAAAGAGAACCAAAGCCGATGTGTATTATTCTTTATGATGTGAGAAATTTTCTATTGTATAAGTAATGATGCTTTCTTTGCTAGGAACGCTTCTGCAATGTTTTTAATGTGTACTTGTTTTTGCCACAAATTTGCCCATAACTAGCCAACCATCCATAATAGACCCATACTATCTTATACTATTTTTATCAGCTTCTCAAGAGGGCTGAAAATAAAGTATAAAATATAGGGTGTTCCATTTAAAAAAAACATAACTTTGTACTGTTATGTATATTGGGACACCCTGTACAAAAACATACATATTTTTAAAATATGTAGAATAAGTGTGGGTATCAGTTCAAGAAAACTAGAAGTCCATATCTCAAATAGCAAACAAGTTACGGAGCTTTTACAGATCCCTGGGTCACCCGGTATATGGCAAATATACAGGTTGTAATAAAACGGTCTTGAAACAAAATCTTCTAACGGTGTATAGTATTTATAATTTGGTCGGTTTGAAAATAAATAGTTCACGTTCATATGTTGACTGCAAACTACGCGAATACTCGCAGCTGTTTAAAACAATAACTGCCAACTGACAGATAGTCTGCATTCCGATACAGAAAGCCGACTACGAGATATCTCGTAGTTATTTTTTTGCCAAGAATATTTGCGGAATAAAAGAAACATAGATGGGTTCAAGCAAGAGGAAAATATCAAGTTTGGCTTACATCAATATACACTGGTGGAAAAAGAATGAAACCATTATCAAACCGCCATAACTCGGCGTATTTTCAATCGATTTTGATGAATCAGAGCGAAAAACTTTGAAGTGCCTTCTTTAAAGACGAATTTAAGTGGAACCCCTTCCGCCTCCCTTTAGCACCCTTGTGAAAATAAAATGTTTTTGTCAGGAAACCATGTCCAACTTTGACGATGTCTATGGAGTTGGAAAAATTTTGTCGACTCGATCCATCATAGAGACATTAAAATTTGATTAGTTTCCTGTGCAGGACTCGAAGAACAAAGTTTGTACAACTATTTGGCACCAAGTTATGGGCGTTTGAAAAAAGTGCATTTTGAGGTTTTTCGCACATAACTCAGCGACTTTTCAACCAAATTTCATGATTCTTTCGGAAAGAAATCTCATTTTGGCCTTACTTTAAGGGTCATATACTTATTTCTCATGGATCACTTGGTGAAACATTATGTTAATATAGGTACTTTAAAGGGATAAACTAAGACTGGGATGACCCCTTTTCGAACCCTTCAACCTCCGAACAAAAAAACACGTTCTTGGGCAAAAAACTTTGGCAACGTGTACCGAGTTGGAAAAAATGTGTCGACTCGATCCACCAAAAGGGCATTGAAATGTGTTCAATTACCTGTGCAGGACTCAAAAACGAAGTTCCTACGGCTATATGGCACAAAGTTATGGGTGTGTGCATTTTGTCTTTTAATTTTTTCGTTTGGAGCGGCGTACAGCCTTCTCTTTGAAGAGGACACATTTTGCTTTTGATTTCTCAAACGATCGTTGAAATTGGTTAGGTAGAAGCCGAGTTATGGCCATTTGAAAATTACCTAAATTTTACAAATCTCAAGTATTTCATTTTCTTCCGTCAGTGTAATTTGTTTGTTTTTATTGGACGAATGGAAAATGAAATGGTGGTGAATTAGGCCCACATTTTTTCCGACCCTATAGAGATCGTTAAAGTGAGCCTTTTTTGACCTAAAATAAAGTTTTTTTTTTAAATGGAGTTCTAAGGTACAAATTGCAATATTCATGATTTCGCGCAAACAATAAATGTTCGTGCATACTTCAAAGAACACGCAAAGAAAATTTCATTCGTGAAAACGAAAACAATTTCGTCGAAAAACTTCGTACTTATGAGTCAAAAAACCACAAAATTAGCTTTTTTTCAAACACCCATAACTTAGTGCCAAATCGTCGTAGGAACTTCGTTATTTGAGTCCTGCGCAGGTAATTGAACACGTTTCAATGCCCTTTTGGTGGATCGAGTCGTCACATTTTTTCCAACTCTGTACACGTTGCAAAAGTTGGACGTTTTTTTGTCCAAAAACGTGTTTTTTTGTTGGGGGGTTGAAGGGTTCGAAAAGGGATCATTCCAATTATTATTCCCTTAAAGTAGAGCTAAAATGGGATTTTTTCCCGAAAGAATCATCAAATTTGAGAGAAAAGTCACTGAGTTATGTGCAAAAAAACTCAAAATGCCCTTTTTTTCAAACACCCATAACTTGGTGCTAAATCGTCGTAGGAACTTCGTTCTTTAAGTGATCAAAGAATTAATCAAATATCAATACCTTTATGGTGGATCGAGTCGACAAAATTTTTCCAACTCCGTAGACATCGTCAAAGTTGGACATGGTTTCAAGAAAAAACTTTTTTTCACAGGGGCGCTAGAGGGAGGCGGAAGGGATTACGCTTAAGTTCGCATGCATGACTTTAAAGAAGACACTTTAAAGTTTTTCGCGCTCAAAGATTCATTAAAATCGATTGAAAATACACCGAGTTGTGGCGGTTTGAAAATAGTTGAAATTTCACGAATTTCAAGTGTTTCATTTTTTCCTTCAGTATATTTATTCATAAATAAACAAAAAATATACGCATAGAAACGTTATTTCTATTTAGTAAAGGAATATTTTTTTCAAAACCATCACATTTTTTTCTCCTTTTTGGTGATATGCGTCCACAAAATCTGACCCCGGGTTATATTTTCGGAAATGGTTGGGTAGATGGAAAAATGGGCGAAAACGTATGCCATTATTTTTGGAGGCATACTTTTTGGGTGATTTTTTTTTGGTGTGTGGCCTTAGAAGGTTGGGGGCGAGGATCAGCTCAAAAACTTCAAATGGAAGGGTATGTTAAGTTGTATGTCGTTCGTAAGATAATAATAATAATAATAATAACTTTATTATCCAACAGTCTAAAGACTAATTACAGGACAATTTTACAAATTAACACAATTTAAAATAGAAAATAATTCTTACTATAAATAGAGAAAATTGACAACGCGAACTAAAAAATAATGCGTAATGGCGCAAAATAGACATAATAATACATTAAACACGAATGATTTGTACAAGTTGCCTAACTAGATCTTTAAGAGAAATATTGAACAGATCAATATTTTTACAATACGAATTCGCAGACCTAAATATTGATAAAAAGGGACCACGCTCTGTGGTGTTTGAAAATGGGATATTGAACAGGATATTCATCCTAGGGCAGATACGTGGTACATGAAAGGAACACTTAGATAACAGAGTGAGATCGTTGGAATATCCGTTAAGCAATTTGAAAATAAATGTCAATTGTAAAATGATTCGCCGGGAATGAAGAGAAGGGAAATTAAATTCCGAGAGAAGTCTTTCATGAGGAAACCCTTGTTCAGGATAGGTGCCAAATTTACGAAAATATAGAATCTTTAAAAAATTTCTTTGCACCTTTTCGAGCATGTTAATGTAGGTTTTTTGATGAGGGAACCAAATCAAAGACCCATATTCCAGCTTGCTTCTAATGAAAGCCACAAAGAATCTGATAAGAGCCGTCTGATGACGGAAAGACCTGGTATTGCGGAGCAGATATCCCAGAGTTTTATAGCTGTCGTTGCAGACTTTCCTAATGTAGTCACCAAAGTCAAGCTTGGAGTTCCCAAAATTCAGAAACACGCGACAGCACCATTCCATCAAGCTTGTAATCGAATCTAATAGGGTTTAGACTTCTGGAGAACGATAGAGTTTTGCATTTATTAATATTCAACTTTAGACCGTTTTCAGTACTCCAGTTGCACAACGTGTCAAGGTCATTTTGAAGGTTGGTGCAGTCACGAAATTCCTTTACCCTGCTATAGATTTTAAGGTCGTCAGCATATAATTGATAGTCACATTTAAGATGGTTACCCACATATTTTATGAAAATATTAAAAAGCAGTGGTCCCAGGACGGATCCTTGTGGAACACCGCTGGTTGTAATATAGTCGCTGGATTTAAAGCCCTGAAGTTCAACATAGTTGGAGCGTGAGGTTAAATAGGACTTAAATAATTCAATTAAATCATCGCTTAAGCCAAAACTGTTCATTTTACGCAATAAAATATTATATTAGAGATCTGAATTATTAACGTTGGTTCCAGGTCGATACACCCAACTAGTCATGAGTGGCAAAAGGTTAAAGTTTTGTTATAAAATCCCATTCATTGCCAAAATTCCCCACATACGAGTACATATACTTAAAATCCCGTTATGTGATTGTTTCTGGGCTACACATGCGCAGAAGCACTCCCTCGTCAGACTAGCGGCAACCACGGCTGCTTCTCCTTATAGCGGGTGGCCTAAGCATCTCGAATTTACTAGCGCCTTCTCATCGATCATTATTGCACTTCAACATAATATTCAACGTGTTACTTCACAAATTTTACGGGCCGTGGTAATATGCAAAGAAAAAAATTAATGGCGTGCCGGGTAAATCTTACTCGAGGGCCGCATGTGGCCCGTGAGCCGTGGGTTGTTCATGCCTGCTTTGAGGCTTACTCAGGGCAACTTTTTATATGCCTGATGATTGATGTTAAAAAGATTTGCAACAGTCAACCTCGAGATCTGCACATTACAAGGATCCACCATGGCTTACTCGGGTGGGGTAGCCTTTTTACCACCTATTAGCAAACTTCTTATAAGAATAAGAATAAGAATTTATTGGTCTTTTTCATTGTGAACACAATATTATAGATGCGTCTTTGCTTCAACTTCCTTGTTACTGTGTATTACATCTCAGCACAAAGTTTTCTTTTTCGTGACTTTTTCTTATAATATTTCAAATCTAATTCAGTTTAAGGTCCCCTGAGACGTTTCCGACTCTTTTTTGAAAAATATTTCTTTGTGAGCGCTGTATTTAAGAAACAGATACAGGTTTTAAAATGAAACTTTAAACTAAGTTTCTGAATCGATTCCAATAAGTAAGTTAATCAAAATAATTTATGGGCTCTTACATTCCGGAAGAAAATAAGCGTGTCAATTACTTATGTTTCCAAATAATCACTATCAAACTCAAAAATTGGCATTTTCGGCGCTTAAATATCAAAACGCGTTAATTTTTCATCAGCCCAAAACTAGTGCAGACTTCTTATTTTTATGGAATTATTTAGGAATAATCATCAAAAAAATAGGCAAATCAATTACCTGGTTTTCCAAATAATCACTACCAAATCCAAGAATTGGCATTTTTAACTCTTAAAAATCGAAAAAGCGTTGATTTTTTAAAATCCAAAACAAGTGCAGACTTCTAATTTTTACGGAATTATTTAGGAATAATTAGGCTTTCGCATTCTATTAAAAAATAAGCAAGTCAATTACTTGGTTTTTGAAATAAACATTACCAAACCCAAGAATTTGAATTTTTAGCGCTTAAAAATGAAACAAAGCATTGATTGTTCAAAACCCAAAACTTCTAATTTTCACGGAATGATTTAGAAATAATTAGGCTTCGCATTCCGTAAAAAATCAGACAAGTCGATTACCTAGTTTTCCAAATAATCACTACCAAATTCAAAAATTGACATTTTCCGCGCTTAAAAATCAACAAACGCGTCGATTTCTCAAAATCCAAAATGAGTGCAGACTTCTAATTCTTACGGAATTATTTAGAATAATTAGGCTTTCGCATTCCATAAAAAATAGGCAAGTCGATTACCTAGTTTTCCAAACAATCACTACCAAATTCAAAAATTGACTTGAATAAAATCTTTGGTGACTTTCTTACTCCTATTTTTTTATTTTTACATGTGTGCTCTCGTTTATAATCCATGAATTGGAATTTGGGATATCGTCAACCCACCGCAGTCGGTTCCATTTTTATTTAATCTGCAAAATGAAGTCTTATTAAGACTACAAACAAATAATTTATTGAAACAACTACTTCCCTGGCTAATATCACGCCGGATATTGAATGATACAAAAGAAATTTGCATGTTATTACTAGTACTACTGGCTAAATAACATTGGTTTAAGATCGTTTATTTTTACCTACAGGACCAACTTAATTGAAATTGAAAACTTAAACTATAAAACTGAACCATGAAATATGTAAAAATTAAGTGAATAGCCATCTGCAGACGCTATTCCACATTTATCTCTCATCAGTGCAGCTTCGCCTTTGAATTGAATATTAAAGAATAAAATACACTTACGTGAACGTGAACAACTGAGGAGATTATGGAATGTTTGAACCAGTTTTAAACCTGAAGGGTACTTTCATCTTTAATTAATTTATTTAATGCTTCTGGAAGTGAGGTTGTCTCAAATTTATTTATTATTCAAATCGTCAGTCAGTTTTCCAACCGTAAACAAGGTATTTTTTTTCTACACACCTATACTTTCACTAATCACCCACCCCTCAGGTATAAAACGGGTTCAAACATTCCGTAATGTTTGTTCAAATGATTGGATTGTAGGATTGTGGAAGTCTCTTGTATGCTATCCTATCGAATAATGAGATCATTATACTCGACCTTTGTTTTTTAGTGTCATTTCATTTTTTTAAATATACTACCATTTCTTCGTTTGTAATTACCGATTTTTATTAATTTTAAGTTTGTAATTTAACTCTACCCATCCAGATATTACGTGAAATTATTGCCAGTTTTTCATAAAGGTGTGGTTTATTTAACGATTTTAATTATTACATAAATTATTCGGCGCTGTTGGGCTTAAAAGTATTAAAATGAACGCAATTAGTGATTTAGTTCCGGACGTGTAATAAAATACTATTGTAAATTTCCACCATGATAATCCGGCGTAAAACTGAATTAAAATAAACTGCCGAACATTTTCCAATTAATCCGTGGACAAAATTGAAGCCGTAATAAACTGCTAGCTCACGTGCACACACGTGTGTGTTCGAAACTTCCAACACACGGGTTTCAATTTTTAATGAAACAGTTTGCCTGTGCGGTTCCGATGGAAGTGTCTTCGTTAATAAAGTAGGAGTTACTGTCTAGGTGCAGTAGACAGGTGATGTATGTGCAGTTTTGGTGGATGCGTGCTTGCACCTTTAAGATTTGATCATAACTTAGAAAGTTTTTTTTAGTTGTACAGCATAATAAATTTCAACGAATGCCGCCATGTTCGGGACAACAAGAAGTATTCCCGTAATGATAGTACGACAGTAAATATATTTTTGTAAGGTAAAATGAATAACAGCGCATGAGGTAAATTTTAAGTTCCCAGCACATCCACAATAAGATCAATTCATAGATGAGCTCATTTTAGTTTAGTTGACTGTAAAGCGATGATTGCGACTATGATAAACTAATTCGTTGGCTGAGGGTTAACTGTTTACTTGTTTAACTTTTTGCCACTTTTGACATACGTATGTAACAATTTGTGCAAAATATATACTCAAACATGATCATTTTGGTCATAGCTTAATGGGCGAAGTGTAATTATAAACATTTATTTCATCACCAAAAAAGTTTTTTGACGTTTATTAAGTGATAAATGAATCCCTCAAAAACGTTGTAACTACGAAGATTGATATTTTATAATTTAAAATAAAAAACGTATTTAAAGAGAGATTTGTGTTTTCTCGTTAAATAGTTCGTTATTAACAAGTTTACACAAACATTGCTACCCTATAGTTACGAAACAATATGTAAATTGTAAAAATAATTATTTTTTTTGAACGTGTGGGTTAAATAAGGAAAATAATGTTCGGATAAATTTATATAAAATTAAAGGATATTTAACAACGCGAATTTCAGAGGTTTTTTCGCGATATGCTTTTCACTGGAGTCTTCTAATAATGTCAAATATTATGGGAAATTTGCGAGCTGGAGCAAAAATGTGGTCAGGGCTTTTCTCTATCAGTGGACATAATTGACAGTAAATAGTATATTACATAACTAGAGTTGTAAATAGCAAATTACTCGAAAGTGAAAGAAATTGCGTAAAACGCAATTTGATGTGCGCTATTTGCGTTATAACTAGCTTTATGTACTGCACTTTACCTACGACCTTACTTTTATTCGCTTAAACTAAAGACAAATTGAAACTGAATCTTGTCAGGGCGACGTTTGAGTTTTTAAGGCGCTACTTAATTACTATTACTATATAGTCTATTCATATCAGCAAGAGGCAACAATTCACATTTAATTCGTTGCACGTAATTGAACATTTAATGGTATACTAGCGATTGCCCGTGAAAAGTCACGGCAACGATTTAACATTTTAATTTTAAATTTAAAAAAATGGTGTTGTGGCCACCATGTTACTTTCTCCGATGTGTTGGTATAATAGTTATTTATAATTATACGTTCATCGTTTATTTTCAATTTAAATATTTTAAATGATTTCGAATTCTTTATAAGTTGTTTATTTCGCCATTCTCTACAACTGTTATTGATATCAATTTAATGTTATTACATACTTATAGACCAAAAACGACAAAAATGTTCAATCAATGTTTTGTAATATTTTTCATATTTAAAAAAATGACCGCACAAAAATAAAAAGAAAGATACAGATTAACACCCACTTGTGTTTACCAGAAGTTCTTCGGACTGTCAAAAAAGGGTTATGATCAAAGTTACATGTTAATTCCTGTATTCGTTTTTGAGGTGCAGAGAGACGAATAAAATATTCTGATCGTATACAATATTTTCCCATAAATCGTAACGGAGAAAGTAAAAAGTTAATATATATATATTAATTTGAAATAAAGAATAAATCCTACTTTGAAATACCAATATTTCCAACTATATTTTTGTCAAATTTCCTTTTTGACATTACATATTTTATAATGAAATGAATATTATTTGCAAGCAATTCACATTACATATTTTGTTTTAAATTTTCCACCTTAAACATCAAAACTTTTCAAAAATTCATTATTTATCTAAGCATTTAAAAAAGCAACATGGTTTTAAAAGAAAAACGTCTCGTAAATTGAATGTAATGTTTATTATACTTTTTTATGATGTTACCTCTGCATTTTATTTATTATTCGTTTTTACTTTCTCCGTACAAAGTACGTGGAATTGTTCAATTTTCGAATTCTCAACGGGAAATCTATTCCGCGGTCCCTTAAAACGATCACGATGCGGGCGCAATATCTCGAAAACTAATAGAGATTTTGAAAGCTTTATTTGACAATCTGTAGAAATAAAAAGTTTTTGAAAGCCAGAAATTATGATTTTTTCAAATATTTTTTATTAATATCACACAATCTTCTAATAAACGGCAAAGATTAAAAAAAATATGGACGTATTTTGTTATTAAATATTTTCCATAAAATTACTGATTTAAAAAAAAATTGGCTGTATTAATCTATAATAATGAAATGAAAACAGTTACATCAAATTTACATTATAACTTATTGTAGAGAATGCTAAAATGAACAACTAGTAAATGGATTTTTTTTTCGAAATCCCATTAATTTTTAAAAAGGTTAAATATTTTCTTGATTTTTTTTAAACAACTTTCGACGTTTTATGTCAATATTTATTGAATAATATACACACAAACACAATGTTTAATATGTATAATATAATAAACAATACCTTCTGTTTTTTTTTACATTCTTCATTTCAAAGTACGTGAGAGTAATGTAATCGTGAATTTAATTTTTAATGGAAATTACCAATTGTGATCGAGAAAATGTTTTCAATTTTTTTAACAGTGTTTCTACCTGTTTGTGTCTATTTGTGCACGCTGTTTCTGCAAAACCAATGCAGAAATTCAATTGTAACTTTAAACAAAAGCCTTATCCGAATAACTGAAAATCTTTTGGTAAAGTAACCTTAACCGGTTTTTTTTTAAATAAGAATTAAATAAGAAATACATAATTTGTTAATAATCGTATTCAATAAACTCTGATTTTCGAGAAAAAATGAAAAATATTGGTCTTTCCACTATTATAATAATGAAAGTCAAATTTATATTATACAGGGTGGAAACTTTAACTGGAACAAATTCGGTAATAAAATGAGAAGTTCCAGAAAAAAATCCTCGGACACATCGATTTTTGTTTTTTATTGCGCACTTTTTAGCCCTTTTAAAAATAGTATGACGTCACTAGTCTTTCACGTATGACGTCATAGAGAATTTTTTTTAAGTTTAAAAAAAAATCAATTTCTGAAATAAAAAGACAAAATATGTTTACACAGTCGTAAAGAGAATAAAAAGGGGAACATTACCATTTTAAAAACAGAACCTCAAACTTAAAATTTTCCGGCAATACAAAGAATTGAAAGGATTTTTTTCATACAACGAAAATTTGTGTTTTTTCACAAACGGGAGAGAAAGTCGATTTTTCAGCCGTCGAAATAGTGAGAGAAATAACGTTTCTCTCCCTAGGGAGAGAAGTAATCATTTCTCTCCTACGAGGTTCCATTATTTATTTTAACTGTCAGCGTTTTTTTTTCTCGGTTAGGTTGTAGAAACGAACGTTTTACTCACGCATTTCTCTCCCTTGATATATAATCTACTATTTATTCGTGGCGTTTTTGTTTTAGTTTTTTTCAGGATAATTTAATAATTACGAAAGAATATTCCATATTTTGACAATTTTATAAATTGAAAATTTTTTAAACGAGGAATTCAATAATTTACAAATTTCCAATGTAACATTATAATCTTAGTTTTTTGAATACCAAAATTTTTTCGATTTATTGAGATTTTTTGTTTGAGCCAATGTACATAATTTAAACTTTCCGATGAAACAGATTTTATACACTGTAAATTTTCCATTTAACGAGTTTTCTTGAATTGAATTTTTATAAGTAACAAATGTTGGTATGCAATAAATGTAAATTTTTCGATGTAAACAATTTTATGGGCGGTGAGTTTGAAATGGAAAAAATATAAAAATATAGAATGCTCCTAGCTAACACATGACGTAAATTGTATGTTCCTGGCGCATCCACCATAATTTCAGTTCATAAATGAGCTAATTTTAGTTGGCTGTAAAGCGATGATTGCGACTGTAAACTAGCTCGTTACCTAAGGGTTACTTTATTAATGCGTTTTTTCAGTACTCGCCCTAGTGCATACTCCTCCACGGGAAAAACAGGAAAAATGTTCGATTAAATTTGAAATAGTCAATAGAAAATTTGTATGAATACAAATATTTTGATATGTTGAATTTTATTATCATTTTTGTTTTGTTTGTATATAAAAATTTCCGATGGAACAGATTTTAAAATGGTAATTTTTTTATTAAACGTGATTTATAGTCTAGTGAGTGGCGTTCCTGTTTTTGTGCCTGGGAATCGTGGTTTCAAACTCCATCGGGGCGTTTTTTTTAAACAGAAATTAGCCGTGTTGGTCTATATTTGTCCCTTCATGTTGCTATATGATCTATTATTACATGTAAAAATGCCCTTTTTGCACTATAACCCGAATTCCTATTATCCTTAAACAAAAAATAGTATATTGTACAACGAGCATATAATGACGTATATAGTATGCTCGTTGTACACTATACTTTGTTCGAAAATTAAAATCAAGATCAAAATTTAATTTAAAATTAATAATAAGTCAAAATTCCAAAGTTGTAATTACAATTACAATTGAAAAAATTCAAAATCAAAGTTAAAATCCGTATTAAATAGGGTAAACAAAATATCATAAATCGCGTTCTGTGGATCAAAGCGCGAATTATTATGTTTAATGGCCATATTAAACTCGCAAATGCGCGTGTGTGTTTAATAACCATATTAAACACGCAATTGCGTGTTTAATGAAATTGAGTGTTAAATGTACCCCATTAATGCTGCCTATACAATTAAATAATGCGCACATTATAACGTTTTCGGGAACAAAACATTTTTTTCATATCATAAATGCAAATTTTTCGATTTTTATGGAAATAAGTCAATTTTTGATTTACCGAAATTTAAAATTTTTGATGCATCGAATTTTAAAATTTTCAGTTTTTCGCTTTAATTGTAAAAATAAGACATTTCAGCATTAATGAATTTTACAAATAATTTTTGTGAAAGAATTCCATAAATTTTCTATATTAAAAAGCATGATTTATAAATATTTCATATCATGTGACCTTGGTCATGCTATAAAAAAGATTCAAAAATAAAATACAATCGAGGCTGAAAGACCCCAGGTCGGTAGTCAGAGAGGATTAAATATTCTGCATATAAGATATTTTTTAGGTTCCAAAATTTGTCTTCTAGCCAGGAAATTAGTTGTTTCAGGAAGTAATTTGTGTTTAGTCTTTGTAAAACTTAATTTTACTAAATTATGGAGAGGTCCAACAATGACCCAAAAATAGCAATTTTAAACAAAAATGACTCAAAAATTACCCAAAAATAGCAATTTTGGACAAAAATGACCCAAAAATGATATGCATATATTCAAGCTATATTTCGTCTTTTAAAATGTATTCGATGCATCTGCAACAAGTAAACGTTTTCAGTTTTAACTTCATAGTAATCTGCCGTTGTTGATCTTAAGCAGATCTAAACCAGTCTACAATTGTCGTTGATGGGAAAACAATGATTAATTTTTATATTTTTTCTTGTTGAAATTGTCGTTTGTTGGCTGTTTTCTCATAATTATCGATGGATTACTTCACTCAGTCGAGGAAATTTGTGCAATGCTCAAGACAATAGATATCGCCGTAATGGTATATCTATCCTATAAATATTAAACTTAATAATCATATTCTGCATTCAAGTTTTATGTAACAAATAAAAAAATAAAATAGAAACAACCTTACTTATTGCAGAAAGTATTAAATAAATTCAAAAAACGAAATATAGCCTGAATATATAAATATTCAACCTGTTCGTAACTCTGCAAGCAAAATTATATTTATATATTCAGGCTATATTTCGTTTTTTTGAATTTATTTAATACTTTCTGCAATAAGTAAGGTAGTTTCTATTTTATTTATTATTTAAATCGAGTATTCGGTTTTCCAACTGAAAACAAGATCATTTATTTCTTCACATCTGTACTTTCACTAATCACCTAAATTCAGGTATAAAATCAGTCCAACCCTTCTATAATCTCCTCATTTGTTTACGACTCCTTCACGGTCACGGTCACCTTCACGTAAGTGTATTTTATTCTTTAACATTCAATTTAAATGCGAAGCTGCACTGATGAGAGATAAATCTCGAAACGCGTCTGCAGATGGCTATTTACTTAATTTTTACATATTTTTAGGTTCAGTTTTATAATTTAAAGTTTTCAAATTCAATTTAGTTTTATTTTTCAAGTTAGTCCTGTGGGTAGAAATAAGGGATCTTAAACCAATGTTATTTCACTTAGTACTTAGAACTAGTAATAACGCAAATTTCTTTTGTATCATTCAATATCCGGCGTGGCACTAGCCAGGGAAGTAGTTGTTTCAATAAGTTATTTGTTTATAGTCTTAGTAAGACTTAATTTTGCTTGCAGAGTTACGAACAGGTTGAATATTTATATATTCAGGCTATATTTCGTTTTTTGAATGTATTTTATGTAACAGTTGATTAAATAATCGTAATTCAGCGTTTGATTTTTATTCTGACAATTCATTCAACTCTATTGATTCATTAATCAACGAACATCTGCTATTCGTGTGAAGCAGAAAGCATAACCTTATAAATATAATTAAGTTTGATTACGATGGGTAAGTCCTTTTGATCCAGACCTAAAACACCAGTTACGTTCTAATGAGACACCCTTAACCACCAGTAATCTAATACGGTCAACAAGGCGTAGGTGATTCTGGACGACATCGGCAGTCCAAACATTCGCAATTACGAATGCGTATCAATTCCAAGTTCGTTAGGCCTCAATTCATCATCGCAATAATCACATCCCGAAACAGATCTCGTTAGTGCGCAATTAATCACCTGTTCGATGACATCGGTGCAGTAGGACCGTGTTTAATTAAACGGGAACGGGCGCAATTCTGCCTTTAATTGTAGGCATTGCGCGAAGACGCAGGAACGGTGGTCGCAATAATTGGCGAGATTGTCTCTGGCAGTAATAAGATTTCCTGGGCGCCCAAGGCGATTGCCGTAACAAGGTGGAAACCATGCCGTCGTCGGATTTAATTGCTTATTTCAAATGTTGCACGATGGCTGAAAATGGAAAACGTTTGTTCTGGCTGAAATTACCGTATTTGTCTTTGACAAACATTATTGTGGTTTCCTATTAGGGAGAATACATACACTCACGTATAATATATTAATAGAATTAATGATTATACAGTGTGTTTCAATAAGAAATTAATTGCAATCTTTAATTAGATACATGCGCTTTTCTATTTATAAGCAAGAGCGATTTATTTATGTTTGAAGCACATCTTATGTCATTCCACAATGTCATAATTTTGATGATTAACACTAGAAATTAGATCGGAAAATATATGAGTTTTTAAATTCAAAAACTCTCACTTGTTGCAGGTGCATTAAATAAATTCAATGTAGTATTAGTGTAACCTGAATTAACCTGTTCGTAATTCTAAAAATATTAGTCCTATAAAGACTAAAGATAAATAACTTCAGTGACGGTTCGCGGGTTTTTTTCTGGTACGGCCGAGGAACAAGAGGTGGTAATACAGATAGGTGCGGTCACGCAGCCAGCCGTCTCTGCAACTGACCCTACCTATCTGTATTACCACCTCTTGTTCCTCGGCCGTACCAGAAAAAACCCCGCGAACCGTCACTGAATAACTTCTTAAGAGGGATAAGCACTGTAATGGCTTTTTTCATTTTCTTAAAGTATAATATTCGAAGAACATCCTCGTAAAATATTGTGCCAAAATTCGTAAAAATAACAGAACTACAGCCGTTTTTGTGACGCGCTCGTGCGGGGCTCGAGACATGTTATCAAAACTTTAAACGCGATTTTCTTAAACTGACAATTTCTCAACTGGCCTTGCACTTTTCTCAGCCATTTACATCCAAATGACTTGAAATTCGAATACAATATTTCTAGATAAAATGTCTCTTTAAGTGTTTGGATTTTTTTACGATTAAAATCTCCTCCGAAAATGCTAAGAAACGTTACTTCTTTCTACAATATTCGAAGTTATTTGTAAACGTGCGCCATTTTGTGAATAATGAAAATTATTTATAACCAAATAGTGTTCAGAATAGGATTCTAGACTTGAAAAAATACAAAAATAAATTTTTGAAGAAAATATTAATTTATTCGTTTTCAGTTTCTGTAAGTCTCACAAATAATTTTTATAAACAAATAGTGTTTAGAATTTGATTCTAGACTTAAAAAAATACAAAAATTAATTTTTGAAGAAAAATTTAATCGTTTTTCGCCGTTTCCAGCAGTTGTACGAACAATTTACATCAAAAGAAATTTTTCTTGTCTCAGTTTCTGTAAGTTTCACAAATAATTTTTATAACCAAATGGTGTTCAGAATGAGATTCTGGACTTGAAAAAATACGAAAATAAATTTTTGAAGAAAAATTTAATTTAATCGTTTTTCGTCGTTTCCAGCAGTTGTACGAACGATTTACATCAAAAGAAATTTTGCTTGTCTCAGTTTCTGCAAGTCTCACAAATAATTTTTATAACCAAATAGTGTTCAGAATGTGATTCTGGACTTGAAAAAATACGAAAATAAATTTTTGAAGAAAAATTAAATTTAATCGTTTTTCGTCGTTTCCAGCAGTTGTACGAACGATTTACATCAAAAGAAATTTTGCTTGTCTCAGTTTCTGCAAGTCTCACAAATAATTTTTATAACCAAATAGTGTTCAGAATGTGATTCTGGACTTGAAAAAATACGAAAATAAATTTTTGAAGAAAAATTAAATTTAATCGTTTTTCGGCGTTTCCAGCGGTAGTACGAACGATTTACGTTAAAAGAAATTTTGCTTGTCTCAGTTTCTGTGAGTCTCACAAATAATTTTTATAACCAAATAGTCTTCAGAATGTGATTCTGGACTTGAAAAAATACGAAAATAAATTTTTGAAGAAAAATTAAATTTAATCGTTTTTCGGCGTTTCCAGCAGTTGTACGAACGATTTACGTCAAAAGAAATTTTGCTTGTCTCAGTTTCTGTAGGTCTCACAAATAATTTTTATAACCAAATAGTGTTCAGAATGTGATTCTGGACTTGAAAAAATACAAAAATAAATTTTTGAAGAAAATATAAATTTATTCGTTTTCAGTTTCTGTAAGTCTCACAAATAATTTTTATAAACAAATAGTGTTTAGAATATGATTCTAGAATTGAAAAAATACAAAAATAAATTTTTGAAAAATAATTAAATTTAATCGTTTTTCGGCGTTTCCAGCAGTTGTACGAACGATTTACATCAAAAGAAATTTTTCTTGTCTCAGTTTCTGTAAGTTTTACAAATAATTTTTATAACCAAATAGTGTTCAGAATGAGATTCTGGACTTGAAAAAATACGAAAATAAATTTTTGAAGAAAAATTAAATTTGTACGAACGATTTACATTAAAAGAAATTTTGCTTGCCTCAGTTTCTGTAAGTTTTACAAATAATTTTTATAACCAAATAGTGTTCAGAATGTGATTCTGGACTTGAAAAAATACGAAAATAAATTTTTTAAGAAAAATTAAATTTAATCGTTTTTCGGCGTTTCCAGCAGTTGTACGAACGATTTACGTCGAAAGAAATTTTGCTTGTCTCAGTTTCTGGAAGTCTCACAAATAATTTTAATAACCAAATAGTGTTCAGAATGAGATTCTGGACTTGAAAAAAATACGAAAATAGTTTTTTGAAGAAAAATTAAATTTAATCGTTTTTCGTCGTTCCCAGCAGTTGTACGAACGATTTACATCAAAAGAAATTTTGCTTGTCTCAGTTTCTGTAAGTCTCACAAATAATTTTAATAACCAAATAGTGTTCAGAATGTGATTCTGGACTTGAAAAAATACGAAAATAAATTTTTGAAGAAAAATTAAATTTAATCGTTTTTCGGCGTTTCCAGCAGTTGTACGAACGATTTACGTCAAAAGAAATTTTGCTTGTCTCAGTTTCTGTAAGTCTCACAAATAATTTTTATAATTTTTATAACCAAATAGTGTTCAGAATGGGATTTTAGACTTGAAAAAATACAAAAATAAATTTTTGAAGAAAATATAAATTTATTCGTTTTCAGTTTCTGTAAGTCTCACAAATAATTTTTATAAACAAATAGTATTTAGAATTTGATTCTAAACTTGAAAAAATACAAAAATAAATTTTTGAAGAAAAATTAAATCTAATCGTTTTTCGGCGTTTCCAGCAGTTGTACGAACAATTTACATCAAAAGAAATTTTTCTTGTCTCAGTTTCTGTAAGTTTTACAAATAATTTTTATAACCAAATGGTGTTCATACGCTTAACTGAAACTGCATTCATATTCTTTAACAAAATCTTTTCTGCCGCCGCAGTGTATACAAATTATTTAATTTATAGTTTTAATATTGAAATATTTGTAGTATTTATATATTATTAAGGATTTTTTTTTTTATTTGGCAGAATTAATATCTATTTCATATTACTATTCTTAAAAATAATTTAACTTTATTTATTTATTTATTTATTCCCAACAGACAAATAACAGTCTAATAAAGGAATATTTATAGATATACCTATTATAAAATAGCATGTATAAGCAAAATACATAAATACTAATACATGTAATTATAACTTAATATACTGGGTGTTTTAAATTCGAGGCTGACCATGGGGATCTTGCTTATTAGAAGAGATAGATGGTATGTTTAAATTTGGCACTTTTGCAGAATTTTATACTGATTAATAATCCGTTGAAAAAAATTTATTAAAATATTTTGTTTTCGACATGTTAAAAAAACTGAAAAAACTGATTTTCTTTTTTCTTTATATCTCCGTTATTTGAGATGAAATTTAAAAACGGAAAAGACGTTCTAATAGCACGTTTTTTATTATCTAATAGATGGCATAAGACTTTTCTTTGTAACATGTTTCGTTTCTTTTGAACCATCATCAACTTTCTTATTTCTTATGGACACCATATTTAATTTTTAGCGCATCTCAATACTCATTTTTTTGTGATGACAGCAATATAACATAACACATATTTAATTTCATAAATGAACAAATAATCGTTTAAAACATTTTTATTGACAATCAATGTAGCACTTACTGAAAATCATCCGTGCCATGAAATTTAAAACAATTAGAAATCCGAATAACTCTGTTAAAATTATAATTCTTGTATATGTAACATATTTCTAATTCAGTAAACGGAAATACATTATCTAGTCAAAAATATTTACAAATGTATCCCGAAAGAAGGCAACCCTTTCGAACAGTTTTTATGTAAATATACAATTTTTTTAAGGCGATATAAAATACAGGTTCTTAATAAATAAAATAATATTTAAATCAATACAAATAACCATAATATCAATATGGAAGTTATTAGTTAAAATTTATGTTTAAATAAAAAAAAACTGATTAGAAACAACTTTACTTGTTGCAGAAAGCATTAGATAAATACAAGAAAACGAAATGTAGCCTGAATATATGAATATTCAACCTGTTCGTTAATCTGCAAGCAAAAAAAAAAAAATGCTTGCAGATTAACGAACAGGTTGAATATTCATATATTCAGGCTACATTTAATTTTCTTGTATTTAAAAAAAAAACTGGTTTCATGAATGGAAAATTGAGCGCATTTTTAACATGGTTTATTTCCCTTTAAACATTTCTTCTGGGAATCATATTAAAAGCATTCATAATCCCATCTCTAAGGTGTTCAATATTCCTGTATTCCTATAAAATTAACTATATTTTTAGCAAAACGCCAAAAAGAAAAAAATCAAGACGTTCAAATATGGCCTATTAAATTTCCATCATAAATACCTGCCCAAAAATTTACTCCAAAACGGCCTACCACATCGGATTTATCTTGGTTTTTCTGGATAATGTTCATTATTGCGATGAAATACGCCACTTTTTGTGAATTTGCATTCATCAGTTTAAATAATGTTTAAAAAAAATATAATCTTTTTACACTTTTGTAGCAACAAATTATAAAATGCGTCTTAAATTGTCACCAGGCTCAAGTGTATGGCCCAAATAAATTTTGTGTTGTTGTTCACAACAGAATTTAGTTCAAATTCTCCGTACTTGCGTTGGCGGCCAATTTAAAACGTAAAATTAATTAACTAAGATACATTTATTATTACTATTTCCAAAATATGATTGCGATCTACTTGAGTAATTTTATTACCGTATGTTATACGACATTTTTTTTAATTGTTTCTCATTCCATGGCACGGATGATTTTTAGTAAGCCCTAAATAGATTACCAATAAAAGTGTTTTAAACGATTATATGTTCATTTTTTATATTAAATGTATGTTGTGTTATATTGTTGTCATCGCAAAAAAATGAGCTTTCAGATGTGATAAAAAATAAATATGGCTTCCATAAAAAATAAGAAAGTTGATGATGGTTCAAAAGAAACGAAACATGTTACAACTATAAATATTATGCCATCTATTAGATAATAAAAAAGTGCTATAAGAACGTCATTTCCGTTTTTAAATATCACCTCAAATAACGAAGATATAAAGAAGAAAAGAAAATAATTTTTTTTCAGTTTTTTTAACATAACTCGAAAACAAAATATTTTAATTAATTTTTGTCAACGGATTAATAATCAGCATACAATTCTGCAAAAGTGCCGAATTTAAAAATACCCTCTATCTTTTCTAATAAGCGATATCCCCATGGTGAGCCTCGAATTTAAAACACCCTGTATAATCAAAATACAAAACAAAACTTTAAAAATACAGAATACAAAAAGAAAAAAAATACTCGATAAAAATAAAAGAATAACAAAAATATAGAGAGCCAAAACTCGATCACAATTATATTACTACTACTAACCAAGAGCAATCAAGCAATCCAAGGCCTTTGACTTGAACATTTGAAAAGATGAGAAAATGCCCGCTCCATATTTACTTTGATGGTACGCACTAGCCATTTTTATGAAAATGTTAACGGGTTTCTAGCATTGCAATGAGGAACCCGGAACATGAATTATTCAGTCATTAGTGATGCATCCAGAAGGCTATGTGCTAGCTTAATTACATTTATTAAAATTGTTGCATTACATAAAGTATAGCAAAATATTCAACTTAGAATCCAAATTTAAAAACTAGCCTCCCGCAGGTAAATAAATTTCTCTCGTTTTTAAATACTTCATTCCACTCCTCTACATTGTCCCCCCTTAAAATTAAACAAAATAAAACAATCCCCAAACATACACATATTTATTTCACCCCATCCCGTAAAAAAAATCAAAATTAACAGTAAATACAAATTGTCAGGTTGGCGCCGGCAGATAATGCGCGCCGCGGTTTGTTCTTTTCTTCTACTTTGGTCTTCTCAAATCATCTTTTACTCTTCTGCGACGATGGATCCTCTTGTCCTCTTCGATGACGACGGTCCTCTTCTACGGCAAGTCTCTTGATAATAATAATAATACCCGCTCAGTATTGGTCCTCTTTTGCGACGATGGGTCCTCTTGTCCTCTTCTTATGTTCTCTTCTGCTCTTCAGCGACGATGAGTCCTCCTATCTTCTTCTGCGAAGTGCGTTCCTTTTCTGCGATGATGCGTCCTCTTCTTTCTTCTGTTGGTGTATTTTAACAGTTGCCCGTTTGTTTCCATCCTGGTGTTACGCCATTTATTGGTAAGTGAATCTGCTTCACGGTGCGTGCACAGACAATTCTAACAAAGCATGTATCTAATTTAATTTAGATTATTCAGCCCATACAACATTCAGGAAGAGGTGATGGCTAACAACCAAATGCATGTTATATTCTTGAAGTAAGTCCTGATAAAGATAACCGCGGCATGCGTATCATGATCTCTAAAGTATAGTATTTTTTGTATAGATTCAACAAGCTGAATATAATGTTGCGTGTTTGGACTCCATGCGGTAGCAATGTGAATCCAGCTTACACAAAACCAATGATTTGAATAAGGAAACAAGTGTATTCTTATCCTCGAAGTATCTTGTCGTTCTTATGATGAAGCCGTGTTGTTTATTGCAACTTTTGACCACATTACCAATATGAGTATTGAGAGTCAATTTCTGATACAAAAAAAAAACGCCAAAATCACTAATGTCGCATGAACGATTAAGTGTGTTATTGTTGATAATATGATTAAACATTATAGTGGAAAAATTTCTCGTGTAAGATATTATGGAATATTTATCCGGATTGAGGGCAAGTTTATTGTCAAAGTATTCAAGTCACATTGAAGAGCACTACAGTCGCTATTGCTGAAGATACTATGTTTATATCCGCATAAACTGAAATGTTACCATCAGCTACATCCGTTACATCATTGATGAATAATACGAATAGCAGCGGGCCCAGGTTTAACCCCTGGGGCATCCCGCTTTTCTTTCGCTATATGACCCCTAAGTTTAGCATATTGAGGTCTACCCACCAAGTATGATTGAATAACTCGTACAATATTGTAAGGCAACCCAAGTGACCAAATTTTTCTGATCAGTATACTATCAAACATTCGGCCAAAGGTCTTAGAAAGGTCGGCATAAATAACATCAGTTTGTATCCTATCATCCATGGTGGAAGATATGTGCTGAGAGATTCCCATTCAATTCATCAAAGTGGACCCTTTAGATACAAATCCATGTTGATTCGCCGAAAATTCACATTTAACTGATTCAAAGTTGAAGGTGGCTAAGCTACTTTCAAACACCTTAGAAAAATTACATAACAATGAAAAAGGTCTATAATTTGTCATATCAGATTTGAAAACAGGCATAATCCTCACATTCTTCCAACACAAAGGAAAGTCACCAGTTCGTAAAATCATGTTAAATATCGGATGTGTATAAATTGGCGGATAATCTACACGCGTCGATGTTCTTCCAGAAATTCTAAGCAAAATATATTAATTCTAAAATGTTGTACCATGCATCCTAAGACTTCACGAGGTCATCAAACTTTGAACATCCTGTCACTAAATATGGGTTATTATCCGATATAATTTACAGAAAACTCTGCTATTTCGGTAGTATAACTACACTGGAGGAAAAAAAATGAAACACTTGAAATTCGTGAAATTTCTACCATTTTCAAACCGCCATAACTCGGCGTATTTTCGATCGATTTTGATGAATCTTTTAGGGCAAAAAACTTTGAAGTGTCTTCTTCAAAGTCATGCATGCGAACTTAAGCGTAACCCCTTCCGCCCCCTCTAGCACCCCTGTGAAAAAAAATGTTTTTTCAGGAAACCATGTCCAACTTTGACGATGTCTATGGAGTTGGAAATTTTTTTTCGACTCGATCCACCATAAAGGCATTAAAATTTGATGAATTCCCTATTCAGGACTGAAGCTCCTACGACGATTTGGCACCAAGTTAAGGGTGTTTGAAAAAGAAGTGCATTTTGAGGTTTTTGCACATAACTCAACGACTTTTCAACCAAATTTAATGATTCTTACGGGAAAAAATCTCATTTTGGCCCTACTTTAATGGGGTAAACTCTAATTGGAATGATCCCTTTCCGAACCCTGCAACTCCCGAACAAGAAAAACACGTTGATGAAACATGATTTAATATTTAAAAAACAATTACATTTAAGAAAAATCACTTGATATGTTTCACTTATTATATTAATATTGTTTTTTAAATGTGAGATACATGTCCTATCATGAAAATCTTAATGAAACAAACATTTCAATTATTTACCTACCGGATTTATTTATTTGCATATTAAAAACCTTGCTTCTGGTTCTACTGGTTGGATTGTGGGATAGGACCCACCCACCACCTTCAATTTTTAAACTATAAATACTGTTTTCTGCAGATTTGTTTTCATTTCTAATAGGGCCGAAAAAGAAAATTATTTATTAAAATTATTGATCTTGTGAACGATGGATGGTGGTTAGACCTTATCTTACAATTCAATAAGATGAATATAAGCAACTGATTATACAAATAAACTAGTTTAAAAAAAACCTTGACTTTCAAATTTACTCACTTAAAGCCATGAAAACCTTGCTTTACGTTCTGCGGCATAGATTGTCGGATAGAGCCCTCCCACCGCCTTTCATACACATTTCTACTCACAAGGAGAGGATCAGATGTGTGACTCACCGATTTGATCCATCTTTGGCACATGTGTAGGTCATACCTAGGAGTGTAACAGGTGCAAGTAATAGGGCGCACTATTCAGTCGTTTTCGAGAAAAAAATTGATTGATTCTAAAATTAAGATATTTGAATACACATGGATTTATAAAAAAACTATAAAAAGAAAATGAATGAACCCAAATTCAACAATGGGGTTAAATCCTTCGATCTTCCGACTACGAATCGGAGGTTTTATCGATGCGCCAAAAGGTCAGTAAATGTTTGTTAACTCAAAAGGTATATAAACATACGAATAAATAACAAATTTAAAAACCATTTTTTCTCGAAAACATCTGAATAGTGCGCCCTATTACTTGCACCTGTTACACTTCTAGTTATGACCTACACGTGTGCCAAAGATGGATGAAATCGGTGAGTCACACATCTGATCCTCCCCTTGTCAGATAGAAACACGGTTTTGTTATGATTTTTATTGATTTCTATAATTAAGAATAAAAAAATATGCAATAAAATAAAACGGTGGATCCTATCCTAAAATGCAACCTGTTGAACATAAGTAAATGATCTTACAATTTCTTTAGTTTTTTTAAAGAAAACATTTGCAATTACAATTTATCTTTTCCTGTTTCTTATTAATGTACACAAAGCCCTTTCTTTAGGTTCTACTGTTTGGATTGTGCGACAGAGGGCGCTCTCCGCCTTTCATTCAAATTTCTACTCAAACTAAAAATATTGTTTAGTCATATTTTTTATTAATTTCTATAATTAGGAAAAAAGATATGCATTGACATAAAACACTGTAATTTAAATTATAAACTCTTACGTGTTGCAGAAGCATTAAATAAACACGAAATTAGTTTGAATATACTATATACATTTAACCTATTCGTAACTGTGAAAAATTAAGTTTTTGTAAGACTAGGCTAAAAAGACCTCTGGTCAATTTCCTGTTGAGGTCTTTTGTCATTTGTAAGTGTAAGACTTAATTTTGCAGAGTTACGAACTGGTTGAATATTTATATATTCAGGCTAGTTTCGTCTTTATTTAATTTATCAAAACAGTGTACTGTAATTAACTAGGAACTAGGGGTGGTGGGTGGACCCTATTTCGCAATACAACTTATTTTTCATGAGCCATAATGTCTAAATTAATAAAAAATTACAGTTTTTAATTTCTTCCTCGTATTTATTTGTTCATTTCCACATGTAAACATTCTTTCATCATTCATAAATTGGATGTAGGGGTAGGGCCCACTCATATGTATTTTGAAATAAATTAATTTCGCAAGTATATCTAATTCAGGTTCATTTACAATTTTCATCGATATATCCGGCGGAAGTAGAATATTATCGCACTTATTTGTTAACGATGTGTTATCTGGGTTTTCCGGAAGAGACCCAGGAACTGGGCCTATGGCAACTTCTCCTTGATTGTTCCTTGTTTCGCTGCACTTAACTCTGATATCATTAATTGATAAACTACTTATTGTAGAAATTATGACAAATATTTTATAAAAATGCTTACCGCCCAAAATTCGATGATCACCCTCGGAGAACAGATCAAGTGTGAAATGCTTAATATGAATTACCAAGTAGCCTTACTATAATAATTTATACAATAACGTGAAAACTGCACGCATTAACCTGACATTAATTTCCATCTAAAAAGCTTTTAGTTATGCACTGAACGTTTATACTTTACAATGGTTAAATAATGTTATAAAAGTTAAACTTATTTTGGTAACCGAAAAAATAAATTCATTTTCGTTAATAAAATTTGCCGGGATTGCGCTTTAAAATTAAGACGACAAAAGGTTTGCGTTTAGAGGGTGATAAGACATCAAGAACATGATGGATTGTGGCCGGTGAGCCGTCTCAGCTTGCAGTTGCCTTCGTGTTCCGGATAAACACATTTATCAGCAGCCACGAAACAATAGGCTCATCCTTCACCTGGATCTCCGGTCTCGCGCCCGGCGCAGCCACCATTTACTTTAAATATAAAATCCACACTTACACCATTAAATGTTTACGTTAACAAAAATTAAAGTGCAGTTATTTAATCTTTACTGAAACTGCTTACCAATAACTTCACATCTACAATTGCAATGTACGCCAGATTTAATATTTTTTAAATTTAAATAATCGACATCTACCATAATTAAAGTGTGTTAAAAGCTTCTTTATTTTTTTCAGTACAAATAATTGCGCTTCCAATATAGTGTTTTTTTTTTATTTAGCTGGATCAGTGTCCCATGTATACCTACACAAAAATATAAGATCATTCGAAATTAAACAAATTTCGACGTGTTATACTATCATTTATATCATAGTGGTTTAAAACATCGAAAGTTGTTTTTATTTAAAATAACCTCGAAATGGATTACCATATAGCAACCACCATCTTTACAAAAATATAATTTTAGTAGTATTTCCTTTACTGTGGTCTTATCTATTGGGTCGCAGCCGACACCTTTCGCATTAGGATTCAAACGGCGAGGGATAATGTTGGCTTTGCGGTCGGATAAATAACGACCCAAAAACCGAAACAAAATGTAAATTGCGTGCGCGCTTGTCTGAACGTGGATGATACGTTCCTTGGTTTTGTGTTCCGCCAAGTTTCCGATTTCTTTCAAGCGGTAACGGAATAAGATTTCACATCGTAATTTGATATGGGTAAAAGACTCGAGATGGCTGTTATTTAGTATTTGGCGAGTGCTGTTGAAATCCAATAGGTAAATATGTGACGGGATCAACGAGAAGTGATTACGTTTTTTTTCTTCTTTTCGTACGCACCTTTAACAAATTGTTCAAGTCAACACACTTTTATTTTTTCAAGGAGATCGAAAGCGGCTCACGGGGGCGTGAAATTTGTGTGTTTTTATACGTGAGCTCTTATTGATTTATTGAAATATCGGATGATTCGATTTTGTATATTCCTGCTTTACAAGGGCTCCCTCGCCAATAAAGACTTATGAAATAAATGGACCGTAACCGTTGCTGCTGTATCGAGCTACACGGCACGATTTATAAATAGATGATCTATGCATCTGCAGTAATTTAATTTTTAATATCCCGATCTGCAGTGCACCCATTTATTGGATTTTTATGGAAAACGAACAGAAATTTCGTCGTTCAAGTGTGAAAATTTATCAAGATGTTCCAACGGAATGTTTCAATTTGGAAATGTAAATTGTAAACTAAAAGTTTATGCGTGAATATAACTCTTTCTGAACTACATATGAGAATTAATTGCGGTTTGGAAAAATTTAAGCAATGTATAATTCATGATTTTCCGACAAATATTAAAATTCAGTATATTTGAAGAACTTATGAATATTCATGAAAGTGGGAAATATTCAAGGTTTATGATTAAATAATATTAGAAAGTTATGTAATCCGATTATAAATAGCGTTGTTGATAACTTACGTTTCACCGCCATCTCGTGTCGTTGGTGGGGAGTAATAATTCATCATTGTTCATAACTTTTTGCCTAAGCGATTTAAGAAAATTAAAAAAAATCTAAATATAATATTGCACCTACAACAAATTAATGGTTTCCATTCGGAAATAAAACCAATTATTGGATCACATTTAAACTTTTTTTAAGCACTCTTTTAGATGAACGAGCCACTCCCAAACTATTTATTTCGTTTGTTCGCTGTAGTAAACTCTAACGGAGTAAATTACAGTCTCGTATTTCGGTGCACTAAAAGTACAATCATTAATTGATCCAGTATTAGAGTGTTAGCTTAAAATAGACCAACAAATCGAGTAAATTGAACCGCCAATCGCAGAAACGTCGATAGTAGTATCACCAGGGGTTCAATCGCCAATTGAACTAGAACAAGCTAATTAGCAGCGTGCGATATCTGCCACGTGAGTTTAGACCCTAGATTAATAACAATCAAACCTCCATTAAACATCTAATTAAAGCCCTCGAAGGGTTGGATCGGCTAGTACTAAAAATCGCCGATGGTTTAACTATTTGCATGAATTCCAGATGAATAATATATTCCACAGTAATCTCACGAGTGCCTATGATTTTGCTGGCAATTATTAGCGCCAGGATCACGATTGCTTGTTGCGGCGAAAATCGCAAAGAAGGAGTGCCTATTTTCTAGAAGCAACAAGCAAGAGTGATCCAGGCGCTAATAATTGCCTAGGAAAAATCAGTCACTAGTTGTATAGAGCCAAGGAGCCATGGCAATTCCTGTAGTTTCAAGCTCAGCAAGAATTTTTAATTAATTCTTAAGGGGGCAGGATGGTAATAATTTTTTTAAATGAAAGTACATCTCAGGAATATCCTGTGAAAATTTCAAGTCGATCGGAGTGAAACTCGCTGAGATATCGGTTATTTCATAATCGTGTTCGGAGGCCGTCGAAAGCGCTCGACGCAGGTGTATAAAGCGTTTTTTTCAAAACTACTTTTTCGAAGTCCGATCTTAATGAACTTTTGAAGACATCTTTTATTTGATAAATACTAGCGGATGAACGAACGTTTTTCTAAAAAAATTAATTTACTATTTTTTACGGGCAGTAATAGGCTGATTTTTTATGTGAAAATGGTACCTCTAAATTCAAAACTGCGCCAAAAATCGAAAATCGCATATTTCTTAATATAATTTCGTTCATTCGCCCAAAAAACTAATATAAATAAATCACTTCGATTTTTTTTTTATTTCAAGCAACTCCATGAGGCCAGGAATTACGCACCGCACGACCCCTTTTTTTTGAACCGCCACCACGGGAAAAATAATGAATATTTTTTTACAAAAAAAATTATAATATACTGTTCAAAGATAGTTCTTTAATGTACAAAAAGAATTAAATCATTATAATCACTCAGAACTGAGAAAGAAAATCGCAAAAATCTGCCTTTTTTCGGCCTCTGAAACCATCCTGCCCCCTTAAAACACTTTTACGTCAGTTACTTTGGTCTAGGAAGATAAATCGTTCTTTCTTTTTTCAAAAAAAGGAGGGGGTGGGGTATATTGTATTAATGGCTCTATCATCAACATGTTCCACGAGACGCTACTGGTTATAACTGTTCGTTGTTAAACATGCATTTTTTAATTTTCAATGAATAAAAAATAGTAGAAATTGTTTAAAAATTCGGAAATAATTCTATACAACTTCTTAATTATCATATTTTAAGAATATCATCAACTTCCAATCATTTTTTACTGGGTTATAACTGTTCGTAGTTAAACATGCATTTTTTTAATTGCGTTCAAAATTGAGCATTTTCTAAAATAAATAAAAAATAGTGGACATTGTTTAAAAATTCTGAAATAATTCTACTCAACTCCCACATTATTATATTTTAAGATTATAATCAACTTCTTAAATTTCAACAATTTTTTAATGGGTAGTAACTGTTCGTTGTTAAACATTAATTTTTTAATTGCTTTCAAAATCGAGTATTTTTAAAACAAATTAAAAATGGTAGAACTTGTTCAAAGATTCTGAAATATTTCTACACAACTCCAAAATCATTATATTTTAAGAATATAATCAACTTCTTAAGATCCCCGTGAAGTATAAAATTAGCAGTGTTTCTAATGTTCTACATCTTATCTCGTCCTCTGTGTTAAAATTCGACCAGATTATCAAAATATTCGATTTTTTTTTCTCCGCTCGAAACGACATTAAATTCTTATTACCAATCCACGGCTCACCCGTTGATATGAATTCAGTTTGTTAATCGCGGCCGCGGAAGACGTTTGTTCTGGTTCGGAATTTTGATTTTTCTTAAGTTTTAGTGCTCGCTGTGTTGTGATACATTTTCAGTATTTGTGTGTGTATTGGTGTTTGTGTTTTCCGCTCCATTCCGCCCCAACAATCCGTGAGGGAAGCAAAGAATCATCATCTAGGTTACATCTTAACCGCCAAAACGCCTCGAAAGGATTTTCCTTTTTCGTAAGTTTTGATTTTCTTGTATTTCTTGCTTTCACCGAAAGTGAAATAAAGTATTGTTTCGGTGGCTTTAGACAATTTCAAGTCTCTCGTAATTGCGTTTTAAATTGAGCATTTTCTAAAATGTATAAAAAATAGTGGAAATTGTTTAAAAATTTTAAAATAATTCAATACAACTTGTTAATACATATGTTATAACTGTTCGTTGTTAAACATGCATTTTTTAATTGCGTTCAAAATTAAGCATTCTCTAAAATAAATACAAAAATAGTATAAATTGTTTAAAAATTCTGAAATAATTCTAAGCAACTCCCAAATTATTATTTTTTTTTTGGCCTGGGATGCATGTCCACGTGGCCAGCTCTAGAACCCAAATTATTATATTTAAAGAATATAATCAACCTCTTGAATTCCAATATTTTTTTTTAATTAATTTAATTTTAGTTCGTAGTTAAACATGCATTTTTTAATTGCGTTCAAAATTGAGCATTTTCTAAAATAAATAAAGAATAGTAGAAATTGTTTAGAAATTCTGAAATAATTCTACGCAACTCCAAAATTATTATATTTAAAGAATATAATCAACTTCTTAAATTCCAATAATTTTTTAATAGGTTATCCGTTCGTAGTTAAACATGCGTTTTTAAATTCCGTTCAAAATTGAGCATTTTCTAAAATATATAAAAATGGTAGAAATTGTTTAAATATTCTGAAATAATTCTATACAACTCAAAAATAATTATATTTTAAGAATATAAGTAAATTCTTAAATTCAAATAATTTTTTAATAGGTTATAACCAGGGACGGCTCGTTATAGAGAGCCAAGCAGTTTCAAGCTCAGCATAAAGTTTTAATTATGTCTTAAAACACATTTTCGCCAGTTACTTTGGTCCAGGAAGATAAATCGTTCTTTCTTTCTTCAAAAAAAGCAATTATGTAAGTGGTTGTACCATCAACATGTTCCACGAGCCGCCACTGACCACAATAAATAATTGTAACATAGTGTAACATTCAATGTCTATGTTATGGATTACCACGAAGTAACGGTCGCTACCATCATTATATTATTCATAATTATTTGGCAGTATCGTTCTTGCTAGCATATTTACGCTTGCTCTTCTCTTTCTGTTGATAATTGAAATCTTTATGTGTGCTTAGTGTAACGATTTTTCTTTGTGGTGCAAACCAGAACAGAACTATGGAGGATGTAATTAATTTATTTTTACGTTTCTTCCAGTTACTGCAACCTTTAGAACCGAACAAAATTCCCATTTAAAGTATTGTTTACACCGGAAGCTTCTACTTCTTTATACATTTTGTATAATAATTACTTTTTTTATAACTTGCATTTATTTTTAGCACCTATAGTTTCGATAACTCAACTTGACATTATCAAACTTAAAGTAACTTAAAATTACGTTGTAAATGAGTGTAACAGTTTTCAATCGTAGTTTTAAGTTACCTCTAACCTCTAGTTTGATAAAGGTAAACCTATTTTCCGAAACTATAGTCGGTAAATATAAATTCAAGATATACAAAACAAAGTAATAAAGCCTATTTAAAGTTTTAATTGTTTGATTATAATGGGACTTAAATTAGAAACGAACAAAAATAAAATTCTAGCCTGAATTAATACCACATTTTTAATTTTAACCCATTATATTTTTTCACTCTTTACAAAAAATTTAATGTTTTTTTTTTTATAGGTATTCTTCCATTGAGTTGTTCATTATCCGAAGATTAGCTTCATTCTACGACCTTTTAACAGAAATCAAAGAAATGTTTCGCCACCCTCTTCACCCTTAAAATATTTATCTGCCCTGACATTGCAACGTCATTATTTAGTCACTTTAGCGTTAAATATGCAAATTATAAACAACCTTACTTGTTGCAGAAAGCATTAAATAAATTCAATAAAACGAAATGTAGCCTGAATATATGAATATTCAACCTGTTCGTAACTCTGCAAGCAAAATTAAGTCTTACTCAGACTGTGAACAAATAACTTATTGAAACAACTACTTCCCTGGCTAGTGTCACGCCGGATATTGAATTATACAAAAGAAATTTGCAATATGCAATAATACTAGTAGCATATAAAAACAACTCCAAAACTGGTAATTACCTCTTAGAAATAGTTTCAAACCAAAAGTGAAGCCAGTTTTGATAAAGTTTCACTCAGCCATAACTGAATAAAAATACTTGTTCTTATCTATAATACATGTGCTTTAATAATCAAAAGTAAAAAAAAAAATATTTTTGGCACCCCTTCAACCCCAAAATAGCGATATATCTACCGATTTTTGGCATAGTTTACAATCAGCCACAATTAAATCAAAATTCTTGTTCTTATCACTAATACGTGTGCTTTATTAATCTAAAGTCAAAAAACATTTTACGTACCCCTTCAGCCCCCAAAGAAGTAATTTCCCCCGTCACTCCTAGAAATACATACCTGGCGATATAATTGACGATTTTTGACATAGTTTACAATCAGCCATAATTATATAAAAATTCTTGTTCTTATTACTAATTCGTGTACTTTAATATACTTACGTCAAAAAAAGTTTTACGTACCCCTTCAACCCCCAAAACAAGACATTTCTCCCATCACTCATAGAAATCCATACCTGTCGATTTTAAACATATTTTGCAGTCATAAATAAATAAACATTCTTGTTTTAATCGCTAATACGTGTGCTTTAATACTCCAAAGTCAAAAAACGTCTTACGTTCCCCTTTAACCCTCAAAAAAGAAATGTCTTCCCTCACTCGCCGAAATCTATAACTGTCGATTTTTTTAAATAGTTTGCAATCAGTCATAACTAAATAAAAATTCTTATTAGTAACTCTCAAAAAATTAATTTCTTTCGTTATTCAGGAATCTTACCTGGGCATATAAGTGTGGATTTTTTCCCCAAAGTTTCCAATTAGTAATAATCATAGAGCATTAAGGATAAAGAGGGAGGTAAACTTTTGGAAACGCCATCAGTGCCGTCTGCGAGTCATCTGGCCAAACACATCGAGCCAGCGGGAAATTTAAAATTGCGACTTTACAATTCATTTTTGCAAGTGTTTCGAACTTTTTGGTTCTCATCTGCAGAAATCGCAGACACTTGCTTTATAAAGAGCTTAGACTTAATCAAACGCAAAAAGTAAAGCTCTAAATGATGTTGAAGGGTATTCGCTTGAAAGTTTTTCCAAACGAATTCTTTTTGGGGCAGATGTTAAATCATGAAGTGAGCTACATTCTTGAAGGGGCCGTTTTAAAAAATATTTTGCAGGAATTGTACTGGAAGAAGTACTACAGGAAGGTATATTAAAAATTGTCGGAATTGCATTCCAATCTAAATATTTTCTACAGGAATTAATAAATACTTAAAAAGTGGTCCTCACAAATGTGCATAACTTTTGAAAGTGGAATTTTCTTAGAGTAATACATTCAATGGAATTAACCCATTCATCTCTGCGATTAGGACACTTCGGAAATGTAAAGAAAACTTTATTTTTAATATTTGAATCGCGGGTATAAACGTTACTGCAATAAGGTGCCTTAAGAGTACTTAATTTACCCATTGCACACTCTTTTAGGTTTAAGAATATTAACTTAAATTTGAATTTTAAATACCTGGCCGACTAACAATTCAACTCGTGACGTTAATGAGGTTATGTACGTCTAAAATGGGCCGGCAATTTGATGGGAAATAGATGTTGTCATATCTCATTTGTGAAATTATTCAAAAGTCTATTTTGCTTTAAAATTTATCAAATAGACTTAAACAAACATTTAACACTAGTGGACTTTGAATATTACCAGATATTTGAAAGTTCTTAAATACCTAAAATAAATTTAACCAACAAAAATATGACTATATTGCTTGGTTACAAAGATTTGTGTATAGATTTGGCAGCGTTACATTGCGTTAGTTGGTCCAGATGACTGTGAGATGGCGTGGATGTCGCGTTTCCAATTCCCCCTATTCAATTAACCCCCCCCCCCCCGGTAATAATTAAATCATTTTTTGTTTGCTCTTGTCTCTAATATGTGTGTTTGGTCACAAGACTTGCATGCACGCCCTGTTAAAACAAGGCACTGCCCGTCCCCTTCTCAGCCTCATTTTTATACCTCGCTTCTTGTACGCTAGTAGTTTTGTAAAGTTAAACACTTCTTTCTGTATATGTGAATTTGTGTGCAACGAAAATAAAGATAACCTTTTTTTCACATGGCTGTTTACAATCATCCAGTCATCGTTTTAACATCTACGATATATTCAATGTGTGCAATAATAATTAAAAGTTAGAAAAACATTTTGGGGACCAAAAAAAATTGACGGGCGATATAAATATCGATTTTTGGCGTTTGATATTTTCAACCTAAATAAATTCTTAATGTTATCTTTAATACCTGTACTTTAATAATATAAAGCCAAAAAGACGTTTTTGGCACTCTATCAACTCCCAAAAAAACAATTTCTTAGTCACTCCCAGAAACCTATACCTGGCGGTAAAACTGTCGATTTTTGACAACGTCTGCAATTGGCTATAACTAAATAAAGTATCGTATTTATCAATAGTAGCTGTAGCTTAGTAATCAGCAGTTGGAGGATTTAGGGCACCCTCTCAACCCCCAAAAATATTATTCCTACCGCCACTCGCAGAAATCCATTCATGGCGATATATGGTGTAGAATTGGTTCACGCGCCATAGGGATTTCAATGGTAAATTCTTAATGTTCAAATATTGGCTCCCCAATTCATATTAGAGAAAAAGTGTAAATATGTTTCTTTTAGAGAAATACTCTACACAACCGCCTCCTTACTTATTTTTTTACTTACCACACAAAAGGGAAATCGAGGAAATTAAAACTACTATTTTAGCAAAAATATGTGGTGCCTTGGAATTGTTGAAACAAAAATCAGTTGAACGTTCCGAAATATGCGGACCATTCTGTTAACAGTTTTATGGTTTACTGCACGTGCGCTATTAGCATGTATGTATTCATTCAGCAAATACATAATATTAACTTAGAATTACTTAAAATGCGCCTAAATTTGTGATTAAAACATTAACGTGACAGTTAACGTTCAACGGTTTATTGTTTCAAAAATTCCAGGGCACCACCTATTTATGCTAAAATAGTACTTTTAATTTCCTCGATTTCCTCTTTCTATGGAAAGTAAAAAAAAAGTAAGGAGACGGTTAGAGTTTTTTTTTTCTCGAAAAAAAACAAATTTACACTTTTTCTCTAAAATATTATAAATTGGGAAGCCAATATTTGAACATTAAGAATTTAACATAAAAATCCCTATGGTGCGTAAACCAATTCTACACCCTGTATGTCGATTTTTGACATAGTTTACAATCAGCTATAACTAAATAAACACCAATACTGTACTTAAATTATCAAAAGCTAAATACGTTTTGAACATCCCTCAACTCCCAAAAAATATTTTTTCCTTCAGTCGCGGAAATCCTTACTTGGCGATATTAATATATTTATTTATTTTTGATAAAGTTTTCAACAAGCCAAAACTAAATACAAATTCTTATTTTTATATATTTTGGGCACTCTTTAAACCCCAAAAAAATAATTTCCCCGTCACTCACAAACATCTATACTGGCGATATAACTGTGTCGATTTTTGACAAAGTTTGCACAAGTAAAAACTTTTATTATTATCTCTAATACGTGTAATTTTTTAATCAAAAGTCAAAAAAACATTTTGAGCACCCCTTCAACCGCTAAAATATTGATATCTCCCGTCACTCCCAGAGATCACCTGGCGTATAAATATCGATTTTTGATAATGTTTGCAATTAGCCATGATTAAATAGAAATTCGTGATCTTTAATAAAGAAAAGTCAAATACACGTTTTATGCTCCCCGCACTCCCTAAAAAATAAATTTCTCCTCTCACTCGCAGAAATATACACCTGGCGACATAAATAACATTTTTTGACAAAGTTAGCAATTAGCCATAACTAAATAAAAAAAATATTATTCTTATATCTAATACATTTGGTTTAATAAGCAAAAGTCAAATAAACGTTTTGGATACCCTTTCTCCCGAGACTCGCAGAAATCCATACCTGGCGACATAATAGTCGATTTTTTAAATAGTTTGCAATCAGCCATAACTAAATAAAAATTCTTATTATTATCACTAATATATGTACTCTAATAATCGAAAGTATAAATAAATAAACCTTTTGGGCCTTCAACCCCAAAAAAAAAAATGTTTTCCCGTCACTCGCTGAGAGCGACACCTGACGATATAAATATCGATTTTTAACAAAGTTTGCAACTAGCCATAAAAAACTCTCATTCTTATCTAATACGTGTAGTTTAATAATAAAAAGTCAAATAAACTTTTAGGGGACCTTTTCAACCCCCAATCAAACTCGCAAATATAACTACCTGGCGATCAGGGCTGTGAAAAGCACGGTTTTTTCGAGTTTTATAGCAAAAAACGGTTAACCGGCTTTTTCTAAAGAAAACGAAACATTACTACAAAAATATGTTTATTATGAACTATACAATATATGTATATAAAATTAAATTTTTCTGGATTTTATTTTGAAAAAATAATTTCTTTTGAACAGAAGTTGGCCAAAAAGATTCGCTCACTTGCTGTAAATGACAATTAAATAAAGTTGAGCGCGTCGAGCAGATTTTTGAGATTTTCTGTTCGCATTCCCGTCGATTTATAATTAATCGAAGAGACTCATTTCACGGGAAATCACCCAATGGCCGTTGCCCTCATGTCACAGATTTTTGTATTTTTTTTTTCTTGTTATCAAGTATATTACGATTAAATTTTTTTTTCAGAATTTTTGGATCAGAACTAAGGTCAGGGGGTCATTTTAAAATTTGACGCAATTTAACAACATGGCGCCAACGGACAAGGTGGCTTTTAAGTTTTTAATAACTGTAACTTTGTTATTTATGAACCAATTTAGTTCATTTTTGTGACATTTGTAAAATGCTGGAAATTTTCATACTACCTTTACGAATGTGCAATAAAATAATTTTTTGTTGCAAGATGTATGCAAATTTCAGGAATTTAACTGCAAACCCACAAGTTTCAATTTTTTTCCATAATGCTAATAATCAATTGTTTTCACTATAAAAAAAAATCAGGAGGGTGTTTTTTGTGGTTGGACAATTAAATAAAAGAAACATGGAAAATGCAAAATAATATTATTCTAATTACAAATAGGGTAATTCTTAACTAGTTCACAAAAAAAATAAGATTTGTATTTTTTCTGTATCTAAACATTCTAACAATTAATTGTTTTTATTTATAAACAATTTTTGCATGGATGGAATAATATCTGAACCGTCTTTATTTTTTTTACATAATGCTGATAATCAATTGTTTTCACCATAAGAAATCGGGAGGGTGTTTGTTCCAATAAAAACTTTGTAAATTTGTGTCATCACAAACAGCAGAATGAATTTTTTGCCACTAGTCTTGGTAAAAATGCATGTAATGGAATTGGCGGTACCATAAAACGCTTAACCAGAAGAGCAAGTCTACAACGACCATATGAGAAGCAGATATTAACTCCTGAAGATGTTTTTAAATTTTCCAAAATTCATGTTCCTGGAATAAATACGTTTTATGTAACTAAAGATATAGTAAAATGCTTAAAAATGTTGAAAGAATGGTATCACACTGCTACCACAATACCTGGGATAAGAGAAAATCACTTCTTTCGAGTTTCAGAAATCATTTCAAGTTTCTCTGGGACACCTAAACAAGAAATAAATGATCACCATTAAGGAAGAACAATTTGTTGTAGCTATTTATAAGAATCAGTGGTGGATTGGAAAAATACAGGAACTCCGTGAAAAACATCGAAGTGTGAAGATTTATTTCCATATTAAAATATCTTACTCCACGCAAAAATCTTTGAAAAAAATTCACGATCACAATACTTTCGCGTACTTCGTAACGGAGAAAGTAAAAATTAATTGTTAGAATGTTCAGGATGCTATAGAAAAAATACAAATCTTGATTTTTCTGCGAACTATTTAAGAAACGGTCTACGCAAGACCATTTATTATGAAAATAATAATTTTTTGCATTTTACTTGTTTTTTTTTAATTGTCCAACCACATAAAATACCTTACTGATTTTTTATGGTGAAAACAATTGATTATAAGCATTATGAAAAATATATTTGAAGGTGGTGAAACTTGTCGTTTTGATGTAATAAATTCCTAAAATTTGCATACAGTTTGCAATAAGAAAATTATTATTGCACATTTGTACAGGTAACATGTAAGTTTTCAGCATTTTACAAATTCTGTTTTGTAGTTTATATTTTTGTCTTTCAAATGACATCAAAATGAACAAAATTGGTTCATAAATAACAGTTATAATTATTACAACCTTAAACGCCACCTTACTAATTAATTTGCATCAAATTTGAAAATTACTCACTGACCCCAGTTTTGGCACAGAAATTATGGAAGAAAAATTTCACCATTTTTCAATATGTACTTGCTGATAATTTCTTTTTTATAAAGATCTGTGACTTGAGGGCAACAAGATTTTTTTAATTTTGAGTGATTTGAAATAAAATGAGCCAAGATTGGTTTGATTTTGCTGAGAGGGATCCAGATTGTAAATATTTATGTAAAGTCACTGATAATTTGTTTCTATGTTTATTAACTCCGGTTTTCAACTCGTACATTTGTATACTTAAATTACTATTTAATTTTTGCAACTTTTCAAAGACAAATTTAAATACACCTTCTGTGTCTAATAACGTTGCATTAACTGTTCGTTAACTGTAACCTCAATGGATTTTAATACATCTACTATATTTTGAAGTATTATAAAATCTTCTTCTGGAATAAGTCCTTGCGACCAGTATTTATTTATTCATTTATGGACCCAACAGACTCAAGGTCCAATTACGATCCAATCTTCGAAGGCCTTCTTACCACAATTATTTAACTTCAGGAGACGCTCTAACAATTCCACTTGTCTCGCAGTCCAACAAAAGCGATAATTCTTTTCCTTCTTGTCGAACAACACAATTTTGCAGAATTAAATTTCTAACGCGTGACAATTATTTTGGATTGTTTCAAAATCAAGGTATTATTCGAAAACGCATTCCTCTTATAATTAGTCATCAGGAAATTCAGAATATTCTTCGATATAAAAGTTAGCATCAAGTTCCTCATTTTCAATTTCGCAATCTCTATTGCCAGTACTTTCGTTTGATTTGGCATTTTGATTCTCATCAATAAAACGAATATTTACATTTCTTTATAAAGTACGTCCATAACGGCCAAATGTGTACCTTGGTTTTAGCCACAATTGACTTCCTATGCTTATTAATTTGTCATAATTCTGCAATACCCTTGCGCCATCGCATGTTGGAGCCACCACATCCTCTTTCAATTTTAAATTAAATTCTAACATTTTTTCTCTTAATAAAGATTTAATTTAACAGCATCACAGGATCCAAAAAATTGAAAAAGCTTCAAATATTTGAATGTACATTTCTGTGTAAAAAAATTAAGCACACAAAACATGTTATAGTTTAAAGCGGACTTCCTGGTTACAAAAATATGTACATGTATCAATTGCCTTAATGTCAAAATTTAGATAGGTAATTCAAAAATTCGAATTATAACTAATATAGAAGATCGTTTTCAGTCTGTCTTAGTTTTGACTTTTTAATAAAAATGATTTTCAAGTTATGGGGTTTTTATCAATGAAAATGTTCCAGACCCAAATTATACAACTAGAATATTGTAAAAAATACTTATAAGACTTCGTAATTTTACGATTCGAACTTATTGGAAAATAAATTAATTTAAATAGAAAAACCGGTTAGCATTAGCGAATAAACCGGTTTTTCGAATAAATACAAATTAGAGAAAAAATGGTTTGACAGCCTTATTGGCGATAAAAATGTCGATTTTTGACGAGGTTTGCAAGCATTATAAATGAATGAAAAAATGTATTCTTATCACTAATAGATGTATTTTAATAATCAAAAGTCGAAAAAACGTTTTGGCCATCCCTTCAACCTCCAAAAAAATCATTTGGGTCACTCGCAGAGATCCATACCAGAAGATATAAATGTTGTTTTTTGAAAATGTTTGCAATCAATAATAACAAAACAAACATTCTTATTCTTATCACCATTAGGTGTACTTTAATTATCGAAAGTCAAATAAACCTTTTGGGCACCCCTTCAGCCCCCCAAAAATTAATTGAGGATTGAGGTCTCAGGGTAAAGAAATATTTTAACAGTGACCGGGCCGGTGAAATGTCTTGATTGTGACATTGAAAAAGTGAAGGTTGAAGATAATTTGGAGAATACAAATTATTTAATGGAAGATACAAATATAAAAAATCATTATATTTTTTGAAAAGAGTGGAAAATATAAGGGGTTAATTTTTTTTCTTGGCTTAAGTTCTCATTGAGCACTTATTGAAAATATTGTACATATTACTATTATTACTTATAAGGAGTTTCTTTTTTTGTGGTATTAATTTTCACTTTACCTAATTGTATAGTTTCCTTTCTTATTTTCTTTTCTCTAAGATATTAATTTTTAAAATGTATTGCTGAATCTAGTCATACCCGTTGCTTTGCATTAGCACAGTATAATCTGAACATTATTATTGTTAAATTATGCACTGTTTTCTATTATAGTCGGTGGATAACTCACTTACCAAGAGGAATTAATTCATTAGATTTCGCCTCAATCACGTCTCTGACAGTAATTTATATAAGTATAAAATAGTATAAGGCATTCATAGCCAAAGGGCGGCAAAGTTTCAAATCCGTCTCTGCTTTACAAGGAAACCTTAAATTTCTATGCGACGACTTGTTTCCATATTCTTGTTCGGGTAGAATAACGCGGTGATTTAACATGATTATACAAGCTAACCACCGAGGGGCATATATCAACCGCATAAATGAATAAACGCGCCCCAGGTAACCGTTTTTCTTTTCCTCCTCATATAACATGCAGAAGTCGACTTGCCGAGTCCTGGACTATATCCACCATATCCGCCCGGGGGCAGTTAGCGGGCGTCGCTTTCCTCCATTAGCTGTCTCTAGCTGCTCCACCTCCTCTAGCTACAAAGCTACAATCCCCCGACACAATCAACGGCTAATTAATCACACAGGAAGAGGACACCCCTTTCATCTTGACAATGCCGAGTCCGGAGGATTCGGACGAATATTTGTCCAAGCGTTTTTAATCCTGTGCAATCCAAACTGATTTTGGAGATTATTGCGTTAATCAAAATGTCAGGAAGTGGAATATAATCCCAGCAGATATTGATTGAAATCATTTCCGTTAATACATAATTAAAATTGTAACGTGGTGTAATCAACAATTATACTTAATTGGAAAATTAATTCCATTCAGCATGCTTTAACCACAAATGATTATTGTAAACTAATACAATAATAATAATGAAAATCTTGATTATATAACGTGCAAGGATCGAAGTTATATGAATATTAACTTAAGATTTTACGTGTTACCATCATTATCATGTCTCAGTTTATCAAATATCCTGCAAAAATCATAATTTCCTAGTTTTAAAAGAAGATGTCTAATACTACCACGAAGATGGTACCAGGGAGCAATATTATCTGAACTTGCCTTGCCGCCTATTTGAAGCGCGATGGTGTCCGCACACTAGAAATTGTGAAACGGTGAAATCTCAGTGGCGCCCATTACAAATGCAGCGAAATTCATGTTGCCTACATTCTTTGATGCATGAAATTAATTAATTATTAAATGTATGTATGTAGTAAAGGACTATGATTAAACCTTCCAAAACATTAAGAAATTGATCAACTGAATAAACTTGTGGTGCTTTATTAAAAGATAAAGTTGATATAAATAACTCAAAAAAATATTAAATTGTAATATTGAACTAATAATAGTTCATGCATTTTTTTTGTTATTCGTGTATTATGAGTTCGGATTAATATTTTTTTATGTTTCATTTGCTCTTTCGTATGGAACTGGCGAATTGTATCTATAAGTTTCTCTCGGAAATAAATCCAAGTACCAAGTTTTATTTCGCATATAACTGAATATTTCGAGGTTTTGTCACATTAAATTTATTTAAGCATATATCCGCATATAACTACATATAAACTCAATATTTCCATTAATTGTAATTGATTTTGTTGTAATTTATTGATAAATTTGCGGGCGTAGAAATCTTTTTTTATAAAATCGTATAAGATAAATTTACGGGATTCCCCTAACTAGCGAACGTAACCTCGTGTCATGTAGATATGTATATATTATATAATTTATATAGGATAAGGGGATTTCCCTATAAGCAAGTTAAGCTAGTACGCCTATGCAGATGATACTCGATGCAACCGTACCCGGTAGAGATGGGAAAAACGGTTCACTGTCGGGAACGGTTCCGAACCGGTTCACTCACTGGATGAACCGGTTCCTTGGAGCGGTTCACCGGTCTTTTCTATAGTCTATACAGTGCGAGTCTCCAACTTGGAATAAATTCAGTAAATCAAAGAATGTTTATTCTTCGGAAATATGCTCAGACACGTCGATTAGTATTTTAAATTGCGCTCTTTATGATGTAATAAAATTTTATACAGCGTGTCCCAAATTTGAGATATGACGTCATTAACTATTTTTTTTAATAGCAACCCTAATTTTTTTATCACTATTCTTAAAGAGTATATCAAGTTTCACATGTGTGCCAAATTTCAAATTTTTTTTCCCTGTCATTTAGAAGATATTTAACAAACTTTATCAAATTTGTAGAATGAAGAAATCAAGTCACCTTAATCGAATTTTTATGCATTTTAAAAGTGGAATGCCAAAACGTGCTGGTTTGTCATTTTTTTTTTCAAACTGACGTTTATCATTTTGACGTTTAGTTATAAAAACAAGTAAGAAGTGTAGCATCGCATTCCACGCATATTCGAGTGAGGAGAGTATTAGTCGTTCCATTGTTCTGTTGACTGTTGTTCACCGTTGGTCGAAAAATTATACTAACATGCCGTACTTAACTGAAACCCACAAAATCGAAATTTTAATGATGATTGGCTATGGAGATAGGACAAGAACACAAAATGAAGTTATTTATTTATTTAGAGAGAAGTATCCTGACTTACCAGCCATATCTCAAAGTACCGTAAGCAAGATTGAAAGTCAGTTTCGGGAAAATGGGCATTTAAGAAAAACGAATAATCATCGTCAGAATGCGCTGAGTGAAGAGGTCAAAATTGATGTACTTCTCTCTGTTCAGGAAAATCATCATGTCTCCTCTAGGCAGATGGCTAGGGAACTCAAAATTAGCCAGTCTTCAGTATCAAGAATCCTTAGAGAGCAAACATTTCATCCTTATAAAATGACAATCCTCCAGGAACTCACCGAAGATGATCCGGATAGAAGACTTCAGTTTTGCGAAAAAATGATGGATCTACTAGATAGAAATGTTCTAAAAATAGAAAATATATTATATATACAATATCTTTATTTGCAGACAGTACAATATTAAACAAATATAATACATTTAAAATTTACAAAATTATTTCTGCTAAACGGCTATCGACCCGCGGTCTTTCAGCCTGAAAATATATTATTTTCCGATGAATCAACGTTTATGTTAAATGGTGAGGCAAATCGTCAAAATTGCCGTTATTGGGCAGACAAGAACCCACACTGGATGAGGGAAGGCCACACTCAATATCCAGAAAAAGTTAATGTTTGGGCAGGGATTGTTGGTGATCGAATTTTAGGACCAATTTTCTTTCCAAATAATCTCAATGGAGCGGGATATTTACAATTCTTGGAGGAAGAGCTAATTCCGAGTTTGGCTATTTTGTTTCCTTGCCCTGTAGAAGCTGACGTCCCGAATAGAAACATCTGGTTTCAACAGGACGGTGCGCCTCCTCATTTTGCAAGGCGTGTCCGTGAGTACCTGGATAATGTATTTCCACGAAGATGGATTGGCAGAAGAGGACCAGTTGAATGGCCACCCAGGTCTCCGGATTTAACACCTATGGACTTTTCTTATGTTGAAAAGCAAAGTTTTTAAGACCAAACCGCCAAATCTTGAGGAGTTGAAAGAACGAATAAGACAGGAGTGTAGACTAATTTCCCCCGAAGTAATTAGAAATATTCAAAACGAGTTTCAGTTCCGTTTAGGGTATTGTCAGTTAGAAAATGGACAACATTTTGAGCATTTATTGAAGAAAGACTATTAATATTAAGTTGAATTCATTTTTCAAATTTGATACTGTTTGTTAAATATCTTCTAAATGACAGGAAATAAAAATTTGAAATTTGGCACACATGTGTAACTTGATATACTCTTTAAAAATAGTGATAAAAAAATTAGGGTTGCTATTAAAAAAAATAGTCGATGACGTCATATCTCAAATTTGGGACACGCTGTATAAAATTTTATTACAACAAAAAGAGCGCAATTTAAAATACTAATCGACGTGTCCGAGCATATTTCCGAAAAATAAACTTTGTTTGATTTACTGAATTTATTCCAAGTTAGAGACTCGCACTGTATACCAGATTGTCAGAAATGAGATGCAGACTTCCAATTAATTTAAAAATATATCATATGGGTATTCATAGTGTGGCCACAACTGCAATATATTTTACCGACTTAAATAAAAATTCCAGCCATAGATTTCTCGGCGCATTTACCAAAATTAGGTGCGATTTTTAAATTTTATTTGTGTAGTGCCTTTCTGCGGGTGTATTTAGCAAACACAAACGGTCAAAAAGCCTTTAAAAAAAATTAAAAATATATATATCTAACAGCTCATTAGTCCACGAGTGGTGTTTAAGAAAATCCTAACTCAAAAAGGGCATGGCAAAAACAAATATTTTATTTTCCCAATGCCTTCCTGCAATTACATTTAACAATTACAAAGTGTCAAAAAACCGCGACGATTTTTTCTTATATTTTTTATTTAACAGAAATCTGTAGCTGGCCCCAAACAAGGGCATTGCAAAAAAAAGAATTCGCCAAGCTTTTTGACCTCCGAGAAATCTATTATTTATGGATAACTTCTCGTCGGTATATATTTTAACTTTTTCTGAATTTTATACTTGATAATATGAAGAACTGAAAAGCTACTGGTAAATATTTGTAAACGGGAAGTGGGCATTAAATATTTACTCTGTTTTTTTGCACGTTTCTGATATTTCTAAATCGATTGATTTTTAAAATTACAAGTTTTAGGCTTTTTTTACATTATCATATAATTTTCACATTTTCTCCTCTCTACATCGATTGTAAATATAAATCAAATCTGGTAGATTTTTAAACTTTAAACATTTATTTACTCTTGTTCCTGTTCTCAAAAATAATCGGGAAAGCAGGAAAATGCACACCCGGTATATCATAATCTTCTTAATTTTTAGAATTAAATAAATAATTTCAAAATTGTATAATTTCTTTATTATGAAATTATAAAATATTATTTTGATTTTTTTTAGGCAGCGGGTTAATTTATGTTTCATTTATTTATTTAATCTAATAGAAATACCAAATTTAACTACAGTTAAAAGACTTTATAATAAATTATTGTCTAAATTGGATTCGAAAGAAAAAAAAACTGATTTTGACTTAAAGCAGTTAAGCCACTAAAAAATGTCAAATTTAATTAAAGTCAAAAAAGACTTTATGATGAATTATTGTAGAAATGTGACTTAAAGTCGACAGAAAAAAAGGCTCATTTTGACTTTATGATAAATTATTGTAGAAATTTTACTTAAAGTCGACAGAAAAAAGGCTCATTTTGACTTAAAGCCGTTAAGCCTCTAAAAAAAATGTAAAATTTAACCAAAGTCAAAAGACTTTATAATAAATTATTGTAGAAATTTGACTTAAAATCGACAGAAAAAAGACTTATTTTGACTTAAAGTCGTTATGCGTCTAAAAAAATGTCAAATTTAATTAAAGGCAAAAGAGTGTGTCCAAATTAGTGTCGAAATTTGACTTAAATTCGACAAGCGTTAAGAAAAGAAGACTAATTTTGACTTAAACCCTTAAGCCTCTAGATAATTTGTCGAATTTGGGTAGAATTGAAAGACTTTATGTGCAAATTAATGTCAAAATTTGACTTACAGTCAACAAACATCAAGAAAAACGACTAATTTTGACTTAAAGTCTTTAAGCCTCTAGAAAAATGTCAAATTTAAATGAAGTGAAGGGACTTTATGTGCAAACTAATGTCGAAATTTGTCTTAAATTTGATAAGCGTCAACAAAAGACAAATTTTGTCTTTAAAGGCGTTAAGCCACTAGAAAAAACGTCAAATTGAATTAAAGTGAAGAGACTTTATGTCTAATTTACTGTCGAAATTTTACTTAAAGTTAAGAAGCGTAAAGAAAGTAAGACTAATTTTGACTTAAACCCTTAAGCCCCTAGAAAAAGTGTAAAATTTTGATAGAATTAAGAGACTTTATGTGCAAATTAATGTCGAAATTTGACGTAAAGTCAACAAACTCCAAGAAAAACGACTAATTTTGACTTAAAGTCGAGTTTCTAGAAACAATGTCAAATTTAATTCAAGTTAAAAAACCTTATGACAAATTAATGAAAACCGTCAAAAGATAGACTAATTTTGATTTAAACTCGTTAAGCCTCTCGAAAAATGTCAAATTTACTTAAAGTTCAAAGACTTTATGACAACTGAATGTAGAAATTTGACTTAAAGTCGACAAGTGTTAAGAAAAAAACAAATTATGGAATAAATCCGTTAAGCCTCTAGAAAATATGTAAAAATTTAATTAACGTTAAAAAACTTTTTAACAAATTAATGTCGAAATTTGACTTATAGTCGACGAGCGTTAAGAAAAAAGACTAATTTTGCATTAAATATTTAATCCTCCAGAAAAAAAGTCAAATTAAATTAAAGTTAAACGACTTTATGTTCGAATTAATGTATAAATTAGACTTAAAGTCAACTTTCTAAAAAAGTGTCAAATTTAAAGTTAAAAGATTTTATGTCTAAATTAATGTGTAAATTTGATTTAAAGTCAGCAAGCATCAAGAAAAGAGACTAATTTTGACTTAAAGTCGTTAAGCCTCTAGAAAATATGCCAAATCGAATTAAAGTTAAAAGACTCCATGTTCAAATTAATTACGAAATTTAACTTAAAATCGCCAAACGTCAAAAAACGACTAATTTTACCTAACCCCGTTAAGTCTCTACAAAAGTCAAATTTAATTAAAGTTAAAAGACAGAATTTGACTTAAAGAAAAAAATGTTGAATTTAGTTCCTAACGTTTCCACATTTTCATTTAAAATTCCAAATGTAAAACTTCTAGTCAAAAAAAGTCTGGACTAAAAAGAAAATCACGAGAACCGCTTGAAATTTGTGCGATAAGTTTCCGCAGATAACTTCAAGCGGTTCTCAACGGGAATGCTACCTGCAAGAACTTCAGTTACCGTCGAAATTCCATGCGTTTCAAGGTGTGAACCTCTTGAAGTTATCTACGGTTCATAGCAGGAATCGCATGAAGCTCGTGATAGTGGACTTCACTCTTGAAGAAAAAGCCAAGTACATGTTAAAGAGCAGAGGAACCGCGGTTCGTTCTGTGCGAACCGGTTCCTGAGCGCTCTTTGCTAAGAACCGGTTCATTGAACCGGTTCCTGAACTGTCTGCCCACCTCTAGTCAATCAATCAATCAATGTTTATTCACGTATGCCACCTAGGTTTACATTTCAGTGTTAGTGGATGTGTAGGTCAATAATCTTATAGTTAATATTAAAATTTAAATCTTACATATAGTAATTGTCAATTATTATAAAATGTATAGATAGAATGAAATAAAACAATGCAAAATAAATAAAATAAAATGAGATAAGAAATTTACGGCGTATCCTCCATAAAATCATTAAATTTGTAATAGCACTTCTCTACAAGAAATTTTCTCAAGCGTTGTTTGAAGACATTTAATTTAGTACCCGGTAATTGTGCTTGGCTGGAAGCTGCTTTATTCTACGCGACAAATTTTGAAAATATTGTTCTTAATTTTAATGATGAAGAATCGGCAGTACTTAAAAAATGTAAAGATTGTGTTGGATGTATAAATATTTTGCAACAATTAGCTTTTATTGCTCATTTTTGCATCTTAATAACTGCAATCAAGAATTTGGAAACAGCTTAAATGCCTTAAATTGAGGCTTTTAAAATTATTGAAGAACTGTACGAAAATTTAAAATTAGTTCCCTAACTTGCGTATTATATCAAAATCCAGGATACGAAAAAATTAAAATTATTTGTGGAATTTTGAAAGGCGAGGCTGAGGAGGACAATTTTAACATGAACTCCATGTCATTTAACCTAAAATGAAAATCAAAATCAAATTTTGGTTCTATATTGTAATTCCAATAAATTAATTATCATCAGTTGCTGTTCGTATTTTTTTTTTATTTTGCAACATTATTTTTAATTAAACGGCATATAAAATCCATATTTGAATCGTTTTGTCGCATATAGTGGCTAATTTTAAGCGCATATAAACAAATTATAATGCCTTTTTAGCGCATATAAAAAAATTATGACGAATTATTATGAAAATTGTTAAGAAAGCTCAACGACCAATTTGTCGGCTCACGAAACGGCACTGGTTTAAGAATGCCAGCTGATGAACAGAAAACAGTTTTGATATTTACCAGCACAACAATGCCGTTCAATTAATTTTGCTCGCACGGTATAATACTTTATACAATAATTAATTCTCGCAACCTTTAGTATATAAGCGAAAACATTTTTCTTCTTAAACAATTTTGAAACCAACCAAGTGCCTCATTTTAACAACCCTACGTTTAATCAAATTAACTTTGTAACCATCACACATGGTGTGTTTATTATTGACAGGTTTCAATCTGCACTAGATAATTTTCAAACTTACTGACTCAAGAAGTATCACAAATTGATAATAGCTTCCGGTATCGAATCATCTCGGTTTCAGTAAACATAATAACATCAGTGATCCAACTTCCCGCCGATTCTTTCATAAATAATTTATATATTTCAACACTGAAAGCACTCTGGAAAGTTATGAGAGAAGATGGGGCTGGACTTGTTTTTTTTTCGTCTCGGTTCATATTCGTGGGCTGCAGGATGGCAGTAGTTAATAGGGGCACGTCCCGAAATTGAAAGACAAACTTAGTTCGAAGGACCAGCGTCCTCGGCTAAAACATCCATCACTCGATAAAGAAAATAACTAGAAGAAACCTCATAATCTCCCGTGTGGAAACTTTGCCCCGAAAGGAACAAACCCTCTTTCACAAACTTTCCCAATTCGGGAGCACCTCTAATTTACAAGAATTATTACATTAGGATATTCAAATCAGGAATGGGTTTTCTAACAATATTTTATTAAATCAATGATAAAATTCGGATTATTATTGCATAACGCGAGAATGTGTGATCAAGAACCTACTTACGTTCTTAATCAATTGCAATTGTATTTTTAATTAGTTAGGAAATCTAGTAGAATTTTTTCATATAAAACGATTTTTCATAAAAAGTTATGTAGAAAATTGTGATTTTCGGCTTTTTTTATAGCTTCAGACGTCTAAAATATTTCTGAAGAAATAAGCTGTTAATGTCAATGTCAAACTGAAAAACTTAATTCCGTTAACTAAGAAAAATATGCCATTCAATGCTTAACCCTTTCGCTGCGGCATATGACTTTTTAAAGCTGAACTAGTATGTTGCAGAACTAGGACTTTCGTACAGATGCGTACGGCTACTTACGTATATCGTATGAGTCTGAGAAAACGGACAATAGGCCAATAACGATAGCGAGAAAAAGCGATGCTGTTTGAAAGAAAGAACAAGTTCCACCTTTCAGCTTGCTTTGAAAATGAATTGTATGTGTGAGCGGATATTTTATATTATTTGTTTATTTGTTTATTTACGGTAGGCCATGTCATGAGTAAAATACAATACAGTCTTGCAGGTTTAAAAATAAACGACGGAATTAAATAAAATACTGAGACATTAAAAAAAATGGTGATGTGGCCATCATGTTACTTTCTCCGACTTTATATTTACGTTTTCATGGGTTTATTGTCAATTGAAATCACATTTTAAATGTAAACTCGCGTAAACTCGGATGAAACTGACGTTTAAAACGTCAAAATTATGAAAGATGGAAAAATTATACTTTAAATTCAAAAACTAAAGAGATTTCGAAAAAAACTTATTCTTTAGAAGTTGTTCATTTTGGCATTCTCTACAATTTTTATTAACATAAATTTGCTGTAACTATTATCGTTTCATAATTATAAACCAAAAATTAAAAAAATAATAATAAATTTTTTTCTCGAATAAAAATGATTTTATTAAAAATATTTTCAAGCAAAAGATGTGCATTTCTTTGTTGTCTTCAAAGTTTGTTTAAATGTTTTTGCGATATTTTTCATATTTAAGAAAATATTGGCAAAAAACAAAAAACAGTTAAGGTAAACACCCACTTCCGGTGTACTAAATTTTGCCAAAAGCTTTTCAGTTCTTCAGATTTTTAAATAAGACGTATCTTGAAAGTGTCATATCAATTGCTCTATTAGTTTTTGAGATACAGCGCACACAGACACAAACACACACACAGACACAAAAAAAAAATTTCCAGAAATTGTTGAAATGGTATCTAGGGACCCCAAAACGGATATATCCGTAAAAAAAATTTTGAAAAAAAAATCACGATCACAATACTTTCTCGTACTTCGTAACGGAGAAAGTAAAAAAAATACGCCGGCCCATTAGCCGCATGTGTTAGCGCGCCAGTACTAATGCGGAGGGTCCCGGGTTCGAATCCCGGCGAGGGCATGGGTGTTTGTGGATGTCTATTTCATTTAATATGAACAAATACATAACCGATGTGACCAAAGGGCACCTGCCAAAGTAAAAAAAGAAATACTTCTAACAATAATATGCACATGGTTAAAAAAATTCATAGTAAATTCCATCATCTACTTCTACATGTTTAGAATATTTTCTGAAAAAAATTAAAATTTATTGAAAGGTTTGTGAGAAATTTAATAAAATACTCGTAGGTTAAACTTTAGTTATAACAATGTCTAGATTAATGCGTATGGTCAGTGCAGTTTGTTTTAGGAATAATTTAGATTTATTCGTAATTTTTTTTTTACTTTTCTTTCGGCTCTAAGAAAAATTTATTTGGATTTAAATTTTTGTTAATTTGATTCTTAGCGATTTAAACTTAATTTAATTTGTATTTTAATTTTTATATTTAATTTTGTATTATTGGCATTACCTGTTTAATAAATAAATATATAAATTTCGTCGAAGGTGTGCAATTTGCAAAAGAGTAAATTTTCAAGACATTTTTCTATTCTCTTACAGTTATATTTGTCCTAAATGTTTCCTGCAAAACATATTGCTATCATCGAGGGGTTTTTGAGAAAATCATTAAAAATCATTTTTCAAAATACAATTATTGAGGAGAAATTCCGGAAAAACTAGCATTCAGTTTTTGCTTTTGTTTTATTTTTAAAACCTGATAAATCAAAATAACTCAAAAAATTCGCATCGTACGAAAAAACGTTCTCAGGCCCAAAATTAATATTTCCTAAGGGGACCTCATCCTCCTCTAAATTCAGCCCACTGGGCGGGGCAGGGGGCAACTTTGAAATTTCAAAGAGGAACACCCATTTTATTTTATTACAGAATCGGATTCTACGAAAAAAGAAACATACAAGTTTTTTTCTACTTTGGTTTAATAATCGACCTTTTGTTATATCAAAAATAGTTTAATGAGATTTTTTATTTTACAGTTTTTGTTCATTATTAAACTATGTGTGGCAATATTTTAGTTGTCGCAATTGACAGTACTTAAACGTGACAGATGTAGACGTCAAAATGTAAAATTGCCGTTAACGATAATTTGTAGGAACCCTTCAATGTGTTACATACTGAAAATGTTCGATAATGCAAATTGGGGAGTTCGCTACCACTACCGCTGAGGTTAAAAAACGGAGGGGTAATATTGTTCACTTTTTACCGGCGTGGAAAAAAACCCGGAACGGCCGGACGCATGAATTCACTCAGCTCTCATCGACGACGTTTAGGCAACACAACATACACAGAGGAAAGGTTGTAATTTATTATATTATCACATTGTTTGCAAAACGAATAACACGAAAGAAACAGCGAGAGTTCAATATATGTTTCATTCGCGGCGAAAAAGAGCCTTTCTGTCTGTGTAATAATTTGGTGTGGATTTTTAATTAGCGTCGATTGATGCCTTACACGAGAAACAAATGTAAACATAACCTTAAATTTGAATTTAGGCAAGTACGTTGCATTATCTTATAAGCTTACTTGTATATAGTCTGTTTATCGCACCTTTAGCAACTTCTCTTATTTCTGGAGGTGTGTAACTAATATTCTTGATTTAAAATGTTTTAAAATGAACTATTGAAATCGCCGTAGAAATACGTATGTCAAATATTAAATTCGTTCGACACGAAACATTCAGTTTTTTCAGTGCTGCCACATTATTGTGTTTTAGAAATAAATCCTTAACTAAAACCAAAGTAGAAAAAATAGTATATTATACTTGTTTAATAAGAGGCATGATGGGGCACTCGTTACATTGGAGCACTCCTCGCTGTGTGAGTCGTGCTCCAATCCCACTCGTACCACAATATACCCTCTTATTAAACTTGTATAATAATGTACTATTATTGAAACATTATTTTCATTTCATAACAGATGTCGATGTAATAGCAAAAAATTAATTTAACATAAATAAAAAGCTAGTGGCGTCTCGTCTTTCTCCACCGGGTTTGTTAATTAAATTAAATACTCAAAATGATAACATTTAACTTCAATTGACTTGTTAACTCAAGCTACGAATTCCCGTAGAAAACCCACACTGGATTCATGAAGTCATCATGTCCAACGTCAACGTTTGGTGAGGTATAATTGGTGATAAACTTATCGTACCATATTTTATTGACGGCATTTGTAATGGTAACACATACCGAAACACTCTTGAAGAAGTACTACCAATGTTGCTAGCCAGACGCCCCTAACTTTTTATTTATGTTGAATTTATTTTTAAGAATCCGATTCTGTAATAAAAAAGGGGGTTCCTATTTGAAATTTCAAAGTTGCCCCCTCACCACCCACTGGGGGTGGCGCAAGAGGCTGAATCTAGAACAGGATAATGTCTCCTTAGAAAATATTAATTTTTGGTAGAATGCGTAGTTTTCCAGTTATTTTGATTTGTCAGGTTATATGTCTAAAATGGTTCGTATAAAAAAAAATGAAATTCATTACAGGGTTTTCAAGAAGTTTTATAAAATATCGTTGGAATTACGCATTTTGCATGGTAAATCCGGAAAAATCTGTGATTTTTGTTTTGTTTTATAACAACAAATATGTAGAATCCTTAGTGTAAAGGACATTAAATTTTATTGAAAGAATTTTGAGAGGATCCATAAAATCTCTTTGAAAGTGCGCATTTTGGCAAAAGACCAATTTTTCATGTCAGATTCCTGAAAAACGTCATAACATTTTCCTGTTTCAGGTGTGCCATGATTTTTTATTTTTAAAAATTTAAGTTGGCACGCGTTCGGAATTGACAAAGAAAACAAAAGTCACAATTATTCCGTGGTCACAATGGTTTACAGCAACCAGCAAAAACGTTTCTAGTTGAAAGTTATTTCCGAAATGGGACTAAAGTGGACGAAAATTGGGTGTATTCATTCGACACACCAATGGCAGAGTTTCAGGAAGAATCTGTTGTATTATTTCATGAAACGGGTAGTATTCTCCGTAAACCAGGGAGTGGACCAGTCAAAAGTACTACTGTTAACACAGCCCAAGGAATTTTTGAAAGGTGAACCTACGTCTTCTCTGCGTCGTTTATTACAGCAAATTCATTTATCGGTAGGAACACGCCGCACGTAACATAACCTCAATATGTGTTACCAACTTAAATTTGTAAAAATAAAAAATCATGCCACACTTGAGGTTTTTTTTTAATGAACATACTTTATTAAAATTCAACAAGCAAGTAATAATACTTGTTTCTGAATGTCTTATTTATTTTATGGCCTCCTCTATCTGGAATTTTTCCTGTCAATTTTTTTATTAAATTCATTGAAGGGAATTTATGAAATTAAAAGAAATCTCGTCAAAAATTGACATTTTACGTTTTTTATAGAACATTTTGGAAACGCTAGTGATAGCCCATTTCTTTTTTATAGCTACATATGTTTACAATATTACCTAAGGAAGTTGCTAAAATTCATTGTGAGAAAATTAATAAATTTAGTCGAAAGTAGGCATTTTTCTAAATAGGAATTGTATTTTTTAATCTTCTCCATTATTTGTTTACAAATAATATCCATTTAATTATATTTTTGAATATTTCTTTTGTTTTATAGCTGGAATGATTTCTAAATACAAAAAAATTAAATATTCAAAAATAGGTTACCACTTTTTACAGAATTTTTCATAAAAAAAGCCTTTTTTAAAAAAATAAAGTTTTATAATTTTTCTCTAAAACCCCTAAACTAATTTTAGCAAGTTAATTAGAAAATTTAGTCAAATGTGCACATAGTAGCGAAAAATATATTTTAATTCGTCGAGGGTTTTTTTTTAATTAATTAAATCCACCTCTACCTTTAACAGTGTTTGGAATACTTATATTGCAATAGTAATCTCCATTTCCCCATCAGCAACTAACTACAGGTATGAGACATGAAAGGTTGAAACCGGTCTGTAGGTGATATTTAATGTTTACATTATTATTGTCATATTTTGTCGATGGTTAAGCCACTCGGTTTGCTTTAGTACAGCATTTAGGCAATAGATTCCGCCACTTTGGCCTTTCTACCTTTAATCAAATCTAGTCGAAATTGCAGATTTTACAATTGCAAATTGTAAGTCTTTTTTCTACATTTTTCTCTTGTCTTATAACTACAAATGGTTATAACGTTTTCTGTAAAATGTGTTCAAATTCATCGAAATGATTTAAAGGAAATCTACTCAAGACCGATTGGAATTTCGCCATAAATGTATGCCACGAATCCGGCGCATCCACCATTATTGCATTTATTAAATTGTTAAGTAATCTCTAGTAATTTACTGAAAATTAAACAAAATTCATAATTAATCAAATAGCAGTGATACTATAGTAATGAAAGTATTCTTTTTACTTGGATTTACCTGGATTATCATTGTTAGGCGTAGTTTAGAATTGATATTTTTGGCCGCAAATGTTATAACGGGCTTTGTTAATAATATTAAACAGTAAAAAAGACACATATTTGTCATTTTCATTTAAATGTTTTTTTACCTTTGTAGTTTTATGAAATTTGGTCAATTTTCAAAAAATCAACAGTCATAGGCATAGTTTGGAATTGATATTTTGGCTGGAAATATTCTAACGGGGCTTGTTAATAATATTAAGTAATAAAAAAGGACACATATTTTTCATTTTGATTTAAATAATGTTTTAACTTTTCTGAAATTTAGTAAATTTTCAAAACATCATAAGTCATTGTTAGGCCTAGTTTAAGTTCGATATTTTTGGCTTTAAATGTTCTAACGAGCTTTGTTAATAATATTAAGTAATAAAAGAAGAACCCATATTCTTTATTTTCGTTTAAATAATGTTTACCTTAGCACTATTAGGAAATATAGTCAATAAAAAAAAAATCTAAAGTAATTGTTAGCCCTAGTTTAGGTATGGTATTTCTAGTCACAAATATTCTAAAGAGTTTTGTTGATAATATTAAGTAATAAAACAAGAACGCATATCCTTTATTTTCATTTAAATATTTTTCTTTCCTTAGCACTATTAGGAAATTAGACATTGCACAAAACAGCGATGTTCATGGAGAATGCATAAAGAGCTTGGGTTAACCCATCCCTTGATTTTTATTTTGTTGTATAGCTTACATTTGTTTAGACTTTATCCAAAATTTTTAGTCGCGAAAGTAAGCAGAGGGCCCCAATTATATAAGAATTTCACATATGTTGTAGCTTATAACAAAAAATCTAATGGACTCAAGTAATTTTTGCTTCTTCCAGCAAACTAAAAAAATACCTCAAAAAAACAATTTGTATACAGTGCACACATTATTATGTCTATAAACCCTTAAAATTCCAAAGATAAACTCAATATTAGGAATTCTATTACATCCGTGACACGTTCCCTCCGTACCTGATCCTTCTCCGACAAGCAATATATATATTGTAAACATTGCATTTTACGCCCGTATGCAAATGTTTATGCTGCATATTAGAAAAGTGTGCAAATATTGATGCAATGCAACGTTCACGTCGAAATTTTATTTGGCAATATTCGTATACGTCCATAAACATTCCGCGGGGTTTTATGAATATTTGGCCCTTCGGCATCATGTATTCATCGTTTAAATGGAAAATTGGGTAATACTATTGCGAATATAAAAATATTATTATATTTATATAAAAATTGCAGCTGAGATTTAAATTCTGCGGAGATTCATTTTATATCGCCCACACGAAAAATAGTTTTTATTTTGGGATGAAATTTAATTTAATTTCGACTATAATATTTCAATGTTTTTTATTCTTTTAGGTACATTTGGTATTTGTTTGTCAAACAAACCTTAAAAAACAAAACACCATCATCAAATTCTATTCTAATGAAAAAGATGATGCAACCGTTACTACTCTTAATCCATAATGAAACTTAATTAAAAAAATGACTATGTTTAAACAAATACATAGTGGGCCAAAAAAAAAACGGTACAAATTTTAAATATTCATATTTTCAATAATAATTAACGCATTGAATATTGCTTTAAAAAACAAAATCTTTACACTTTGTAGATGACAAAAATAATTAATTGCATTTTGGAAAAGTTTTCTTATCAAGGATATTTCACATTAATGAAGGCGCTGCAAACAGTGTTGCCAGATTGGGATTTTCTTCCCCAAAATGGGGGTAAATTATTGCTTTGGGGTTTATTTTGGGGAACTTCAATCAATGGGGTATTTTTTGGGGTGAGAATTTTATACGAGGGGTGTTTTTGGGGAAATTGATTAACATGTTATTACATTTGCTAGAAATCATCATTACCAATAGTGCACAACCATAAAGAAGTCAGTAATTTTCCTCAGCGATGAGGAAAAACCCGTGACATCATTTATGGAAGTTGCCCTAGGGCAGGGGTCGCCAAACTTTTTTGATCATCGACCCCTATAATTTTACGAAATTTCCATCGACCCCCACAAAAGTATTTTTTGTGAACTCGCCCCTCGAAAATCAGCCTTATTTTTGTCTTTTGGCTGTTACTTCTTAACAAATCTTGATAGCGTAATTTCGTAAATATACTAAATTTCAACGCCTATCCACTGGTGTAAAAAATGTGTGTATTGGCTACTTTGGAACTGTAGAAAGAATGATTAATATTTATGGCTTGTATTTCCTGTAATAATTATATTCGTTAAAAAAAACTATACATAAAGACTTAAATGACGATGCCCTAAAATAGTTTAATATTTTTTTCCAAACGCGGGATCCAAATATATATATTCATATATTTCCTTTAAATAAAACCTTTCTACTAAAAAAGGTTTCATGTTCACTAACGGAAAATATGAAAATTGAGGTTTATATCTCCTTTCATTTTTTTCAATTTTTTTACACTTGTTTTTCCTTCAACCCTCCGATTCGGATCGACCCCTATTAGACCCCCTGGCTTAGATCGACCCCTACTTTTGTTAAATAGACCCCTGGGGGTCTATATAGACCACTTTGGCGACCTCTGCCCTAGGGATTTAATTATTACCGTTTTCGTAATTTTGTGACCCCCAATGCACTTACATTTAAAAAAAAAATATGTATGTGCCGAAAAGAAGATGAAACCATTGCGGATGAAGTTGATTAATAAATTTTATATTTATACTACTTTAATTTTATAGGGGCGCTCCGTGGCGGAGCGGTTAGACTCCCGCTTTCGGTGCGAGGCGTCGTGGGTTCGAATCCCACGCTCGGGCGGTAGCTTTTATTAACGAAAAGTTATCGTTCGGGTGCATGGTTGTTTAGTGTTTGTCCCATTCATTATGAAAATGAATTCTCAAATATTAAAATGAACATTCAAATCGTTTACGCCAAAAGAAAAAAATAATAATTTTGTATGTAAGTTTCCAATAAATTCCCACTGCATTTACCTTTTATTTTCAAATTTTTTTATTTTGGAGACGGATAGTGGCGTAATTTTAGGGGATTTTTATTCAATATTTGGGGAAATTAAAAATTACTACTGGCAACACTCGTTGCCCGTAAATAAATTATTATTATTATATTAAATATTCAATCTTTTTGTTTTTAGGACTGGGTTTTGATTTTTTCATCTATATTTTAGATTTTTGACCTGCAGTTTCGTTTTTTTTTTGATATAAATTTCTAATCTTTTGAACGAATTTTTCGTCATTTTGTTCTAAATTTTCGATTTGTTTGTTAAAATTTTCAAATTTTGGTCGGCATTTTTAATTTTTTGGCACGAATTTTTCATTTTTTGGCCTATATTTCAACCTGAATTATTCATGTTTATGCGCGGTATTTTCGAGTTTTTGATTTTTTGTCCTTTATCTTTTTTTAAACATTTTCGCGTTTCTGGTTGGCAATTTATTTTGGGCTAAAGTTATTTTTTGAACTGAAAATGGCAAATTATTTTTCTTTTGCTTGATTTTTAAATTTTATGGTCTACATGTTTTTTTTTAAGCCAGGAATTTAATTTTAATTTTTTGCTTATATTTTAGATGTTTGGTCTGTATTTTTGATTTCTTTGTTGTAATTTTTAGAGTTTTTGGCCAAAGTATTTTGATTTTGGTCAATTTTCTTTTTAATGGTCTGTTGAAATTTTTTTTTTTTTTTTTGGTCTACATTTTTCATTTTTCGATTTTTTTAGTGTTTTTTTTTATCTTAATCATTAGTTTGAATGAGTGAATTTTTGATTGGTCTACACTCTAAATTTTTAACATGAATTGTTGATTTTTATGGACGATTTTTTGTTTTGTTTTGAGGGTATTTTCAAGTTTTCGTACAAAGTTTTTCATTGTTTGCCCTTCATTTTAGATTTTTTTAACCTGAATTATTGTTTCTATGGGCGATTTTTTAAAATTACTTTCGAGTTTGGAGTTCCGGCAATTTATTTTGGGATAAAGTAATTTTTGGGGCTGAAAATGGCACTTTTCTTTTGCTTGAATTTTCAATTTTTTAATCTGTATTTTTATTTTTTTTACATCAGGACTTTTGATTGATTTTAGATGTTTGGTTTTTCAATTCTTTGTTCCAAATTTTAGAGTTTTTGGCCGTTAAACAAAGGTTTTCGAAAATTTACTTGAAAGTTTCGTTTTTTTCTGGTCTGCATTTTTATTTTTGCCGAGATTCTAAATTTTCGATTTTTTGCCTATATTCTGTTTTTTTTCACCTTAATTATTGATTTTAACGAGCGAATTTTTAATTGGTTTATACTTTAGATTTTTAACCTGAATTGTTGATTTTTGTGTGCGAACGTTTGGCCGGTATTTTCGGGTTTTTTTGACCAAATTTTCAATTTTTTGCCCTTCATTTTAGAGGTTTTAAGCTGAATTATTATTTTTATGAGCGATTTTTTTTAATTACTCTTGAGTTTAGAGTTTCAGCAATTTACTTTGAGCTAAAGATTTATTTTTGGGGCTGAAAATAGCAAATTATTTTTCTTTTGTTTGAATTTTCAATTTTTGGTCTGCATTTTAATTTTTTAGACCAGGGTTTTTGATTTTTTTGGCCTATATTTTAGATGTTTTTTGCATCTAAACCACCAAAATTTTCGAATATTTAGTTTTTTTTTTCAATTTTTTTACCAATGTTTTGAGTTCTGTTACCTTAATTATTAATTTTAATGAGCGAATTTTTTATTGGTCTTTACTTTAGATTTAAATGAATTGTTGATTTTTATGAGCGAATTTTCGGCTGATTTTTCAAGTTTTCGTTTTTCGTTTTGCCCTATAATTTAGATTTTGCAGACTGAATTTTTGATATTTTTAGCTTATACTTGATGTTTTTAATATAATTATTGTGGTTGTTTTAAGATAAAACTAATGTACTTTGATCTTTAGCTAGAAAATACAGCCTGCGCGATTTATGTTTGAGGAATTACCAAATTTTTAAATATTTATGGGGTATTTTTTGGGGTGGGTATTTTATGCGAGGGGTAATTTTGGCGGGTTTTTATGAAACATTTGGGGAAAATTAAAAATGACTCCTGGCAACACTGGCTGCAAAGACAGGAATTTATAATGCACCGCCGCGTCGGATTTGTAGGTATCAAAATGAGTGGGCCATGATTTCTTTTGTTCTCAAATAAATCTCAGACATTAGCTGTCACTTCCATCAGTCATTTTAGTTGTTATTACAAAAATTGTTTGCCTAAGTAAAAAAGATAAAATATTCAATAAACATTTGTTTCACTATGACAATTTATCTGCACGAAAGATTGTGAACAAATACCCACAAAAGGGTTGGTCAGTATTCAGTGATTAATAATTAAACTCAGAACTTACAGTAACAATAATCGCAAACAAATGAATGGAAGACCACGTACAGTACGAATTCCTGAAATGTGCATTATAAAATCCCCTTCATTAATGTGAAATATCCTTGATACAAAAACTTTTCAAAAATGCAATTAATCATTTTTGTAATCCACAAAGTGTAATTTTTTTTTTCCAAAGCAACATTCTATGAGTTAATTATTATTGAAAATATAAATAATACAATTTGTACCGTTTTTTTTTGGTCCACTCTGTAATTATTGTAAACAATATTTTATAAATGAATTTTTCAGTCATTTTAAATTCATTGCAAATATAATTCTAAATAGTATGTTTACAAAAACTACAACAGGTTAAGATTTAAATGTTAAAAATAAGTTTAAAAAAGTGCAGGCCAAGGTAATACCAGCCATAAATGCAAATGGCGCAGGTGAACCCTTAAATATTTAACTTTGGATGCGATCCGTGTACAAAATAGCGAGTGCTGTGCGGTACGCATTTTGAAATTTTAAAGCGGAAAGGGCCGCCGCCCTGCGTGCAAATTTAATGCGCGTGCATTGTTTTTAAAGGCCTTTTTGTGCCACGGTTTCTACATGCAAATTACTATTTACATGTAAATTGATGGAGAGGAGAGGGTACACAAATTTACACTATATACATCGGGAAGTGAGAGAATTTCTAATGGCCCAGCGGTATGTGTACGTGCCGTAATGTCAGTAGGGTGTTGGATGAAAGATTTTTTTTTAGTTTAATGCTTACATATTAACACGAGATTCTGCAGCATGCTTTACAAAATGCACACATTCGAGTGCATTTCCTTAATTTTTCACTTGAACCCGTGCGAAAAAACCTTCCTTATGAAACTTGTGTTTTAATGCACTATTACGTTCATTACACGCGACCCCTAGCAAAATGGCGCTTAAAAAATAAACGACACAACAACCTACATGCAGCATTTTCTGTGTGCAGAGTACCTTTATTATGTATTCTGGGGAAACATGTCGCAACAGCTCGCAGAAAAGTTATTAGCACCATCCCGCCCAAAGTTTTACATTTCGCGCTAATAGAAGCGCTGCGGCGCCCAACTCGGGGCCCTTTTGATAAGTTATGAAGTTACGTGTCGGTAGTGATATTTACAATATTAACGGGAGCCCTTAATAACATCACCTTTAATTAAACGATGCGCCAGAATGCGGCCCGCCGTGCACTACATAATTTGTAACATCAGGTGAATTGCAATTCAGAACTCTCGCCTATCTGGGTCGCACTGTATACACAAAACGCATTGTTAGTATTCATTGTTTTGCATATTTTCATCGCTGCAATGAATTCCGTGTAGCTCGTCAAATTTAGGTGCATTATTTAATTTTTTTAAGTTACGGTATAACATGCAGCGTGTTGGCAATTGTGTTTCCTAATTAGAGATTATTATACGCAAAAACATGATAGTAGATTACATATCCAATCTGACAATTAAATCAAACTGTGACAGGTTTATCCAAAAGGTTGGTCATTACTAGAGGATTTTATGCATTATAAAATGCTGAAATTTATGCAGTCAAAACCTAAAGAATATGCAACAAATATGCGTTATTAATTTGAAATATGCAAATTATAAATTGAGATATGTCAATGAAAAAATACATACATTTAGATCGATATTTAGGACCTCACACTCTAAACAGCAATGAGTTTTTGAATAGTTGCATTTGGTTGATCGCGCATTTGCATTCCGTGAAGAGTGTGGTTGAAATCACAACTCATTTGGTTGTTATAACTTTCAATGAAGGACAGAAGGGAATATTGAGAGTAATGGATACCTTGTTGCCGAAAGAAAGGTAAGCGACGCGACGCGGCAAAACGAGCAATAATTCAATAAAGAGAAGATCAGGTGTCCCATCGTGAATTTCGTCTTCATCCGGAAGGCTAACTGTACGGACTTGGCATTGCAGATTAATCTTAAGTCGCGTCATTTACACGTTGTAATGTTCTAAAACTTCAAACGGGTTTTCCCAAAAGTTGCATTTTTCAAACTGGTGTACACGATTATAGGGGAACAACTGAACGTATCGTGATATTTTTTTTATAATCTGCAGTCAACACTTGGCAAGGTCCCGATCGTTCATTTTTGGAAAATTCCATTTTGCTGCTTCTTGACAGCTTCAAAAAGGACAAAAAACATAGTAACAAAATGACTTTTTTGGAAAAATGTCCGCCATTTTGCGAAAAATCGAAATTTTGAAAAAGTGAACGATCCGGACCTTGCTGACATATCAATAACTAAAAGACTTGTTGAAAATTATATTTCGGATAGCAAGGATTGACCCAATTCTGTACACCGTTTGAACCTTCACTTCAGACAGGGGCGCTGTCAATGCCATCTCCAGGTATTTGAAGTCAACATTGACATGTAAAAAAAATCATGTACAAAATTCAATTCATCTACAATAACATAAAAAAAGTTTCGTATCGAAATCTTCTCTAGTTTTTTTACAATAAATTCTTGAAAATTGGCTCCGAAATTGTCCTACAAGGTGTAAGTACCCCTTAATAACTAGGCTGAAAGACCTCTGGTCAATTGCCTTTTAAGGTCATTTCTCTATCTCTACATGCAAAAGATCTAAAATATAAGCCAGTCTAGGCCTAAAATAAAAAAATTCAGGCAAAAAAAAAGAAAAAGAAAAATAATTAGGCCGGCCCACTAGCCGCGTGCGTTAGCGCGCCAGAACTAATGCGGAGGGTCCTGGGTTCGAATCCCGGCGAGGGCATGGATGTTTGTGGATGTCTATTTTCATTTAATATGAATCAAATATTATAAAAAATCGGGTTTGGCTGAATGACCTACGATGTCTAAGCCAATGTTCCATATCATCCATAATTCCCCAACCCAAATTTCCGTCAATCAACCTTCCTTTAAAATAAAAAAAAATAAAATAAAAAAAAAATAATTAGTTGGTTAAAATAATTTCCTCGCGACTATATATTTTAAGTAAATGTCAAATTTGAAATAAAACTTGAACGTCTAAATTAGTATAAAAAATTTAAAATCAAATAAATAATCTAAAATGAAAATATAAACCGTGGAAAATACGCTCCTAAAAATTAAAAATTCTGGTCTAAATATGAAAAAATCGGGCAATAGAGTCACCTCCTTGAAAAAATGAAGGGACTCTAAATTAAAAACTCGAAAATACTGGCAAAAAAAATCAAATATTCGCGCAAAAAAAACAAAAATTCAGGTTACAAAATCTAAAATAAAGAATATTCAGGCCAAGAAATAAAAATTTGAACAAAAAAATAAAAAAAAAACACACCAAACATCTAAAATAAAGGCCAAAATCATATATTTTCGTGTAAAAATAAAAAAAATCAGGCAAACAAATTAAGTAATTGGTTAAAATAATTTCCTCACGAATAAACTTTGTATAATTAAATGTCAAATTTTAACTTTGAAACTTTCAATCAACGATTAAATTAAAATCAAAAATATAAAATCAACTGAACAACCTAAAATTTAAATAAAACAAAAACTTAAAAATACTGTCAAAAAGAGAAAAAAAAATCGCAGAAAAATGAATAATTCAGGTTACAAAATCTGAGATAAAAGCCGAAAGAATCGAAAATTGAGGCCAAAAATTGAAAAACAAATTTGGGAAAAGAAATTGAAAATACACGCCAATGATCTAAAACATAGTCCAAAATCAAAAGCCTAGGTCTAAAAATAAAAAATTCAGGCCAAAAATAATTACTTGATTAAAATAATTCCCTAACGACTATATCTTTTAAGTAAATATAAAAATTGAACTTCAGAATTAGAATCAAAAATATAAAATCAAATAAATACTCTAAAATGAAAATAAAAACCGTGGAAAATACACACCTAAAAATTTCAAAATTCGGGTCTAGTATTGTGTCATTATTTTTATGAACTTGACATTATTATAATACTTAATTTTAATTTTTAATTGACAAACACATCCGCAACAAATTTTGCATCTTATGAATGGCTTGTATATTGTGGCAGACGTGAAATAAATGAAACTAAATATAAAAAAATAGGTGCTTTAATTAAAAACTCAAAAATACTGACCAACAAATTAAACACTCGTGCCTTAAAATCAATAAATCAGGTTTAAAAATCTAAAACTGAAGCCAAAAAACAAAAATTTAGACCAAAAATCATAAATTCTGGTTTAAAAATGAAAAATGCAGACCAAAAAAATTAAAATTACAACAAATAAATCGATAATTCAGCCAAAATAAAGATGTTGAGATTGACAAATTATACTTTAAATTCTAATAATCTATCGTCAGTTTTCTTAAAACCTAATGATATTTTGAAAAAAAAAAAGTATTATTTACAAGTTGTTCAATTCGCTAATCTTTACAATTAATATTAACACAAATTTGATATAACAGATATCATTTCATAATAATAATAATAATAATAATAAATTTATTTACATTTTACAAATATACATGAGATACATGTGTACATGCAAAACGTCATAAACAGGGAGAAATAAAAAATATATATATACATTTATATCATATGAACTTATAAGAAAAATAGTCTGACATTGCTGTATTAGATTTTGAGATGCAGATGAGATTTTTTTTTCAAAAATCATTGAAATCGACCTCAAAACGAATATATCCTGTAAAAAAAATTTAAAAAAATTTCACGATCCCAATACTTTTCCGTATTTCGTTCCAGAGAAAGTAAAAAAAGTTATCTCTGCACGCGCGCGTGTGTGTGTATCTGCCTGTGCGCGTTGTATCTCAAAAACTTGCAACTTTTAACTATAAGCCTTATTAGACAATCCGAAGAACTGAAAAGCTTTTGCCAAAATTTCGTGGGTTTTCAATAAGAAAAATATTACTAAACACTTAAACAAATACTAAAGATATCATAGAAATGAACATCTTTTTAAATTTAGAAGCGAAAATCCGTGCAATAATTTCACTTTAACTACGTTGGCTTAAGAAATGTCGCGACAAAATTTTACACAAAATTGGGAACTAACAAATTATTTTTGAAACAATGGTTAAAACCACGACGAATATTAATACATTTATTGAGACACTTTTACAAATGACCTCAACAGGCAATTGACCAGAGGTCTTTCAGCCTCGAATATTAGATTATACAAAAATCGCAAATCATCTTTGCGAAACTTTAGTTTCCTCGTAAGAAGAAAATCGACAAAAATATGTGAACGCATAAATTGTTTATCGCAGGACGAATTGGTAATGTGCCGTGCAACAAAATGTAAAATTTTACCATTATATATGCATTTTGCATAAAATCCTCTCTCTAGTCATTACAAACTTTTCCAACTTTATGTAGAAAAAATGGTGCTGATCTAAACTGAAACTTGTTTTTGTTTGTTTCTCATTGAAACTTGATGATGAAGAACTGACCTTTTCCAGAAACATGTTGCAGATTCCATATCCAATACGACAATTGAATGAAACCGGGTTAAATTAAACCTAAATAGTGTGTGCAATAAATTGTCAACAAACTACATACCGGTTTTGAACTAGTAGACCTCATTAGGTGACGAGGAACCGAAGTTACTAAGAGTGTAACAACCAAAAATTGGTAGACGAAATGGTGGCAAAACGCGTAATCTTTACCGTATACGTATTTGTGTATATGGCGTATAGCCGGCTTTGTCTCTCTCTAATTGGAGTGTGCTAGGAAATAAGTGCGCATGTGTTGAATCTACGGCACCATCTGCCGGCGGCGTTTGGTCGGAATCGACGCAAGCGCCAAAGAAGCGAGCACACAGTTTCGTTATTTCGTCCTTGTCATATTTCCCGTTCTATACATAGTTCGCGGTATATACTAATAGGTATATGGTCTTTACAAACTCTCAAGAAAACAAATGCCAAAGTATAAACAAACTCCATGTATTCTCTAATCAAATTAATGCATTCATTGTAATAAAGTAACCCTTCTAATGATACTTTTTTTTCTACAGAAAGCACGTTCTGTGTGTCCTTGGCCAAGGGATCACGAGGACTGGGGTTGAGCGTCACCGGAGGCATCGACAGTGGCGGCTCGTGGCCGGGCCTCATCAGGGTGAAGAGGCTGTTCCCGCACCAACCCGCCGCCGCCTGTGGAGTCCTCAACGTCGGCGATCTCATTCTAGAGGCGAACGGCGTCCCCCTCACGGGACTCACTAATTACGTAAGTAAACGAACGATTCTAATTAGAACTCGAAATTAATATCGCCGCGCGTTTGTTGCGATTTGAAACGGGCACGCTAACGTCGAATGAACTCGTATACTTAGTTTGTTTAAACTAATGGCCGTATTTAGTCTTACTTTCGGCCCGATGCCGCATTGTTCATTGAGACAAATTGCGTTTATGTTTTGTGATAAATTCACGTTAAGTCTAATGGACAATGTCTGAATCATTTTAATTTAATACATCTTCAATGTAATTCCACTTAATTTTCCGAAATTGCCATTGTACCCTTATGAGGCGCTAATTGGTTACGGAATAAATCCAGTTTTCTGTAATTGCGTAATCTGGTGATTACATTGTGCTACTGTAGTAAATTGTATCTACGTCAACTGGGTACATTTAATGCGATTTTTTTGGCGTCGACTACTAGGTCATCTGCAACTAACGTGAATGCGATTTGGATTAGAATTTACCCTTTGATGTGACATACGTAATTATGTTCATATACATCAAAGTAAACAGCGTGCATACAATACTAAGTTTAATAATAATAATCATGTTTAATAATAATTACGACGTAGCCGTATATTGACCAAATAAAATTGAAGTTATAAAATAATATGCAAACCTATGTTGTTGATTTCATCTTTAAAACAAAAACCATCCATAGTTGAAATGTGCTGCTTACGCATTTTAACCAGAATAAAATTTCCCAATAATCCGATTTACAACCCATCCAACAAATTAACTTCACTAGGTATGGATTATGAATCAATAATTGACAATTTGGTTATAAAAAGAGATAGGGATATACAAAATGCTCATAAATTTACTATTAAATCATTATACGGAGGAATTACGGTAAACGAATTTAAGTTTTTATCGTAAATCATCCCCTAAACACAAATCTAGATACAATCAAAATAAAACCTGGTATTTCTAATTATTACACACAACACTATGCATCAAAATATCAGAGATATATTCATTAAAACGGACGAACTTCCAGTCTCATTAAAAGAATACAAACCAAATATAATTTGTATAACCGAAACATGGTGCAACCAAAGTAATAAAAACTTTGTTCTGGTGAATGGATACACCAAAATTGTAGATTATACTCGTAAGGATGTGTGATCTTAGTCGATAGTAAATATGATTGTGAAAAACTGACTTACGTTGATCGATACTGTGTAGAATAGGAATATTCTGTAACAAGGTTAGAATGGAAATTCGATGCGAAGAACCATGAGCATCAGAATTTCCATTCTTACCGAGTAGCAGACTTCTCCTCGACCAGATAAAATAGACTAATAAAATAATGAACACAAAGAATAATATAAACTAGAGATAGGCGAAATGACTCTTTTTTGTCGAAAAGAGTCGATTCTTGAAGTGACTCACGACTATGTTATAAATGAAAAAATAAGTGTGGGAAAAAGTAATGAGCAAATTCTTCAATACGTTTGTGGTTATGTTTATAGTATGTTGACAATTGTGATATCCAAGGCTAATTGTTTTATTCGAAACGGTGTGAGAATATTCATTCCATTACTTGTTATGGAATGAATTACATCCTAAACACATAAGCGCATAGTGTTTTGTTCCATAACAAGAGTGAGAATGTGCATGTTCTATGATCAAAATTGATTTCAGAATGCTTAAATTCTACAGTGGTCGTGGAGAAATTGAATGTACATAGACCTCCCTCCAGCGCACCATCTTTCTACCTAGCTCTTGTGGTTGTTTGTGACAGTGTGGCTTTAAGGTGATCAGTCGTCTTTAGATATTGCTAATTTGTATCACTGATACACGCGCCTTTTCATGTATATACTTTTTTTATTCAACTTTTAAATAATTTCCTCGCGGTTTTTAACAAACGAAACTAATTTATAATATCCGCTTCCAATAACTTTCTATAATTGTATCATATATACGAAAAAATACTAAATATATCTGACTGATACAAGCGCCTATTCGTATTGTGTTTACATTTTTCTTTTTAGATATTGAAATGGGAACGAAAAGTAATAGTTATTTAATAAGAAAAAAATTTAACATTTAATTCAACTGCGAAGCTGCACTGATGAGAGATAAATCTCGAAACGCGTCTGCAGATGGCTATTTACTTAATTTTTGCATATTTTAGGGTTCCAGTTTTTTTAGTTTAAAGTTCTTAAATTCAATTTAGTTTAATTTTCAAGTTAGTCCTGTGGGTAGAAATAAACGATCTTAAACCAATGTTATTTCGCTAGTAGTACTAGTAATAACATGCAAAGGGTCCCCCCACGGTAAAGATAGGCGAAATGCTCCCAGATTTGGAATTCCTAATTAACCAAATAATGTTGTATCTTGAAGTAAGAATTATCCGCGGACATGATTTATATGGTCTCCACCCCTCCCCTCACCCCACCTGGAGTCAAAAAGGGTTATTTTTTGTTTTATTTTTTTATCTGACGAGGTGTGTAACCTAAAATTCTGAAAAAAATATCAAGGTAGGTTATCAAGAGACCTATCAATAGAATTTTTTTCAAGGTCATCCAAGGTCATTTGGTGTCTCAAAACAATTAAAAAAAACTCATTTTTCATTTTTTGGGGTAGAAATCGTTGAGGTGCACGCCGTTTTTTCTCTCTGTTTTATAAAAGTCGATTAATTTTACCTCTGACAGGAACTTTTAATACATTTCGAGTGGTGCGTCGTCCCTAAAAATCTAATTTTTCTCTTTTTTTTCGATTTTTTTAATTTTACAGGTTACTAAAACTTTTTTGTAGCATTTTATAAGATAAAAATTTTGTTTTTTTATTTTTTTTCTATCATCAATGGTAAAAAAGTTATAACCAATTTAAAATATGTTTCCTACTCAATTTTTGAAGATATTTACCAATTATAAGGGCACAGGTGGATATTTACCAGAAAAACTCATAAGACATGTTTTGTAGCATTTTTCAAGATGAAAATTGTAGTTTTATTTTTATATTTTTAGCCTTAATACAAAAAAGTGTAAATCAATTTATAAGTTTCTAAAAAATACATAGTTACTAATGTAAAAAAATGTTTTTCTTCATTTGTGATTATAGTAAAGTGAATTATAATAATATATAATATATATGTAAATTACATTTTTAATCTTCATCACTGTTTTCATTAATCACTGGTACAAAGTTATCTTTATCGAAAATATTGGACAACATTTCAGCGGAACGTACTATTTTTGATAACCATCGGCCGTAAGAAAGATGGTATATCAAACTAGCCACATGAGAACAACATCCAACAGTGCGTTGTCCATTAGCACAAGTACAACAATATTGTTGTATCGCATCGATACCTGCGTCTTCTTTATTATATTTCACGTAGCATTTATATTCCTTCGATTTTATATGACGTGATCTTACGTCAAACCTTCCTCTTTAACGAATTTTAATATCAGTATTCCATCCTCTGTAATCATTTCTCCTAAGTAAGATATTGCTTGAGCGAGTTGGTATGAACCAGTAAATAAGACTTCAAGATCTTCCAAAGTCAATTCAGGAAAATCCATAAGTTCTTCTGAAGTTGTACTTTGGAAGCGGACTGATTTTTTATTCAACTTTTCTGGAGCAACCTTTTCAGCTAAAGCGTTGGCCTCCAGATATGTCGATTTCATTCTATTGACTGTAATATTTGTCTTATCATCCATAAGGTTAAGTCGTTTTCCGAATTGATTTTGTAGAAAACAAGCAATTCTATACCACAATCCAGCAACCGGCAACATGCTGTTTCGAAATTGGTTGTACAAGAATCGGTATTTTTGGCACAAGATACCGTGAATCGCTTCGATTACCCAACGAAGTTTAGTGAAAAATCTCGAAAAGTTTGATTCTTTAGCAGTTAGTTGATTTCTATTACCTTTAAGAACTGGCATGAGGACCATGAATCCTTTATTATTCATGTGATCCACAACATCTCGAAAACCTCTATCCAAGATTAAAATATCTCTAGGTTTAAGACTTTTGCTGATACCATTTGGGTTATTTAATACACTTTTTAAGATTTTAGTATTTGGGAAAAAAACAAAAAACAGTTAAGGTAAACACCCACTTCCGGTGTACGAAAAGCTTTTCAGTTCTTCGGATTGTCGAATAAGACTTATGTTCAACGTTTCATATCTAATGTTCTATTAGTTTTTGAGATACAGCGCGCACAGACACACACACACTCAGGCACACACAGACCCACACCCAGACACATTTTTTTTTCCAGAAATTGTTGAAATGGTATCTAGGGACCCCAAAACTGATATTTTGAAAAAAATTCACGATCACAATACTTTCTCGTACTTCATAACGGAGAAAGTAATAAAAATAAATCTAAAGTTTTCGTCTTGAAAAATTCGACAAAACATCACTTATGAGTTTTTCTGCTAAATATCCACCTGTGCCCTTATAATTGGTAAATATCGACAAAAATTGAAAAACCAAGTAGGAAAAAAAAATTGAAATTGGAGATAGAAAAAAATTTAAAAAAAAACAAAGTTTTTGTTGTTCTAAATGCTACAAAAAAGTTTTAATTGGTTTTTTTTGTCTAAACCTCAACCCTCACCTGTAAAATTGACAATTAACCTAATTAATTAATTTTTCGAAATTTTGAAAAATAGGCACGTGATTGACCGTTCCCAGAGCTCTGAAACCCCTGTATAATAACAATTACTATCGGCTTTAAATTTTAAGTCATCGAGTGGTTTGAACTTCTTTGCTAATTGAATAGTTTTATTCATTTTCTAAATAATAGAGTCTGTAGATTTGATTACTCGTTTTATAAAAAATTACAACCTTTAAATGACAGCCATTTGCGGCTTCACAAATACAGCTATTAAAGTTCGTGGCTGCACTTCTCTAATTTCGGCGTGAATATTGTCCTTCGATGTTAAGAAATATTCTTGAGCTCTGAAGATCGTGCCGACCAATTTATTTCAGATCTTCGCGGAATCATTCGCACCCTAAAAATGTTCCTTAAAAGTTCCATTAGGACTACAGGCGTAGTGGCTCCATCTTGCTGCAACCACAAACTAACTCTGTCCTCAACTGCAGGACGTTCCCCGTTTACCGTAACTGTGTTGTCACTGTTATTTTCATAGAAGTATAAAGAAAAATATTGATAATCAAAAAAGTTGTTAGCATTTCAAACCCCTCTTTGACTTATGGGCTAGGCCACTCTGCGTATTGCATTATACAGTGTGTATCAGCCAAATGGAATAAATTCGATAATAAATAAATGGGGGCGTGTTCGAAAAACGCTCGGATACGTCGATTAGTATTTTTAGTTGCGCATTTTTTCCAACAAAAACTTTTTATACAGGGTGTGTCATGTAACAGAGGCCAATACCAACTTTCTTATTTTAAATGCAACATCCTGTATAGTATTCAATTTTTTGATTGTTCAGAAAATTCTAGACATAGGTACAATAGGTATAATGGTACATGAACCATTATACCTATCTTCAACTGTTTAGAAAACAAAAAAACACTCACACAGACATTTTTTTTCCAGAAATTGTTGAAATGGCATCTAGGGACCCTAAAACGGATATTTCCGTAAAAAAATGGAAATTTTTTTCACGATCACAAAAGTTTCTCGTACTACGTAACGGAGAAAGTAAAAAAGAATATTATTTGATTACAGAAATTTACTACAATACACTCAAAAACTAAGTATAAAAACAGTTGACGATAGGTATAGGACATGGCACATGAAATATGTCTAGAATTTTCTGAACAATCAAAAAATTGAATAATATATAGGGTGCATTTAAAATAAGAAAGTTGGTATTGGCCTTTGCTACATGACACACCCTGTATAAAAAGTTTTTGTTGAAAAAAATTCGCAACTAAAAATACTAATCGACGTATCCGAGCGTTTTGTCGAACACGCCCTCATTTATTTATTATCGAATTTATTCCATTTAGCTGATGCACACTGTATAAGTTTAATAAGAGAGCCTATTGTGACATCGCTCAGTGTCACAATGTCTTTTATTAAACAAGTATATTACACTGTATTTTTACTTAGTTTTTAAAAACGTATTTTTAAAATAAAATACAAATTTTAACAACTAGTGAATTTTTATTATAATATGTGGCAGCATATTTTGTTTTTAAACAAATTAAAATTTTGACATAAGAAAATATATCTACAACGATTTCAATAGTATATTAAAATAAAACCAGACTCAAACATTTCTTGCACAACTAAGGACGTGATAAACAAAATACTTCGAAATAAGTCGAAACCAATTTATGCTTATAGTATGCTACGTGCTTGTTTAAATGTTTATGAAAACTTATAGGTTATGTTTAAACTTCACAGTCTATGCGTAGGGTAGACGTGTCGCATATTAATCGCAATTCGTGATGCGATACATAAGACAAAGGAGCACTTTAGAAAACTCCATGGTAATACTAAATATAATTTTTATAAAACATTATTAACGCGTCTATGTACTGAAATTAAGCGGATATTAAAATGTGTCGCATATTAATCGCAATTCGTGATGCGATACATACGACAAAGGAGCACTTTAGAAAACTCCATTGTAATACTAAATATAATTTTTATAAAACATGATTAGCGCGTCTGTGTACTGAAATTAAGCGGATATTAAAACTTGACCAAAAATCATGCATTGCTAATTCCGAACAATCAATTGCCAAAGACCCACAGAAGTTTTGGTCTTATATTAGTGCTAAAAAGGTCGTGCAAGGAATACCCGATTGAAGGATACAGTTCTCGATTCATAGGAGGCGATTATAGATAGTTTGTCATCATACCTCAAATCTGTTTAGTCTTAACCCCTCGAATAAACAATTTGTGGAAAGTTTTCATAATAATTCAAACTTTAAATTCCACAAAATTGAAAACATAACTTATACGAGTCGTTTAAACACTTGAAAAACAACTTAACCCATTCAGCCCTGGATTTTTAAATTTGAAAAAAAATGTTTTTTGTTAATTATTATTGACGAGGAGCTTCTTAAGACCATAAATACCAAATTTGAACTCATTTGATTAATTAGTATAGGAATTAATTAGTGAGGCTTTGTTGAAGTGACATCTAGTGATAAACAGCAAAAATATGGATTGTCATAGTAAGTAGAGACATGAAAATGTTGCGGTGGCAATTGCCACCACCAGGGCCAAAAGAGTTAACGTAGGTATTGATGGTATTCTCAGTTGTATTGTGAGATTGCTTCCAGTGTTTTGTGCCTGCTCTACTTCATATCTTGTAATGTTTTTCCTCATTTGTGGAAAATGGCAAGAATCACCCATGTGCTAAAGTCAGGTGCTAAGGTCACTATATGGATTATAGTTAAAAACCACCTACTTTTGAATTTTCGAGAAATCCCTCAGAACTCATAAAATCATATTTACGAGATAGCAAACAATCGATTGAATCCGAAGGATTCCAATCATGCAGCTTCATCCTAATTAGTGGGGTACCTCAGGGGTCAAATCTAGGTCCTCTCCTGTTTATTATGTTTATTAATGATTTTCATCTAATGTATTCATGTGTAAATTTAATGTTCAAAGACTTTTCAATTAAATCTTTAATAATTTTCGCGCCCAGGAGTTATAAAACATATCAACATTAAACGTTTCAATTTTATATGACACGCTGGAAAAGTAATTAAGGAACAAATTTCCGCCTGTTGTGAAACCCGGACCTATGGGGAAAATTAATAATTGAGAGAAAATTAAACGCGAACATCAATTTTCTAGAAAGCCGACCCTCCTTAATGGGACGGGGAAGAATTTGCGAGGCCGTCGCTTTATTAAATCGAAATTTTTGCTAAATAAACGTCGGATAAATCAAATTTGAACGTGGCTCCCCTCCTATCCGGAAAATATTGTACGAAACTTAGCGAGAACACCGGAAAATCACCGCGAAATTACAATAAATCCGTCGGCGGTTTTGTCACTTTTTGAACGAATAAATTACCTCGGTCGTTATAAGTACTCAAAGCGGCTTTGACACGAAAGGGTGAAATTAATTAATTCACGGCTTCGGTCTCCTAAGAACACCGCAACGACGCTTACGAGACGTTCGATGAGCGTTTATTAATCATTTCGGGCATCAACGCGGAAACAAATAGATGTTTCGTAAATACACCAATGTTTATTTAGGTCTGGATTTTAAAACAAACGTTAAACGAAAAGAATGATTAAATTAAATGGAACACAATTTTCTGTTTTATGCAAAAATATAATTACTTGGTAGATTCGAAATTATTAAAATTCATTTTATTTATCCTTAAAAATTAAGTACTACATAGCAATGGTAGCCACCATTATTACTTTGATCTCATCAGGGTATTACATTGTGTGAGCCACAAAATTTTGTTTGAGAGTAGGCTGTGAGATAAATGAGGTATGTCGCATATTATTACGTCATGAGACTAGATTACTTAAAAAAAATGAATTAAACTCAAACATGACTGCTATGTTTCTCCCTCTTAGGCATGGCCAACTCAGCAACAAAATTCTATGGCTCACACCTTATATTTATTGACATGAAAATAGATAATTAATTAGTTGTTATAAATCTCCAAGTTTCAGTTATGTTATGTAAGTACTGTACTTATATAAAATTTATATCGCCACTGCTTTAATAGTAACTATAACTTATTATTTATTTCTAGATTACTTTTTTCCCTTGTATTGTTGAATATTGTTTCCAACAAAGTTTATTATAATTATTAAAAGCCGTTTGTGACCTATTTACTGGCTTCCTCTCGTATACAGATGTTGGTAATTTTAGCTTGGAGTTTATAGGGTTAATTATAATATTCAAATACAGCCCTTTTTCCCGTATAAATTCGATCTAATTATTACAGAATTATTCAAAACGGAATGTATCTACTATATTATTACAGTAACAATGTTTGGAGCGAGTAGTGAAATTTGCAAGCCCCACATGTAATAATTCAGTTACGTATTCATTAATCTGGATTGTTGATTGTAGGAAGCACTTGAAGTTCTGCGAACCTCACCGAATCAAGTGGAACTTCGCATCTGTCGCCCACCGCCCGACGTTCTAAATTGTGTTAGTCCCATATCTGAAGTTCCTCCTCCGCCTCCCAGAAGAGAACCCCCATCTAGTCTTAGTGTAACTCCTGGACACCTAAGTTCGGACGACGATCAATACAACGGGGTAAGAAATTACATTTTTTTTTGCAAAGATAAATTTATAAAGCATAATTTTATATGTATTATAAAATAGTAGGACTATATTCATGGGTGATTAAAACTTCATCCATCTACAAGATGATTCAAAAAGAAGCGCGATGTGTGTCGTATTGCGGTTTAAGGACGGAAACAAACAGCTTTCACGTCATGTGAGCTGTCACGATTTTAAATCGTGATATCATGCTGGGAAGCTCACTATTATCAAGTGACAATGTGATAGCGGTTTAGGTAGAGACGGCGAACCAATTCTTCGTCATCCAAAGTTTAGCATTGTACATGGAAAGTGATAGTAGACCTTCAGATTGGGGAGAAGTGCTTGATGTAGTGGCTGTGTACATTGCCCCAAACATGGGTTATCTATTACGTACAAACACCATGCTAAACAATATCGCTCATATGTCATCCGTGACGTGATAGCATCTGTTTCCGCGTTTGGAGAAATAATTATTCTCCCAGAAATTGTGGCTACAATGCCATACTGTCAGCACCGATTGTTTGTAATATTTTATAAATTCCAACGTAATACAATTGGATAACCATTAAACATCCATTGACCCTAACGGAGCGCTGCTATTTTTTTAATTAAGGGTCAATTCATATTAGTTCACCCATCACTTCAAATTGTTATGAATTATTTTTTATAAGTTCCTATGCCCAAGTTATGAAGCCACGCAAAATATTGTTGGTCTCGGTCAAGTACTTTCCAAAATATCGAGGAAAGTTTATTATGAAAGGGCGTTTTGCCGCTCTTGAGGCTTTGCAGCAACTTGTAGATGGTAATAAAAAAAATAAGTTGATGATGCCAAATTTTTACCAGTGTTTCTGTGAAATGTACAGACACTGTAAAATATAGTTAAAGTATTGTTTTGCTTTGAAACATAGTAAATAAATTATAACTACAATATGCAGTTTCAAAATTTTGAGGTAACAAATATGAAAAAATAGATAGATGAGGCAGTTGAGTTACCAAGTCAATTGTTTTTAAATATTCTCAGAAGTAATATAAAATTAATGGTATTTTAGCTGCCTGTGTAATAGTTCAGCTGATAAAAAGCTAACGCCCGGTTTCTCCAACGAATCTTAAAATACGTCTCACTTAAGTATGTCCTAATTTTAAGTAGTTCTTAATTTTTTGTTCTGTTGCACCAAACAAATTTATACATATCTTAGGTAAGATTTCATTACACGTGGCAACGTTGAATTTTCACGTAAACTTGACAAGCCGTTCTATGTCAAATTAATTTTTAACCATTTTTAACCCTCCTGTTGTCGAGCTTAGAGTAGTTTAATAATGGCGAAAGTGCAAGCGAAGCGTGAAAATTTTACGAAAGAAGAGCGAAATTTATTAGCGTCGTTGATATCGGTTCACAAAATTATGTAAAATAGAACTACAAATGCTGCCACAAACAAACAGAAGTAAGTAGCACGGGATCCCATAATTCAGTAACTAAAAACGTGCAGAAGGAAACATGAAGCATGGAATAAGGAAGTGTTGCAGAAATTAAAAGAGAACTGTTTAAGACTGGTGGAGGTATTAATGAATGAGAAATCGGTGGTTGGGTTGTCGAATCCTTTGGACAGTAATGTGGATTATCTGCAATTTCTACAGCATCTGCATCAAATGAAAATGCATCCATCACTTCTAATAAATTATTAGCCATTTCAATGAATACTTCCAATAACACAGACAGACGTTGTAGAAAATTGCTAATTTTATAGGTTAGAATCCGAATCTTAAGATGCCATTTTTGGCGTCTTATAATGTAAGACGATTTATGGTTGGTGCAACACTTTAAGAACGTCTTATTTTTAAGATCGGTTTTATCTACTTAAGATTCGTTGGAGAAACCGGGCGTAACTTTCACTATAAACTACAAATCTGAACAGTTAACTGTTTATTTATACGTATGTTGAGTTTGGATTTGCCAAACCTAACACACGTATTAATACTTTTAAGCCTTCTTAATTATTTATTAAAAACCAAAGAAACTAACTAATTGGGTGATAACATTAAATAGTATCACAAATTATTACTTGTTGGTTATTCTTACTTGTCAGAGTGATGAAGCTTGTGAAAATATGCAAATATTGCTATTGCACAAATCAGTTTCTTTTGAAGGGAAGCCGTGCATTCATTCCGATCCTTTGTTCGCTGATTTTGGTAATTTGATGACTCAAAGGCATATAGCAAATTTATTTTCTCGAAGGCCAGTAAAGTGATGGAGCTGGTTCGCATAAATTTTATTTTAATATCACCTTCCTTTTCGTACTTTGATACAACAGTTCTAAAAAGAAGTTTATATGTATAAACTCGTAACTATTTTGGTTCCTACAGTAACACTTGATACGGGCACAAACTGAGTTCCAGGAACTGTTTTAAATGGTGAAATCTGCCTTCTAGCTGTTGTCGAGTTTCTGATAAAGTTTATTTATTCAGTAACCAGAAATTAATGTTTTCTATCTTTGTCGTGCAAAAGCTGATAACCATGTCAACAGTATCAATTGTATTTCCCGAAGTAGTTTTCAAACCTTTTGCAGCTAAGCGCTTTACTGTCTAATCCCATCGCAAGATTTTCCATGGCTCGCTGCGAAAAAGATCCATGTGGCTGTCAAGTTAAAGGCTGGGATGACAAAGATTGAACTAATATATTGTACAATAAATGTTACAATTTGCACTTAAATGCAAGTTTGACAAAGCACCCACCGACAATTTGAAATTGTAACCTGAATTGTAAATGCTATTTTTTATATTTCGTGAATAATAATCTAGGCAAAGCACGAATTGGCAATTTGTACTTAGGAATTATACATATTAATATCACACTTTATTTTTTAGTGACTCGAGTTATGATCGAAACTAAACACTAAAAAATAAAGTGTGATATTAACAAAGAAACTGTTTTATTTAAAGTTCCAAAATGTACATTGTGCATTATTTTTTCTTTTTCGTTAATAATAATCTAGCATTCGTATATAATGGCATTGCAAGTCAGGTTATCTCGACAAGTTAGTTGATCATACTAGTAAAATGTTGTGAGTATATCATATCAACTAACGATTTGCCCAGCTCGGTTGAAAGATATTGCCTGTAGAGTAAATGATGAATGATTTTTTCTGACATACAAGGTGTCTAAAAAAGACACCACCAAAATGATATAGTGTATTCATGAGACAAAAAGCAAGCAAGTTAACTAAATTTATCTATATGAAAAATTTCCAAGATACAGCAAGTCAAAGTTTAAGATTTTTAATATTTTAATCTATATCTCGAAAATGGCAGATGAGAATGATTTGTATATTTTTTTCTGACAACTACATTAGGTGTACTACATTGTTTAAAAATTTCAAGAAATTTCTTGAAGTACAAAGGTGCTCCAGAGGACATGCTGTTTACATTATTACATAAAACGTTTTTGTTCTTCACATTTTTTACGATTTAATATTTAAAATCAGGCGTAAACAAAAAAACGTTAAGAGTTATAAATTCTTTAAAAGTGATGAGTTGCATTGAAAAAAATATTAAATCGTAAAAAATGTGAAGAACAAAAAAAGTTCCATGTAATAATGTAAACAGCATGTCCTCTGGAGCACCTTTGTACTTGAAGAAATTTCTTGAAATATTTAAACAATGTAGTACACCTAATGTAGTTGTCAGAAAAAAATAAACAAATCATTCTCATCTGCCATTTTCGAGATATGGATTAAAATATTTTAAAAATCTTAAACTTTGACTTGCTGTATCTTGGAAAGTATGTAATTTTTCATATAGATAAATTTAGTTAATTTGCTCTTTTTTTGTCTCAGGAATACACCATATCATTTTGGTGGTGTCTTTTTTAGATACCTTGTATAATACCACTTGTACAAAATATCACTTTATACAACTGAAAACAACGTGAGAATTCTAATGTTGAAATAGAAGTTCTTGCACTGTTTATACTGTCCAGCACAACCATCATTAAAATATGTCACATCATTTACATTTGGAAAGTGATCTCTTAAAAATTGTGCAGCATTTTTTTTTGTATTTCATACACAAAGGCTACTTGTTCCAAATCAGTATGTCCGCGGTAAATTTAAAAAAAAAGGAGTCCAGGATCCGTGCTAGATTATAAGGAATCGTCCAGAAGTCCGCGAACTTTTCCTGTACAAAAGAAACTTAGGGGAGAAGATGATGCTCTGTTTCCAATTTTTCAAAATTGCAAAAACGATACGAAAATTTGCTTGTTTGGTGTCAATATTTCATTCTGGCCTCAGATTTGAACATATTCTTCACTTGAGCATCCGTTTTGCAAATAAACCTATTAACTCATATGTTTTCTAACAAGTAACACTAGTCAAGTGTAACGCGCCGATTTTGATAGGTCTTGAACATGTTGTCAAAATAAGAGACACATATTTTTTTACACCTGGCCTAACTTCCGTTACGGGGGTGATACACCCTCTTGATCTGAGCAAATATCATCAAAACAATAAAAGTTACAAACAAATTTCGAATTTTATGGCTACTTAACAATAGCGCAATCAGATTTTTCGAAAATGTCTCATTTTTTTAATTCCCTCCTCCCTCTCGATTTTTGAAAATTTTGAAATTCGTCTTATAGCGAAACTTAAAACATATTTAACTACAAATTCAACCATATATGATAAAGTTGTATTCTGAGAGCTCATTGAGGGGGGAAGAGGGGATTACAAAAATTGACATTTTCGAAAATTTTGATTGTGCTATCATTAAGTACATTAAAAGCCATAAAACTTTTGTCATAAACTTTTTTTGTATCTTTTATTGTTTCTACGATGTTCGCTTAGGGAGATATAAACCTATTTTTTTCAAGAATGTGTTTCACCCCCTTAACGCCCGTTAGGGTACGTGTCTTTTATTTTGACCTGAACTACTACATATTCAAGTCCTATACACATCGGCGTGTACTTGACTACTAAGTATTACTTGTAAGATAGAAGTACTTTTTGTGTCCACTAATGAGGAGCTGACCAATGTTTGAACAAGGTTTCCATAAATTCTAGTTACAAAAACAAATATCAATTTTATATCCTGCATTATAGGCCACTGTACAGATGTTGTTTGCTTTTCCGTTATTCTAATCAGTACAGTTACGAGGCAGGAAAAACGAAAACAACTGTAAATTAGTGATCGCAGAGACCTACAAATATTAGTTATAAACATGGAGTTTAATTTAATTTATAATTTCAATAAATGTTACTACATATTAATAGTTATTTATTATACGAATGCGGAATGTACGTAATTAGTCCCGCAAGAAAAAGTTTAATTTTCTTAAGGGACTAATGAGGAATTCCACATGAGTATAATATAAAATTTTATCCAAAATCGTCTGTAATTGCATTAAATATTGAAATAATGTTTTTAATTTTGACGTACGTGGTATCAATTTGAAATATTTCAAAAATCCTATGAAGGATCTGTGCATTCCGTGAGAGAAACTTATTCTCTCACTAGGAGGTAATGAGCAACATGACTCAAATGACCATTGTAATTCGATTATTACACCCGATTTTTGATAAAATGTTTTATTTGTATTTTATTTTAACGTCAACATTCTCAGACATCAAAGTCGTAATTTTGATATTATGTAGTTGTGTCGAGTTATTTCAATCATTCAAAAACTTCTTGTCATAGCAAAAACCTGACCATGAACCCGCAAGTAAGGTTTCTGCTATGAAAAGGGATCCGTGGGCACAAGAAGTGAGGGGACCACTGTTCTAAATTATCAGATAATACTCACAAACTTGAAGCTACTATATATTCTGAATCTGGGGAGCGATTGCTGCTATCTACCAGGTGAACTAAACAGCTCTCGAGTCCAGTGGCAGCCTTAAATTACACAAGGATAGTTTTCGCTAAAGTTCAGTATTTCTAAATACCGTGATTCTGCCTTTGATTTGAAAGAATGAAATATGAGAGTTTCGAGGCTGTTGATATTAGTTTCTAAATACTCCTCTAAAGGTACTGTAAATTTAATACGCTTCCTTTTTGTCAGCTAAACTATTACGCGGGCAGCTAAAATCTCATTCATTTCATTTCACTTGCTGTTCGATCATACTTCTAAGTTGACTTGGTAACTCCACTGCTTCGCCTCCCTATGTAATTTTGGAAAAATCATGTTTTATTACCTCAACATTTTGAAAGTGCATATGGTTATATTTTTTTTTGCTAAGCTTCAAAGCAATATAATACATAAAAACTATTTATACATACTGGCTGCAACACTACCGCAGAACTACAAGAACAGCAATAATGTTCCATAAATTTTCAACCTCGATATCTTGGAAAGTACTTGACTTTTGAGTCTATTCATCTTGGTCAAAAAAAAATCATACAAAACTGAAGTCGTGGGTGATATTTATTTTTGTTTTGTGGTTGAATTGATTAGGTTCTCATTTAGCACTCGGTGAACTATATTGTAATATGGTGACTTTTGATTGAGATGTCTTTAATTGTCAATTTTCTAGAACAATGTTTTGTGTGGCCGAAAGACCGCACCTCGTTAGCTAAATTGGCTTCTATTTAGAATGTATTGTACTAAAAAATTAATGTACGGTAAATTTTTCATATTTTCAACACGAATTGCACATTCAAATTCAGAAGAGTAAATCTATAGTTATTTACAGTAAGAGTGAGGAAACTTTTGAAGTGCTTGTTCTATGCAATTTAAGTGAACGAAAGCGGTCTTACTCTGTATTTGCTGTATTTGGTTTTGTTCGATACCTCCCCAGAAAATCTGTAACTTTGTATTCAAAATTTAAAATAAAAATAAATCACATTTTCGCCATGAACAAACAAAAACAAAATAAACAAAGTTCTGTAACGTCACTAAAGTGGTTGCGTGCACATTATGGAAATGGATGATAAAAAGTTATATGTTGCTAATGATTTCCTGATGATGTCCTGGAAGTCGCAAATGACGCAAGGTATCAACTGTTGCCTAAAAAATCAAAATTACGTTATCAGAAAGAATTGGAAAAATTTGCACAATAACAGATCATTATGTGTGAATGAAAACTAGTAAGTAAAAGACAATGAACGAAAAGAAAACGGTGAGCGAAAGTGAAGTGAACAAAAGAGGACCTTTCACTCACTGGTAACTATGGATACAGACTCACTTTCTGGCGAGGTATAAAATAATATTCATTTGCATTTTGCAAATATTGCATTCGCTCTTTTAGTAATTCGTTAGAAGTAAAAAATCCTTACTTTCTCAACAAGCTCCACTAATTTTTGAATTTTTAAATTTAGGCTGTGTTCATTTGTTTGGCATCTATCATAACTAGTTTATTTATTATATTGCTTTTATGGTTAATTACTTTAAATATGAACATCATAAGAATTTCAATTCTTTTCCTTTCTGATATTACAATTTTTACTGAAAATACTTTAAAAAGTTGTTATAAACTGTCGATACAGTTAAATAAAGTCCTTGGAGACGCAATCATCACAATATCACAGTATACCATAATAAGCCTAGTCACTTGGCATGTTTATTTGAGATATAATAGGCCAATTGTGGAATTTTTTTTTTAGACATATAGTTTTTTTTTCTTAACAAAAATGAGCGATAGATATTGTCATTCAAAATTAAAATTTGAACTTTGAACGTCCGCCAATGTATCCCAGATCAAAATTTTGACAAACTATTCGTTCAATCACTGGATACTCTAATATTCTGCGTTTCAAACAAATGAACCACCCTGAAGGAGTTGATGTAGAACTCTGAAATTGCTTGGAAATAGTTGATGTATGTTGATATACAATTGATTAAATTTTGAAGTCCAAGTGTCACTTCTAAAAGAAATTATCTCTAATTATCTCTTTCATACCATCTGAGAGTTTATTTTACTTTACCTTATTTATGGCAATAATTTGCAGCCTTTTATTGTTTGACCTAATTGTTAGTGCCTTAAAAATGCTGCGAGTGCGAAGACGTGGAAATTTTCATAAAATTACACCATTTGAAAGTGGATGAATTGTCGGAATGCATGAGGCTGGTTCAGGATTCCGTAAAATTGGCAGACGTGTTGGTCGACCACACGTCAGTGTAAGTCGAATTTGGAGAGATTGGCAGGAAGAAAGCCTAGAAGCTCGCCATAGAGGCAGTGGACGTCCCAAAGGGACACAAGAACGTGAAGATCGACTCTCAAGGAGAAGTGCAATTCGAGATCCTGCAGAACCAACACGGTCGATTGCAATAAATTGGTTACGAGCAATTGGTCATAGAGTCTCTATGAGCACTATTTATAGGCGAATATGCTCTTTTGGTATGCGGTCTTGTCCTTATTTTCATCTCCCTTTAACAATTCAGTATAAGGCCAACAGGCTGCAGTGGAGCCAGGACCGACAAGACTGGGATCATCAACGGGTAGAAATTGTCTTCAGCGACGAATCTAGATTTTGTTTATAACACTCTGACGGACGTTTAAGGGTTAGACGATCTAGAGGTCAAAGACAAAATTTACAATTTGTTCAACATCCGTCACACGGCATTAACTCCTGGTGTAATAGTTTGGGGGGCAATATGCTACGGAGGAAGGACTCCTTTAATATTAATTCCGGGCACATTAAACTCTCGCCATTACATTGATACCGTCTTGGAGCCCATTTTACTTTCATTCATCCAAAACCATCCAAGGGCAATTTGCCAGCAAGATAATGCGCGACCTCATACTGCTAACGTAACTACAGGCTTCCTAGAACTAAACAACTTTAATCGTTTACCTTAGCCATCGAGATCACCCGACTTAAACCCCATAGAACATATCTGGGATATGATGGACAGAACATTGCGTCGTTTACAGCATCCTCCAAACACTTTAGATGAACTGCGTCGCCAGCTTCAGATTGCCTGGGACGAGCTGCCTCAAGATGCATTAGACCATCTGATTTCTAGCATGCCCAGAAGGGTTGCTGAATGCATAAGAGTACGCGGAGATGTAAAGCATTATTATTTTTTTTCTTAATAAATATTATTATTTTTTTATGAAAATTTAATCAATTGTATATCAACATACACTAACTATTTATAAGAAATTTCAGAGTTGTGCGTCAACTCTTTCAGGGTGGTTCTTTTTTTTTTAAACCAGTGTATATTAATGAAATCTTTTTTTTGTTTTTGATTTCTTATAATCCAAATCCGTGTAGTCACCGCGAAACCTGTTTTTATCGGCCTTCAGGAGGATGGCCGCATCTTTTTTTATTATTAATACTTTTTCTTATAAAATTTATGTTACATTCATAAAAATACATGCTACCACATAGACTCAATTTTAAATAAGTTTTATATTTTATGCACATTTTTTTTTTCAAAAATCACCTATTTTCGGCTTCCTGACTAGGCATAAACCCTATACAAATAAATGGATGTGCTGTAATCTCTAAACGAATCATTCACACTTTACAAAAATTGGGGGTCATTGACAGAAATTAGAGACCCATCAAATAAGGGTGCAGCATAACCCATAGTAATATTTAAAATATACGATAAATAAGCTAGCATTTACATAGATATCGATGAAACAACAAATAAATTGAAATATCAAAATCAACGTAAGGGAGGTCCGCTGCCACCTGGGAAACCTGATTGCCGTGACAATCCCGACAAAACCCGAAACTCTAAAACGTGATTCACATCATATCAAAATCAACGTGTCTGAGCATTTTCTTCAGAAATTAATATTTTCGAATATCGTCGGCGTTCTTTTAAAACCTCTTCTAAATTACAGTTTTTTTTTACAGAAGCAGCTAATTGCTAAATGCTAGCTGCAGTTGACATATATGATTTTTAAAAGGTCGATAGAATCACTATCTTACAAATTAGAGTTACGTGATCTAAAGATGCCAGTCATATTGGTTAGTCAGAAAACGGGAAAATCTAATAATGGCTTAAAATCGGATTTTAAACCGACGATATATTGCCTGGTTTCCAAACTATATGTGTACAGGCCGGCAAATCTAACTTGGCCAGATGCGCAGGCACGAAGCGAATATCAAGAGAGAGAGAGAGAGGCTTACTGTCGGCCGAGTACAGACTCTGTAATAAGCAAGCAACTTATCACAGAGTCTGGGGGCGAAATGGGTTTTATTCCCAATTGTTTGCTAATATTTAAGTTAGGTAGTAAAAGTGAAATTAATTTGCTTTGAAAATCAAGTTATGTTTGCCGTACACTATAAATAGTGCAGCATAAATGGTTAAATGTAATCGAAACTACTATTTTTTTTTATCTCTATGAATAAATCGTGTGGCATTAGCAAAAATAGTGCTTTAAAAGTAATGCCAACGACAGCTGGGAATGATTCATCCCATTTGATAATATTACATGTACGCATGTACTCCGTCTATACAAATCAATGAAAAGACGGATAACTACTGAACCCGATTTCAAGAGTATTTCGCTAATGTAATTCGGGCTTTTTTTAACTTCTTTAGGTGAAATTCACGAATAACTAATCAGAGCAATTGATGAACCATCCTCTAGTTTCGGAGCTTTTGGCACTTCAGATACTTGAACTTAACATTGTTAATTAATAAAATAACATAATTTGTTAATACCTTTGAGAGTGACATGGACAGGAATTATAATCCACATTTTCAATGTAAACCAGTAAGTTTTTGATTGAGAATATTGTACTCCAGTAGCGCAGGCGACGCTAACCCTAAGTAGGATAACATATATTTTGGGTTATAAATGTTTATTGAGTAAAATTTTGTAGTACGTACAATGTTTACATTAAAAATCAAATCAGTTAGTGCGAAATTCCAGATAATGTTTATGGACATATAATTTTTTGAATGAACATCATTCCAATTGTATTGTCTACATGCAACCCTACTTCTATATCTACGATCTATAGAAGAGCTACGTCTTCTAAATATTAACCCAAGTGTTTATAGCCAATGAGTTATTCCCAACTCTCGTTGGCATTACTTTATATCTTCCCTTTGCCTGACCTAAAAATATGAACGATGCATTGAATTATTTAAATGGGCTTTAATTTGATTGCAGCCCATGAATATTGTAATTTGATATTTTTTTGTACACAATCTTTTTGTCGTGAAATGATTTATGTCCATTTTCCCTATAAAAAGGAATTCGAAATCACCATGCGAAAAATGCAGGGATCGTTGGGTTTCACATTAAGAAAGGAGGACGATAGCGCCCTGGGTCATTACATCAGGGCTCTGGTGAGGGAGCCGGCACTGAACGACGGAAGGATCAGGCCCGGAGATAAAATAATTGCGGTTAGTTCGAATCGTGTGCGTCGGGTTTCGGGCGATTACGTTTATCTTTTGTTTTTTTCCTTTTGTAGGTGAACGACATCGAGATATCCTCGATGAGCCACGAAGAGGCCGTCCAGTTCCTTAGGAAGTGCGGTGACCTGGTCAAATTGCGGCTGTACCGAGACGCGGCTCAAACACCGGTGGCCACACTTTCTCCGACGGAAACGACTCCCAGGACGTCGTTTTCCCGCAAAGCTCAACTAAGGTATGTCGCTGTGCTTGTTTACTTGAGATTACATTCTGGACCAGAGGGTAATAAGAAATTTTCCACTTTATCTCAGTCGGGCATTCTTTGCATTTTTTAATATATAGGATCTGGTTATTTGCTGTGAAATTTTCTTGGTTGATGGAATACGCTCTCCTATAAATGAGAAAAAATCGCACGGTGTAGGTTACATTAAATTTTTTCATCGCAGGGGAATCTATTTACTTTTAAAAGTTATTTATTTATTAACTTTTGCATTTCCATATACAGGTGGAGCACATAAACTTGAAAGCTAATTAAAAAATATTGCTGATAGAAAAGCAAATATTTGCCAATGAAAGAATTAGTTGAAATTTTAAATTAAATAGTTTTAAATAAATATTTTGAAGGAAGTGAGCACTGTTGTCTTTTCTCTGATGCAACCTATTTCTGAGTACGTTTCAACATGACCATCGGGATGTAGACTATTTTCTGCCGAATAACATTTTTGAGCTCAAGCTCAAGGTTATGAGACGTTGTTTGCCTTGAGGTATAAAAATAATCATTAAATGCTGTGTGAAAATGAAATCTCATTTATATGTATTATATTTTTTGTAATCGTAACTATATTTTAAATTTTGTTTTATTTTCACCTGATTTCAACAAATAAATCTAATAAGTTTTAACATTTTTTAATTGTGGAAAGAAATTAAAAATCCTAGTTCCAAAATTCCATGTGTTAAAAAAGTGCCAAATCGCGTCTGTCAAAGGAATTTGAAATTCAAATATTCTTTGTAATAGTACCTATTTTTACAAATTTCGGAGTTTTATTTTTAATTTTTAGCTTTTTGTAACATTAAATTTTAAAATAATTAGATACATCTATAAAGTTTAAAATTTAAATATTTAAAAATAAGACTCAAAAATTTGAATGGAGAAAAATGTTGAAATACATAAAGATCAAAATCAAAATCTGTCGAAACAATAGTAAATAATCATTAAATGGTAAATTGTTTAATTAATGTCACCAGTCTATTAAAAATTAATAAAGAAACCAGTTGAAAGATCCGCGACAAAAAATTATGTATACAGCGTGTTTAAAAAGTATCGCATAATTATAGTCATTATTATTTTTTATACTATAAATCAGATCTAAAAATGATCTTAATCCAAGTTATTTGATATTTGAAGACGCATCTACGAATGGCGTTGAATATATTTTAGCCTTTGTTGTTTCGTTTTCTTTCTTTTTCAAATAGCAGCTCCACCTTATTTTTAATTTTTTGATAAAGCATTTTTTCTCTACATGACAGTTTAATTTTTTTCTTGGGTCGCCTAAGAAAATTTTTGTGTAAATTCGACAAATTAGCGGTCAGAGTGCCATCTATTGATGATGTTGACTATTGCTGGATTACTGTGTTGTGACAACGAACAACTGTTTTTAAATAACATGCTACTATTTTTTCATTTTCTGAATAGAGAATTGTTTTTTCTTAAGTGTCCAATTATTTGGAAAGGTTACCCATTATTTCTAACGACCTACACATACATGGTGTTACAAATTCGATGCATTATCATTGCTATCTCTGTAACTATAAGAGATAGAGTGACTTCATATAAGGCAAAGTTGAGCATTTTAATGCTGAATAAATTGCTAAAAAGAAATGTAAAATATTCCGATAATATACTACGAGATATTCGGTAAAAAACCGAAAAATTCTTTTAATTTTTTTTACGACTTTAATAAAGGTAAATTTTAAAACCAAGAACACTTTCTTAAGACACTTTTGTTAGCTCTCCCAAAAAATAATTTTATTTTTCTTGGTTTTCAAAATAACCAATGTTAAAGTAAAAAAAATCGCTATTAGTAAATACAGCGAACATCTTTAAATATGAAAACTAACAAGGGAACTAACCCAAGTGTTCCGCTCCGATTTTAATGAAATTTGGTGGATTTGTAAAGGGGCCAAAATATTCGATAGGTTTTTTTGTTTCAGCTAAAAACCATATTTAGGGGGTTAACTCTCCCGTCGATAATCAGCCATATTTTTGTTTTTTGGTTATAACTTCTGAACAAATCTTGATTGCGTAATTTCGTAAATGTTCGTAAATGTTCAAATCGAAGCATTTCTTAAAATAATTGTGAAATTCCGAGAGCAATTTCTGGAAAATATCCAGTCTTGATCACTTCACTTGTTAATGAACGTTGAACTCGTCGAAACTCGAGTCGTCATCAATATTTGTTTAGATTTATGTAACTGTCTTCTCACATTGTATACAATTTTTTACAATAATTATGTTAGTTCTCGTTAAAAAACATGGTGAACTTTTCAATTCAGTGTAAGTTTCAATTTTTTTTTCTAACGTAGCCATTTTTGTTGATGCAAACCCATATTTAGGGGGTTAACTCTCCCGTCGATAATCAGCCATATTTTTGCTTTTTGGTTATAACTTCTGAACAAATCTTGATTGCATAGTTTCGTAAATGTTCAAAATATCAAAGCTTATTCACTGGTGTAAAACATGTGTGTATTGACTACTTCGGGGCTGTACAAAAAAATGTGGATATTTATGGCTTGTATTTGCTGCAATAATGATATTCGTCAAAAACATTTCATACATAAAGACTTAAATGATGATTACCGAAAATAGTTTAATAGTTTTTTTCAAACGTGGAATCCAAATATATATCCCTACATTTTCCATAAATAAAACCTTTCCACTAAAAACTAAAAAAGATTTCATGTTCACTAGCGGAAAATACGAAAATGAAGGTAGAAACGCCAAAGTGGCGGAACCTATTGCCTGAATGCTTTCTTTGGCGTTTCTACCTTTAACGGTGTTTGGAATACTTATATTCCATTAGTAATCTCCGTTTCCCCATCAGCAACTAACTACACTGATGAGACCTGAAAGGTCGAAACCGGTCTATATGTGTTCTGATGGGGGAACAATATTTAATGTTCACGAAAACGAAGTTTTATAACTCCTTATATTTTTTATATATTTTTTACACCACTGGATGGGTTTTGAAATTTTCTACATTTACAAAATTACGCTATCAAAATTTGTTCAGAAGTAATAGCCAAAAAACTAATGGATGACCGAAACAAAAAAATCACGTATCGAATATTTTGGCCTCCTCTAGAAATCCACCAAATTTAAATCGTAGGGGAACACTTGGGTCAGTTTCCTTGTCAGTTGGCAGAAAAAGCGCCGATCGATGGAAGAAGAATCAAATCAAATATCCATTTTCGTATATCGACTGTAGTTTTTAATAATAATATACGTTTCCAAAATTAATTCAATTTATTGATAATTAATTTAACTGAACCCCAAACATTACCGAAACAAAACTCAAGCCAGATTAAATTATGCCGAGATTATAACATAAATATTTCAGCATAAAATTAATTATGAAAATATGGGTCTCAAGAATTTCTTTGATATTTTCTTTGATTAAATCATACGAATTTACATTTACGTATTAAATATTCATCATTGGAAATTATACAAAATCTCTTACATTATTAATTGATACCAACGAACGTAAACTTTGCAAAACGTTATTTAATCACTCAGATTGCACAAATTATGAAATATAGTTATTAACAAAAGATGTGCATTTTTATTTCTTGCCATTTAGAAAATATTTAACAAAAATTATCAAATTTGAAAAATTAATTCAACTTAATAGTCTTTCTTCAATAAATGCTCAAAATTTTGTCCATTTTCTAACTGACAATACCCTAAACGAATCTGAAACTCGTTTTGAACATTTCTGATTACTTGGGGGGAAATTAGCCTACACTCATGTCTTATTCGTTCTTTCAACTCCTCAATATTTGCCGGTTTGGTCTTAAAAACATTGCTTTTCAAGTACCCCCATAAGAAAAAGTCCATAGGTGTTAAATCCGGAGACCTGGGTGGCCATTCAATTGGTCCTCTTCTGCTAATCCATCTTCGTGGAAACACATTATCCAGGTACTCACGGGCATGCCTTGCAAAATGCGGAGGCGCTCTGTCCTGTTGAAACCAGATGTTTCTATTCGGGACGTCAGTGAACAAAATAGCCAAACTCGGAATTAGCTCTTGCTCCAAGAATTGTAATGTAATCCATTTAGATTGTTTGGGAAGAAAATTGGTCCTATAACTCGATCACCAAGAATTTCTGCCCAAACATTAACTTTTTTTGGATATTGAGTGTGGCCTTCCCTCATCCAGTGTGGGTTCTTGTCTGCCCAATAACGGCAATTTTGACGATTTACCTCACCATTTAACATAAACGTTGAATCATCAGAAAACAAGATGTGTTCTATGTTTAAAACATTTATATCTACTAGATCCATATTTTTTTCGCTAAACTGAGTCTTCTATCCGGATCATCTTCGGTGAGCTCCTGGAGGATTGTCATTTCATAAGGATTAATTTTTTGCGCTCTAAGGATTCTTGACACTGAAGGCTGGCTAATTTTGTGTTCCCTAGCCATCTGCCTGGAGGAGACATGATGATTTTCCTGAACAGAGAGAAGTACGTCAATTTTGACCTCTTCACTGAGAGCATTCTGACGATGATTATTTGTTTTTCTTAAATGCCCATTTTCTCGAAACTGTCTTTCAATTTTGCTTACGGTACTTTGCGATATGGCCGGTAAATCAGGATACTTCTCTCTAAATAAATAAATAACTTCATTTTGTGTTCTTGTCCTATCTCCATAGCCAATCATCATTAAAAAATTGATTTTGTGGATTTCAGGTAAATTTTTCAACAAATGGTGAACAGTCAACACAACAGTGGAACGACTAAAACTCTCCTCGCTTAAATATGCGTCGAATGTGATGCTACACTTCTTACTTGTTTTTATAAGTAAACTTCAAAATGATAAACAAAAAATGGTGATGTGGCCATCATGTTACTTTCTCCGACTTGATGGTATCATTTATATTTACGCTTTCGTGGTTTATTTTCAATTTAAATCATATTTTAAATGTACATCGAATGTTTCGTAGACCAGGATGAAACTGACGTTTAAAACGTCAAAATTATGAAAGATGGGAAAATTATGCTTCAAATTCAAAAATTCGGTTTACTCAAAAACTAACGAGATTTCGAAAAAAACTTATTCTTTAGAAATTGTTCATTTTGGCATTTTCTACAATTATTATTCACATAAATTTGCTGTAACTATTATCGTTTCATAATTATACACCAAAAATTTTAAAAAAATTAATAATTTTTTTTCTTGAATAGCAATGATTTTATGAAAAATATTTTTAAGCAAAAGATGTTCATTTCTTTGTTGTCTTTAATGTTTGTTTAAATATTTTTGTGATATTTTTTATATTTAAGAAAATATTGGCAAAAAACCAAAAACAGTTGAGGTAAACACCCACTTCCGGTGTACGAAATTTTACCAAAAGCTTTTCAGTTCTTCAGATTATCAAATAAGACGTATGTTCAAAGTTTCATATCAATTGCTCTTTTAGTTTTTGAGATACAGCGCACACAGACAGACACACACACACACACACAGACAGACACACACACAGACAGACACACACACACACACACACACACACAGACACAAATTTTTTTTTTCCAGAAATTGTTGAAATGGTATCTAGGGACCCCAAAACGGATATTTCCGCAAAAAAAATTTTTGAAAAAAAAATCACGATCACAATACTTTCTCGTACTTCGTAACGGAGAAAGTAAAAATGATAAACCATCACCTTTTGGCATTCCACTTTTAAAATGCATAAAAATTGAATTAAGTTGAAATGGATGTCTTCATTCTTAAAATTAGATGTTTGTTAAATATCTTCTAAATGACAGGAAATAAAATTTTTAAATTTGACACACATGTGTAACTTGATATTAAAAAATAGTCGATGACGTCATATCTCAGATTTGGGACACGCTGTATAAAATTTTATTACATCAAAAAGAGCGCAATTTAAAATACTAATCGACCTATCCGAGCATATTTTCAAAAAATAAACTTTCTTTGATTTACTGAATTTATTCCAAGTTAAAGATTCGCCCTGTATAAAGAAGAAAAATTATACATCGACTGTAATTTTTAATAATAAGATGTGTTACCAACATTTATTTATGAAATTGATGATTAATTTGTAGTGGAATTGTATGTATATACAGTTACTACATTATTTGTCTCCAATTTATTTAAAAAAAAATTGTACAAGAAGAATTAGCGTGTGTTCACAAGTAATATTTTTCTCGTCTAGTTGTTTATTTTCCTCTCTATAGTAGCCGAACGTCACGGCTACCCGTGATCCTCATTTTCGTTTTCCTATTCCGATCCAGGCAGTCACACAAATTTAACAAAACCCCAATACAACAATATCCGGAAATACTATATATTTTCTGCAATAACACAAACCTGATAAGTATTCAAAGCATTCATACAGAGATTTTTGTAATGTTTTGTATTTAAAACATTTTTGGAAATAATAAAATAAAAACTGTTAAGGTTTTCAAGATCATATCAAAAGCTTTTCAGTTTGCCGATTGTCAAATAAAACTTGAGTTCAAAGTTTCTTTCGAAAATCTTTATTATTTTGAAATACAACGCATACAGAAAGACTATGCCATGCAATCACTTGATCTCGCAATCTTTACCTCGGAGTCGCATTTGATCCAAAATTTAAGTTTAAAATCAACCCAAAACGTAACGTAAAGGTAAAGAGGAGGGCTCGGCGTTTTAGAATTTTAACATACAAAAACTAAGGTATACCGAACAAAACAGTCATCCAGATTTACAAAATAATTTTCCGACACGTTCTTGCCTATTATAGTAGCTTTGTTTAAAAAAAACATACAGTTATGTGAATAATCAGCCGTTCGAATTTTCACAAAAAGTAGGCATCCCCCAATTCTGATTTTATTTTACCTCTATTATACTTTGTTGTTATTTACAGTTTTATTATTTAACTCTTTAAATAAAGTTTTTGATCGTCGAACTATGCCTTATAGCTCAGCCATTTTTCTTAGAAGATAATTTTCTTTAGACGATTACAAAGACACGTTGTTCATGGTTAATCTGTCAAAATAAATGTGGAACCTTTTAAAAAAAGTCAATTTTTGGTAATCAGAATTTGCTTCTATAGCAGCCAGTTTTGCTATTACAGTGATTAGATATATGTTTTTAACAAATGTAAAGACACATTGATTAAGACTAATTTGCCAAAACTTGAATCACATGTCGAAATAATTGTAGAATTCTCAGAGCAATTTTGAAAAGAAGAATATTTTTATGATTGAATTATAAGTTTTAGCTAAGGCACTTTAGTAAATATTATCTGTCAATTTTTATTTGTTAATGTAAATGAGAGAGAGAGAGAGAGAGAGATACATTTATTGAAATACTTTTACAAATGACCTCAACAGGCAATTGACCAGAGGTCTTTCAACCTAATGTAAATGATTTTGATTTTTTCAGAATCTGGAAAAAGTTTCTTTGATCATCAAACTATTATTTTCAGCTTAGCAATTTCTGTTAGAGCAAAGATCAAATAATTTTTCTTGGGCTATTGTAAAGACACTTAATGTAAGATAATTCTGTCAAAGTTTTAAGCTTTTGTCGAAATAAATGTGGAGCTCCGAGCACTGTTTTTGCAAATAGTCAACTTTTAGTCATCAAAATTTGCTTTATATCGCTACAATTTTTGATACCTCAAAGTTCGGATAATTTAATTTGGGCAAACATAAAGGCACGTTAATTAAGGATAATCTGAAAATATTCCAAGCATTTCTTAAAATAATTGTGTACTTCCGAGAGCAATTTCTGGAAAATATCCAGTTTTGATCACTCGAACTCGTCGAAACTCGAGTAGTCGTCATTATTTGTTTAGATTTATGTCTTCTCACATTTTGTACTATTTTTTACAATAATTCTGTTCTCGTTAAAAAATATGGTGAACTTTTCAATTCAGTGTAAGTTTTAAATTTGTTTTCTATCGTAGCCATTTTTGTTGGTGCAAAGTTCGCATAATTTTCAATTTTTAATAAACATATAAATCTGTCAAAATTTCTATCGTCTGTGCCAATAAATGTGGAATTCCCAGAACAAATTCTGAACATTAAAACGACATGTTTTTCTGATATCCTGTTTCTATTATCAAAATTTGCTTTCTAAAACAGCTATTTTGATTACTGCAAAGTTCACATAATTTTCTTTAGATAATAACAAAGACACATTGTTGAATTGTCAAATTTCAGCTTTCTATCAAAATCCATGTTGATTTCTCAGGATACTTAAAGAAAAAGCTCATTTTTATTCATGAACATTTGTAATTTCTGCCACTACAAAATTCGGATAATTAATTTTCTTCAAATAATTATGAAGACCCGTTATTCAAGAGTCATTCGTCAAACCGAGAGCTGAGAGCAATTTCAAGAAAAAGTTATATTTTGATGACCAAACTATACCTTTCAATTAAGCCACTTTTGTTGCAGAGAAGATCAGATAATGTTTTTGGCCATTGTCAAGACATATTACCTAAGAATAACCTGTCAAAGTAACAATAAATAGTGTAATAAATGTGGAACTTTCAAAAGACAAAAAATCTATTTTTGATCAACATCGTTTGTTTTCTAGCGTAGCTATTTTGGTTACTGAAAAGTTCAGATAATTTTCTTTAAGTTATTATGAAGACACGTTAATAAAAATTTAACTGCGAAATTTGGCAGCTTGGTGGTGTAGTGGTAAGAGCGCTAGCTTCTGCTCACTTTATCCCAAGTCATGTGGGTTCGATTCCCCGCCCGGTCGGTATATCTTTCTGATCGAGAAATATCCGGTCGGGTCAGTGGCCGTTGTATCTGCCCATAATTATTCATTTAATCATGTAATTTCAAATGGATATATTTTCCAAGCCGCCTTGAGCTGGTCATGTGGACACGTATCAGAGGCCAAAAGAAAAAAAAAACTTCTCAAAATATATGTATTTCCCAAAGTAAGTTCTGTAAAAAATTCATTTTTGGAAATTAAGATTTTTCTTCTAGCGCAAACACTTCTGTGACTATAAAGTTTGTATAATATTCTTTAGGTAATTACAAAGTCACGTTATTCAAAATTAACTTGTAATTTAAACATCTGGAAAATTGAATGAGGAATTCCAACAGCAATTTCTGAAAAAAGTAGTTTTTATCATAAAATTATAACTTTTAGCTCGGCCATTTTTATTACAGAGATATGATAATTTTAATGGGAAGTTGTAGAGTCACTTTATTTAAAAATTACCAGTTAAAATTTCAAGCTCTCGAAATAAATGTGGAGTTCCTTCAATTTCTGGAAAGCAATTTCTGGAAAAAGTCAATGTTTTATGATCAAAAGTTCTTGAGCCAAAAAGTTTCTTTGGACAAATGTGAAGACACGTTAATCAAAATTTCAATAATCTATCGCAATAAATGTGAAATTCCCACAGCAATTTCAGGAAAAAGTCATTTTTCGATCTTCTGTAGCGCAGCCACATTGATTGCTACAAATTTTAGATCTTTTTGTTTTGGTAATTATAAAGAATTAATAAATTTAGATTTATCTGCTAAACTTTAGCCTTCTATTAAAATAAATGTGGATTACCCACAATAATTTCTGGAGAAAATTCATTTTTGAACATTTGACTTCTAGCGCAACCACTTATGCTACTACAAAGTTCATTAAGTAATTGTACAGACACGTTATTCAAGATGAATGGATCAACATTTAAAACATCTGTTTAAATAAATGTAGAATAGTAAGAGCAAATTTTGAATATTATTAAACTATGCTCTTTGTTACAGCAAATATATGATAATTTTCTTTAAGCCATTCAAAGACTTGCCATTCAAAATTATTCTGCCAATTTTAGAAAAAAAAAACAATTATTGATCGTCAGAATTTGCGCCATAGCAACCATTTTTGTTATTCGCAAATTCGGATTATTTTCTTTGGGTGAATTTAATAATGCGTTAATCCGATTCTTCTTTTTCCTCTTGAAATAGGCTTATAGCCTGTTATTTAGCTTTAAAGAGTTTTTTGTGATGATATACTGATATCCCTCAATTTCTTTGGTGTTCTGCCTATGGGCCTTCTAGAGTGTGGCTTTTCGTCTTTCATTAATAAAGGTTAATCTGCCAAAATTTCAAAAAAAAAATCTTTAACTGGAACAAATTCGGTAATAATAAAATGAGAAGTTTCAGAAAAAAAATCCTCAGACACGTCGATTTTTGTATTTTATTGCGCACTTTTTAGCCCCTTTAAAAAAAGTATGACGTCACTAGTCTTTCACGTATGACGTCATAGACATTTTTTTTTAATTGGAAACTATTTTTTTTAATTCACTAAATTTGTAGCCCTTTTTTTTGTTTTTTTTATTTAACCCTTTCAGCCCTGGAAACAATTTTTTTGTTAATTATTTTTGATGGGGAGCTTCTTAAGACCATAAATACCAAATTTGAACTGATTTGATTAATTAGTATAGGAATTAATTAGTGAGGCTTTGTTGAAGTGACATCTAGTGATAAACAGCAAAAATATGGATTGTCATAGTAAGTAGAGACATGTAAATGTTGCGGTGGCAATTGCCACCACCAGGGCCGAAAGGGTTAAGAAATTGAAAAAAATATATTTTTTTTAATAAAGTTATTTAATGTATCAAATGTTCAAATGAGAAATGAGCACCGTTCCTCTCTTGGCAATAAGCCAATCGGTGATAATACCCATCCGTTACATTTTGAAACATTTCTGGTGGAATTTGAACATTTGATATATTACATGATTAAATAAGTTCAAAAAAAATTTAATTTCTGAAATAACAAAAACAAAATATTTTTACACAGTCGTAAAGAGAATAAAAAGAGCTACAAATTTAGTGAAATTAAAAAAAAATGTTCCCATTTAAAAAAATGTCTATGACGTCATACGTGAAAGACTAGTGACGTCATACTATTTTTAAAAAGGCTAAAAAGTGCGCAATAAAAAACAAAAATCGTCGTGTCCGAGAATTTTTTTTATGGAACTTTTCATTTCATAAATACCGAATTTGTTCCAGTTAAAGTTTCCACCCTGTATATTTCTATGGAATTCTCGGAGCAATTTCTGTTTCTGTTCGTTTCTGACCAACAAGCATTTGTCTTCTAGCGCAGCCATTTTTGTAATGCAAAATTTTGATAAGTTTCTTAAGGCAGCAGTAAAGACACTTTATTTTTCATTAATTAATCTATCTAAATAAATAATGATGTCAGAGCAATTTGCGGAAAATGTTCTGATTACCAAACAATTGCCCTCTAGCCCAGCCTATTTTGTTATTATAAAGTATTGATAATCAATTACAGACACATTATTTCAGATAAAGTTTCAAAGCATTTGAAGTGAAATTCTCAGATGTGTTTTTAAAAACAGTTCATTTTCCATTAGCAAAATTTGTTCTCTAACAAAACCATCGTTGTTGCTGGAAAGTTGGGATAATTTTCATTAGGTAATTGCAGTTTTTCAAATATCTATCATTTATCGAAATAAATCTGAATTTCTTGAAGTGAAGTGAATTTTTGATCAACATAATTTTTCACTTGGTGCAGCTATTTTTGTTATTGCGAAGTTTGAATAATTTTTATTGGACAATTGTTAGACAAATTATTCAGAATTAATCTGCCAAGACTTCATTCATTCATTTGCCAAAATATGTTTGGAAAATGCAGAAGTATTTCTGAAAAAAAAACAAAAAAGGCTTTTTAATTAGTCATCTTTTGAATTGTTTCAATTGGAAAATAATAGAGATAATGAAGAAGTTAGTTGCACCATTACTACGTGGTTATTTATGAATAAACTGAAATAAAAAAAATCACAATAATTGGTTTAAACATGGCCCTTTTTCAATAAAGATAATTTGGATAAGATTAATCTACCAATAATCTGTTATTATAAATGCGGAATTTACAGAGATGCTAAATTATTATTTTGTAATGATTATATATACCTCTCCAATGCACTTGTCTCCTAACCAATTACGCCCAGTCTAGGAGGGCAAAATGCACAGAACCCCCAGGGAGGACAACAAAGCATGTAATTTATATTATATAAGTTGCCTGTCAGATACGTAGCCCACATGGGAAGTCAACTACAATCCGATCTTTTTCTGTTTTCATTTTTACCGTCATAAACAGTAGCGATCGCAATTATATCTACTATCATTTCTAAATTTGAAGAAAATACTAATAAGCTGTTTTTTCTAATTACTTCTGAAGTATACAATTGATTTAAATTTACTACGATCTGCCATTGACAAGAAGTGAGTACACGTGCTGGCGGAGCAAATTTGGATTGCGTGCGTCGACCAATCGTTCTCCAACATCGATATGAATATATGCATGTTCACCATGATACACATAATTATTATTTGTGGTGGTGAAAGGTTTTCCCAATGTGCCGTCACAAGAATAGAAGCGTCCTCAGCGAGCCGCACAGTATCGAACGTCCTTTAGTCAAGCACACGTGAATTTCTGTGCCAAATTTACATTTAATTACTTTAGTAAATTAAGCGAGTTTCTTTTCATACATATATTAATATAATAACTGAACAAATCGGCCAATTTAGAATGTGATGGTGAAAATAAATTTTGACAACAGAAACAACCGGGTTTGTCCTTTAGGGAACCACGCCCAAAATTCAGTGTGTGACAAATATTCAGTCAGTATGAAGTGAGCTATACCTATAATCAGTTGTATATGTATTGTATATTTTTTTTATTTAACATGTTCGCTGCCACTACAATTGGGATTCAGTGACGGTTCGCGGGTTTTTTTCTGGTACGGCCGAGGAACAAGAGGTGGTAATACAGATAGGTGCGGTCACGCAGCCAGCCGTCTCTGCAACTGACCCTACCTATCTGTATTACCACCTCTTGTTCCTCGGCCGTACCAGAAAAAAACCCGCGAACCGTCACTGTTGGGATTGCACATACGCAAATATAAAGTCGGTCGCACTAGCGCGTCGGCGGCAGCGAACGTGTTAATAAGGTAGCGTATTAAAATTAAGGTTATTATTTCTTTCAATACTAAGGTTTTCTGTTAGTTTTAACTATTATTATTAAAGGTTTTATCAAAATAAATTTTTGGAGCTGATTCCCGTTAAATCAGTCACACGATAGCGCGTTTTCATTGGTCGGTTATACATGACGTCACCTATCTACTAAATCTACTAAGTTGTTTCATACATTAGTAGTTTCCCTTTCAGATTTAAAATGTGAGATTATCTTCCTTTTGTAGCTTATAGCAAACCAAAAATGACAATTATATGTTGTTTCAGGCAAGAAGCCGTGGATATGCTCAATGATATTGCCGTGCGCAAGCTGATGCCGAGTCAGGATTCTTTCAGGCATCCACATTCCCCGACGTCGTCCCCGCGAAGGATTCGTAGCCGCCAAAACTGCCCGTCGGACGCTTCGCAGGACTCCACCAGCCACTACCACCCGATGGAGGAACAGTTCCACGAGGGACTGCTCCAGCACGGCGGACACCTACCCCTGGACGAGGAAACCTTCAATTCCCTATTCATCCACGACGACGATGACGGTGACCGACCATCACGTCCGAGCTCCCTAGAGTTATACAATCCCAACCAGACCCCCGTCGCCTGTAGGAAGCCAAAATTCAACTTTTCCTTAGCGCATAATGCTTACGAACTTAATAATTTAGATGCTGAGATACTGGACGCTCCCAATTTGACCTACAACATTGGCGACGACGTCAATAGCACCGAGGTCGAGTGCGGTGATAGTTTTCCCAAAGAACCGGCCAGCATGCCGCATCTGCCGAGCGATACTGCTGCGTTTAGCTATAAGAATCCCGCCTATCAAAGCGCCCACCCGCCGTGTGGCGCCGAGAACGGTATGGTAGACGACAAAAAGACTGCCGAGGAACATACCAGAAAAAAGTCTGATGACGAACCGGAGAAGAAGCCTAGGCGGAAAAAGAGTATCAAGGAAACAAAGACTGTGCCAGAAGAACCTCAGGTATCTATTACTCTATAAATTATTTAACTAGTTTTGTTTCAAATCTTTAATATTCACTTTCCTGGTATAAACTTTACTATATTCAAATAGTACTATAATGGTTTAATCTCAAATTGGCCAGTAATAAACCACCCGATTTTTATCTCCGATTGTACTCGGCATTTGTATGTTCCTCTCGCTTGGATTCTATGTGCGCGGCCCGCCTCCCCCATTAGCCAGTTTAACTTTGGCGGACTATACATACTAGTGATTTGCTTTTATAAAAAAAATAATGGAAAGTGAGGCATTTGCAATTTTATATGAACAATTCCGGAAACTGTTTTAGATTATTTTTTTTTTTATAGATATACAAGTGCATGCTGTTTTCTAAAAAAATCATCAAGGGATTATCGGAAAATCTAGTTGAAAGTGGGAAAACAATAAATTTTTATTTTTTTTACGAATTTATTACTAGTTATTTTGAAAAACTAAGAGCTTTTTCAAGCTCTTCCAGAAAATAATTTTACTTTTCAAATACCGACGTTTTGTAATTTAGACAACCACAAATTATTTTTAATATGGACCTGGATTCTTTATTTTTATTTCGTTTTTGAGTAGCTTTTCACCTCGCAAAACTAATGACGTGTCACACTTGTTACAAAATTGTTTACTATAGGAGCTTTTGTAAATTGAAGGATAGGCATTGACTTTGAAAGTTAACCAAGTCTTTTACTTTAACAGCGGATAATAGTGTTTCTTAACTTTAACATTACTTATAATATCAATATTCATTTGATTAAACGAAGTTTGAACCGCGAAAATAATAATTAAAGCGCTCGTCAATTTTTCATCAATTATCGCATGCATTTTGGATCCGTCTATTTTTTTAAATCTGTTTCCGGATTCTTAAAGAGAGGACCGAAAAAAACCCCAGATACCAATCTGCATGAAAATCTAATTACCATTAAGATGAAAACATGTGAGAATTTGTAGGAACCTCGTTCCGCTTGGAGGTAGGACCTAAAGGGTCCGTTGGCCAGTAACCTCTCCAATGTGATTGTTTAGTTTATCCCGTGAATATCAATAACCCGAGAGAGTTCTTTGCGTCGCTAGTGGTAACTTACGCCCATGGTAAAGTTTTAGCAGAGTTTTTATGAAATTGATTTGAGAAACAACCGAGTTAAAATAAATCTCTATCGAAATGTAAATCCGTTACATCACTGATACTCAGTGCATCACTAAGTTCTACAGTTACACCTGAAATATTTGGGTCGGTGTAATATCAATTTAAATCCACTTCAAAAAAATCACTTTCACTATCAAATGCTATTACATTTCTTTTTTGACGTTTTGGTGAATTCATAACTGTCTTCCGACAAACCATCACTTTCCAAATCACTACAATTTATTTAAAAATTACATGGGCAATCAGATAAATCGTTGGCGTATAATTTAATGGAAAATTCTTCACCATTACAATCCGTCATTGCTGTAATTTTCGTAGGGCTAAAATTGTGATAATCTAGAATGGTATATGTAACCAGGTTAGAATGGAAATTCGAGTGGAATTTCACCAAAAGCATCATAATTTCCATTCTTACCGAGTAACGGACTATACTTTCTCCACGACCACGAGACGAACTAAACAAATAAAATTACATGTTTATGGTTATTTTTACAGTATTTTGACAATTGTTACATTCAAGGCTAAATGTTTTATTCGGAACGATGTGAGAATATTCATTCTGTAACAAGTGTGAGAGGGTGTACATTCTATGATCAAAATTGATTGATTTCAGAATACTTAAAGTCTACAGTGGTCGTAGAGAAACATATTTTTTTATAATAAAGTGGACGAGACTAATCGGGACGAACAATCTTCATGCAAGTAGAAAAACAAGTAATACGTTCAATACGCATGTCTCTTATCTGAGTAATCACGAACTTTCGCGAATTGCGCACGTCTGAGATTCGAGGTCAGGCGTAGAAGTTCATTTCTATGTCATTCGTTATTCCGTGTTTTCTATCTTGACTCATATCCGACTCGATCAGTATACAGTAAGAAAATCTTAGCAGTGTGCTACCTACCTTCAGCATAGTAGCAAAAATACAAAAATTTTCCAGCAGTAAATGTGTTAACTCGTACCCAGTCAACAACCTTTATGCATGGAACACGAGTTAACTCGCGTCCGGTCAACAATGTGAATGCCTATGCAACAAGTAGGGTTTTTGATTTTAATAATTAAACATTTATTATTATTGTTTACATAAAATCGCAAACAAATTTATTTAAATTGGTGTAAAACCCTGTGCAGTATATTTGCTAGGTTTATAAGTGTAATATCCTACATAGCAGAAGTAAGTAAGGGTCTGTTAGTGACACGTGACTTGACAAGCCACTACAGTACTGCTCTTGTAGCTAATATCCATGATGTGGTGTTCATTTAAAATGCAATTTTTTTCAATGAAATCACGAGTTATAATCTCGGATGAAAATGCACTGCGAAGCAACGTGTTACTTGTATTTCAAAATGAAATTGCAATGGTTTTAATCTCCCAACGCGTTATGTTAGGTTAGAAAATATAACGAATTACATATAAAATTTGTTTTGCTTTTGTATGTTCGGAACGTAATTTTTCACTTCTTTTGTAACTGTAGCGCAGGTGGTTTCAAAAACGCCGCATTTTGTATAAACGTAACGTAAATTTACAAATTCGTGTAATGAATGCGCCGTCTGACAGCCACTGTCACTGTCTAGTTTGTATTAGCGCTAGCCAATCAGCGTCGTACATTCGAGTTGTATTTTCAAGGATCAGTTGTATTTTCAGTGCCAGCCAATCTTCATCCCAGATTTGAGTTGTATTATTTCAAATCAGTTATATTCTCAACAGTAATTGCACAAGTGCATTGGAAATTATCGGTAACAAGTTTGTGCGATTTCGACAAACGAAGTCGTATTATTTAGGCTGTTGCCTAAAACAATGCGACTGAGTTTGTCGAAAGAGTGCAAACTTACGATAATTTACAATGCACGAGAGCAATTAATCGACTATATCCCAACAAAAATATTACAACAAAATAGAATGACATTTACTGTCATCGCGGGCGTGTAGTGCTGGTTTGAATTTTACATTTTTAAACGGTTCAAACAAAATTTTAAAATCAGAAACGTACTTCTCTTGCACTAACTTAGCACTGGTATTCCATATGGAGTTTACATTTTCTTTAAAGTACGTACCGTTCACGTTTCGCACGTTATGTGCCCTGTTTTCCAATATTGTAGAAATGACTTCCCGAGTACAGGTCATGTTAGTGACTCCGCTCAAACTTTTTGGTTGGACCTCTTTCCCTTCTTCTTGAATTACTTCAAGAGAAACACTTCCAATGCGGAGTTTTCACTAATTTTAATAGCGTTCTACCCGCAAACTGACTTTAACATTGTTTTTCTTTAAACCAATCATGTGCTGAAACATAATGCGAGTAGAGAACCAATCACAAAGCCGCATTCGAACTCTACATGATATGTTTCCTGAAAACAGAAGTTATATAGAATCTGATTGGTTCTAATTCATTCGAATTTCGGCATGCTACGTTTGGCGGGATATAGTCAGCCGTAATACAACAAGTGGTATGATTATTACCGATGATATTTTGGAGTTGAAACCGAGCTGCAGATTCAACGAGCGCTAGCGCGAGTTGAATGTGCTGCTTCGGTTTCAACGACTAAATATCATCGGTTATTAATCGTACCACGAGTTATATTTAGTGAGAGAATATAACGAATAATATTTTATAATCTTGATCACAACTCACATATTGCAATGTTTAAATTCGTCTTGAAGTTTCTTGCAGCACAAAGACTCCGCAAACTGTCGGCACTTCGACCCTTTATTACCCACGGTGTTTCTGAGTGTCGTATTTTTCACCATTTCACTGATTTCACTGCTAGAAACTGCATCCCAATGATTTAGTATGTCCATTTTGAGGTTTAAAATTCTGACAGGACCACAATAAAATATCACCGCTACTTTTGTTTTTTATCATCGCGGTGATACACATGCTGCTATGCATTTCCTTGCATCTGATTCGCTCAAAATACATTCTAGTAGGCCATGAGTTGTATTCTCAAACAAATACGCCAGCCCGCCAGCCCAAAATGCACACCAAACAGTTATTCGCGGTGGATGCATTGGATTTTCAGCACCCCAAATCCGACGGTTTTGCTTATTTACGTATCCGTCGAGTTGAAAATGTGCCTCATCTGAAAAAATGATTTCTTCGAAAAATCCGCATTAATTTGATGATGTTCCAACATCCAATCAGCAAATCCACGGCGCTGCGCATGGTCCCTTGGCTTAATTTCTTGGACCAATTGAACCTTGTATGCGTGCAAATGCAGATCTTTTGCCAAAATTCGTTGCATAGTGCTTCTGAAAATGTTTAATTCTTGACTACGATGCCCAATGGAAGTTCCTGGATTCTCGGCCATAGATTCCCTTACTGTGGCTATATTTTCGAGTGATCGACAAGGACGACGACGAACAATGATCTTCTGATCCATCAGCGTTTTGGTCTCACATTTTGTAATTAAACTCCTCACTGTCGATTCATTTGGCGCATTATTGCGACCGAAAACCTGACGTAATTGGCGAACTGTTTTCGCAAAACTTTCACCATTTTTGTAATGTGTTTTTACAATAATTAAACGTTGTTTGTTTGAATACTTCTCCATATTCTTAAATCGCGTGGTCTGTACGTGACAACTGTTAAAAAAAATCATCGTACAACTTGTATTAACAAAATGGCGGCAAATTTAAATCTGGCGCTCTTGTTGGGACACCCTTTATATAACCAGATGTTTAAAAATACCAGCTGCTCCTACAGTACACTAAAAGATAGATCTTGTCTATCATAGGGTGACCAGATCAACGCACCGCAAAATTGGGACTTAGATGTGGTATGATGTTTCGGCAAATTATTCATATGCAAATTATTCATATCTGTAAATTTAAAAAAAATGTCTTCAACGAATATTTGAATGTGTATTGAGAGAGGCGGGTATGTAATCAAGAAATGTATAATAGTAGACTCTTATTCTCATATTAATACTCATACCATTTCCGTATTTAAATTTTACAAAATTATTACATTCACACCATAACAATCACGAGAAATGGTAAATATAGGCTACAACTACGAATATTTCTAAATCGGGAGAAGCAATAGTTCTGAAAATACATCTGGCAAAAATAGCGTTCAATCCCGAAAAATCGGAACGCCGGATCACCCTATTCTATCAGGAACAATACGTCTTCATTTCCTGAACATTGTGCTAATGATTTGCAGAGAAGACCTAAAGAAATATAGAAGATATAACCTATGTAACCACTACTTAGCTAGAATACATACATAGAAGAATGGTCACTAGAAAGAAGCATCTGGTGCAAGAGAGCCAAGAAAAAATTTTATTCAGCAATTTGAAAAATTGTAAAAAATCAATAATCTAGAAATTTAACCAAATGTATTTTAGATTTTTCATTAAATTAATTGGAATATTCTAAGTTGAAACAAATAAACAAAAACAAACTTAGATTGGAAAAATTAGGGGTCTGTTGTACTTTGGATATTTAGCTATTATACATGATGGGATGGGATGTTAACTATCCACAATGCGATTTTGATTGTATTAATGGTAGTACCGAATAATTCAATGGCTGTTGTATTAAACTAAGTTCTTAGGTTAGTTAGTCACGAAATCCTTCCACTATTGGTCCTGTCATCTACCTTTCCTTGAAGTATCAAATGTAAAGTCCGTTTTAGACGACGTTATTTTCTTGTGCATTATTTTCTTGTAAAATATTTGCTAGTGCAAAATCCGCATTTTTCATCATTTATTCTAGTACAAGAAAATAGTTCCGGATCATGAGCAGAAGCAAAAAATTTCGAGTACAAAACATTTTGGTTTTTAAGGTTGGTACCAACACTTTCACTTATCATTTTTATCACATGTAGAGTTTACATGTCGCAGAGAAGCAATAGGTTGCCGACAAAATTAATTTGAATTGCGCATGCATAGGATTTATTGTTAAAGGTTTGATTTCTTGTATGACACGATACGAGAAAAAGGTGTACAATTTTCTTGTATAAGCAAATAACGTCGTCTAAAACGGACTTAATCGTATCTCCAAAAGTTTCATTATACAGGGTACCCTAAAAATCTATCCCTGATTACAAACAATATTCATAATATTGACGAAAAATAGTCTGAATATATGAATATTCAACCTGTTCGTTACTTTGTAAAATGTAGTCGTTTATTTGTTTATAGTCTTAGAAATACTTCATTTTGCAAAGTTACGAATAGATTGAATATTCCTACATCTAGGCTACTTTTCGTCTCTATATAATTTGATTTAATACTGGTTTGAAGAAAACTTTTTGATATCTGTAATTCACGTGAGGCCCTATGATGTAAAAAAGTAACTATTCGTTACTAGAGTACTCGGTACACGACGAGATCCGAAGTAACGAATATCAAGATAGGAAAGTATTCGTGATTAGTTACTATGGTTTAGTGATGTAGAAAAAGTAACTATTCGTTACTGGAGTACTCGGTACACGACGAGATCCGAAGTGATCGGAAGTAACGAATATCAAGATTATTCGTGGTTACTACAGTTAGTTCATTTCGTTTTAGTTATGCGAAGCGCCGATCGCCACATGTAGACACATATTGTAGATATCTACCTATTTCGATTCCACATCCGAGCAGGTATTTTAACAAGTATTTTATAGGTGGTGTACGATTGCGAAAAGTCGCGGAAATCTGCATCACTACTATGCACTGATTTCTTGGTCGGCCCGTTCTTGATAAGTCAGCAACAGATCCTGTGGTTTTGAATTTGTAATACTATGACAATGCTCTTGGCATCTTTACATGCGTTATTTGAAAGTTACGCTGCACTGTTTTTGGTGACTGGATCTCTTTATACCAGAGGACACACTAAGATTTTTCCTGATTTATGAACCTCTCCGGTTTTCTGGATACTGGCACCAATTTCGGAATCTTGCAACAAAAAAAACGTGCTTAACACTTTAGAACCAATTTCATATTGCCATATCCTAACAGGAAATGAAACGTCAACAATCCAATCATGTTCTGGGAGATCGAAAATTGCGTCCAAGAACTTAAAATATTGTAAAATTTATATTAATCAAGTAATTCGCGTCGAAAGCTTATGATTCATGAAAAAAATTTAATTTTCGATTTCCTGATAAAACAGAATCATAACTGAAGACGAAACAGCAACAATCCTACCCTCAACTAGGAAAATGAAGTATTGTTTGAATGATTAGGAAAATAGGACATAATTAAATTAATTAATGAAGAAATGTATTTTAAAATCTAAAGATCCATAAAAAGATTTCGGTTTGGTATTTAGCATTGAAACAATCTAAAGCGGCACTGGAAAACGAAAATTGCTAGCAATTATTTCAAAAATGGGAAGAAATAATCAATAGGTTTCGCTTCAAAAGCTTAATATCCATCAGAAAACAATACATTACTAATTTGATGAATGATGAATGATTAATTTTATTGTTTTTTTTGGGTCACATTAGCTTCACTTAAATTATTATTAAGGGACAGAATTTATAGTTACTTCAGTAGATTTAATTTGTTTGTGTATATAAATGTATCTATCTAGGTATATTATTGTATTAATTTATGCGTAATGGTATTGTGTGAGCCACTAAATTTTGTTTCAGAGTTGGCTATGAGATAAATGAGGTATGTCGCATATTATTACGTCATGAGACTAGTTCAATTGAATTAGATTTAAAAAAATTAATCTCAGACATGACTACTATGTTTCTCTTTCTCATGCATGGCCAGCTCAGAAACAAAATTCTGTGGCCCACACAACTAGAGTTGTAAATAACAAATTACGCGCCAATGAAAGAAATTGCGTACGAGCCTTGTAGCGGCAAGTAAGTAATTTCACGCGAGCGTATTGCGTTACAACTCGCGGTATGTACCATACTTTACCTACGACCTTACATTTATTCGCTTAAACTAAAGATACATTGAAGCTGAATCTTGTTAGGGTGACGTTAGAATTTTGAAGGCTCTAGTTAATTATAATCGTCTATTCGTATCAGCAAGCCAGCAATTCACATTTAATTTGCTGAAAGTAATTGAACATTTCCATCCTAGTATACTAGCGATTTCCCGTGAAAAACCATGGCAAAGATTTAATAACATATTTTACATTTAGCCTAACACCTAAAATTGCCCGGTAATGGCAATATGGGGATTTGTATGAAATTGCCCAGTAATGGCAATGTAGGACGACTTACTGAACCAACTAATTACCATTCGAACAACGTGTCCTTCATCGTTCTGAAGTATTAATCTACTAAGATACTACCGCTAAGGCATGGTGAGGAGTTTATCGTGTCAGTTAGTTTTATAAACAATTTAAACGTCACTGTCATTTTTAATATTTAAATCCGAACAGGCGAATGTAGAGGGACTCAGCGGACGTTAATTATAATTGGCTAATAATTATATAATACAGCGTGATGTATAAGCTGTAATAATATTACAACTTATGTACTACATTTTACATTTATATGTGCTCTATACTGTGTGTTCGATAAAAAACGCCCAATGCCATAACTCTGTTATTTTTTTTATCGAACACACGGTATTACGACTATACCGTTACACTTACGATTGGTAAAAACAGTGTGTAATTTATCAATTGCAAAGTTGTAAAAGAATTTATTGTTTATTGAATAAGTATTTCAACAACACTCAGAAATGCCCCCTTCAGTGAATCCTAGGTCTGGGCCCAGTATCCCACATAAAAGCAGCCTTGATGTAGAGTACCATTTGAAAATCTTTAGCACATGAGGAAAGTGTTTATAAAATTTCGTTACAAAACTAGTCTTTCTTTATGTTAAATAATGCATGTAATTAGTATTGTTTGTAATCCAACTAACACTTGTAATTTCAGATCCTGGCCATAGAATTGAATAGAGGCTGGAATAGTAGATTAGGATTTAGCTTACAAGGGCCTACTGGGCAAACATATGTAAGTGCAGTGCATGCAGATAGTGTTGCTGCAAGAGATGGTCGAATCAAAGCAGGAGATAGAGTAATTAAGGTACTTTTTTTTAAATAAACGAAAACAATTATAATTTTCAAATATATCTCCATATTGCAGGTAAATGATGAAAGCGTAGAGCATATGAGTACCAATGAGATAATAGAGCTCTTAAGGATAGTACGTGGCCCTGTATGCATTGTGGTGATCCGCAACAGGCCCTTGAAAGACTGTATAAGGAGCAATGCAGTTAATTGAATCGTAGTACAAGTCAACGTTAAACTTCTATTGGAGCAAATTATCAAATAAAATAATTCGGATACGAACCACCCCAATTGACCACGGGGGTGCACACTGTCCCTTTGAACTACTATCCACACGTTTAAGAAGTCATTAGAATTTCAGCGCACCTAATTATATACATATATAAACATATACATATAACGGATTTTAAGACACTGATATTTTTTATTATTACAATCTAATCGGGTAAGATCTTGGGTGTCCAATTTTCTTTTCTAGAGTTTAGAGCGACTCTTGTGATAGCGTTAGAAGAACTATGAACTTCATGTCTTCTAGTAATGAGACATTGTGATTTCCGTAAAGAGTCTTTACACACACAGTGTCGCCATCTTTCTTTCATTTTCCAATCATTCGAATATTACTAAGAAACTGCAATGTAACTACTAGGATTTTAAAACTTCTAAAGTGAAACTATGATGAATACACAGATGAATATTTAAATATAGATCAAAAAAATATAACCTAGTCTGTAATGTAACGTAATGAATTATTGTATATTTTTCCGTCGCCCGAAAAGGTGAGTATGAGGACGCTAGTTGAATAAAATAAATGAGGAAAATTATATTGTAAAATTTAGATGTGAATGTTGAAGTATATATTAAAAAAAACGTAGCAAATACAGTATTCAATTATTACTAAATAATGTAAAAGTAAATTCTAAAGCATTTGCCTGATGACTAGTAATTATATAAATATATTCCCGAAGAAAAAAAAAAATTTATAAACTGTGGAGTTGTAATCAAAAAAGTGATTGTATTTTAATGTTTCTGTTCACTCTGTTGATATTTTGTATGAGTTTATTTTTTAGTGTAGGTATGTCTTTTTAAATTGTGTATAAAATGTATTGATATTTTCATTCTACCAAAGAGAAAGTTTAAAGAATATAAATAAATATTGTTGATTCCCCTATGCTTTTTACTTACTGAATACCTCTATTCTCAAAACCGTGTAATACCTCAATAGATAATGACAAATACAGGTTTAGTAAATTAATTTTTCAAATTGTTGAATGCAGTTTTCGTGCTCCCAGCCCAACTTTGGATTGCTGTTTACAGGTAAGATATGAAAATTGTTTTAACCACTTCGCGCCCTGCTGTTTTGATTTAATCCCAGGTTTGATTAAAAATTACTTCTTTGTTGTTGTTAACTTTTTCTACGAAATATGATTTCACTGTCACAAACTTTCCCATTTATGTAAAAAAAAATGAAAAAATATTCCATAGATAGCGTTAAAGAAGTAATTTTTTTTTGTACAATGTTTTTGTTTTCATTTTTCGCTTGTTGCCACATGTGGCGAACCTGGGCGTGAAGAGATTAATGGAAAATCATACATTCCAGGTTGATGTTATTCTAACAGATTTCACTAAAGCTTTTGACTCAATCATTTTTGCAAAAATTTGAAGCTATTGGTTGTCATTATAATGTTATAAAATTATGCAAAATTTGCCAATCATAGCCAATATGTTGAATATCAAGGATGTGAGTCTTCAAAATATATAGCCTGTAGTCTGGTTCTGCAAGGTTCCAAACTTGGACCCTTGTTATTTTTGATCTTTATTAATGACATTGCCGTTAATATAACTTCTAAAATTTTAATATTTGGCGATGGTGTTAAATTATTTAGAGCAATTGAGGCGTTGATTTCATAAACAGCAAGTAACCTAGCGGCAACTATAAAGACTTCTATTGTTTTATGTTAATTGAATTAATTGTTTAATATCTATATTTAATATTAAGGCGTAATTAAAGTAGAGCGCATGTGATGCTTAGTTTGCATTTTTAATTTAATATAAATAGTTGTTATTTCAGAGAGCACAACATTCAATACTCTGCATTCAAGTTCTAACGTTTATAATTTTGTTGTTAATAATTAAGATTTATAATTGTAATTCATTATTTAAGTGTTCAAACAAATAAACCAGTTTTTAAAAACATAAGTTTCACCGAAATAAATATAATTGGCGCAGTCGGTAGGATTTCCGAAGAAGACGTCAACCTGAGTGAATATCAAGACGACATCTCTTCTTTTGTTTCAACAATTCATCGGAAATTCGTAAGAAGCTCTACGTTCAACAGCACCGAGGAGTCCTCCAGACATCGAGGATCCAGCTCTGAGGGCAACAGGACGAGGGATTCATCACCAGCTCCATAACTTCTCTGGACGAATACCAGAACCGGATGGACCGAGTGATTTTCTTTTGGTGAGCACAGTTTTTTAGAGGTTTAATTTTTATTTTTTGTATATGTCTAAAAATTCGGATTCTGATTCGGACATAGTACCTATTTATTCCCCAAAACGTTCGCATTCCCCTATTAATTTTGTAATAGACGAATTAATTAATAAGTTAGACAATATAAAATTAGATATGGAGAATAACGCGAATAACGTGGATTACCAAATTTTAAAATTAAATGTTGATACAATTCCAACATTTAACGGAAATAATGAATTAACGGAAATTTTTATATCTAGGTGTGATGCAGTTTTGAATCAGTTTAGGCCTCTTAATAATCAACAAGTTAATAATTATTTAATCAACGCAGTTATTAGTAAATTACAAGATCGCGCATTGATTGCTATAGGTTCAAGAACAGAATTACAAACGTGGCAAGAAATTAAAAATCACTTAAGACAAAGATTTGGAGATTTAAGAAATTATGATTGCTTAGTCCAAGATTTAATTAATTTAAAACCACATAAAAATGAACGTTATTTAGATTTTGCAGAACGTGTTCAAATATTAAGAAGTAGACTTGCAGGAAAAATTAATTCCTTATCTGCATTAGAAATGCCAGATGCTACTAAGTTGATTCATCAACATAATTATGATGAGCTTGCATTAAAGACATTTATTCGTGGACTTCGTGGAAGTATCCAAAGTATAATTAGATTACGTGACCCAGATACACTAGAAGAAGCTATTAATTATTTAATAGAAGAAGATAATTTTAATAGTACCTTAGACGTACCAAATAATACAAATTTTAATCAAACACAAAATAAATTCAATTTTCAACCACAAACGTCTAGATTTAATCAGACTAATTTTAATAATCCTAATAGACAATTTCCACAATCAAATAATTCTAATTTTCCTAATCAACCAATTAATTTACAATTTAGACAACAGACTCAAAGACAACTTCCAACTAATAGACAAGTATTTGGTCGTTCACAAAATTTCTCAAATGTAAATTCTAATAATAAACAACCTTATCGTGGTAATAATAATTATCCGTTTAATAAACGACCTCGTTTTAATAATTTTAATTCAAATCCTAATTCAAATTTTAATACTGGATATAATAACTCAAATCCCAATCCAAATTTTAATTCAAATTTTAATGCTAATTCTAATGCAAATGTAAATTCCCCTATGCAAATTCCTCAACAAAGTACATCTCAATTACCAAATCCAACACCTATGTCAACTACAACGGCATATACTAATAGACCTAGATTGTATAATCTTGATGAAACTACATATTCCGCAAATTTAAGTGATAATAATAATGAAAACGGAAATAATTTTTTAGGTTAAACTGCCTTGGACAAACAAATGTTGAGTTTTTAGGTATAGTTAATAACGCTAGTAATTTACCATTTTTAATAGATCCGTCAACAAAATTAAAAATAATAATGGATTCGGGAAGTACTCGTTCTTTTATTAATCCCCGAATAGCAAATAAATTATTTAAAAGAGACATAAAAAATGATCCTTTTGAGGTAACCAGTGCACATGGAACCTCTCAGGGAACAAAAAGTGTTATTATTTCTCTCAAAAGTTTATTTAAAAATAATTTTGCTTCTAAGTTAAAATGTTATTTATTTGATTTTCATTCCTCTTTCGATATTCTTCTTGGAGTGGATAATATGAATAAAATTAATGCTTGTTTAGATTTTACAAAGAATTTAGTAATTACTCCTAATAATGAAATACCATTTAGTTTTCGTGATAATCAAAATAATGAAAGTGTAATTTTAAATAATAATAATTTTAATAATTATATTGAAAATCCTGTTGATGTACCAGTAACTAAGCGAATATTAGTACCTGCACGTAGTCAACAGATTATTGAAGTTGATGTAGCTAATCTCGCAAATGGAGAGGCTATAATTCCAAGAGTTAATACAGAATACGTAGAAGTGCCAGAGTGCATTACCACTGTAAAGAATAATAAAGCATTGTGTATTGTTATAAATAAAACTGACTTTGATAGAGATATTAATATTAAAAGACCTTGCATTGTGACCCACATCAATGAATATGAAGTGAAATCACATCAGCAAAATAATTGTCTTAAAAATGCTAATTTAAATATGTTTAACACAAAGAATGTTAAATTAGATCTTTCTAAAATTAGAGCAGATCACATGAATGATGAAGAAAGAAATGTAATTCTTAAATTAATTTCTCAATACTCTGATATATTTCATTTAGAAGAAAACAATTTAACTTTTACAAATAAAATTAAACATAGAATTATTACAAATGATGAAATTCCAGTACATACTAAAACCTACCGTTATCCGGAGGTACATAAAGCTGAGGTAAATCGTCAAATTACTAAAATGTTAAATGAAAATATTATAAGACCATCTTATAGTCCATGGTCTTCGCCTATCTGGATAGTCCCGAAAAAACTAGATGCATCAGGCCAGCGGAAATGGCGTGTTGTTTTTGACTATCGTAAGCTTAATGACAAGACAGTAGGTGACCGTTATCCTCTTCCTAATATTAATGACCTTTTGGACAAATTAGGTAAATGTCAATATTTCACAACTTTAGATTTGGCATCAGGATTCCATCAAATCGAAATTGATGAACAAGATATTCCTAAAACAGCTTTTAACACAGAAAATGGACATTATGAATTTTTAAGAATGCCTTTTGGGTTAAAAAATGCCCCTGCTACATTTCAGCGTGTCATGGATGATATTTTGAGAGGAATTCAGAATGAACATTGTCTCGTCTATATGGACGATATTATTATTTTTTCGACTAGCCTCCAAGAACACGTAGTTAGACTGACTGAAGTTTTTAAAAGATTAAGAGAATCTAATCTCAAAATTCAGCTAGATAAATCTGAATTTTTACAGAAAGAAGTCGCTTATTTGGGACACGTAGTGACACCTGAAGGTGTTAGACCAAACCCTGATAAAATAATTGCAATTCAAAATTACCCCATTCCGAAAACAACTAAACAAATAAAAGGATTTTTAGGATTATTAGGATATTATAGGAAATTTATTAAAAACTTCGCTGATTTGACAAAACCTATGACTAAATGTTTAAAAAAAAATGCAACTATTAATATCAATGACCCTGATTATCAGAATTGTTTTAGTTTATGTAAAGACATTTTAACAAATCAACCTTTATTGCAATATCCTGACTTTTCTAGACCATTCATATTAACCACAGACGCAAGCAATCAAGCTCTCGGCGCTGTGTTATCGCAAGGTAAAATTGGGTCAGATTTACCCATCGCGTATGCCAGTAGAACTTTAAATGATTCTGAGACTCGTTACTCCACTATAGAAAAAGAGTTACTTGCGATAGTTTGGGCTGTCAAGTATTTTCGCCCTTATTTATTCGGACGTAAATTTCAAATAGTCACTGACCATAGGCCACTCCAATGGTTGATGTCTATAAAGGAGCCAAATTCAAAATTAGTCAGATGGAGATTAAAACTTTCAGAGTACGATTATACCATTGTTTATAAAAAAGGGATTTTAAATAAGAATGCTGACGCATTATCCAGAATAGAGTTGAATATTAATGAAGAATTTTCTGAAAACTTAAAATATTATTTAGATAATTTTGATGATAATTTAATAAATAATGATAATGATCAATCATCTATGATAGTAGAACCTGCTGAAAATACACATGTAAATAATGTTGTTGATAATGAAAATGCTAATGATGGTAATACTATTCATTCTAGTAGAGAACATCCAATATTAAGTATCCCAATTTCAGATAAACCTGTTAATGTAGGAGATAACCAATTAATAATATCAGAAGTTCAACATTCTTCTTCATTTCCAAAAATTAGTAATTTATTTAATAAAAAGAAAATGAGAATAGAAATACAATTTTCACAATTAAATTTTGAACAAGATGTGATTGAATTTGTTAAAGAATATATTGTCCCTGGTATAAGTTACTACATTTATTTTAAAGATCCTATTTATGAAAAATTTAGTGTTATACTTCAAAAATATTTTAAAAATTCTACAATTAAAATGACCAAATGTTCACAATTATTGACTGATGTTGAAAATGATAATGATATTTTAGAAATTATACAAAATTATCATGAAGGTAAAACCAACCACAGAGGTATTGATGAAACGGAAGCTAGGTTGAAACGTACATATTATTGGCCTAATATGAGAAAGACAATTCAGAATTATATAAATGAATGTGAAGTTTGCCTTGTTTCAAAATATGATAGAAGACCTTTAAAATTAAAATTTAATACTACCCCTACAGCAACTAGACCTTTTGAAATTATACATATAGATTGTATTGCTTTAGAAAATGCTAAATTTCTCACAATTATAGATTCATTCTCAAAATATACCCAATTGTACAAATTAAGTTCTTATCAAGCTATAGAAATTGCATCTAATTTAATTAAATTCTTTTGTCACCATGGTATTCCAACCTTAATTATTTCAGATAATCACCTTGAATTTAAAAATACGGTAATTAGAGAATTTTTAGAAACTCACAAAATTAAAATTCATTTTATAAGTTCTCAACATCCAGAATCTAATGGAATAGTAGAACGTGTACATTCCACTATTATTGAACATGTTAGATTATTAAATAATCAAACCCTATTTAAAAAGGAACCTATTGAAATTAAAATTTTATACGCTATTTTAGCTTATAATAATTCTATTCATTCAGTTACTAAACTTAGACCTTCTGAAATTATTTCAGGACACATTGATAATACTTCACTTTTAGATGTTGACCTAGAAACTATTATTACAAATAATTATGTCCAAAATCATAAAAATAAAGTAAAATTATTATATGAAAGTATTAATCAAACAATTAATGAAAATAAAAGTAAATCTATTGATAAATGTAATGTAACTCGTGAGGAAGCTCCTCAAATTCCAGAAATAACTTATATAAGAAATAGGCAAAAACAGTCAAAAACTAAAAATAAATATAAAAAAGAGAAAATTAAAACCATTGACTCTAATCGTAAGACTGCAGAAATTGAAACTAGACATCGTAATCAAGCAGCAAAAGTTCATATGTCAAATATGAAAAGACCTAGAATAGTAAAATCCAAAACTGAGGAAATTTTAAATTTTGGAACTTTTAAAAAATATTTAAATAATAATAATGATATTGAAAACAGTGATGTATTAGAAGTAAGTGATAATTTGTTTCATGCTCCTCCAGATTTTTCGTTAGCTCATTGTGTGAGTCAAGATTTGAAAATGGGTGCAGGAATAGCTCTTGACTTTAAAAATATATTTGGTAGGAAAAATGAATTAATTAAACAAAATCCTCAACTATATTCTTTATGTTATCTTAGAGACAATAAAAAGTATATTATTTATTTAATTACAAAACAAAATTTTAGTGATAAGCCTACTTTAGAATGCCTTTTTAAAACTCTACTGAATTTAAAACAATTTTGTTTAAATAAAAATATAACAAAATTAGCAATTCCTAAATTAGGATGTGGTATTGATAGATTAAATTATAATGTGGTAAAAGTTATGATTAATTATATTTTTCAAAATTCAAATATTCAAATTCATATTTATTTGGGAGAACCTAATGTAAATCCATCGGTTCCAGGTTGTTCTTCAGCACACCCGTGATTGGGTTAGAAATAAAAAATATAACCAACAATGCAGGATTATTACCTATAAATTTAGGAAACGCCAGATTAGAAAAATCTGAGCACACTTTTGTTCATTACTTCGATTTGAATCCACTTTACGAAGAATTTAATAAATTAAATCATCAATATGAGTTTTTGAGAAAAATGATGAACAATATAACAAAATTTAAAAGAGATTTCCAAAATTACGATCAACTTTTGAATTACTCTAGAAATGATATTATTTCCAAAATTAAAATTATTCAAATGAATACTATGACGAAGAGAACAAAAAGAGGATTAATTGATGGACTGGGTACAGTCATTAAAACTATCAGTGGAAATATGGATGCTCGAGATGATAAGAGAATTAATACAATATTGGGACATTTGGCAGCAAATCAAAATAACCTTCAAAACCAACTGAAACTTGGATATAGTGTTAATACACAACTTATTAAAAATTTTAATGATACAATTAAAGACATTGCACATAATCAGAATACTTTGGAATCTAGGATTATGCAATTGTATGCAATATTTAAAGAAGAAATTGACCATCAACATATTCTGTTTACTAAGGACTTATATAATCAACTTATTTTACTTTTTGGAACCATTGCAAATATTTTACAAAATACTTTAAATTCTTTAACTTTTTGTAAATTAAGAGTCTTAAGTACTGATATAATTAAGCCACAAGACCTATATGATGAACTGCTTAAAATTTCTACTCATTATAATGAAGAATTGCCCTTTGAACTTAAACCAGAAAATATTTTAGACTTTGAATCAGTTATAACTGTTAATTGTAAAAGTAGAAAATCAAAAATTCATTATTTTCTTTCTTTTCCCATTAATTATAAATATCCTTTTAATTTATATACAATGTACTCTATTCCCACTATGTACAAATCAGAATATGTAACTATAATTCCGAATGTAAAATTTCTATTAAAATCTCAAATTGATCAAAAGATATGGCCTCTAAATAGCTTGTGTCTTAACGGCAATAAACAATTCCAATGTAATAATAATCTGCTCCTAAATTATAAAGCAGATTGCGAAACAAAATTATTAATCAACGGAGATACAGGAAATTGCAAATATATAAAATTGGAAATTCAGAAAAATCACTTGGAAAGGATTCCTAATACCAACAAATTACTTGCTGTTTTTATCAAGAAAGAAGAAGTGAAGATTGTTTGTCCTGACCACGAAGAAACCAAGAAGTTATATGGCGTTTATTTAATTCAACTGGATAAGTGTAAATTGATTTACCAAAACCATGAAGTGCTCAAGTTAGAAACAATGTATGGAAGTCCTGTTTTGATAAGTGCTTCGGGATTAAAATTAGACAATTTTAATATAAGTAACTTTACAATTCAACTTAAAAGACTAAAATTAGAAGATATACCCGTGTATTCCCAAGTGCCGATTTCAACAGAAACAGTTATTCCCTTAAAACCCAGTGCGTGGACACTATTTTTATATTTTATTATTATAATAAGTGTGATAATATTTGGATATAGGTGCCTTAGGAATAAAAAGGAACAACATATTCCCAAAAACATTGATTCTTCTCCCAGGGTATGCCGAATCTGAGGGGATAGGAGTAACCTAGCGGCAACTATAAAGACTTCTATTGTTTTATGTTAATTGAATTAATTGTTTAATATCTATATTTAATATTAAGGCGTAATTAAAGTAGAGCGCATGTGATGCTTAGTTTGCATTTTTAATTTAATATAAATAGTTGTTATTTCAGAGAGCACAACATTCAATACTCTGCATTCAAGTTCTAACGTTTATAATTTTGTTGTTAATAATTAAGATTTATAATTGTAATTCATTATTTAAGTGTTCAAACAAATAAACCAGTTTTTAAAAACATAAGTTTCACCGAAATAAATATAATTAGCATATGTCCAAAATTGTAGAAATCGATATTTTTGCGGCATCTGGTTGTATTTTGCAAGCTATCCGACGGTAGACGTAGTTCATTTAAAAACCGTACATGTATAAAGTTGCAGCGCTTTAAATTCTAGCTCGTTTCGACAAAAACGGCATAAGTTCACATCGTTTTTGATAAAAACAGCACTTGTTCGGAACATGAATATTTTTTTGATAGCAAAACAAGAATAGCTGCAGCAATGGATATGGACAGCCAGAAGTAGAGAACGAAGATAACAGCAGTGGGTGGTCATTTCAGAAGTTGTAATGGTTACAATCATCGCCTCAATTATATCAGAAGAAAATCGCTGTATTCTTCAGAATGACCTTCACAATTGTCATAATTTGAGCTGTTATAATGACCTGCCCTTAAATATAAAAAAAATGTACGTGCAAGAATTTACACGAAAAAGATCAGCTGAATTACTATAGTTGTTTGGAGAAATGCTCTATTATAAAGGAAATGGGGATTAACTTTGACAGTGAACTGAGCTTTAACCATCTCAATAGTAATATATGTGCTAAAAGTTTCAAGCTGCTTGAAATGTTTTCATTAAACGTAACACTCAGGCCTTTAAGAACACGCACGTAATTTTACTATATTTTGCATATGTAAGGAAATTGCAAAGAGGGTTTCTGAAATACTTTTACTTTACTTTAAAAAAATATCATCGCTATCCTGATTCTGTGACAATAAATAATTTGCTCCTAATTTTTAATGTAACCTCTCTTAGCTCCCTCTTAGCGCTCCCTTAAGTATTTATGTGAAGTTATTAACGGGATAATCGCTAATCCAAATTGTACGTCATCAATATACATGTCTCTCATTGGCATAGTAGAAATCCCCAAATAATTAAATCTTCAAGAAGTCGTACAATGAGCATTAGATTATACAATCGTATTCATCACTAGATTTATATATATATATATATATATATATATATATATATATATATATTTGGGGATTCCTTTAAACTTTTCAAAAGCAAACTATTGACTCTAATTTAATTAATTAATTGATTAATTTCGAGGTTTTGTAGTACATTCGTTGGTTAATTTTATATTAAGTTTTCGTTTTTCTAGCTCAACTTTCGATTGCTGTCGTTTTTTTAGTCATGGCAATCGTTTCAATTGAAAAAACGTGGTAATTGTTTTTATGGAAAATTATAAATGCTTTGTTTTCTCGTGAATCTTTAGCTTTTGAAGCTAATTCGTAAATTCATTATTTTTACAATTTTTTTTAAAGTTAAATGCAACTTTTATTTATTATTTGTTTGGATTGATGTCTCGATTTGTTTACAGCTAATATGGAGCAATTATTTTAAAGGAAAATTTGTGTTTTCATATTTTTTTAGATTTTAGAGCAAATTCCCGATTAATTATTTTTCTCAAATTTTTAAATCATGGATGGATCATTTTGCCAACTTGAGTTTGGATTGCAGTCGTTTTGTTTACAGTCATGGCAACCGTTTCAATTGAAAATCATTAATGCTTTGTTTTCTTACGAATCTTCAGGTATTAAGGTAAATTAGTTTCAAAATTAATTTGTCGCTGAAGAGGTTAATTGTTTTTACTTTTTATACAGGGTGTTACAGAGCTCTGGGAACGGTCAATCACGTGCTTATTTTTCAAAATTTCGAAAAATATTTTATACAAAAGTTGTGTATAATAGTGAATTATATGGGAAAAATAAAAGTGAGTTACTTCAATACTCCCTATACCTATTGATTGCCGTTTTCAAAATATTTGAAGATTTGTTGAAATGCATGGTCTGGGTGAAATGTTATTTTTGCCCCAGTGATTGACGTTGAACGATTAAAATCATTTCTATTATTTGGTTGAAGGTTCGAACTATAGAGCCAACCATGATTTCATACAAAAAATTATACAGGGTGATAAAAAAAATGCGGTAGAAAAACCGAACTTATAAAGTTAAATAACTTCGTTTTTTCAAATGGCACACCCTGTATTTAGTAACGTATTCTTAAGAAGAATCCAATTATCTTTCAGATTGTATAAGGGTTCCCCGTTCCTAATCTCAATAGTTTTCTTGTATTCGGCGATTACCATATCAGGAATAATTATTATAATCTGAAAGATTTCTGCAGATTTCTGGCACATCCTTAAATGCTAGTAATTTTGTTATTAATTAATTATTATTAAACAAAATCTAAAATACGACAATATATTCGAATTTACCATTTGTATTTAATGGGAACCCTTACCTTGAGTATTATATATTAGTATTATTTAACATTTAAATAAAATTCAAAAAGAATGCGAAATTATCTACACCATAAAAAAAGCTTCAATGCCTAGACCACACAATTAAAGGCCCCCAAACACTGACTTTTCTAATTGAAGGTATAAGGGAGGATTAGTGGAAAGAGGAAAGTTGGTAGACATCAAGGGTCAAAAACCTCTGGGGTGAATTTTATTTTTTTATGAGTTAGACATTTAAAAGCAAATCTTAGGAAATTACAAGAAAAACTTGAATTGAATATTTATACAAGAATGTATAAATAATTACAACGGCATTCTATAGCTTTATAATTTTATTTGTAAACCATCTTCCTGTTTCCACATTTGATTAAAAGTTGGATCAAGTTATGTAGATTGGTTAATCAATAAATTGTGCACAAGCTTGAATTGCATCGAGTGGCCAAAAAAAGTGTTTTGAATTGTAAATGGAAGTAATTGAGCGCATGTTAAGAGTATAAATGATAGCGGGTTTTATTCTAATTGGAATCGATGATCAGATTAACCGTTGCGATTAATCAAATATGTAGATACGTTAGCTTTTTTAAGGACAGAAATATGAAATAGAAATTTACTCTACCAAATAAAAACTAAGTTTAGATTCTGAATGTTTAAAATTCTCGACTAGTCCAGCCTTATTAGGACATTTTCAACAGTAATCCTAAGGAGTTCCTATGATTTTGCCGGAAATTATTAGCGGCAGGATCACTATTGCTTGTTGCGAAGAAAATCGGCACGACTGCGATTTTCGAGAAGCAACAAGCAAGAGTGATCCAAACGCTAATAATTACCTAGGAAAAATCAGTCACTTGTTAGATTCGAGAAGACAAGTAGCCGAAAAGAAAGTTCACACTTCATAATTTGAAAAGTTAAATTTAGTGACACCAAGTGTCACACGCGTATTAATCTGCGCCATAATAATTGTAGTAAAATTGAGCTTACCAAGATTTTGAGAAATGCCTATGAATACTATTTCTGATGAAAGCACTAACACATTACCCGAAAATACAAACAGATCGAACTCAGGAGCAAACTGTTTAAAAGTCCGGCAATAACTGACGTTTTATAAGTTATAGAAAATGTAGTAACACGTTGCTAGGCAATACCTACATGATGAATTATCTGATTAGATACCACCCAGGGTGAATTTCCATGCATAACATGCAGCGTGGTCTGTTACGTATCGTAATTAGAATTTATTGGATCATGTCATCAACATTATTCGATTTCATTGGTTAGTAAGTAAATGAGGGCAATTGTCAACAGAATTTATTTTAAAATAAACTTTACTTTTTGGAATTATAGATTGCTAATTTTTTCAAATTAAACATCAAAAATCTATAACCATCAAAAATCTATAACTTATGCAAAAATAGGTGTTCTGGAAATTCAACTTATTCCCTTCAAAATATATGGCCCGAAGTTTCAATATTTTCCATTTTGTACTTCGTAACTTTAAAAAAAATTAAAAGTTTCTTTGCGCCAGATAATCAAAATCGTCATAAAATTCTAAACCGGTTTATTTTAAAAATATAGGTGATTAAAGAAAAATAAGTGGTTTTACAATTTGTTGAAACTGAGTTACAAATGAACATCACTCGCAGTCTTTCTGCCTTTTAAATATAACTCTATAGTCTAAGTATGCTAAAAGTCAATTTTGGTTAATAATTATAACATTAAAAAAAATTAAAATTTAACCCTAGAACTGTATCGCATTTTTTTTACTTTCTCTGTTACGAAGTACGAGAAAGTAGTGTGATCGTGAAAAAATTTTTTTTACGGTTACATCCGTTTTGGGGTCCTTGGATGCTATTTCAACAATTTCTGGAAAAAAAAATGTTTGTGTATGTGTGTGTGTGTGTCTATTTGTCTGAGCGCGCTGTTGCTCAAAAACTACTAAACGAATTAATATGGAACTTTGAACATAAACCTTATTTGAAAATCCAAAGAACCGAAAAGCCTTTTGTGGGCGTTTACCTTAACCGTTTGTTGTTTTTCTCAGATTATTTTTTTAAATATGAACATTTTACAAACATTTTTAAACAAATCTTGAAGATAATAAAAAAATTAACATCTTCCATTTGAAAATATTTTTCATAAAAAGTTTGAATTTTGAAAAAAAAATTTGTGATTTTTCGTTTCTAATTAGGAAACGGTAATAGTTACATCAAATTTTAATAATAATTGTAGACAATGCCAAAATAAACAATTTATTAGGAATAAATTTTATTGGATCATGTCATTTTACTGTTTCGTAAATTTTTCCATGGTATTACTCGGGAAAAAAATGCAAGTAAAAATTTTTGTTTTCCGAAAGATTTAAAAAAAATCATGACAGTTCTTAATGACGGGAAAAAGCGGGTAATTATTTCCGGAAAAAAAAAGTTTTGGTCATTTGATCATTTTCGCCATTTTTTTTCCATAATAATAATAATAATAATGTTTATTGGTGCTAGTAACTTGGAAGTTTTACACAGGTCACATAAACTTTGCTTAAAATATGAAGCTCATTTAATTAATTGTTTATCAAGGTAATAGCACATAAGTGAAGATACCTGCAGTGTGCGAAACTAACATTATATTATATAATGAATATTAAAAATATATAAAATAATCGATACATAAATAAAAAATATATAAATAAATATATATATATATATATATATATATATATATATATATATATACATATACACGTACACACATACACTTACATAGATGTATAGATATAGATAGATAAAACCGCAAGACCGACATTACACATTAAAACTTTTAAATGATGACACGTTAAAATTACTAACATAAGTACTTAAAAGATACAAAAATATACATAAATAAAATTGCATGATGAACATTACACATTAAAACTTATTGACTAATAAAATCCTTGTTAAAGTTGCATTACAGTTATAGTTATTTAAAAGTGAATAATACTTATCACAATACAAACCAACTAGACTATAGCAGTTGCCAAATACTCTTCAAACGAGTAGAATGCTTGTTTAATTAAGTAGTTTTTGCACCACGTTTTATATTTCCTAATGTTTAGTTGCTGAATATTGCTGGGCAATACGTTAAAAAAATTGATACAATAATATTTTGTGCCAGTCTTGGCCTTCGATAAGCGGAACTTAGTGATACGGAAATCATTTCTCGCACGCGTTTCATACATATGATAGTCCTTGTTGCAGGTATATGTATTAATGTTGTTTCTAATATACACAAGACACTCCAAGATATAGATACAAGGAACCGTTAGGATATTAAGGAGTTGAAATTGTTCTCTGCAGTCAGCCCTATAGCCGAGACCTGACATTATACGAATGGCTCGCCTCTGTAGCTTAAATACATCTGCCATTATTGGCGAGTGACCCCATAGTATGATACCATACCCTATATGTGTATGTATGTAGGCATAATATGCATTTAATACTAGTTGAATATTAACTGACCGCGAGAGATTTCTCAGTAGATACACATTCCTTGCCAATCTTTTCTCTAACTCTACACCATGAGCATCCCATGTCAGATGTGTATCTATTACAATACCCAAAAACCTAGTTGACTGTTTTTCGCCTGATTCGTTTTTCTTTAGTGAAAAGGTTAATTCTACTGTCTTATTGTCATTCAGTTTTAGTTTGTTGCAGTCAAACCATAAGTTAGCTCTCCTAATTGCAACTTCTAGTCTCTCTCTCGTTTCTTCAGTGTGATTGCCACTCAGTGATATATTTGTGTCATCAGCGTACAGTACTGTTAGAACATCGGGACACTGGGCTGGGAGGTCATTTATGTATATTAGAAACAAAAGCGGTCCCAAGATAGACCCTTGTGCCACACCATGCATGATTTTGAGTTCTTGTGACATATCATTATTAAATACAACACTTTGGCTTCTATTTGACATATAGGACATAAGTAATCTACAGCTTTCCGGACTGAAGTTGTAAAAGTATAACTTTCTTAATAGAATTGATCTTGAAACACAATCGAATGCTTTACTTAGGTCTAATAGCTTACTAATCATAACATTGCCTTTTTCAAAAGCATCTATGACATTATTTACAAGAGAAGTGATTGCAGTTGTTGTTGATCTTCCTTGCCTAAAGCCGAACTGAGAATTTGTTAAGATTTGATTATTTTCTAAGAAATAGGTTATTTGTTCCGCCAAAATTGACTCGATTATTTTAGAAAAAATAGGCAAGATAGAAATTGGTCGATATTGGTTTTTGTCATGTTCATCTCCTTTTTTAAAAACTGGAATGCACTTGGCGATCTTTAAGGAATCTGGAAAAATCCTGTTCTTATTGATTTATTGATCAAAAATGTGATAGGGCTTACCAGGATATCAATTACAAACTTTATAGCGCAAATATTAAGGTCGTATATGTCTCTACTATTCTTATTTTTAAGGTTTAATATTGTATCGCGAACTTTAGTACAAGATATTTCTTGAAATTTAAAATACTGCCAGTTTGTTTGGGCGCACGAACGGGACATTAAGACTATCGGATCATCGTCAGAATCAGGTATAGTATTAATCACTGTTTCTGCAATGGATGCAAAGTACTCATTGAATTCATTCGGAGTAATCACGACCTCTTTAGAATTATCAGTTTTATTATGCTTTTTGGATTTAATAACTTCCCAGATTGCCTTTGAGCAATTTGTGGATGAGTTTATGTAATGTTCGTTAGCTTGTTTTTGTTGTTCTCGTATAACTGATTTATATTTTTTATGCAGAGCTTTATATTCCGACTCTGTGTGTTCGTTTTTATGTTTGTTTCGAAGTATTACTCGGGAAAAAATGCGTACAAAAAATGTTGTGTGTGATGTGTGTGTTTATGTGTATTCAACTTGATATGATATGATTCCGAAAATTGGACTTTATTGCATTTAGTTAAATGCAACTTATAGTATAGGTTAAAATTATTCTGTCTAAAAACTCCGGTCAACGTTTTTTTAACCATTTTCAGGTGGAAGCTTTGGTGAATTATATAAATAAAACCTAATACCCTAATCATTTCCTACCTAAATATTTGTGACCCAATAAATTAATTGAAAACGCATTCAAGAATTGCACAAATATTGACAGGATAAGAAGAACCAACAGGTTTTTGTGACCGTCACGAGAAACCGGCTCCCTAGAGAAGACTGTCGACCATACCAACATCTTCTAGAGATATGACAACGGTCAATTTTGGGCGCCCCACCCGAGAAAACAACGGCCCTTTTAAGGGCCATAAAAACAAACTAATTCTAAGATCATTCTTTGTCACTGAATGAATGCATGTATTTTAACGATGAAAGACCAAAGTGTTTTCATAATTAAATATTGAAAATTTTTAGCCAAGATTATCAGAAGACTAGGAAAGAAAAGACTTATTTTTCACTTCAAAAATCGATAAAAAAATTTACTGTTGAGAATGTCTACCCTGAAATGCTTTCGAAAAATTTTCACGTTTTGTAACTGGAGACTAGGAATGAAAAGAGTTGTTTTTTCCTTCTAAAATCGATCGAAAATTTACTATTCAGAATGTCTACCCTGAAATGATTTCCAAAAATTTTTACGATTTGTAACATGAGACTAGGAACGAAAAGAGTTGTTTTTCACTTCAAAAATCGTTCGAAAATTTACAGTTCAGAATGTCTACCCTACATTAATTTTGAAAAATTTCACGATTTGTAACAGGAGACTAGGAACGAAAAGAGTTGCTTTTCAATTCAAAAAACGATCGAAAATTTACGGTTCAGAATGACTACCCTAAATTAATTTCGAAAAATTTCACGATTTGTAACAAGAGACTAGGAACGAAAAGAGTTGTTTTTCACCTCAAAAATCGAACGAAAATTTGCGATTCAGAATGTGTACTCTAAATTAATTTCGAAAAATTTTCACGATTTGTAACAGGAGACTAGGAACGAAAAGAGTCGTTTTTCACTTCAAAAATCGATCGAAAATTTGCGGTTCAGAATGTGTACCCTAAATTAATTTCGAAAAATTTTCACGATTTGTAACAGGAGACTAGGAACGAAAAGAGTTGTCTTTTACTTCAAAATTCGATCGAAAATTTTCTGTTCAGAATGTCTACCCTACATTAATTTTGAAAAATTTCACGATTTGTAACAGGAGACTAGGAACGAAAAGAGTTGTTTTTCACTTCAAAAATCGATCGAAAATTTGCGGTTCAGAATGTGTACCCTAAATTAATTTCGAAAAATTTCACGATTTGTAACAGGAGACTAGGAACGAAAAGAGTTGTTTTTCACTTTAAAAATCGATCGAAAATTTACAGTTCAGAATGTCTACCCTAAATTAATTTCGAAAAATTTCACGATTTGTAGCAGGAGACTAGGAACGAAAAGAACCATTTTTCACTTCAAAAGTCGATCGAAAATTTGCGGTTCACAATGTGTACCCTAAATTAATTTCGAAAAATTTTCATGATTTGTAACAGGAGACTAGGAACGAAAGAATGTCTACCGTAAATTAATTTTGAAAAATTTCACGATTTGTGACAGGAGACTAGGAACGAAAAGAGTTGTTTTTCACTTCAAAAATCGATCGAAAATTTGCGGTTCAGAATGTGTACCCTAAATTAATTTCGAAAAAATTTTACGACTTGTAACAGGAAACTAGGAACGAAAACAGCTGTTTTTCACTTTAAAAATCGATCGAAAATTTACAGTTCAGAATGTCTACCCTAAATTAATTTCGAAAGATTTCACGATTTGTAGCAGGAGACTAGGAACGAAAAGAACCATTTTTCAATTCAAAAGTCGATCGAAAATTTGCGGTTCACAATGTGTACCCTAAATTAATTTCGAAAAATTTTCATGATTTGTAACAGGAGACTAGGAACGAAAAGAGTTGTTTTTCAATTCAAAAATCGATCGAAAATTTACAATTCAGAATGTCTACCATAAATTAATTTTGAAAAATTTCACGATTTGCGAATGGAGACTAGGAACGAAAAGAGTTGTTTTTCACTTCAAAAATCGATCGAAAATTTACAGTTCAGAATGTCTACCCTAAATTAATTTCGAAAAATTTTCACGATTTGTAACAGGAGACTAGGATAGAAAAGAGTCGTTTTTCACTTCAAAAATCGATCGATATTTTACAGTTCAGAATGTCTACCCTAAATTAATTTCGAAAAATTTCACGATTTGTAACAGGAGACTAGGAACAAAAAGAGTTGTTTTTCACAAAAATCGATCGAAAATTTACAGTTCAGAATGTCTACCGTCAATTAATTTTGAAAAATTTCACGATTTGTAACGGGAGACTAGGAATGAAAAGAGTTGTTTTTCACCTCAAAAATCGATCGAAAATTTGCGGTTCAGAATGTGTACCCTAAATTAATTTCGAAAAATGTTCACGATTTGTGACAGGAGACTGGGGATGAAAAGAGTTGTTTTTACTTCAAAAATCGATCGAAAATTTCAGTTCAGAATGTCTACCGTCAATTTATTTTGAAAAATTTCACGATTTGTAACAGGAGACTAGGAACGAAAAGAGTTTTTTTTCACTTCAAAAATCGATCGAAAATTTACAGTTCCGAATGTCTACCCTAAATTAAATTCGAAAAATTTCAAGATTTGTAACAGGAGACTAGGAACGAAAAGAGTCGTTTTGCACTTCAAAAATCGATCGAAAATTTACAGTTCAGAACGGCCACCCTAAATTAATTTCGAAAAATTTCATGATTTGTAACAGGAGACTAGGAACGAAAAGAGTTGTTTTTCACTTCAACAATCGATCGAAAATTTGCGGTTCAGAATGGCTACCCTAAATTAATTTCGAAGAATTTCACGATTTGTAACAGGAGACTAGGAACGAAAAGAGTTGTTTTTCATTTCAAAAATCGATCGAAAATTTACAGTTCAGAATGTCTACCCTAAATTAATTTCGAAAAATTTTCACGATTTGTAACAGGAGACTAGGAACGAAAAGAGTTGTTTTTCACTTCAAAAATCGATCGAAAATTTGCGGTTCAGAATGTGTACCCTAAATTAATTTCGAAGAATTTCACGATTTGTAACAGGAGACTGGGAATGAAAAGAGTTGTTTTTCACTTCAAAAATCGATCGAAAATTTACAGTTCTGAATGTCTACCCTCAATTAATTTTGAAAAATATCACGATTTGTAACAGGAGACTAGGAACGAAAATAGTCGTTTTTCACTTCAAAAATCGATCGAAAATTTGCGGTTCAGAATGTGTACCCTAAATTAATTTCGAAAAATTTCACGATTTGTAACAGGAGACTAGGAACGAAAAGAGTTGTTTTTCATTTCAAAAATCGATCGAAAATTTATAGTTCAGAATGTCTACCCTAAATTAATTTCAAAAATTTTCACGATTTGTAACAGGAGACTAGGATAGAAAAGAGTCGTTTTTCACTTCAAAAATCGATCGAAAATTTTCGGTTCAGAATGTCTACCCTCAATTAATTTTGAAAAATTTCACGATTTGTAACAGGAGACTAGGAACGAAACGAGTTGTTTTTCATTTCAAAAATCGATCGAAAATTTGCGGCTCAGAATGTGTACCCTAAATTAATTTCGAAAAATTTCACGATTTGTAACAGGAGACTAGGAACGAAAAGAGTTGTTTTTCACTTCAAATATCGATCGAAAATTTGCGGTTCAGAATGTGTACCCTAAATTAATTTCGAAAAATTTCACGATTTGTAACAGGAGTCCAGGAACGAAAAGAGTAGTTTTGCACTTCAAAAATCGATCGAAAATTTACAGTTCAGAATGGCCACCCTAAATTAATTTCGAAAAATTTCACGATTTGTAACAGGAGACTAGGAACGAAAAGAGTTGTTTTTCACTTCAAAAATCGATCGAAAATTTACGGTTCAGAATGTGTACCCTAAATTAATTTCGAAAAATTTCACGATTTGTAACAGGAGACTAGGAACGAAAAGAGTTGTTTTTCACTTCAAAAATCGATCGAAAATTTGCGGTTCAGAATGGCTGCCCTAAATTAATTTCGAAGAATTTCACGATTTGTAACAGGAGACTAGGAACGAAAAGAGTTGTTTTTCATTTCAAAAATCGATCGAAAATTTACAGTTCAGAATGTCTACCCTAAATTAATTTCGAAAAATTTTCACGATTTGTAACAGGAGACTAGGAACGAAAAGAGTTGTTTTTCACTTCAAAAATCGATCGAAAATTTACAGTTCAGAATGTCTACCCTAAAATAATTTCGAAAAATTTTCACGATTTGTAACAGGAGACTAGGAACGAAAAGAGTTGGTTTTCACTTCAAAAATCGATCGAAAATTTGCGGTTCAGAATGTGTACCCTAGATTAATTTCGAAAAAATTTCACGATTTGTAACAGGAGACTAGGAACGAAAAAAGTTGTTTTTCACTTCAAAAATCGATCGAAAATTTGCGGTTCAGAATGTGTACCCTAAATTAATTTCGAAAATTTTTCACGATTTGTAACAGGAGACTAGGAACGAAAACAGTTCTTTTTCACTACAAAAATCGATCAAAAATTTGCGGTTCAGAATGTGTACCCTAAATTAATTTCGAAAAATTTCACGATTTGTAACAGGAGTCTAGGAACGAAAAGAGTAGTTTTGCACTTCAAAAATCGATCGAAAATTTACAGTTCAGAATGGCCACCCTAAATTAATTTCGAAAAATTTTCACGATTTGTAACAGGAGACTAGGAACGAAAAGAGTTGTTTTTCACTTCAAAAATCGATCGAAAATTTACAGTTCAGAATGTCTACCCTAAAATAATTTCGAAAAATTTTCACGATTTGTAACAGGAGACTAGGAACGAAAAGAGTTGTTTTTCACTTCAAAAATCGATCGAAAATTTGCGGTTCAGAATGTGTACCCTAAATTAATTTCGAAGAATTTCACGATTTGTAACAGGAGACTGGGAATGAAAAGAGTTGTTTTTCACTTCAAAAATCGATCGAAAATTTACAGTTCTGAATGTCTACCCTCAATTAATTTTGAAAAATATCACGATTTGTAACAGGAGACTAGGAACGAAAATAGTCGTTTTTCACTTCAAAAATCGATCGAAAATTTGCGGTTCAGAATGTGTACCCTAAATTAATTTCGAAAAATTTCACGATTTGTAACAGGAGTCTAGGAACGAAAAGAGTTGTTTTTCATTTCAAAAATCGATCGAAAATTTATAGTTCAGAATGTCTACCCTAAATTAATTTCAAAAATTTTCACGATTTGTAACAGGAGACTAGGATAGAAAAGAGTCGTTTTTCACTTCAAAAATCGATCGAAAATTTTCGGTTCAGAATGTCTACCCTCAATTAATTTTGAAAAATTTCACGATTTGTAACAGGAGACTAGGAACGAAACGAGTTGTTTTTCATTTCAAAAATCGATCGAAAATTTGCGGCTCAGAATGTGTACCCTAAATTAATTTCGAAAAATTTCACGATTTGTAACAGGAGACTAGGAACGAAAAGAGTTGTTTTTCACTTCAAATATCGATCGAAAATTTGCGGTTCAGAATGTGTACCCTAAATTAATTTCGAAAAATTTCACGATTTGTAACAGGAGTCCAGGAACGAAAAGAGTAGTTTTGCACTTCAAAAATCGATCGAAAATTTACAGTTCAGAATGGCCACCCTAAATTAATTTCGAAAAATTTCACGATTTGTAACAGGAGACTAGGAACGAAAAGAGTTGTTTTTCACTTCAAAAATCGATCGAAAATTTACGGTTCAGAATGTGTACCCTAAATTAATTTCGAAAAATTTCACGATTTGTAACAGGAGACTAGGAACGAAAAGAGTTGTTTTTCACTTCAAAAATCGATCGAAAATTTGCGGTTCAGAATAGCTGCCCTAAATTAATTTCGAAGAATTTCACGATTTGTAACAGGAGACTAGGAACGAAAAGAGTTGTTTTTCATTTCAAAAATCGATCGAAAATTTACAGTTCAGAATGTCTACCCTAAATTAATTTCGAAAAATTTTCACGATTTGTAACAGGAGACTAGGAACGAAAAGAGTTGTTTTTCACTTCAAAAATCGATCGAAAATTTGCGGTTCAGAATGTGTACCCTAAATTAATTTCGAAGAATTTCACGATTTGTAACAGGAGACTGGGAATGAAAAGAGTTGTTTTTCACTTCAAAAATCGATCGAAAATTTACAGTTCTGAATGTCTACCCTCAATTAATTTTGAAAAATATCACGATTTGTAACAGGAGACTAGGAACGAAAATAGTCGTTTTTCACTTCAAAAATCGATCGAAAATTTGCGGTTCAGAATGTGTACCCTAAATTAATTTCGAAAAATTTCACGATTTGTAACAGGAGTCTAGGAACGAAAAGAGTTGTTTTTCATTTCAAAAATCGATCGAAAATTTATAGTTCAGAATGTCTACCCTAAATTAATTTCAAAAATTTTCACGATTTGTAACAGGAGACTAGGATAGAAAAGAGTCGTTTTTCACTTCAAAAATCGATCGAAAATTTTCGGTTCAGAATGTCTACCCTCAATTAATTTTGAAAAATTTCACGATTTGTAACAGGAGACTAGGAACGAAACGAGTTGTTTTTCATTTCAAAAATCGATCGAAAATTTGCGGCTCAGAATGTGTACCCTAAATTAATTTCGAAAAATTTCACGATTTGTAACAGGAGACTAGGAACGAAAAGAGTTGTTTTTCACTTCAAATATCGATCGAAAATTTGCGGTTCAGAATGTGTACCCTAAATTAATTTCGAAAAATTTCACGATTTGTAACAGGAGTCCAGGAACGAAAAGAGTAGTTTTGCACTTCAAAAATCGATCGAAAATTTACAGTTCAGAATGGCCACCCTAAATTAATTTCGAAAAATTTCACGATTTGTAACAGGAGACTAGGAACGAAAAGAGTTGTTTTTCACTTCAAAAATCGATCGAAAATTTACGGTTCAGAATGTGTACCCTAAATTAATTTCGAAAAATTTCACGATTTGTAACAGGAGACTAGGAACGAAAAGAGTTGTTTTTCACTTCAAAAATCGATCGAAAATTTGCGGTTCAGAATGGCTGCCCTAAATTAATTTCGAAGAATTTCACGATTTGTAACAGGAGACTAGGAACGAAAAGAGTTGTTTTTCATTTCAAAAATCGATCGAAAATTTACAGTTCAGAATGTCTACCCTAAATTAATTTCGAAAAATTTTCACGATTTGTAACAGGAGACTAGGAACGAAAAGAGTTGTTTTTCACTTCAAAAATCGATCGAAAATTTACAGTTCAGAATGTCTACCCTAAAATAATTTCGAAAAATTTTCACGATTTGTAACAGGAGACTAGGAACGAAAAGAGTTGGTTTTCACTTCAAAAATCGATCGAAAATTTGCGGTTCAGAATGTGTACCCTAGATTAATTTCGAAAAAATTTCACGATTTGTAACAGGAGACTAGGAACGAAAAAAGTTGTTTTTCACTTCAAAAATCGATCGAAAATTTGCGGTTCAGAATGTGTACCCTAAATTAATTTCGAAAATTTTTCACGATTTGTAACAGGAGACTAGGAACGAAAACAGTTCTTTTTCACTACAAAAATCGATCAAAAATTTGCGGTTCAGAATGTGTACCCTAAATTAATTTCGAAAAATTTCACGATTTGTAACAGGAGTCTAGGAACGAAAAGAGTAGTTTTGCACTTCAAAAATCGATCGAAAATTTACAGTTCAGAATGGCCACCCTAAATTAATTTCGAAAAATTTTCACGATTTGTAACAGGAGACTAGGAACGAAAAGAGTTGTTTTTCACTTCAAAAATCGATCGAAAATTTACAGTTCAGAATGTCTACCCTAAAATAATTTCGAAAAATTTTCACGATTTGTAACAGGAGACTAGGAACGAAAAGAGTTGTTTTTCACTTCAAAAATCGATCGAAAATTTGCGGTTCAGAATGTGTACCCTAAATTAATTTCGAAGAATTTCACGATTTGTAACAGGAGACTGGGAATGAAAAGAGTTGTTTTTCACTTCAAAAATCGATCGAAAATTTACAGTTCTGAATGTCTACCCTCAATTAATTTTGAAAAATATCACGATTTGTAACAGGAGACTAGGAACGAAAATAGTCGTTTTTCACTTCAAAAATCGATCGAAAATTTGCGGTTCAGAATGTGTACCCTAAATTAATTTCGAAAAATTTCACGATTTGTAACAGGAGTCTAGGAACGAAAAGAGTTGTTTTTCATTTCAAAAATCGATCGAAAATTTATAGTTCAGAATGTCTACCCTAAATTAATTTCAAAAATTTTCACGATTTGTAACAGGAGACTAGGATAGAAAAGAGTCGTTTTTCACTTCAAAAATCGATCGAAAATTTTCGGTTCAGAATGTCTACCCTCAATTAATTTTGAAAAATTTCACGATTTGTAACAGGAGACTAGGAACGAAACGAGTTGTTTTTCATTTCAAAAATCGATCGAAAATTTGCGGCTCAGAATGTGTACCCTAAATTAATTTCGAAAAATTTCACGATTTGTAACAGGAGTCCAGGAACGAAAAGAGTAGTTTTGCACTTCAAAAATCGATCGAAAATTTACAGTTCAGAATGGCCACCCTAAATTAATTTCGAAAAATTTCACGATTTGTAACAGGAGACTAGGAACGAAAAGAGTTGTTTTTCACTTCAAAAATCGATCGAAAATTTACGGTTCAGAATGTGTACCCTAAATTAATTTCGAAAAATTTCACGATTTGTAACAGGAGACTAGGAACGAAAAGAGTTGTTTTTCACTTCAAAAATCGATCGAAAATTTGCGGTTCAGAATGGCTGCCCTAAATTAATTTCGAAGAATTTCACGATTTGTAACAGGAGACTAGGAACGAAAAGAGTTGTTTTTCATTTCAAAAATCGATCGAAAATTTACAGTTCAGAATGTCTACCCTAAATTATTTTCGAAAAATTTTCACGATTTGTAACAGGAGACTAGGAACGAAAAGAGTTGTTTTTCACTTCAAAAATCGATCGAAAATTTACAGTTCAGAATGTCTACCCTAAAATAATTTCGAAAAATTTTCACGATTTGTAACAGGAGACTAGGAACGAAAAGAGTTGTTTTTCACTTCAAAAATCGATCGAAAATTTGCGGTTCAGAATGTGTACCCTAGATTAATTTCGAAAAAATTTCACGATTTGTAACAGGAGACTAGGAACGAAAAAACTTGTTTTTCACTTCAAAAATCGATCGAAAATTTGCGGTTCAGAATGTGTACCCTAAATTAATTTCGAAAATTTTTCACGATTTGTAACAGGAGACTAGGAACGAAAACAGTTCTTTTTCACTACTAAAATCGATCGAAAATTTGCGGTTCAGAATGTGTACCCTAAATTAATTTCGAAAAATTTCACGATTTGTAACAGGAGTCTAGGAACGAAAAGAGTAGTTTTGCACTTCAAAAATCGATCGAAAATTTACAGTTCAGAATGGCCACCCTAAATTAATTTCGAAAAATTTCACGATTTGTAACAGGAGACTAGGAACGAAAAGAGTTGTTTTTCACTTCAAAAATCGATCGAAAATTTGCGGTTCAGAATGTGTACCCTAAATTAATTTCGAAAATTTTTCACGATTTGTAGCAGGAGACTAGGAACGAAAACAGTTCTTTTTCACTTCAAAAATCGATCGAAAATTTGCGGTTCAGAATGTGTACCCTAAATTAATTTCGAAAAATTTCACGATTTGTAACAGGAGACTTGGAACGAAAACAGTTGTTTTTCACTTCAAAAATCGATCGAAAATTTGCGGTTCAGAATGTGTACCCTAAATTAATTTCGAAAATTTTTCACGATTTGTAACAGGAGACTAGGAACGAAAAGAGTTCTTTTTCACTTAAAAAGTCGATCGAAAATTTACAGCTCAGAATGTCTTCCCTAAAATAATTTCGAAAAATTTCACGATTTGTAACAGGAGACTAGGAACGAAAACAGTTGTTTTTCACTTAAAAAACCGATCGAAAATTTACAGTTCAGAATGTCTACCCTAAAATAATTTCGAAAAATTTTCACGATTTGTAACAGGAGACTAGGAACGAAAAGAGTTCTTTTTCACTTAAAAAATCGATCGAAAATTTACAGCTCAGAATGTCTACCCTAAATTAATTTCGAAAAACTTTCACGATTTGTAACAGGAGACTAGGAACGAAAACAGTTGTTTTTCACTTCAAAAATCGATCGAAAATTTGCGGTTCAGAATGTGTACCCTAAATTAATTTCGAAAATTTTTCACGATTTGTAACAGGAGACTAGGAACGAAAACAGTTCTTTTTCACTTCAAAAATCGATCGAAAATTTGCGGTTCAGAATGTGTACCCTAAATTAATTTCGAAAAATTCCACGATTTGTAACAGGAGACTTGGAATGAAAACAGTTGTTTTTCACTTCAAAAATCGATCGAAAATTTGCGGTTCAGAATGTGTACCCTAAATTAATTTCGAAAAATTTCACGATTTGTAACAGGAGACTTGGAACGAAAACAGTTGTTTTTCACTTCAAAAATCGATCGAAAATTTGCGGTTCAGAATGTGTACCCTAAATTAATTTCGAAAATTTTTCACGATTTGTAACAGGAGACTAGGAACGAAAAGAGTTCTTTTTCACTTAAAAAATCGATCGAAAATTTACAGCTCAGAATGTCTACCCTAAATTAATTTCGAAAAACTTTCACGATTTGTAACAGGAGACTAGGAACGAAAACAGTTGTTTTTCACTTCAAAAATCGATCGAAAATTTACAGTTCAGAATGTCTACCCTAAAATAATTTCGAAAAATTTTCACGATTTGTAACAGGAGACTAGGAACGAAAAGAGTTGTTTTTCACTTCAAAAATCGATCGAAAATTTGCGGTTCAGAATGTGTACCCTAAATTAATTTCGAAAAAATTTCACGATTTGTAACAGGAGACTAGGAACGAAAAGAGTCGTTTTTCACTTCAAAAGTCGATCGAAAATTTGCGGTTCAAAATGTCTACCCTAAATTAATTTCGAAAAATTTTCACGATTTGTAACAGGAGACTAGGAACGAAAACAGTTGTTTTTCACTTCAAAAATCGATCGAAAATTTACAGTTCAGAATGTCTACCCTAAAATAATTTCGAAAACTTTTCACGATTTGTAACAGGAGACTAGGAACGAAAAGAGTTGTTTTTCACTTCAAAAATCGATCGAAAATTTGCGGTTCAGAATGTGTACCCTAAATTAATTTCGAAAATTTTTCACGATTTGTAACAGGAGACTAGGAACGAAAACAGTTCTTTTTCACTTCAAAAATCGATCGAAAATTTGCGGTTCAGAATGTGTACCCTAAATTAATTTCGAAAAATTTCACGATTTGTAACAGGAGACTTGGAACGAAAACAGTTGTTTTTCACTTCAAAAATCGATCGAAAATTTGCGGTTCAGAATGTGTACCCTAAATTAATTTCGAAAATTTTTCACGATTTGTAACAGGAGACTAGGAACGAAAAGAGTTCTTTTTCACTTAAAAAGTCGATCGAAAATTTACAGCTCAGAATGTCTTCCCTAAAATAATTTCGAAAAATTTCACGATTTGTAACAGGAGACTAGGAACGAAAACAGTTGTTTTTCACTTCAAAAATCGATCGAAAATTTACAGTTCAGAATGTCTACCCTAAAATAATTTCGAAAAATTTTCACGATTTGTAACAGGAGACTAGGAACGAAAAGAGTTCTTTTTCACTTAAAAAATCGATCGAAAATTTACAGCTCAGAATGTCTACCCTAAATTAATTTCGAAAAACTTTCACGATTTGTAACAGGAGACTAGGAACGAAAACAGTTGTTTTTCACTTCAAAAATCGATCGAAAATTTGCGGTTCAGAATGTGTACCCTAAATTAATTTCGAAAATTTTTCCCGATTTGTAACAGGAGACTAGGAACGAAAACAGTTCTTTTTCACTTCAAAAATCGATCGAAAATTTGCGGTTCAGAATGTGTACCCTAAATTAATTTCGAAAAATTCCACGATTTGTAACAGGAGACTTGGAACGAAAACAGTTGTTTTTCACTTCAAAAATCGATCGAAAATTTGCGGTTCAGAATGTGTACCCTAAATTAATTTCGAAAAATTTCACGATTTGTAACAGGAGACTTGGAACGAAAACAGTTGTTTTTCACTTCAAAAATCGATCGAAAATTTGCGGTTCAGAATGTGTACCCTAAATTAATTTCGAAAATTTTTCACGATTTGTAACAGGAGACTAGGAACGAAAAGAGTTCTTTTTCACTTAAAAAATCGATCGAAAATTTACAGCTCAGAATGTCTACCCTAAATTAATTTCGAAAAACTTTCACGATTTGTAACAGGAGACTAGGAACGAAAACAGTTGTTTTTCACTTCAAAAATCGATCGAAAATTTACAGTTCAGAATGTCTACCCTAAAATAATTTCGAAAAATTTTCACGATTTGTAACAGGAGACTAGGAACGAAAAGAGTTGTTTTTCACTTCAAAAATCGATCGAAAATTTGCGGTTCAGAATGTGTACCCTAAATTAATTTCGAAAAAATTTCACGATTTGTAACAGGAGACTAGGAACGAAAAGAGTCGTTTTTCACTTCAAAAGTCGATCGAAAATTTGCGGTTCAAAATGTCTACCCTAAATTAATTTCGAAAAATTTTCACGATTTGTAACAGGAGACTAGGAACGAAAACAGTTGTTTTTCACTTCAAAAATCGATCGAAAATTTACAGTTCAGAATGTCTACCCTAAAATAATTTCGAAAACTTTTCACGATTTGTAACAGGAGACTAGGAACGAAAAGAGTTGTTTTTCACTTCAAAAATCGATCGAAAATTTGCGGTTCAGAATGTGTACCCTAAATTAATTTCGAAAATTTTTCACGATTTGTAACAGGAGACTAGGAACGAAAACAGTTCTTTTTCACTTCAAAAATCGATCGAAAATTTGCGGTTCAGAATGTCTACCCTAAATTAATTTCGAAAAATTTCACGATTTGTAACAGGAGACTTGGGACGAAAACAGTTGTTTTTTACTTCAAAAATCGATCGAAAATTTGCGGTTCAGAATGTGTACCCTAAATTAATTTCGAAAAATTTTCACGATTTGTAACAGGAGACTAGGAACGAAAAGAGTTCTTTTTCACTTCAAAAATCGATCGAAAATTTGCGGTTCAGAATGTGTACTCTAAATTAATTTCGAATAATCTCACGATTTGTAACAGGAGACTAGGAACGAAAAGAGTTGTTTTGCACTTCAAACATCGATCGAAAATTTACAGTTCAGAATGTCTACCCTAAAATAATTTCGAAAAATTTCACGATTTGTAACAGGAGACTTGGAACGAAAACAGTTGTTTTTCACTTCAAAAATCGATCGAAAATTTGCGGTTCAGAATGTGTACCCTAAATTAATTTCGAAAATTTTTCACGATTTGTAACAGGAGACTAGGAACGAAAAGAGTTCTTTTTCACTTAAAAAATCGATCGAAAATTTACAGCTCAGAATGTCTACCCTAAAATAATTTCGAAAAATTTCACGATTTGTAACAGGAGACTAGGAACGAAAAGAGTTGTTTTTCACTTCAAAAATCGATCGAAAATTTACAGCTCAGAATGTCTACCCTAAAATAATTTCGAAAAATTTTCACGATGTGTAACAGGGGACTAGGAACGAAAACAGTTGTTTTGCACTTCAAAAATCGATCGAAAATTTACAGTTCAGAATGTCTACCCTAAAATAATTTCGAAAAATTTTCACGATTTGTAACAGGAGACCAGGAACGAAAAGAGTTGTTTTGCACTTCAAAAATCGATCGAAAATTTGCGGTTCAGAATGTGTACCCTAAATTAATTTCGAAAATTTTTCACGATTTGTAACAGGAGACTAGGAACGAAAAGAGTTCTTTTTCACTTCAAAAATCGATCGAAAATTTGCGGTTCAGAATGTGTACTCTAAATTAATTTCGAAAAATCTCACGTTTTGTAATAGGAGACTAGGAACGAAAAGAGTTGTTTTGCACTTCAAAAATCGATCGAAAATTTACAGTTCAGAATGTCTACCCTAAATTAATTTCGAAAAATTTTCACGATTTGTAACAGGAGACTAGGAACGAAAAGAGTTGTTTTTCAAAAGAAAATAGAAGAAGAGAACTTCATTATTAGTAGGTACGTAAATTTAACTCACTTTCCTTGATTGCTTCCCTACTTTAAAATACCGCCGCACGTCACTGCTTGTAAGTAGAATACATAAAACAAAACGAATTTACTCGTATTATAAATTCGGAAATTCTTAACAAAGTTTTTATAAACAAACATTAATATTATATTTTTACTTTTCTCATAAAAGAACAGCAACATTTGATTAATTAAAAAAAAATCTAGAGCACTTGCATCCTGCCTTGGTCCGGCCTTGATAACAACAGCAGAAGTAGGATGATGAGACGACTACTCCCAACACAACTGGATCGACCTATTTGCTGGTTCACTAGATTTAGGAGGAAACATCACAGTGTTCTTTCTTAATTCTGGATGACAAGATTAAGATAATTTATTGTTATTAATTTTTTTCTTATTTTCTGTTTCTTATTTTAAAATTATTAATGAATGATTAATTTATGTAACATTAGTGATTATTTACAATTTATTAAATATTTTATGTAAATGAGTTTCACATAGGTCTAGAAGGCCTGAGAGGTCGATAGCTGATTTAAGCCAAAAAAAATAAAAATAACTGCTAATACTTTATAACAATATACAGTGGGTGGTCATATTATTAGGGCCACCTGCATAAATTATCAATAAAGCGATAATAAATATTAGCGTTATTTGTTTTATATTATACTTACCTACCTCAATACGATAATTTGTAAAGTATGTTCATTAAAAAAAACCTCAAGTATGCCATGATTTTTGAATTTTAAAAATTTAAGTTGTTTACACATATTGAGGTTATGTTACTTCTCAAAATTAAACAAACTGTAGTCAATTTATAGATACTTACGTTAAATTTTTCACTATACTATATTAAATGTTGTATGTGCCTTCCTTCTTCTTGAACCCAAGCCTGAACTCTTCTTTGCACACCCTCCATTACGCTCCGCAACAACACTGGATTATTGTTAATTTCTATAAATTTATCTCGAATTCGTTGCCGCATGTCTTCTAGATTGTGTACTGGTTGTGCATAAATACAATTTTTCAGGTATGGCCACAAGAAAAATCGCATGGTGTTAAATAGCATGAAAGGGGCGGCCATGGAATCCGTGCATTTCGACTTGTTATTCGGTCCTCAAAAAATTCCTCCAAAATGGCCAAATTATCCACTGTGCAATGAGGAGTTGCTCCGTCTTGATGAAAATATCCACTTTATCCACCTAAACATGAATTTTGTAAATGTATTAAACGACACGGATGAAAATGTACAAAGTTTTATATTACTGAATGGTACGTACTTGTCACGCATGAAGAACTCCCCCTTAGGTTTACTATCATTACGATATGACCATCACCAACATCGAAACACCGCGCGGTCTAGTTTTACCTGAAGCGCCAGTCTATACCCGACCGGCGTACCTGATGTGTGCTTTTGGTCCCTCTCTTAACATCGCGTGTTACCTGACATCAGATTGTGCTTTTCGATCGCGAAAACAATTATAAGTTCTCCGTGTTTAATCACAGTGTTCAATTGCTATTGTGCTACAAAATAACTACTTATGAGGAAATCAGATTAAAGGGTAAGTCTATAGTAAAATAGTTAATAGATAATTAGTATTATCAGTGTATTAGTAAAACACAAGTGGATGATAATAACGGTGATAATTAACTGATTGACACTATAAGCGTTTACTTCATCATACATTTAATTACTTTTTTGATAATATCACATTGTTTATTAATAGCGACTATAGTTTTGATGAAGTGCTTGACATTTTCAAACTAAAAATAAAAATATTAAGTTTAAAAATTCATTTTCAAACTAAAGTTTTTAGATGTAAAGATCAAAGCCACAGATGCTATTAATAAATCGTGTGATATTACCAAAGAAACAATAAATTATTGGATATTTAGAAGTGACCTTCTTTCTCACCGGTTCTATATGTTTTTGGTGGTGCTGATTTTGAATTTTATGTTTCCTACCTCACAAATATCGGCTTCACAGAGACGATCACAAAAACCCAGAAAATTTCGCACTTTTTAACTTTTTTGTTTGAATTTCAAACACTATTAATTTTACCGAAAAGACCAATCTATACAAAATCAAAATAGATAAAATTTCCTACAAATTTACATCTTAACGTTATTTTTTTGATAAAGGGCTCAGGCACTAGAGCGTGCTAAAAGAGAGCGACTTTTCGCCCTCTGGCCAAAATGAGAGAAACGCCCTCTCACAGCGGCCCTCTAGCCTCACTATATAATAATTTTGAATGAATTAATTGCATAGTTGAACAATTAATGAAAAATATTACGAATTACGTGAGTTGAAATGTTGAAGTTTATTCTCCTACTCAGAAATTCCCTCGGGCTTCATAGGAAAGTAGTGGCGAAGTAAAATAAGTTTGATACAAAATTTGATTTATAGGGGAAGTTCTATAATGTAATACAATGAACGTATAGATAATTTTGTTTTATATAGCATTAAATTTTAAAAAATCCAGATAAATGGCCATCACATTGGCCCAAATTTTCTAAAATTTGGTACAAAAAACTTCAACTGGAAGATAGAGTATAAGAAAATGTTTAAATATTTGAACATGTCCATTCGCAATGAAGACGAGCTTTTATGCAGAAGAGTTCTATCCGTCTGCATCCACAATTTCCCTAGCAGTTTTTCTTGGATTTACAGTTTCTCTGGAATTGGGGACCGCAGAGTGGTTACTGGGATCAGGCCGTTCCTGGTCGATTTCCACGGCCACTCTTCAGGATTCAAACCATTCCTAATCCATTGAATAAAGCCCTCAGACTGGTGTGAAAAATTCCCAGACTTCTGGCAGAAAAACAAAATGAAAATACGAAATACAATGCTTTTCGTCTTCTACAATTTAATAGTTTCGAAAAGACTACAAATTATAATTCAATATTCTTCGCGGTATTAGCCAGGAAAGTAGTTGTTTCAATAGATGATTTTCTTATCATTCAAATATGCAGGTAATTCATTTACTCGCGTTTTGGTCAGAGAGACAAGAAGTCGCTCATTATCAACGCGCTCTAGCTGCTCAAAATATTAAAGATAAAACAAGCATTTTCTAGGAGATTTTGTCTACTTTCGGTGGAACGCACAGTTTTCAAGATATAACCATAAAACTGGAAAAAGTGCAAAATTTTTTTAGCTTTTTTCTGCGAAGCCGACTATTTTCGAGGTGGTAAATATAAAATATAAAACTAAATATAAAACATAAAATCAGTGAGACAATATTTCGGTATTTTTTTGACCGAAAAACTTGTTGAAATAAATGCCACGGAGGGTAAAGGAAGTGCATTAGAAAATGGGCAGGACCTACGCATTACTATGATAATAAGAAAATAATAAAATCTTTGTTATTTTTTTTTTAATTTTATTCAAATATTACTTGTTATTAGTTAAGTCCAGGGGCGGCTCGTTATATAGAGCCAAAGAGCCATGGTACTAGCAGGAATTTTTGCTACTGATGTTAGGTACGGCCTTCAGCAATGCGATTATGATAAAATATTTCTAAAACATCTGCTCCGTCCGAATTTATTTTTATTAAAGCCCTGATATTGATAAGTGATTTTGAGTGACAGATCATTGGGCTTTGCTTTGATTTTAACCGAAATTTCACTTTTCCTCAATATGTGTTTCAAAAAACTGATATTTTCAAGTTTTTAGTTGAATAACTCTAAAACCAACTTCGGAATGTTTTGATCTTTTGTTTGAATATTAGAGACTTGGCTTTTTATTTATTTTAGCTTTTCCAAATATTCGTTCCAAATAATTGACATTTTCGAGTTTTCAGTTGAATAACTCAAAAACCATCTGCAGAATGCTTGCATATTTTGCATAAATATTGAAGCCTTGATATTGATAACTGATTTTGAGTAACCGTTAATTGTGATTTGCTTTGATTTTAAACAAAATTCTTATTTTTTTCAAGATTTATTACAAACCAAAAAATTACATTTTCTGGTTTCTAGTTGAATAACTCAAAATCAATCTGCAGAATATTTTGATCTTCTACATACATTTTAAAGCCCTAATATTGAATTGTGATTTGCTTTGATTTTAATCGAAATTTTTCCCAATATTTGTTACAAAAATTGATATTTTCGCATTTTTAGTGAAATAACTCAAAAACTATCTTCAGAATGTTTTGATATTTTGCATAAATAATAAAGTTCTGATATTAGTATGTAATGTTGAGTAACATGCCGTTGTGGTTTATTTTGATTTCATACGAATTTTTATTTTTTCTCAAAATTTACCATAAAAAATGAACATTTTTGAGTTTCTAGTTGAAAAAAATCAATCTGTAGAATATTTTAATCTTCCGCATGGATATTATAGCCCTGATTTTGATGAGTTATTTTGAGTAACAGTGCGATTTGCTTCGATTTTAAGCGAATTTTCTTAAAATGTATTACAAAAAGTTGACAATTTCGACTTTTCCGTTGAATAACTCAAAAACCATCTGCTGAATGTTTTGATATTTTGAGTGAATATTATAGCCGTGATGTCGATAAGTGATTTTGAGTAACAGTTAATTTTCTCAAAATTTAATACAAAACATAGACATTTCTAACATTTTTTTCCAAAATGTTTTTGATATTTTGAATGGATATTATAGCTCTGATGTTAATACATGATTTTGAGTAATAGTTAATTATGATTTGCTTTCATTTTAAGCGAATGTTCTTAAAATTAATTAGAAAAAATTGACATCCCCGAATTTTCTGTTGAATAACTCAAAAACCATCTGCAGAATGTTTTGACATTTTGAATGGATATTATAGCTCTGATGTTGATAAGTGATTTTGAGTAACACTTAATTATAATTTGCTTTAATTTTAGGCGAATGTTCCTAAAATTAATTAGAAAAAATTGACATTCCCGAATTTTCTGTTGAATAACTCAAAAACCATCTGCAGAATGTTTTGATATTTTGAATGGATATAATAATAAATGATGTTAATAAGTGATTTTGAGTAACAGTTAATTATAATTTGCTTTAATTTTAGCCGAATGTTCTTAAAATTAATTAGAAAAAATGGACATTCCCGACTTTTCTGTTGAATAACTCAAAAACCATCTGCAGAATGTTTTGATATTATAGCCCTGATGTTGACAAGTGATTTTGAGGAACAGTTAATTGCGATTTGCTTCGATTTTAAGCGAATTTTCTCAAAATTTATTACAAAAAATTGACATTTCCAACTTTTCTGTTAAATAACTCTAAAGCCGTCTTCAGAATGTTTTGATAGTTTGCATAAATATTAAAGTTCTGATATTAGTAGGTAATATTGAGTCACAGTTCGTTGTATTTTGTTTTGATTTTAGCCAAAATTTCACCTTTTCCCAATATTTGTTCCAAAAAATAATATTTTTGAGGTTTTAATAACTCAAAAGCCATCTTCAGAATATTTTGATGTTCTGCTTGAATATTAAACTCCTTATATTGATAAGTAATTTTAAATAATTCGTTGTGATTTACTCCGATTTAAGCAGAATTTTATTTAGTCTCGTATTTTGTATTTTAAAGGTGAAATGGGGATGTTTCGAGTGAGGTATCATAAATGTTTTTAACTTTTATGTTAGGTAAGGGCAGCTCGTTATATAAAGCCAAGCAACCATGACACTAGCAAGAATTTTAAATTAATTCTTAAAACACTTTTTTGACAATTACTTTGGTATAGGAAGATAAATCGTTCTTTCCTTCTTCAAAAAATATATTGTATATATGGCTCTACCATCAATATGTTCCACGAGCCGCCACTGGTCAAGTCAAAGGTTTCCGGAAAATTTGGCTGAAAAATTATTATTCTTGGTGTTGCAATTTCTGTCACTTACGATGGGTTTGTTTACATTTTTTATCAATTAACCGTACATGTGTTGTGAGCAATTTTCGAAAATCTAAATTCCATAGCAATTGTTTTTATATTCTGTAACGAGTCACTAAAATTATTTAAAAAAAAACCTTACACTTATAATTTGGCATGCATTTTGAATAATTTTGGAAAATTATCGAGATACAATAGCATCTGTTAATATGGAATTCTCACAAAATCCAGTAAGAGTGGCTATTCTTTTTCGCTGAATATTAATTCCAAATACATTTTCAGTAAGTTTTCCATTGATGGCAGCTATTTTAATATTTTTTTACCGCATGGCAAAAATGATTACAATTTTTCACAACTTCACGCTCTCTTTACATCCTAAAATTAAGGGATAATTTATACTTTTCTCGGAATCATAATTTTACATGCATTGTTAGTAATTTTGAAATGTCGATGGCAGTTTTTATATTTTTTTATCGCACCAGTAAAATGATTATTCTTTCCATTACTTTATGTTTGGTACACATGATACTATTTCAAAATCTATGAATCAATTATTTGCATTTTTGACATGTTACATGTGTTATGAGGAATTTTGGAAAATTCTAAGTCAATAGCAATTGTTCTTATATTTTTTTATCAAGCCGCAAAAATGTTTTTTTGTTCAGAAATTAACTTTCTGTGGACATAAAATGATTACAAAATTCAAGTGTATTTATGCAGTTTTACTAAATCTTAACACTTGATTTTAAAAGAATTTAGAAAAGTTTAAGTCGATAGTAAATGTTTAATTCTTTTTTCACTTCGCTTAAATAATTACAGTTTTTGACACCGTCGCGTTCTCTTCGCATAAAATAATCCCAAAATTTTACGATTAATTATAATTTTCACGAAATCGTAATTTTTCATGTATTATGTGTAATTTAAATTTGAAGTAGCTGTTTGCTGTTGTTTTTATAATTTTCACGTATTGGAAAAAATATTCAACTTTTGACAATGTTGCTCTGGTCTCATGAAATTATCCCAAAATGTAAGAATATGAGCTTTTACAGAATCATAATTTTGAATGCGTTTTAAGTAAATTTGTCACCTTTTAAGTCTCTAGCAATTGTTCAGTTTTTTGAGGCTACCAAAATGTAAGAATGTGAGTCTTTTACGGAATTATAATTTTGTATGCATATTTAAGCAAATTTGACACCTTTGGTCGATGTGATTCTAACACATTTGCTGACGCGAGTAAGAAAAACCAACATACGGGAGGAATTATCAACTTATCATAAACTCGTCATCATTACTGAATACTATTTTATGTGACTTCGGGTACTCTCGAAATATTTTTTTAGGTTTGTCTGAATTACTCCGCTCGGTTTTTATGTAAGTAGAAAGTATTTCCGTTGTCAGTAGGCTTGGCTTAACCGAGACATGCTATTATTTAGCAATCATCTTCGCACAAATGCAATGTACCAAAGAAATAACTAAATGTGGACTGCAAGAAGTATTCACCGTAATTATAATAATCGCCTACAGTTCATTACATTATACGCACATCATTAGTAATCATGTGAAATTTTCAACTAATTTATTATATAAATAAACTTCTTAAAGTCCTTATCTTAGTTATAGTCATAGTCATAGTCATTTATTACGGATGGCCAGTACAGTACAATAACATAACAATTAAAATACACAATAAAAACAATACAAAAATGTACAAAATAATTTATAACCTTGGCGTAAAGGTATTATTGTTGCTCTCAATAGATTTCCGGCATTTCGATTTAAAAGTACTCACTGAGATGCCAAACACGTCAATAGAGTCGCAATAAGAATTAACCTTCCTTATGAGAGTTACGTTCCTAACGGAAGGTTTGATGCTATATTGACGTACGATTAATCGCAGTACTGTGTTATGACACCAAAATATCTTACGGAGTGAGCACACCCTGGAGACAACCATAGAAACGAGGAAAATAAAAAAAAAAACGTTTCGCACATATCTTCGTGGGCAGTTTCATAAAATTACGGACTTGAAACGTTATCAGGCAAAAGTTAATTAGTCTAGGACCTATCGCCAATTTTTTTACGCCAATAAGTGAAGGCGCTTGTACTGCGGTATCATATTTTCCACTAGTGACGGTTCGCGGGGTTTTTTCTGGTACGGCCGAGAAACAAGAGGTGGTAATACAGATAGGTAGGGTCAGTTGCAGAGACGGCTGGCTGCGTGACCGCACCTATCTGTATTACCACCTCTTGTTCCTCGGCCGTACCAGAAAAAAACCCGCGAACCGTCACTGTTTTCCACCAACAGGATTCATGTAATGAGAAGGATCCAAGTCACAGGTCAGATTAGATTTAGTTTAATATTTGATTTTGTTTCTTAATTTAAAATTGAAATAATGCCACTAGTTTACTGTGTTTAATTGTTTTGAAAACTTAGAATACATCATGTTGTTGGGACACCGTATGGTGAGCTATTTAAATTTATTTGCCTACTCTATTTTTTGTTTGTTTTTGTATTTTCTATGTTTATTCATTATATTTATTATTAATATCGAAATGTCTTTTATTTTACAGTTATCTTTTGTTAAGAGAATTTATTTAATTTCTTCTGATTTTTAATGTTGCATGACCTATAATAACTTTATTTCTACAGCGCCTTCATATCTCATTCATTCTTGCACAGCGGTGCCAAAAAGTCTTGTTATGGACTGATTTACGTGCGAGACAGATTTGCCGACAGTACCTGTATCTGATAAGGTTTCAAGTTCGTAATTTTATTTGTCTTACACTATTACATTGTTGTGCCATTACGTTATGTAATGCCCTAGGGCCATACGACTTGGAAAAGGCACGCTAATTACGTCACAACTGTGTATCATTTAGAAAAACTTGCAATCTTGAAATGTCAAAAATGACAGATATAACCTATCCGTAATTGAATAGAAAAACCAGATAGCATAAAAGTTTGTATGCACTATGGCCATTAGCTTTTTTTATTTTCCTCGTTTATATGGTTACCTCCCAGTGAAATTACAAACCTACGTCGTTCTTGTCTCTATCTACTTCAGCATATTATTTCAAATGTGAACGTCACAGTAAATAGCAAGATATTTAAATGAAAGTCAATGATAAGTCATTAGACCAAACTTAATAAAAATACGAGTAAGATCCTTTTTTCACAGATTCGCTACATTTTACTAAATGTACAATTCGGATACTAAATGACCATTCTCAATAGCCGAACTAAATTAAAAATAGTGATGTATAAGAGTGACTGGGAATTTTTGATGTGGGTTTGATAACGATTTACAAAAATAGGTATAAAGCTACGCGCACACTTGTCCGGATCGGACGGACGGCACGCAACGGATAAAATTGCTAAACACAGTTGTAAACGAGTTAACGCACATTTATCCGTTCCATGCCGTACCGATAAATGTGCGTTGACTCGTTTACAACTGTGAAGCAATTTTATCCGTTGCGTGCCGTCCGTCCGATTCCGACAAGTGTGCGCGTAGCTTTAGTGAATATTGATTAGTTCTAGTAACATATTATGTAGTGGAACCAAAATTGAGTAAATTTATTTCATGTTTCTTCATTTCTATTTAATTTATGATTTGATAAAACGAACATTTATGTGGAATTCTGCTGCTGATTTTGCAGCATTTTGTTTTTATTTTCTCCGTTGCGAAGTACGAGAAAGTATTGTGATCGTGATTTTTTTTCAAAATTTTTTTTGTTACGGAAATATCCGTTTTGGGGTCCATAAATGCCATTTCAACAATTTCTGGGAAAAAAATGTTGTGCCTCTGTGTGTGTGATGGTGTGTGTGTGTGTCTGTCTGTCTGTGTGTGCTGTATCTCAAAAACTAATAGAGCAATTGATATGAAACTTTGAACATACATCTTATTTGATAATCCGAAGAACTGAAAAGCTTTTGGTAAAATTTCGTATACCGGAAGTGGGTGTTTTTTGTTTTTTACCAATATTTTCTTAAATTTGAAAAATATCACAAAAACATTTAAACAAACATTCAAGACAACAAAGAAATGAACATCTTCTGCTTCAAAATATTTTTCATAAAATCATTGTTATTCGAGAATTTTTTTTTTTTTAATTTTTGCTTTTTTCTGTATGAAAATAAAACAACAACGCTCTAAATTCAAAATGGGAAATTGCATTCAACGATTTGATAAAAAAATAATCAATCAAAAAATTTGCTTCAATAGTTAGTTTTTTTTTTAATATTGATTTATAACTATGAGTAAAATTAATAGCTATTTTCTGGGAAAAGAAAACTGCATCAAATGATTTAAAAAATTTAAAAAACACAATAAAGAAATTTGCTTTAAAATCTCAAGCTCAAGAGAACGTCATGTATTCAATTCCGTTTAAATTAAAAAATTGTTAAAGGTAGAAACGACAAAGTGGCGGAATCTATTGCCTGAATGCTGTACTGAACCAAATCCGGGTGGCTTTAACACCGACAAGATATAGACATTGCCACAAGGTCGAAACTGGTCTGTAGGTGTTCTGATGGGGGAACAATATTTAATGTTCACATTAATATTGTTATATTTGCCGCCGCTGGCAATGTCCATATCTTGTCGGTGTTAAAGCCACCCAGATTTGGTTCAGTACAACATTCAGGCAATAGATTCCGCCACTTTGGCATTTCTACCTTTAACGGTGTTTGGAATACTTATATTCCAATAGTAATCTCCGTTTCCCCATCAGCAACTAACTACACTGATGAGACCTGAAAGGTCGAAACCGGTCTGCAAGTGTTCTGATCGGGGAACAATATTTAAAAATTTGTTATTTTAAAATATTCTTTCGTGAAGAAAACTGCATCAAATGATGTAAAAAAAATAAAATAAAAGCAGTCAAGAAATTTGCTTGCAAATCTCAAGCTCGAGAGAACGTCACGAATTCAATTCCGTTTTAATTAAAAGTCAATTATCTTAAAATTTTCTTTCGTAAAGAAAACAGCATCAAATGATTTAAAAAATTTAAAAAAAAATCAATAAAGAAATTTGCTTCAAAATCTCAAGCTCTAGAGAACGCCATGTATTCAATTCCGTTTAATTAAAAAAATTGTTATTTTAAAATTTTCTTTCGTGAAGAAAACTGCATCAAATGATTTAGAAAATAAAAAAAAAACACAATAAAGAAATTTGCTTAAAAATCTCAAGCTCAAGAGAACGCCATGTATTCAATTCCGTTTAAATTAAAAATTTGTTATTTTAAAATTATCTTTCGTGAAGAAAACTGCACCAAATGATTTAAAAGATTTAAAAAAAATCAAGAAATTGGTTGTTATTTTTTTGTTTAAATTCAATTTGAATTTGTTTTTTTGTTTAAATTTAATTTAAATTTAAACAAAAAAATTGTGATGTGGCCATCATGTTACTTTCTCCGATGGTATCATCATTTATATTTACACATTCATGGTTTATTTTCTATTTAAATCATATTTTAAATGTACATCGATCGTTATGTAAACTCGGATGAAACTGGCGTTTAAAACGTCAAAATTATGAAAGATCGAAAAATTATACTTCAAATTCAAAAACTCAGTTTACTCAAAAACTGAAGGGATTTCGAACAAAACTAATTTATAAGTTATTCATTTTAGCATTTTCTACAATTATTATTTACATACATTCTCTGTTACTATTATCGTTTCATAATTATAAACCAAAAATGAAAAAAAAATAATACATTTTTTTCTCGAATAACAATGATTTTGTGAAAAATGTTCTCATCTCTTTGATGTCTTCAATATTTGTTTAAATGTTTTTGTGATATTTTTAATTTTTAAGAAAATATTGGCAAAAAAACAAAAAATAGTTAAGGTAAACACCCACTTCCAGTATATGAAATTTTACCAAAATCTTTTCGGTTCTTCGGATTATCAAATAAAACATATGTTTAAAGTTTCATATCAATTGCTCTATTAGTTTTTGAGATACAGCGCGCGCACACATACCTACAGACAAAAAAAATATTTTTCCAAATTGTTGAAATGGCATCTAGGGACCCCAAAACGGATATTTCCGTAAAAAAAAAATCACAATACTTTCTCGTACTTCGTAACGGAGAAAGTAAAAAACTGCCAACCAAAAGGTCACTTATGATACATCTCAAAATTTAGAGACAAATTAAATTATGTATACAGGGTGTTCTATTCGAAATAGAAAAGTTAAAGTCATTTCCGGTTAAACTTTTTATTTAAAGTCCACATGTTGACACACTTTATTCCCTCAAAATACTATACTAAATTTCATAAAGATGTATGTAAAAACGCAAATGATATTTGGGGTCTACCAGAATTCAGTTACACCCGGTATATTAAATAAATGTAATAATTGTTCGTCTTTCTTACATGAACAACTTTTGAAGAATACGTTTTTTTTTTAATCTCATTAGTTTTCGAGTGAACTTTTAGAATTTGAAGTACAATTTGTCATTTTCATCTTTTATAATTTTGAATTGTAAACTACGAAAGTATAAATATAAATAACTATTATACCATCAAATCGGAGAAAGGAACATGATGGCTTCGGCGCCATTTTATTGTATGGTACATGTGCTTCTTGAATCATATATTAACGAGTTTGGTCGTTTTGCCAGACTACAATTTCAATAATAATGTTTTTCTACTCCCACCTCTAAAATGTCATTTATCGCATATGTTTCCATGACGCTAAGTGATTCTTTAAATACACCTTGACAAACTGTGACTTTGTGCATTTTAGTCATGGACTGAAGTTAGCTGCAGATTTTTAAATCACTAAAATAAATTGAAACTCAAAATCAAGTTGGTTGTCACTTGTCAACAATCTGTCAGAATAAAGAATAAATAAATGAAACAAGGAATATTTCAACTTAAATCAAATAAATAATAAACAACATCAAAGAAATTTAGTAGAATCAATGATTTTCTTTAGCAATTGCCTTAATGTCTCTAACTTAACTATCAATGTATATTTACCCAAGTAGACTAATTTAATAATATTGTATTATTACCATGTTGATTTAAGATTATAAAATAATTTCAAAATGTTACCAATTTAGTCGTAGAAAAAGTATAGTATGCAATTCGTGTTATAAACTTCTCTAGACACTCGTTATTAAACACTCGCTCCGCTACGCTCCGCTCGTGCCTAATTAACTCGTGACTAAAGTGCCGTTTATAACACTTGTTGCATAATATACTATTAATAATCGATTACCAAGTATAACGGTTGTAACCATCCTCTTCAATAAATCATTAGTCAACTGGATGCGCACTTTGTGGTGCATACCTCATCAGTAGAGATATTCTGATTTGCTAGTTCTTAAGAAGACTTATTTGTGTAGATTTTAATAGTTTCAAATTTTGTAGAAAGTCATGTAAAGGTGGTAAAATCCTTCCAATAAAAACAAAATCTTCAATTTCACGGAAGCATCCGACACTCTGCGCTAAAGCAAAATAATTTCTCACGAGAAGCATTTGCAATTAATGAAACTTACAGGTGGTTATTATCAATGTAATATAATAAGCGTGGTAAGTAGGTTTCTTGTATCCATTTACTTAACCGCCCGCGAGAAGTGTAATTAAAGCTGCGGCCCAGAAAGTACTACTAATTAATTGTTTATGAGACAATTCAGCAGTGCAATATAATTGTAATTAATAATAACAACTCGCGTAATAAGAATAGAGATGTTTCCAAACGGATCCATCGCGCTAATTATTGGAAGATAATCTGTTCGAGCGATGATGTAATTAGCGTTAGTCACGTAACACGTGTTAGCTAATGTTGATCTGGGATGCAAATGTTCTTGTCGCATAATGTTGCCTCCGTTAGCGCAAAACGGTGGTTTACGGTTTGTTCCCTGAACGAAATAAGATAGCTGAGATGGTTATCCGGGAATTGCAAATTCAGCTCTGAGGTAACTGGAATTATTTTCCTCGGTTTACGTCATGTTGTTGATAAAATTACTTCTAGTGTTCAAACAGAGCGAGACTGACCGATTCAATTAGTAGTTAAATAATGGAAATTAATCAATTTATTCTTGACGAACTTCTTTATTTACTGTTAGTAAATAACAAAGCACAACCGGTAAGGTTGCAAACAATTTAGCAAGGCAAATTTAAATGTAAGTGCAGAATTTTTAAATGAAACATTTATTAAAAATTGAAAACAGAAGCAAACGCATTCCATGAAATAAATAAAGACGTAAAGTTGCCTGAATATATGAATATTCAACCTGTTCGAAACTCTGCAAAATTAAGCCTTACTAAAACTACACAATTAAATTGAAACAGCTACTTCCCTCGCTAATGCCATGTAATTAATGTAAATTTGCATGTAATTAATAATAAAAATATATTTATTAACGGGACATCGCGCTTGAAAAATACAAAATAACTAGAATATACATTTTTATTAAGTAAAGTAAACTATAGGACACAAGATTATTTGGCTATATGCACTTGGTCGAGTGTAAACAAATTCATCTTAAAAGCTTCTAAATTAGAACTACTATTGAAATAACATTTTTCTACGTACAAGAACTAACTTAAGTTAGTATATTCACGGTACTTTCCGTCATCATTTAATTTAAACAATTATAGTGGTAAACAACAGTTATCTTGCAAGTACTTAAAATGTATCAGGGAATAAATTATTTTGTTGTGCAAATTGCTGGAAAATTTTATTCGAAAAAACCCGAAAGCGAAGGTTGAATAATGTTTCCTATTGCAGCGAAATGCACTCATGAAATATAATTCAGTGAAGAAATATTTGATGAGAAGCAAATCAAACAATTTACGTGAAATGCCTAGAGGACATACCAGCCCTTAATAACTTCCATTATTGCAGTTTGGTTTTATTAAAAACTGTCTACTTGTCTAAATCAATTCGAATGTTTTTTTGATTGTTGAGATGGAGCCACAGATGAATTCATGACCTTTTCGCCCGTAGACCAAGTACTGAAACGAATAAAGAAGCATTTATTTCTCGAGGACAAGAACGGAACCATTAACAGAACTCATTTCAAATTACATTCTGAGCAGTGGCGTATCAACGCCGTCACGGCCTGGGTTCGAAATGCTTACCTTTTCTTGCGGGATTTCAATTCCGCATGTTTTTTTTGTTATTATCCTAATAAAAGCAGCATAACTGTTTGATAGTGTGCAATTTTCTCGAATCACTTTTTAAAGATGTTTAAAGTCTACTTGTTTTGGCGTTTCAATGATTAAATTATCAATAATTGAATAAACACGTTGAAAAGTTTTTAATGATAATAATAACTGTGGCGGCTCGTGGAACATGTTGATGGTAGAGCCACTTATACAATATAACTCCCTCCCTCCCCTTTGAAGAAAGAAAGAACGATTTATCTTCCTAGATCAAAGTAACCGGCGAAAAAGTGTTTTAAGAATTATTTAAAAATTCTTGCTGAGCTTGAAACTACACTAAATACGCCCCTGCTTTCGACAGCGAAATATACTACTTTTGACAGCTGAAAAATACAATTTTTGACAATTCAAAAATGTTAAAAAAAACTATTTTTATTAGCTGAAAAATAGTGTTTTTGACAGCTGAAATATACCATTGTTGACACACGAAAAATACTATTTTTGACAGTAAAAAAATACTATTTTTGACAGCTCAAAAATACTAAGTTTCAACAGTTGAGGAATACCATTTTTGTCAGCTGAAATATACCATTCCTGACACACGAAAAATACTATTTTTGACAAAAAATTGCTATTTTTTACAGTAAAAAGAATACTATTTTTGACAGCTGAAAAATACTGATTTTCAACAGCTGAGGAATGCCATTTTTGTCAGCTGAAATATACCATTCCTGACACACGAAAAATACTATTTTTGACAAAAAATTACTATTTTTTGACAGTAAAAAGAATACTATTTTTGACAGCTGAAAAATACTAATTTTCAACAGCCGAGGAATGCCATTTTTGTCAGCTGAAATATACCATTCCTGACACACGAAAAATACTATTTTTGACAAAAAAATACTATTTTTGACAATAAAAAAATACTACTTTTGGCAGCAAAATATACTACTTTTGATAGCTGAAAAATACAATTTTTGACAATTCAAAAATGTCAATAAAAACTATTTTTATTAGGTGACAAATACTGTTTTGGCAGCTGAAACATACCTGAAGAATACCATTTTCTACAACTAAAAAATACAACTTGAGACAGCTGAAAAATACTATTTTCAACAGCCGTTATTGGCAGCTAAAAATGCAATTTTTGACAAAAAAAAAATTTCTCAACAAAATATACAGGTTTTGACAGCTAAAAATATCATTTTCGACAGTTGAATAAAACATTTCTTAACAGCCGAAACTTTTTAACAGCTAAAAAACACCATTCTTGACAACTGCAACAAACCATTATTGACAACTGTAACAAACCATTATTGTCAGCAAAAAAATACAATTTACAACACAAAAAATACAAGTTTTGACAGCTGAAAAATGCCATTTTTACAATTTAAAAAAATGTTGAAAAATGCTGCTTTTGATAACATTTCTATAGGTTGTAAATCACATTTTTGATAGCTGAAAAATATCATTTTTGACAGTTAAATAATACACTTCTTAACAGCTGAACATCATCATTTTCTGAAAAATACCATTGTTGACAACTGCAACAAACCACAATTGACAACTGTAACATACCATTATTGCCTGATAAAAAATACAATTTTTGACTAAAAAAGTCAATTTTTGACAGCCGAAAAATGACATTTTTGACAATTAAAAAAAATATTTAAAAAATGCTGTTTTTGATAGCTGAAAAAATACATGTTAATAGGTTTGACGGTAAAAAAACCTTTTTGATAACTAAAAAATATCATTTTTGACATTTTAACAGCTGAAAAATACCATTTTTAACAGAACAGCTGAAAAATACAATTCTTGACAATTGCAACAAAACATTATTGACAACTGTAATAAACCATTATTGTTAGCTAAAAAATACAATTTTTCACAACAAAAAGTACAATTTTTGAAAGCTGAAAAATGCCATTTTTGACAAATAAGAAATGTCGAAAATACTTTTTTGATAGCTGAAAATGCCATTTGAATGGCTGAGAAATACCGTTTTTGACAGCTGAAAAATAACTTTTTGACAACTGAAAAATATAATTTTCGACAGTTGAATAATACATACCATAAACCATTCTTGACAACTGCAACGAACCATTGTTGACAATTACAACACACCATTATTGTCAGCTAAAAAATACAATTTTAGACAAGAAAAGAAGGAAAGAACGATTTATCTTCCTAGACCAAACTCGCGAAAAGGTGTTTTAAGAAGTAATTAAACATTCTTGCTGAGCTTGAAACTAGGTAAGTGCCATGGCTCCTTGGCTGTATATAACGAGCCGCCCCTGAATAATAATAACTTTATTACCCAACGGAAAAAAGCCGCAAATTATACGTTTTAAAGAATTAAACCACCGTTTTTGAGATAAAATATTTATATTTGCAACTGGCTGTTTCTTAGTTGGGAATTGTTGTAAATAAATAAATGATGGAAATTCTAAATTTTAGGCATTTATTATTAATTTTACAGGAAAGTTTCTTAATAACTTTTTAAGGCCGGTTGAGTAATGAACCTACAACTTTAAGTTAAGCGCCTTTAAGAAATAATTACTCAAATCTGAACAATACAAGCACCAGTTTTAGTAAATATTATTTATAATAGCAGAAGAACATTGGCAGAAATATCTCTGTCTATCTATGAGCACTGCATCTCAAAAACTTTAAACTGAAGCTTTATTTGACAGTCTGACCCTGTAGAATAGAATAGAATTTTTTATTGGTCCATCACATTGTAGATTTACAACATTAGACAAGTCAAGTCAAGTAAATATAAATACACAATAAAAAATACAAAAATACATTATAAAAAATATAAAATACAAAAACACATTGTTACAATTAAAAAAATTTAAAAATTTAAAAAAAACACAAATATTTTAAAAACAAGTTAGTAATCTAACAGAATAGGATGCAAAAGTATAAATTAAAAATTACATATTTCTAATTTTCGGATTCGGGACGTAATTTAACTCAAATTGCTTGTTTGACAAAAAATTACTGTATTTTTTTCAAAGAAAAAAATGATTTGAATATAAAAATACATCTTAAATCCGTATATAAAAAATGGGTGTTACATTTAAAAGTTCAAAATTGATGTCACAATGAAACTAACGTGACCACCAAGCCCAAATTTGCTTTTTGTATAACTCTACTAAATTTAAAATTGATATCTCGAATAATAAAGCCTGTTTTGTGGTACACACTCGGTATAACGTGAGAAGGAATTAATTTTTGTAAAAAAATATTATATAACGTAAGAATATAGTTAAATGTTAACAGTTAGCTGTGTTCTCATGTTATATAATATTTTTTTACAATAACATACAGGGTGCTAAAATTTGATGCATTAGCATTAGCTAGATAACTCTAAGAGATGGAGAGTTGGTTAAACTAAGTTGCGTATTTTAAGGCTGAATAATTTGTTTAAAAGAAATTTTAAATATTCCAACAACTTCCAGAGATATTCGATAAAAACAGAAACAGTCAATTTTGGTTTTTATTTTTACTGATTATTTTGTGTTAAACCAGAGATGAGCTTTATCTCAAGATAGTAACACTATATCCAGTTTTTCTCGTCTGGTAAATTTCACAAAGATCATAATCCTAATCCATCCATCCGAGCGAAAATCGAAACCGCAGCCTGTTCCGTTCCCATAACAAAATGGGAAAACTCGTGGCGCGTTTCAATTGTTTCGCGACGCGCGATCTCTCCTCGCAAATTTTTCAGAGCCGATTAGATTCATTCTCAGCCGATGCCGACGATGGAATAAATTGTGTCATGTCTAATTATTCATGAGTATGTAGTTCAATAAGTGTACGCTAATTAGCTAAACGCCGCTATTATTGATAGCAATGAAGTAAAGTGTGGCAAAATCTACAATTATAATGTATATATGAAACGTTTTCACGGCGGAATTTCTCGGTAATAGCACTAGGAAATAGGGAAATTATGATTTATGGGAAACATTTTTTTATTGCAATTAGTTATGTGGCGTGTTATTGTAAATTAATTGTTTTTAGATTTTTAAGAAAGTTGCGATGCTAATATTGTTTATGTTCTTGTAGTTTCTATGCTTGGATTTTTTAAATCTGGATTTGTTGGTATATTATTGGAAAATATTTTGGCCACTAACAAAAGTTCTTATAGGTGCAGAAACACATTTGATTACTTTATAATGGTAAAATTAATTTAATAAACACGACATATAGTGATATATGAGTGTTTACTAAACTTATATAATGCGTCTGCATCTAGTGAGGGTCTACATTTTCAATAGTATGGTCTTTAACAACATCTAGTCGTCCCTAGCGCCGAATACGTTTACGACTTCTGATTTGTGTTTAATAATATCCACCCGAATCAAGTTACACATTAAAACATGTTTTTTGTTGTTTTGTCAATTATATATTTCACAAAAAGTTATTAAATTTCTTAAATTATAAGTCAAACTTTTTTTCTTTTCGATATTTAATTGATTGTTTATTTACTTATCAATTTTATCAAACTGTAGGAGAAAAATACGGGTTTGAAAAATGTCAGCGGGCAAAATACCCTAACCCTCACAGGTTGCAAACGTTCAGGAATCGCAGAGTTAAATTAAATTTTCTTGTATCTGTTTATAGGAGTAATGCACGAAAGAAAGTTATATATGCAGATAGAGAAACGCTATACTTATAGGTTATAAATAATTACACATCGCACAGTATGAGAATGTTCGCATCTTATTAAGTTATGTTTACATCGAATCGAGATCCATGGCAGCGAAAGTATCCCTTTCCTTTGCGGCTTTAGAAAAAAAAATTAACAAAGAAATTACGTAGGTATAACCTATCATTAATTATTAATGCTGTTAGATTGAATTATCCTGGCAAAAGAAATCGATTGGAAGAAAAGTAACTAAAATTATTTTGTTCATGGAATGAAACAATGTAGAAAGTATTGCATATATATCCCAAAATCCTGAACAAACCACGTGAATGTGAATTTTAAGATAATTAAGACGTGTGCCGTTCACGATTAATATTTTAATGTAAGTCAAAGCAGGTCGATAACCCGTTGAGAGAACTAATACTATATAATGGGTTTTTCAATAGCAACTTGACACTTTTGTTTCCATATTGTGAATGCACCCTTAAACAAATTAGTGCGCTGTCACTGTCAAAACATTTGACTCAAACATTTCATCATGCAAAGACTTACGAACAAAGAACGTTTACAAGTAATTAAAAATTACTACGAAAATTCCGGGTCAGTGATTGCAACTTTAAGAACGCTTACGCCAATTTTGGGTCGTCATTCTCTCCCGAGTAGATAAAAGCAGTTCACAATTTGGTGAGAAAATTTGAGTCAACATATTCACTGTTGAATGTTCCCGTGCCAGTGAGATAACGCAGCGGTCGCAGCGCCGAGAATATTGCTGCCGTTGAAGCAAACGATCCAAATCAGTCGATTCCATGGCGTTCTCAGGAATTGGGCATCAGTCAGACCTCACTATGGCGTATTTTGTGAAAGAATCTTGGCCTGCACCCTTACAAGATCAAGTTAATTCAAGAACTAAAGCCACTTGACCATATGAAGCGACGCACTACACGGGGTTGAGAACCCAGGACGCAGGCTGAGGTCAATGATCTCGCACTAAACCTGGAGCAAGCCCTCATCCCCTCATATGAGAAAGCTTGTCCTCTTAACTCGGGAAAATTTATAATGGGAACCATTTGCCGTGCGTTCAACGTATACTGTAAATCCGCGCTCTTTGAGGTGTTTTTAAATTTTTAAATTAAATTCCGCAGTTAACAGGTTAAGAAAGAATTATTTACTGCACATCAAGTCCTGTCTTGGGTAACACGGTTTGTTAACGATGGAGTTTTTCTCATCAACAAAAATTTTTTGTTTAAAATTGTGCAATCAAATTTAAATTTTCGATTTATTATTCACGTTAAGTGGCGCCGCCTAGGTTTTACTTGCGATAACTAAAATAAATCAACGATAATGCATTTCAAGACGCTCATCTTTATTATTATTAAGTCCATGGTGGAATCACGAACTCAACCAAGTGAGAAAAGAGGCAAGAAAAGCTTTCAACAAAGCACAATATTCCATACAGGAAGATGACTGGAACTGCTACAAAGAGCTGCACCGACTTTACAAAAAGAAGGTTAGGTAACGACAGAGGGAACTTTTATGAACAAATAGAGTCCACAACCACAGCTGCAAGGACCCAAATCAACAGGCTGGAACTATGAAAAAAGAGAGGATGGAAGTTATACTGACAACCTCTCGAAGTCACTAGAAATACTCCTGAAAACTCACTTTCCAGACTATAAAAACGTAGAGGATATGGACAATAAAAACAATGACAACAGCATCCATATCCTTGCTAGAGAAGACTGGGACATAGCTTCCACTATAGTAACAGCGCCCAAGCTAGCCTGAGCTATTCAAACGTTCTCCCCATTAAATTCACCAGGAATTGATGGAGTATTTCCAGCGCTAGTCATATGGGGCTTGAAAAACACCTGGTGACATTGTTTAGGGCATGCATAGCATTTCGTTTATACCAAAACCAGGCAAGGAAGACTACAACCTTGCCAAATCATTCAGGCCGATAAGCCTCACATCGTTTTTAATGAAAACTTTGGAGAAGCTCTGCGATCGGCATATCAGAGTTAGGGTCCTGAAGACACATCCATATAGGCCACGTTCGACTGAATCAGCACTCCACTGTGTGGTGACCCACATCGAAGAAGCGCTGGTAAATAAGATATCAGACCGACGAGAAGTTAGCCACGACTTTCCAGCCACGGATTTTGGCGCCTCCACCATCCCCCGAATTGTGACCAACATCCATAACTAAATTGTTTTAAGTTACCTTATTCATGTTGCTTATCGTGTCTATGTTTAAAACTCGAATATGTGTAGCGTCAAACGGCACTTATAATTTTTTGAGGTTTAATTTTTCTCGATTTCTTTTTCGATTTAAAAAAAATCATTAGTTAGTTGTTTTTGAAGGGCACTATAAATAAATTACTTTAAATTGATCGGTAGTTGTTTCTTGTGATATTTATGTGAAATTTGTTTATGCAAGTAGCGCCAAACGGCATGTTATAATGTTTTTACTGAGGTGTATAATTGTTGAAAATAAAGGTTAATTTTAAAAATTCATTCCATCCCGAGTTTTGACGAAAATTTCAAACGAATTATGTTTAATTGTTAGTAGAATATCCCTTAATATGTTTGTGTAAACATTTGGACTGGGGTTGCACCCTAACAGCTGTAATTAATATTTAATTGAGATTGGTCACAATTCGGGTGATGGTGGAGGCGCCAAAATCCGTGGCTGGAAAGTCGTGGCTAACTTCTCGTCGGTAGATATCAGCACTAGGCCTTTTTTATAGACATTAAAGGAGCCTTTGACAAGGCCTTCTTTGAAAGTATAGGACTAGCCTTGACACCCCAGCCACACTCTGTGAGTGGATAAGATAGATGCTAATCAAAAGGACGTTCCAAGTTTCAATAGGTAAAGGTGACCTGTGGATGTCCGCAGGGGGAGTACTATCTCCCCTACTGTGAAACATGGTAATGGATAGCCTAATAAGGAAACTAAACAAATCTGGCCTACCAACCATAGGATATGCAGATTATTTAACAATCCTGCTCAAAGGTCGCTATGAAGGGGTACTCGGGGAATTAATGCAGAGTGCCCTTATCATAGTAGAAAACTGGTGCATAGAAAATACCCTCTCGGTAAACCCGACCAAGATGGAGCTGGTTCTATTCACCAACAAAAATAAACCTGACAGGATGATACTGCCAAGGCTATTTAACACAACTCTAGCTCTAACTTCACAAGTGAAGTATCTGGGAGTCCAAGCTGAGCTGGAGTATACACTTGCACACTAAGCTACAGAAGGCAAGTATGGCATTCTGGCAGTATCGCCGAGCCATAGGGATAACCTGGGGATTATCTCCCAAGATCATGTACGGTCTGCCTTAACATATGCAGCAATTGTATGGTGGCCAAATCAACTCCAACATATTCAACGTCTTGCCTACTTGCCCCTACTTGCACCTACTTTAACCATGGAGGCCCTACTGGCTCTCCCTCTTTGGACCTTCACGTATAAGAGATGGCTCTACGTACAGCGCTAAGACGTAGAGACAACGGACTGTGGTGTCCCAATACAAGATAAACTAAGCACTGGACAATCCTGGAAGGGACTGTTTAGAAGAACACCCTTCTAAGGAAGTGTCAAGATCGTGATATTCCGACCTACTTTTTTGAAAGGCACTACACGTTACACAACGCCGAGAGCCCGAATATGCAGATATTCACGGACGAAGCTAAAACAAGGAAGGAGCAGGAGCTGGAATATACTGTGCCGGACTGAATCTTGACCTAAAAATACCTCTGGAAAATCACGCTACGATTCTCCAAGCGGAACTAACAGGGATATAAGTGCCCAAAAAAATACTGAACTGAATATTAAGGATGCAAATATCTGCATCCTTAATATTCAGTTCAGTAATTTTACTTACATTTATCCACATTTATCCTTACAGACAGCAAAACCAGCCTTGCAGCGATAACAAATCCTAAGGTCTTATCAAGGCTGGTACACAAATTCGTTGTGGCACTGGAGGAGGCATCTGAAAACAACAATATTGGCTCTCTCCTTGATCAAAGCACATTCAAATACAAAGGAAAATGACAAGGCGGGTGCTCTGGCCAAACAGGGAGCTTCCTTAAAAAGTGGAAAGAGACCTGTGTACCAGTCAAAAAACTACCTCTCTAATATACTGTCAGACATAACTCTAGCCGAACGTAAAGCAAGGTGGACAAGCACCACCACATGTTCTCACTTTAAGAACGCAATACGAGCACCTGATAAAAAGGTTGCTCAATTTTGTATAAACCTATCAAGAACAAACCTGGAAATACTACAGGACACTGCCAGCTAAACAAACACCTTCATACGATGGGAGTTTTGACAAATTTCATCTGTAGAGGCTGTAACGAGGAAGCAGAGTCGGCAGAACAAGACCTATGTCACTGCCCCGCTTTACCTAATACAAGGAATATCCTGCTGGGGACGTCATGGCCAAAACCGGCCGACATGGGGGGCTTGTTACCCAGCAAGATCCTTAACTGTTTAAAAAGGGTAAGGTGGCTGGAGAGCTAACTCTCCCGCTCAAAACGAAGGTGTATAATGGAACCATACAAGGGCCTACATAAAGTGACCTCGTCACCCTTCCATGATCTGAATCTAAATCTGAATAGGTGCAAAATTATATTGCTTATAATTAAAAATGCAGAAATAAATATTATAACTATGAAACGAAACACAATCTGCTAGTGTAGTCAAAAAGTCTGGAATACCTTAAATATCTCGCAAAATATTTTTTTGTGCCAGAAACGCTTGGAGGGGTCAAAAAGTATTTTAAATTTGGTTTATTTTAAAATACTTTAGAACCAGATCCCTCATGGTCAACGGGAGTGCATTTTTATAAAATGGCATAACCTATTTTTTGTTCGATAAAATGAAAGAGCGCACTTTTTTGTAGTGTAAACATTTTATTATGTTGCATAAAGAAATTTTCTAGAAAAAGGCAAACAAAATTTTAATCGTGAAAATAATTTATAATTTCTTTCAAATTTTAACTAGACGGCGTTGAAAAATGTTTATTTACTATCAATTATGTCAAAGATGTCAACAAGCTTGGTGCTTGTGGTTTTATGTTATCTGAACTCAAGAAATCTTACAGTTAACAATAAAGCCTTTTTCGGAAAAAGAACGCATTGAAATTCTTGGAGATAAGAACAGAACTACATCGGAAATTTATGCTTTCTTTAATTAGAATTATGAAGATGAATATTTGGGCAGGTATAGTCAGAATTTTGGGCCGGGATTTTTATGACTTCATCGGTGCAAAGTATTTTCAATTTTTACAGCAAGAGTTAATTCCATCATTGATAGCTTTACACCCAAATGCAAATGGCCAGACCTGATAACAGAGTAGAGCACCTCCCTATTACGCTCTTCCTGTTCGCACATACTCGGATCACATATTTCCACAGTAGTGGCTAGGACGACGTGGAGTGGCCAGCTTGCTCCTAACATCTTACACCCCTTAATTTTTCTTATGGACCATTTAAAAACCAAAGTTTATGTCAATACACCAGAAAATCTAGAACAATTCGACCAGAATCTTAAAAAACTTCTTATTTTTCCTAAGATCTTACACCCCTTAATTTTTGTGGGTAAAAACCAAATTTTATGTCAATAAATCCGAAAATCTAGAAGATTCCGACCAAAGTCTTAAAAAACTTCTTATTTTCCCCAAAAATTGAAATTGAAATGATTTCCAGAATGAAGTACTTGTCCGATTCGGATGATTTAGAGCTGACGTACCCAATCTGTAGTACCCGTACCAGTGTTCGTTACTCGTTTTTTCTAGAATATTTATCTACGAAACTGTCTGCTACATACTAGTATAGCATCTCTAAAAAATTGGGAACCTCTGATCTACTGGTCACAATACAGACCTCCACGAGACCTATCAGAAAAAGCATTTGCACAAGATCAAAATTCAATTTTAAGCCCGTGGTATGCTCGTAAAGAGAACTTGAAAATCTAAAAAATTCTTAAAAATCCACTTTCTTAATAATTATCCCAGGTGCATCAAAAAAACGAGAGAAATGCATTGCCGTTTAGAAATTTGAGCTAGCTGAAGCAGGGCAAGAGTTGAAAATATAATTGTACACCAGACCAACCCCAAATGTTAACCGCAAGTGGTTGTTTAGTCTGTCGTTCTGTATCCTCAAAAGATTTCAAACACGATTCGATACGCCGTGACGTAAGTCGAATTTGGGACATCGGTCAAGGATTCGCTGATTTATGAAATTCAAGTGGGATAAAGCGCGGCCAATGATTGAAGCAGGAAACGGCCATTTCACACCGTTTTGTTACTTTGTATGTTCGACCCAAAAATGGTTGCATAAGTGAACAACACATTTTGCAATTAGTCCATCACATATGAAAATAATATAGTTTTCAATTAGAAATTTCTGTGTACAGGACCGTGGTTAGTATAATTTGGACAAATTATTATTACTAGTTTTTTTGTCAAGCATCTACAAACTAGGAAAATATATAGTGACTAGTAAGTAGTAACTAGATGTTAAACAATCGAAAATAAAATTACTTAAATGAATTTAACAAAACGAAACATGTTGGGTTTAAAAGACTAGTAACGTTTAGTGTTTGGTAATTATCGTTTAGCGTTTTAATGAAAGGTGGCATTCATATGAAAATGAAGCATTAAGAATTTGAGATAATGGGAGTGTTGGCGTTGGCTAATCTTTTATCATAAATTTATGAAAAATACTGTTGTACAAGTAATTCCTTTAAATAACAGAAAGCAAATTTAAAATTATTGTTCAAAATTATAAACAATAATTTTAAATGTTTTACCGGGGGTAATACCGCAAGAGAATGTATCCGGATAAATTTTATTTTTTTGCACGAGCCATTGAATCGACACAAATTTCGAGAATGAATTGAGATGGAAATATAGACAATACAAAAACTCAACATTAGTACTTGCATTTTGATAAACTAAATTGGAATCTTAATATTATGTAATTTATGATCCCCAGTTAACTTCGCATTGCACTTCCATTCAACCATTGCATGTTTATTGCTGGATGTATGTAATTTACTGGCGTTATTTTCCGATTTCCAATTATGGGTGATTACCGATAAAGGAATTCCGCAAGATTAACTTTTTTCCGCAGCTCCTTTCGTTTTTATTTTCCGTCTGCGTTTGTCCAATGCAAGATTACACGTCGGTACTTTATGTCTAATTTTCTCTTGTTTCGCATCCGTTAGGATGCTGTATATTAGGCATATCATTTAGCTGGGCAAGAAATAACACCAATTTTCTACCTAGTAACTCTACTTGCTTTATTATTCTTTGAAAATCCAGTTAACATTCTTGTGTTTGTGAATAAAAGCGATATATTTTACACAATACGGTAACATATCAAAGCCGCAGTTGTATATCTTTTTCTACAATAATAATTTATTGTTAAAACATAGTTAATTTTTCAATTTAGTTTAATTATGGATTACCACGTAGTAAAGGTCACAGTCATCCCCTTCATGAAACCATATTATTACAAAGTTAGTTTATTTTGTATTATTTTGCACTTAGTGGCGCCTGTCATTAAAACTAGTCACATACGCTAACCATTCATTTTGTTCTGATTATCTTTAAACTACTTTTAAGTCTAAATAAATTAGAAACAACCTTACTTGTTGCAGAAAGCATTAAATAAATTCAATAAGTGTACTAAAGTGTATCCTTTAATGCCCTTGGATTGTTCAATTAACTATGCACGCATTGTGCTCTAATTTTAGACGCAAACTACGTTTCAATCAAATGGTTTGGTTTTCTTCAGTCTTCGAATATGGTGCTTGTTGCTTAGCAGCTGAAAGGCTGTTGCATTTACAGAAAAGTGAAATCTGGCATCATGTCTGGCCGCTTTCCTCTTGATTTCTGCCTTTACCATTGATCAAGAATTCTACTGCGCGCATACCAAGGTGTTGTGTAATACTTCATTTTGGAATATTTGGATAGACTTAATTTTGCTATCACTACTCTCCACAGTTGGATGCGATACAACCAAACCGGTTTTAAAACTAGATTTATTATATATTACCTAGGAGCCAGTATATTTTTTTTCTTTTTGGCATGTCTTCCATCATAGCTTGGCATCAAAAGTAATTCCGAGATACTTTCCATTCTGATCATAAGAGCAGTGTATAATACAGATAAAGGGGTTTGTTAATTTTTTGTTTCTTAGTAAATCCTCCATTGTTAGATAGACCAACGATCAAATTGCTTGCCTTTCGAAGTTTTCTTGCAAAATTTTCTTGATTCTGCCCTATTGTCAAGGTAGCATCTTCAGCACAAGTGCCTCTAGTCGTGTCCTTCGTAATTGGCGGGTCGTTAGTTTAAAATAAATATATTAGGGGCCCTTAACACATTGAGCGCCACGCCGATTTTGAAGGCAGTCCCCGTCAGGCTACGCGTGTCACTTAGGCCCACTTGCACCATTTTTTCGTTAAGTCTAACTTTGTAAAGTAGGACTTATATTTTAAGTCATGCTTAAATGGTAGCGTCATGCACCATTGGTATTAATACAATTGCTTTAGTAAGCAAGCTCAAAGTGTTGCAACATCGTAAAATCTTGCGATTTTCACTTTTTAACGTTGGCGACATAGGTGTCCTTTTCTCAGCTGATTTTGACATAAGTGTGTGCGAGTCTTTTTACGTGAACAGCGTTGGTGTACGAACAGGTAAATAGTGAAACTCGCCATAATTATTAAGAATTCAATGCTCAATTAAATATTTTTGAAGGCAAATGCGTGCGTAAAAAAGAGAGGTCATTATTACCCAGTATTTTGAGTCAGGCCAAGTAATTTTAACAAAGTTTATTTGCGGGCACGAAAACACCGAAAGAACGACAATTCGTCCAAATAATGAGAATGATCAGCTCTTTTCCAAACTAGTGGATAAATGAAATTAATAATATCCATGAGGTCTAAATCGTCTTCAAAAATATAGTCCACTCCAAAGTTTAATTCTTCAAGTGCCATTTTAAATATACTAGGAGTTTTGTTATTGAAAATATATTTATTGTGCATAAATATCTGTCACAAGGGACCACTGACGGAACGAATTGAAGGTTATGTATGCAGACTTAAATTTTAAGCGGTCCATGACGACGGCTTATTTAGGCCCGTTTGCACCATCGTGGCTTAAATCCACACTTAACTAAGGCAAGATTAAATTTAAGCGTAGCTTCAATTTTTACTTCATTGCACCAACTCATTTTAAGCGTAACTTTGTAAGGAGGTCCCTAAAATATATTACACTTGGCAACAACGCATAATTTTTCTATTTTATACAATAAGTTGGTACTTCTACACGATAGTGCCTGACATACGTAAGTAGGCACTAAACAGACAACTAACCTCGAAATAGCACAAATTGAACTACGAAAACATGGAAAATAAGGAAAACATGCCCTATTGCTCAAAAAGAGCTAGAACAGCGAATTACAGTCCGCACGAAAAAAATGTGTTACTCAATATAATGGGCAGTAAGTTTAAACACATCATTGAAAACAAAAACAAAACTGATGCCCTTAAAAGTAGAGAAAAAGAAGTGGCTTGGGCAACTATAACCTCGTCATTCAATTCCCAAACGCCCAACCTGATTCGTAGAACAAAAGAATCATTAAAAAAATGCTACGAAAATTCGAAAATCTTTTTAAAAAGGCAGGATCAGCAAAACTATTAAAATAATCAGCTCTTTCATAAATTTGTCGCGGTAAACCAACATCCATGATTTCCACGATTTCGACATCATCATCAATAATATCATTTCCAATTATTAAAAACTCCATTACACTTACATTCACTTTATAAAAATCTGCAATTCCATAAAACAGTGTAAATTTTATAGTTCTATATCATGTTATACGCTGTCAGCTAGCGGTGGCAGACGCAGCCTAATGTGATTTCAGTAGCAGCCACCGATGGTTGACGCAGCCTGAGCGGAAAGTCCAGTGTCAGCCACCGATAGCTGACGCGGCGCTCAACGTGTTAAGGTACCCCAGCCCTAAATTCTTTTAAATTAGTGCTTAACTTCATCTTTGATTCTAAAAAAGTCCATCACAGATTCATGAAGTTAAAATCTGCACATACTGTTTCGGAAACAGTTTGTTTAGTTTGTGTGTCAGACCTTCATGCCACACTCTCTTTTCCAACGACTTAATCCCACTGAAGGGTGTACGACGCTAGATCGGTTTATCCTCACTCTCTTTTGGGTAGGAGGCTCAGCTGGTTTAATTCTGGCTCCTGTCCAGCGGAATTGTAACGCATGCTCATCCGGTGTTCCTCGACTTATAGGTATTGTGTTTACGGTGTGGTGGGCTTACGGCTACCCATCGGCATCTAACCGAATTAGCCCCAAAGTCATCCTTACCCACTGCCTTCCAGTTGTCCTTGGCTACCTGCAAATGCTTGACGAGTGTCCTGTCGTCTACAGGAGCCCCAAGTACCGCCGCCCTTTGGCCTACTCCAGAGCCTAACTTGGACACGTTATAAGCGTCATCAGCCTCGGCTCTGCACTGCACACTTCCAGCACTTCCTGCTTTCCCGATCTTCGCCAGGTAAGTCTGGAAACAGCCATGTCCAGAAAAGATCTTATCCAGGAAGTAGTCTACTCCTTAGCCATCTGTATTCGTACTCTGAGGTCCGGCATTAGTTTCCTTGTACATGAGCCTTTAGAACCATCGGTCTACCTGCCCTGCTAGCGGTCGATCATTCTGGCGTGCACCACTATCTTGACGTAGCGATTATCTACTCCCTAAGCCCCCATCCTATATACTTCGGCCTTTTTCGCCACAACCAGATAAAAATGAGCCGATGAGGGCTGGACTGTCTGCCGGACTTGACCCTTGACCTTAGCGCCCTCTGCACCCTCTCCGCGTATCTTCTGGAGCCCACGCATCGCTACCACGCAGGCGCCGCGTACAATAGCTTTGACTTTGCTGCTCCCAGGAGAATCCTCCCAGGCCCGCATATGTTGATGATGAGTCTGGAGATTGCGCGGTCTCTAGTACGAAAAACGAGCATCAAATGATGAGCCCCAAGTATTTGATCTTCGCAGCTACTTTGACCTCCTGCCCGAGCATTCTAATGGTCTCATTGTTTATCCTCCTCCTGGAGAGCCATGCGACCCGATCTTTTGTTTCGCCACCTCCAGCCCCGCCGTCTTCAGCCAGTCTGCCACTAGCTGCATAGCCTACAGGGCTACAACCTGTTGAATTGAAGTAGATAGCTGATCAGCTGCTCCGGATTATTCAGGACCGAAGCCATTATCATCTCATTAGGTAAGCCACTAGGGCCTGAAGCTTTTATCCGCGGCAAGACGCTGTTGACCTTGGCCACCTTCTCCGTGGCGAATAAATCCTCCTATTTGAGCCCTTGATGGATCCTTGTAGGTAGCAGTAGCCCTGTCTAGGGAGAAATAACGCTCTCATAATTTCCTTGGCCGACACCAGTCCAAACCTCTTGGCGACCATTTTATATGGCTCGCCCCAAGTGTCCTACTCCAACTCCTTGCGCAGTTTCCTTCACCAACTGTTTTTACTCCTCTTGATGGCAAACCTCAGCCTCTCGTTAGCATTCCTGCACTGTTCGTCTAACAGGACTATGTCCAAGTTTGCTTCCCTCCACGTACTGGCGCCCTCCTCGTTCCACCAGTGTATGCCATACCTAGTCTAAGGCTTGAGCAACGTCGAGAAACTGCAGAGCAGGCTTGTTTTCCTTTAAGGCCGCGCTCAATTGTATCCGTAATTCTGTATTCTTGGTTATAGTATTGTGCTTCTGGCGAAATCCGAGTTGGAAGTCTGGCATCAGTTAATTGAAGTTTTATTAGACTTTTTAGACAGCTTTGAGAGTATTGGTAGGAGAGTAAAGGTCTATATAGCGTAACATAATTAAGTGGTGCATCTGGTTTCACTAGCAATTACCTCGGAAACTCGGAACATATTTCAACTTGCTGCATTATACAAGTGTGTTACCATAACATTGCCTTCCCTTGGAAATTATTTCAGATTTTCACCTCTAACGTACTCCGGTGTTCGGATTAAAGTGTGTTCTTATTTTCCCAGCTACATCGCTACTTCTTCTGGTGCGACTAAGTTAATGTGGACCAATTTTCCTCTTCCATATATTTTCCTTATTGTCTCTAGCCTATGCTCCCATATTTTTTCTTAAAGGATTGATAGAGAAGATACTCCTCTTAGCCTTGCTACCACGTAAGTATAGATGCTGATGTATTCACAAAGTAAAGAGCTTCTACCACTATAACTGGACCGAAAACATCGTGTGGGCTAGTAAAAGCATATAAGAAGGGCATTGTTTAAGAATAGGGTTAACAGTGCAAGACAATTTCCTGGGAAAATGCACTAGGTCAAAGACGATCCTAAATGTTTATTGACTCCTAGCCAAACAGAGTTAAACAGCTCATAATCCTCGTTACAATTTTTCCAGGAAACTGTCTTGCACTATTTACCTTATTCTTGGACTATGCCCTTCCTATAAGCTTTCGCTAACCCTTACGACGGTTTCGGTCCAGTCATGGTGGTCACCTTGCAGGATATTGCCCAATGAAATATCATCTTCATGGGTAAGGTTAAATGAATAACACCACTTGTATACCTAAGGGCGCCCAGCGAAGGGAACTGTGTAATAGAGGCTGACATCTAGCAAGACTATACTACATGGCGAGGAACCTTAGCTAGCGTTGGGTTACTTGTCGCAGGAGGAACTAGACGCATCGTCAGGGAACTCTTTCCTCCTCGCAGGGTCAATGCACCTGCACAGCTGCAGGAGATAGTGCCAACAGAGAGCGAGCTCTTCGTGGTCGAGTAGGTTATAGCAGCAACAGGTGCCCCGGATCCAGGGGAAATCCTCAATGAAGCTCTCAAGATCGTGGTGCTGGATTATTCGGAAGCCTTCACTACCTATGTTAACAGGTGTCTCGGAGAGGGTACGCTTCCTACCAGCTATACGAGGGCTGGTCTAGTGCTTATCCTGAAGCAGGGGAAGCCCGCAGATGATCCATTCCGGCCGTTGTTCTTAATTGACGGGGAGGGTAAGATACTAGCGGAGAGACTGCACGCGATGTTCGTGGCGTCTGGTGATCTACTCGACAGACAATGTGGGTTCCGTAGGGGTGGATTGGTGGATGGAGCGTACGCTCTTCTGAAGGTACGCCGACGAATCCAATAGTGATTTTCTCAAAAGCAGTAGGTACTGCCCTTGATGTGCAGAATGTTTTTAACACCATCCTGTGGCAGACAATCATAGAAGCACTGGAGGCGAGGGAAATTCCAGCCTACCTCCTAATGACGGTGATGAGGTATTTTTACGGATTGTTCGAGGGCGAGGACGGAGGAGACGGTCTTCTGGCTATAGAGTCCACAGGGGTCGATCATGGGGCCACTCCCGTGGAGCGTCACATCTGCCACTACCGAAATGTGTTAAGGTGGTGGGATTTTCCGATTACCTCCTGCTAATCATCAGAGCCAGACACATAACCGACCTCAACCGGATAGCCTATCTAGCGGCTGGAATTTTCGCGGATTGGATGACCTTGGTTGGATTTGGGGTTGCTGATCACATAACCAGCTTGGCTATGCAGGAGAAGAGTAGGCAAGTCGAAAGCCTTCTCGGTTACGATGTACTCATAAACAATAGGTTTAAGTACCTAAGGGTGTAGTGGAGGCTAATAAGCTCCACAGCTCCCACGTTTTGGAGGCAGCAACGGGCGCAGTAAAGAGTTCGTTCAATGTCCCGTCCGTTGGCGAATGTGGGAGGGGAGCAAGAGAATGTCACCTAAAAAAAACCTGGCACTAATTGAAATAATGGTGACAACGCAAAAACAGACAAGGCCATTGCCACTCAGGAAATTTGATCTTACCAAGGAAGTTGAATTCCTAGAAACTACTAGTGCAGTTGGCCTAACCAGGTTGCAGTGCTATAAGGCACTCGTCAAATCAAAACTGGTCCTTCTGGCGACTTTCCAGAGAGATCAGCTCCTCTCTTTCTGTTGATAGATTCCCTAGGTATGAGTTAATCAAATCTTCCTTAAGCTTTTGGATCTCTTCCCTCGGCTTCTTAGAGAAGAGAAAGTAGGTGAGATATTTCTGTTAGTCCTTCTGGTGGCTTTCCAGAAATAATAGTTTGTCTTTTTGTCTGTTGATAGATTACATAGGTAAGAGTTTATTGATTATTCTTCAAGCTTTTTGACTTTTCTTTTCGGCTTCTAGGAGAGGAGAAAGTAGAAGAGATACTTCTCTTAGTCCTTCTAATGGAGAAGAAGATAGATTCCATAGGTAAGAGTTTATTGATTATTCCTCAAGCTTTTTGACTTTTGTTTTCGGCTTCTAGGAGAGGAGAAAGCAGAAGAGATACTTCTCTTAGTCCTTCTAATGATTTTCCAGAAAGAATAGTTTATTTGTTTGTTTTTTAGGTTCCGTAGGTACGAGTTTAATGATTCTCGATTTCTGTCTTCAGCTTTTGAGTTTTAATTTTCAAGATAGACTTTTCATTGTTGCTGTCTTGTTCTTACTTTTCTTTTACCCGCCGACTAGTTCTTGAATCTCAGCTGCGTAGGTTACTGCTTTTATTAAGTGTGTTACTTCTTTGATGTTGCTTTAAGCTGCTGTTTGGAGAATTTTTCAGGTTCCTCCTCAAGTTGTTTATAAATATTAAGTTACTTCCCAACGTTATATTCAGATTGATTTTTTTCTGGACTTTAATTTTAAAGCTGTTCCTGTGTGGTTTCGAGAGTGCAAATTACCCCTATATTACGGCACATGCGCACCAACTTTCCCGGATCCTGATAATACAATTAGGAAATAATATAAAATAAACAAACATTACTTTTACAGGTTGAAGTAAGCTCTAATTGAGAGAGAGAGAGAACATATTTATTCAGTAACTATTACCAAAATACATTAATACACTTTTATTATAATCTTACTGAACGGACAGAAAGACCTTGGTCGATGGTCTTTCTGCCCCACTCTAATCGACTTACCCGAACATAATTGAATTTCTGATATTTTCATGTAAGTTTAACACTTGTATCATAGATAACTATTATACCATCGAATCGGAGAAACTTACAACATGATCCATTTCTTTTGTGGTCTGTAATGAAAGAACGGATTTGGAGTGCAAATTACAAAATTTGCAAATGGTTGAAATATAATCAATTTAAAACAATGTTCTCTGGTAAACGCTTTTAAAACAGAAGCGTCTTTCATGAATATTGCAATTACTAGAATATCATGGTTTTCTGACAAGTCCTGACACGTGCCCTAATCATCGATAACTGTACACGAACTAGCACCTCGCACGAGTATTCTTGAAATCGGCGTAACCAATTTGTAATCAACGAAAATCGTTAAAACACGCCATCCGAAGAACGAACGGAACCAGTCCGTTCCGATCCGTGCAAAAATTACAATCGGATCGGCACGGAAGAAATAACCGTTAATACCGGCAAATAATACGTATACTTATCCGATCCATATATTTCATTTTTGTTTCCTTCTTCAATTTGAATAATTGGTTCGAATTAGAAACGCGTGCTCCTTCGAACCGGAGACCTGCCATCGTTTCCTCCGCTTGACGACCATTTAATGGTAATGGCATTTCTTGATCTCGGCTTCCTGCAGTGCAACTAGATGACTTCGAATGCGGATACCGATTAAATGTTTACGATTATTAATTTGCATATCTAAATTAACTCGAATGCACCTGGTTTATATGTGTGTTTACATTCTACAGCGTATCATCTTTACATTTTCTTTTCTATTTTTTTACTGAAAAATGCTAGTATTTTTTTAATAATTACATTAATAATAATAAGTAATTAACTATCCTTAATTAAAATATTCTTTGGGAATGATCTTCAGTACTCATAGCCACTAATAATTATCCAATCGCAAATAATCTTCTTTGTGTTTCTTGATTATAGATAAATTCAATATCAAGTTAAAAAGCAAACGAAGCAAAAAATGTGTAGAATAAATCAATTCACATTGTGGCATTAGCCAGGAATGTAGTTTCGATTTCAATAAGTGATTTATTTATTTATTGTGTCTTTGTAAGACTAATATTGTAGATTCCGAAAAGTTTCGTATATTTAATCGTTGTATAAAATTCGCCAATAAGTTTAAGTGGTCCACGTTCGAAAATCAAACAAACTTACGGCGCACAAGAAAATGAGTTTATAAAAAGGAAAAATTTCATAATGTAGGAAACTATAAAAGTAGCCTCAAATACAATAACCAACCAACAAGTTTCACCTAAACCACGGAGCAGGGAACTGCAACCTCCTAAAGAATACTAAAATAACAAACTTTAGACAGTTAAATATTAAAATTATCAATTACATATGTAAATTTGTCCATGTTTCGCGTAACTAGGTCATTTATATATTCAAATGTAAGCAACCGTGTAACATTTAATTTCATAATTAATAACGACAAACGTAAATTAGTCGGAAATTCTCTCAAACTCTTAAACAATTACACATCTGAATGAATAGTTTACCCATTTCCTCCAAGGTCCCGTTATTTCCCCATTCACAATTCCCATTGCATCTCATAAATACACAAATATAAATTCGACGAACGTCAGACTCAATTAATCCATTTAATTTAATTTGGTTTCGTGTATCAAAAAATATTCTATATTTACCGAAAATGTAACGTATTTATTTTATCATTTTCATGGCCATTAGATGTAACAGTAAAATTTTGTAGGACATCGGATATGTGAATCATGTCATTTGCATTCAAATAATTATGACATAAAAGTCATCTAGAGTATAAATATATTGAACTAAATTGGAAAAATGTTGACCATGATGTAACTTTCTCCGAATTAATGGTGTCAAAGGGATTTTTGTGATATTTTTGATAACTAGAGTGATTTTGAAAATATTTTTTTTAAAGCAGTATTTTTCTTCCATATTTATTTATTTATTTATTTGAGAGACAAAAACAAAAAAAATCCAATATGTCAAATAAAACTAAAGTTTAAAGTTTTATTTTATTGTATCTTTAGTAGAATTGAGTTACAGACAGTCACGTAGACATTTTTCAAAACTGGACGGCCTGGTTTGATTATTCATACATTCGACTACTCTTCGTCTTTATTTAATTTAAAATGTCTTATTCGAAAATTTTCACAATTCATTTCCTGACTTTCTGCGGAGAAAGTAAAAACACTTGGTTTTCGAAAATGCGGGTACTTTCACAAGACTAGTAAATTATACAAAATTTGTATTTTTGAGTTTAAACAATTGAGAAAAGGACTTTTAAAACATGAAAAGTTAAATTTATGTAAAAATCATCTTATCATTTTTCATTTTTTTTAAATACATCAATTTTCAAACGCACTATATTTTTAAATTTGTATTACTGTACTGTGAATCAGCAAAATTAAAATTTTATAAAAAATAAAATAGAAATGACGCTTTCAAAAACAAGTTGAAATTTTGAACATGTTAATAGTCTTTGAATTTTTGTTGTGTTTTGAATTGAACACCGTTGCGGAAAAAATACTCTGTCATATAAAACTATGCAAAAATGAACTTAAATGAATTGTGAATATATTGTTCTTTCAAAATTGCATTTTATATAAATTAAAAACAAATAAAAAAGATGGTTTTAAAAACAATCTGAATTTCGAAAACACATCAATTTTTTAATCGTTGAAGTTTTGTTGCGTTTTGAATTGAACATCGTTGCGGAGAAAAAACTCACATAAAATTAAATAAAATTGAACGTATATGAATTCTCAAAATATTCTTTCAAAATTGTTTTGGTCTTAGATAATTATTGGATTTATGCATTTTTTTTAACCTTATGTTTTGAAAATTTTTTATTGTTTCAAAATGAATTTTATCTTTAACTTTCTCTGTATAAAATGCAAGAGTATCAACTGAAATATATTTTTTTCTACTTTGGTTTAACAATCGACCTTTTGTTATATCAAAAATAGTTTAATAATAAGATTTTTTATTTTACAGTTTTGCTCATTAAACTATTTGTGGCAACATTTTAGTTATTGCGTTGGCAGTAATTAAAGGTGACATATGTCGACATCAAAATGTAAAATTGCCGTTAATTCATAGGATAACTGGAACCGTCCAATGCGTTACACACTGAATATGTTCGAATGCATATTGGGGAGTTCGCCACCAGTACGTTAAAGAAAACGTAGGCGTCATATTGTTCACTTTTTACCCGCGTAGAAAATGTAGGAACTCGGTGACAATGGCCGGACGCATGAATTCACTGGGCTCTCGGTGACGACGTATAGGCAACACAACATACATATAGGAAAGCTTGTAGTTTATTATATGTATTATCACTTTGTTTGCAAAACGAATATCACGGAAGAAACAGCGAGAGTATAATGCATGTTTCATTCGCGGCGAAAAAGAGCCGCTTGAGTCGGTGTGTTAATTTGGTGTGGATTTTTAATTACCGTCGATCGATGCCTGACACGAGGAACGAGAAACAAATGTAAACATAACCTTAAACTTCGATTATCATTTAGGCGTTGCATTATTTTATAAGCTTAAATTGGTTACAACTTACGTGGAAATAGTTTGTTTATCGCACCCTTGGCAACCTCCCTTATTTTTGGAGGTGTGTAAGTAATATTCTTGATTTAATATGTTTTAAAATTAACTATTGAAATCGGCGTAGAAATGCGTATGTCAAATATTAAATTCGTTCGAAAGGATCAAATGTTTTTAGTGCTGCCAAATGTTAAAAGATAAAACTCACTAGGTTTAAGTATATATTTTATTTTAGAAATAATTCCTTAACTAAAACCAAAGTAGAAAAAATAGTAATATATACTTGTTTAATAAGAGGCATTGTGGGGCACTCGTTACATTGGATTGCAATCCCACTCGTGCCACAATATACCCTTTTATTAAACTTGTATAGTAATGTACTATTTTTTTGTCATCTTAGACAATTCCGACCATTTCTTAGATAGGTCTGTGAGTTGTTTACTGAGGATCTGTGTGTGTTTGCGTGTATCTGCTAAGGATTCAAATTTAAAAAAATATATTAGTTCTAGATGATTCTTAATAATATCAATTAAACGCCATTTCTAACTATAGTACATATTATTAATGAATAGTTTTAAAATTGTAAAATTTTATCTTAACCCTAACCTAACCATAATCATTGTCGCGATTTCGACTGTCGGGATTATGTCCGGATCCCTTCAAAAACTACTAAAGATTTTCAAATGTAAAGTTTAATTTAAAAATCTTAAGTAGTTTTTGAACTTAAAATTTTCTCCATGATACAAAAATGTAATAATCTTTTAGTAAAATTTAGTACACTGGAAGTAGGATTTTACCTGAAATGTTATTGTTTTTAACAGGTTTATTATGAAAACCTTGTTAAAGATAACGTAGGACTAAATGTCTTTCGTAAATATTGTTTTTGCAAACACTGCATGATTTTCGAAATTGAAATTAAAAATCTTCTATGGTTATGAAACGATAATCGTTACATAAAATTTATTGTAGAGAATTTCAATATAAGCAAATTTGTTTTCGAAATCTTATTAGTTTAAAAAAATATTTGATTTTTTAAACTTTTTTTTAACAAAACTTTAATAGTAAAGTTTTTTCCACAATCATTTTGAAACCCGGAAGTAGGTGTTTCCTCTTGGAATCTTTAAACTGTTCTTTACTCAACATTTCTGTTTATACAGGGTGTTTCAAATTCTAGGCTCACCATGGGGATCTCGCTTATTAGAAGAGATAGAGGGTATGTTTCAATTTGGCGCTTTTGAAGAATTATATGCTAATTAATAATCCACTGAAAAAAAAAATTACTTAAACATTACTTAATTACTTAAAAAATTACTTAAGTCCAAAAAACAGATTTTTATTTTTCTTTATATCTCCGTTATTTCAGGAGATATTTAAAAATGGTCAAGACATTCTTGTAGGACTTATCTAATAGATGGCATAGTTTTGTCATCACAAAAAATTGAGCATTGAGATGCGATAAAAAATAAATATGACGTCCAATAGCCGGAATTGAAAGAGTGCAGAACAAATTCTTAGAATATGTTTCACAAAACATGGGTATGGGATACAGTAGTTCTCAAACGCTATTCGAAATTAACTTAAGCCAATTACACCAGAGGCGTATTTTGCACGATATTTATTTTGTATTTAAAATTGTTAATGGTTTCATAAATTCCCGCGAATTATTGGCAATGTTCAATTTTTAATTACCTCCAACCACTCGGACAAGATCAAGGAAGCTCTTCTGTATTCAACGCTGCACCTCTAATTTTGCGAAAAACTTGCCAATCAATCGCATGATGGCATTTATAAATATTTTATGCGGTCTTTCAAACTGTGATTTATTTTCGGAGTCATTCTTAGAATTTAAGAACCGCATCAAACGCATGGATCTGGACTTGTTTTTAAAATTTTATCAATAAAATTATTTATTTGTATATTATTTTGGCTGTTCAATTTTCACCCGTTATATTATTTTGTTTACATTTATTTTAACATATTCTGTTCGTCATTGCTATTTATGTGATTTTTAGTGCGATTTATTTTTATATGTAAATTACCTTATTTCTGTAAAAAAAATTCTCGCTACATTTACAATATGTTTTTATTTTTGTTTTAAGTAATTTTGTAAAAGGAGATTTTCCGTTAATAAATCTATTATTATTATTACTATTATAAGTAATAACAAAGTTAATGATGGTTCCAAAGAAACGAAACATGTTACAACTAAAAATCTTGTGCCATCTATTAGATAATAAAAAAGTGCTTACCGTTTTGAAATATTACCTCAAATAACGAATATACATGGTGCCCGTTTTTCAAGCGGCACCATGGGGATTTCAGTTATCTTAAGAGATACAAGGTTGGTTAAATTAGGGCAAAGTTGTGTATTATAACGTTGATTAATAATCTGTTAAGAAATTTGAGTTACCTTTTTTTGTTTTAAAAAAATTGCGAAAAAATAAAAAAATTCAATTTTCATTTTTAATTTTTTATTCGAAAACTGTTACTATTACGCATTTTGCACTCAGACATTGTGCACTTTTTAATGGAGGATCTAAATATGTTATTAAATTTATTGTAGCTTTCAAGATGGAGGAGAAACAATAGACAACTTTTGTTTTTCTTATTTATTTATTTATTTATTTATTTATTTATTTATTTATTTATTTGTTACAAAAACCCAACAGACATTATGTCCAATTAAAGGGTCTACAAATATATACAATGTAATTTATAATATAAAACTAAACGTATTAATACTAATAACAATAACTATGATAATGATGATTATGTTATCATAAAACTAACACAAATTTATTCTACTATAATTAATGATTTTAATTTTTTCAAAAGATCGCTTTTAAATTTAGGGAATGATGTGCAAAATATATCTAAATTATCAGTATTATAAGTGTTCCCAAGTCGGGATAATCTTATTACAGGTGAATTTAAGTAATAATTAACACGCGTGGTAGTATACACAATTATCACAATTCCTGGTCGACAAATGCGGAATTTTAAAATCAAACATACCTAAAATTCTTTGATCATCAATTTTAAAATGTATTATTTTATACAAAAAACATAAACTTATATAAATATGTCTATGAGAAACAGAGATAAAATCGAATTCAATCAATAAATCAGTATAAGGAATATCAAAACTGTATATTCGATGTTTGATAAAATATAAATACCGAAGGAATTTTTTCTGTATATTTTCCAGCATGTTAATATATTTTACATACATCGGTGTCCAAATTACAGCACCATACGACATTTTAGCTAACACAAAAGTTTTGAACAAAAGACTTAATACTTTAACATCATTAAATGACCTACAATTTCGCATTATAAAACCAAGTAAACGGTAACACTCACGGGATACTTGAATAACATGGTTATTAAATGTCAACTTACTATCAAAAATAACTCCAAGATCTTTAGTTTCTGTAAGCCTAGGTAGTGCAATACTATTTAAAGTGTATGGATTCATAATTAAGTTATTTTTTCTGCCGTAAGTGATAACCGAGCACTTCTTAACATTTAACATGAGTTTATTAGTTTTGCACCACTCAGTAAAATTATCTAGATCAGATTGAAGCCGGTAACAATCACTTACACCATCGACAACACTAAAAAGTTTAATATCATCAGCGTATAAAAGAACACTACACTTAAAGATTGAGCATGCATCATCCATATACAGAAGAAACAAGAGAGGGCCCAAATTTGATCCTTGAGGTTATTATGGGCGCCATATTGGATTTTTACATTTTCTAATGCAAGATTTTTTTTTTACGATGATATATCACACATTATGTTTTAATTTTACATTTGAGGTAAAATTTGAAATGTATTATTTTTGTAAAGAGTAAAAAAGTAAAATTGAATTTGTTTTTTATTTTTTCGCGATTTTTTGAAAATACAAAATGAGAACTCCAATTTCTCAACAGATTATTAATCAACGTTATAATACACTACTTTGCCCTAATTTAACCAACCTCTCTTAAGATAACTGAAATCCCCATGGTGCCGCTCGAAAAACGGGCACCCTGTATAAAGAAAAAACGAAAATATTTTTTTACAGTTTTTTTTTGGCTTAACTCGAAAACAAAACAATTGAAGTAATTTTTTTCAGTGGATTATTAATCAGAATAAAATTCTGCAAAAGTTCCAAATTACCCACTATCTCTTCTAATAAGCGAGATCCCCATGGTAAGCCTCGAATTTGAAACATTTGTACACTGGAAGTGGCATTTACATTATTCTATTTTTTTTTTTCGATTATTTCTAAATATGGCAAATATTACAAACATATTTAAATGAATGTTCTGAATAACCAAAAATGTAATCATCTTCATTAATGTACGCTTTACATCAGGTCCAAAAATGTCATGAAACAATTAAATGAGGAAGAAACCACACCATTTCATAATACCATTAGCCTGAGACGGGAATCCACCCCGACAAATCCCAATGTGGGTGCAAAGGGAAAAAAAGACAATATTAACTGCGATGTATCATCATAAGATATACAATTGCTGCAAAAAAAAATATGGTGATGTGGCCATCATGTTACTTTCTCCGACTTGATGGTATCATTTATATTTACGCTTTCATGGTTTATTTTCAATTGAAATCATATTTTAAATGTACATCGAGGGTTGCGCAAACTGTGTTTAAACTCAATAGACTGACGTTTAAAACGTCAAAATTATGAAAGATGGAAAAATTATACTTCAAATTCAAAAACTCGGTTTACTCAAAAACTAACAAAATTTCGAAAAAAACTTATTAAATAAAATAGAAACCTTACTTATTGCTGAAAGTATTAAATATTTTATTTAAAAAACTTATTCTTTAGAAGTTATTCATTTTGGCATTCTCTACAATTATTATTCACATAAATTTGCTGTAACTATTATCGTTTCATAATTATAAACCAAAAATTAAAAAATTGATAATAATTTTTTTTCTCGAATAGCAATGATTTTATGAAAAATATTTTCAAGTAAAAGATGTGCATTTGTTTGTTGTCTTAAATGTTTGTTTAAATATTTTTGTGATATTTTTCATATTTAAGAAAATTTTGGCAAAAAACAAAAAACAGTTAAGGTAAACACCCACTTCCGGTGTACGAAATTTTACCAAAAGCTTTTCAGTTCTTCGGATTATCAAATAAGACGTATGTTCAAAGTTTCATATCAATTGCTTTATTAGTTTTTGAGATACAGCGCACAAAGCCAGACACACACACACACACAGACAGACACACACACACAGACAGACAGACACACACACACACAAACATAATTATTTTTTTCCAGAAATTGTTGAAATTGCATCTAGGGACCCTAAAACGGATATTTCCGTAAAAAAAAATTGAAAAAAAAAATCACGATCACAATACTTTCTCGTACTTCGTAACGGAGAAAGTAAAAAAATAGGACACCATTTTTTGTCTAGTGTGAATCAATTTTTATTTGAATTTTAATAGTATGCAGCTATTTTTTTCGAATGTAATTGCACTAGAACTTCTTTTTATCGGATATTTTTGTATATTATTAACAAACACGTAGTTGGCTGGAAATTTTACGAAACAGGCTCGTCTTCCGGACTTGTGATTTAATCAGAGGCAGCTGTTGAAACAAATTGTTAAAAACCACGTTTAAGGTCAAGAAAATTAAAAAAATGTGGAATAAATTTTGGCTGCTCGGCAAACTTCGGTTGTCTCGTACAAGGTATTCTAATATACCGAGTGTCTGGGATAAGGGGCGAACATAGGGGTTTAATATGTAAAATTAAATATTAAATTTAGAGAAAAATCGTAAAAGAATATTTTTTTAGAGAATTAAAAATTGTAAATGTATCATCCATTTAATTTACGTTTGTACCAGAATACACCTCAGAAATAATAAAAATAAGTTGAACAATGTACCTTTTAATGAAAACCCTTGCCATAAGTTTCACAAATGTTATGTCAGAGTGAAAGCCCAACGTTGGGCTCGTTGTTCATATTAAATGTGAACATTCATCTGCAAAAAGTTTCAGTCTGTATTTGATCGATTCTGCATTATTTCACAGAATACACGCCTAGTTTCATCATCCACTAGCAGTATCTCCTCATGGCATTGATGCTTGAAAAATGATAACCATGCTTCTTCGGAATTTTCTGTACAGAGAGTTTAGACACGTTGCACTCACGAGCAATGCATCGTATGCTAGTTGTTGGTTCAGCATTTATTAAACCCAAAACTGTTCCTTCCAATCAGTGGCGGCTCGTGGAAAATTTTGATGGTAGAGCCACTTAACATACACAATATATCTCATCGACACCTTTTTGAAGAAAGAAAAATCGATCATTCAAAACCTTTACTTGTTGCAGAAGCTCTTAAAAATTAAATAAAGACGAAAAATAGCCCGCATTAAATCTGTAATACCGTTCTTTGTCCGCGTAAATCAATTAAACGACGAATTGTATTTTGTAATTTTATCTATCTCCTTAAAAAAAAAAAAAAATTATTATTATTATTCGTTAATCTTATCTACAACTTTTTTATGAGTACTAGTAATAAGCGTTATTTTAAGTAACTGCTACTTTACAACCATTACTAAGAAATAATAACGGTAACCGTTATTGAAAAATCTAAACTAATTTCAACTGCTACTTTTGCATTCATTTCAAGGGAAAATTTGGAAATCAGTTTTCACCATATTTTGACAGTTGTATCATCAAAATCGGTCAACGCGTTGAGCAATTTAAAAATCAAAATTGCATTTAAATCTTTGGTCTTCTTCGTAATTTTTACGATTTGCGTTAATTTTTGACATTTTCGAAAAGTTCACGACGACCGACAAGAAACCTAGACTCAAGGGAGAGATCAATTGCCCCCACGATGTCGTAAACCGTTTTGAATAATACTAAATTCGGCATACATTATTTAAATCATCAAAGTCGTGATTTAAAAATTTTGGATTGCAATTTTTGCATTTTGTGTTAATTTCAAGAGAAAATTTTCGTTTTAAAATTATACAAAATTTGCCATATTTTAATGTTAGATTCATCAAAATCAAACAATTCGAAAGTTGTGCAATCTCAAAAATCAAAATCACAATTTTAAAATATCCGAACTTAAAAAGTGAGGTATTTGCATTTTGTGTTAATTGCATGGAAACATTTCGTGATCCGTTGTAAAAGTACAATAAATTTTCAGTATTTTAACGTTTGAATCGTCAAAATCTAACATTGCATTCGAAAATTGTGTTTTTAATAATTAATATTCGATTTTCTATTTTCGAAGTTTGAAAACGTGCGATTTTAGCATTTTGCGTTGATTTTATGAAAAAGCAAAACTAATCCGGATTGTAAATTGAATGAAATTTGCCACAATTTTGTCCGGAGAATCACCAAAATCGGACAACGTATTTGGCAGTTGTGCAATTTCAAAAATCAAAATCGTAATTTTAATCTTCTTACTTTTAATTCGTGCAATTTTTACGGTTTTCGTGTTTCACAAAAAAAAAAAAAGATTATTAACCTGTTTTTAAATTGCATTAAATTCTCCAGATGGTTACATTAGAATCATCAAAATCGGACAACGCGTTTAGCAGTTGTGCAATTTCCAAAATCAAAATCACTTTTAAAATATTCAAACTTGAAAAGTACGATTTTTGCATTTTGTGTTAAGATTCACTTTTTTACAAACTATTACTGAGTAAAGTTATTTTAAATAACGGTTACTAAATAACCATTTAAAGAACTTGTTATGTTGTGGTAACAGTAACTTCCTTTAAATAACCTTTAAATAACTAGTTATTTGTAGTAACAGTAACTGTTATAACCGTTTCTGGAAAATAACCGTTTATCTCATCACTTATGAGTATTTACAAAATCTGTCCTTTCGCTCAAGAGTTATCCTCAAAAAACAGAAAACAATTGAACTACAAATTTAATTGTTTGTGTATTATCTGCATCTATTCGGCGAGTACAACACTTGCTGAAAAAATTTACCGAATTTGGTCATCTATTCACATGTTAACCTTAAAAAATAAATTTTGGTCCTGTACTCGATCAGTACAATACTTTTCGGGGGACATTTTTAAAATTGGTCATTTTGTTCAAGAGTTAACTTCTCAAAACCACAAAACAATTGAGCGGTTAATTGAACTTTTTTATATTTTACACGTTCACACGGTGAGTGGAAGAATTGTCAATATCTGTTTATCCGTTCAAGAGTTATCCTCGAAGGCCAAAAAACAATTAAACGGCAAATTTAATGTTTTGGTCTTTTCGATGAGTACATACAGCATTTTGCTGGAAGAATTTGCCAAATTTGGTCATCCGTTCAAGAGTTGCACTCTGAAACCCGAAAAACAAATGAACAATAAATTTATTTTTTTGATTCTATCTACATCTTTCTGATGAATCTTACAAATCTGGTCGTCAGTTCAAAAATGTTATCTTTCAAACACCAGAAATGAATTTAACGACAAATTTAATATTTCCTTGCTAAAAGAATTTGAACTCTGTCTTTTCGTTTAAAAAATAATTTATTTATGTTCAATGGGTACAATATTGTGCCGAAAGAATTTTCAAAATATATCCTTTCGTTCAGGCGCGCACCCAGGGGGGTGGCTATCGGGCTTGATAAAAAAATGTGGTAATGTGTTCAAGAGTTCCTTAAAAAAACAAAAAACAATTGAACGTCGAATTTTAGTTTTTTCTCAATTGACATGTATTTAATGAATACATGACGCCTGTAAATTTTCTCAATAGTACATGAGTAAAAAGGTTTATTGAGCGATGAATTAAATTTATTAATCGCGTGCACGAGATGGGCCCTTCTAATGAAATGGCGTACCAGAAATAAGTTGGCTCCGTTTGCGTTGGAGAACAAATGTATTGCGATTTTTCTATACTCATTAATGTTTCACAGGCATTGTTCAGAGTTGTTTTTAGAAATACAAAATTCTTGCCGAAAATAAAATTAGAGGTAATGCCATGGCTCCTTGGCTCTACATAACGAGCCGCCCTTGCTTCCAATTCATCGTTGTTTCTTCTGTTTCGTTTGCATGTAATGTCACGAACTCTGAGTAAACTGACGCCACTGCAAAATGTTTTGATAATGAATACGCTCTCTTCATTGGAATAACTCAGTTTACTGTTCATAGTAATTACAAAGCGTGAATTGATATCTGACTAGTAAAATTATTCTCCATAACATGACATTTATCAAAGTCATGGCAAGGGTTTTTATTAAATGGTAAATGGTTAAACTCATTTTTATTATTTTTGAGGTGTATTCTGGTACAAACGTAAATTAAATGGATGATACATTTACAATTTTTAATTCTCTAAAAAATATTCCTTTACGATTTTTCTCTAAAACGAATAGGGGAGCTAATAATTACACATATTTAATTTTACATGTTAAATCCCTATGTTCGCCCCTTATCCCAGACACTCGGTATAAGGTTGGGTAACAATCTTTGTTTAAGTTTTGCTAAAATCGGATTATTCCTCTCCGTGCCCTCGTTTCATCATCTAGCAAATCAATTCATTTGAAGCAGTTCATTTGATTAATGGGACGCAGTTTATTGTACTGCACATACAGCCCATACCTTGGTCGTCGTCATGGATAATCAACAAGCACAATATCCACTTGCATTAAAGTTCTGTCGCTTTTTATTTGCCGATAAAGTGACAAAAGTATGGACGCATGTGTCCATATTTTACACATGAGTTTTTATTTTGTAGCCTTTATTAACATTAGTACTGAAATATGACTAAAAGAAAAATGAGATAGCGAAATAATTTAGCTTCTAACAAAATCTAATTATATGTTTGATATACCCATAAGATCAAACTATAATCTTAAAAATGCTTATATTAAAGCTCAAATGTCTATACTATAGAAAATGTCCTTAAAACTCGGTGACATTCGTAATACTGAAAATTAGTGTATTTTCAATAATGTCTGCAATTAATGGTAATAACAATGGTCGTACTGGTCTACTGTGGAGGTCATTGGCAATACGAGGGTGATAGACCGGATGTGGACAGGTGAGCGTTGGGGGAAATGATGTCACGGAACCATGAAATATATCATCGAATGAGTTCATACTTTATGTACATATGCCCCATGTAAAATAAAGTTACATTCCCAGAAATAAATAGAAAAAAAATGTGAACACGAATAAAGAGAAGCCCCTAGCATTGTTACATATCAATAAATTTGCATTAAATACGGCTTTATCAGTTTTACCGAACCGTTCAACTTGAACTTGAAATGTGGTTTTGTTGTAGGACACTATCAAATTACTTACCGATAGTTTGTGAACAACAAAATGTCAGTCTTGTTTACTGATTGAATCGACCTAACGGGTTGAGCAGAGCATGAGGGGAAGGATCAGATTGATTTTTATTTTCTATTTTTTTTTTTTTTTTAATTTATTTAGAAACGGGAAACCCCTATTACAATAAAGATTTATACAATTTATATAACAACTTAAGTACTAAAAATATAACCAAAAGTGTATCATAATTTTCTATTTTTTAATTTTTAATTTATTTATTCACACACAATTTACACAATGACAATATAGAAAAAAAATGTACATTTCACATTTAAAAAATCCCACGTGTATATCATTTTGTAGAAAATAAAACAGGAAATAATCGCCGACATACCGATATGTACATAAAAGTGCATTCTTGTTGATTTAAAATAAGTTTTCGGTTGGAATTTGTTTGAAATCAACAAGAATGCACTTTTATTTTCCAGCCGCATGAGGAAAGAAAGTGCCGGCTGCGGAAGTCTGCAATGTGCTTATCTTAAATATTTAAAGATACTAATTAATTTATTTCACCTAATTTATTTCGTTCCATCTGTTACCCGAATCCAATTAAATACTTTTACAAAATACCATTAATTAACCAAAAGTGTATCATAATTTGTGACGGCGCGGCGGTGGCCGCGGTTGACATTCTTTTCACACTTTCGTAACACCACAGATTGTGCCTGGATACAAGAAAAAAAAATATGGAGAAGAAAATATGAGTGGTTAATCAGTTTCTCCGAGATTTGAAACGGCCTAATTTCAGTTGGAAAACGCGTTATGCTTTTTATGGTTATTTTTATTGTAGTATTTAAATCCTGCTCACATGAAAGCATATATGTATTTCTACTTTATTAACTACCATCAAAAGTTTCACATTTACATTCTACTGTTTTGTGGTTGATTTTTTTTATTAATGAAGGTGTATTATAGATAATTATGTGGTTCCGCGCTAACTAACACTAAATAATAACTTCATCTAACAGCAAAAGAGATAAATGCTTATTACACAGTTCGGCATGATTTTCGTTATGACCACCGGTTTTTTATTTATTCGGAGGCGCTGATTACGAATCAGTTATGGTTTCTTTCTATCCAGTCCAATAAACATCCAAATTATGGACTTGCAATCGATCCATATATTTACGTGTAAATTAACAGTTGAACATTAAATAATTATTATAATTGAGAAAATTACGTATTAAGTTATTAGTACGTAAATTTTCCAGTCTTCCACAAGTTAAACGAAGCCATCCGGTTCATATTGACAACATGGCCAAAAACGCAGTTGCTCCAAATTAATTGGGTGAAATTGTGTGAGCTACTGTTAATAAGCGACTTACCTTTCTATTTGTCAAAAATCCAATAATTGGAAAAAGGCGGAAACCCGGCGTCCGGCTGGTCTGCAGCTTCGTGACTGTTGTTATTTCTTTTTTTATCAATGTAGAACAGGTATGTTTTAGTAGTTTTCTAACTGTACCTCATAATACGCAATGGTCATAACATAAATAAAACATGTAAACTAATTCTTCTTTGCTGCTGCCGCAACGGTTATAACGTGTTTTTTGGCGTTTTTTTTCGACTTTGCAAAGTACACGCATTTTTGTTTGTTCAATGGGTGCAACCGGATTTCAGTGTTGTTCATGTTGCTTTTACTTTTAGAGGTAATTAGTTCACACAATTATGAAGTGTAATGTGAGTCACCTTGTGAAGTTACAAGTAAATTGGTGGATTAAGGATATGAATATAATATTTTCTACTTTGGTTTAATAATCGACCTTTTGTTATATCAAAAATAGTTTAATAATGAGATTATTTATTTTACAGTTTTTGCTCATTATTAAACTATTTATGGTAATATTTTTGTTGTCGCGAGTGGTTGTGGTGACAGGTGTCGACATGAAAATGTAAAATTGCCGTTAATTCATAGGATAATTGGAACCCTCCAATGCGTTACATACTGAAAATGTTTGATAATGCATATTAGGGAGTTCGCAACCAGTACCACTAAGGTTAAAGAAAACGGAGGGGTACTATTGTTCACTTTTTACCGGAGTGGAAAACGTAGGAACTCGGAATGGCCGGACGCATGAATTTACTCAGCGTTCGGTGGCGACGTTTAGGCAACACCACATACACGGAGGAAATGTAATTTATTATATCATCACGTTGTTTGCAAAACGAATAACACGGAAGAAACAGCGATAATACAATGTGTGTTTCAGCCGCTTCTGTCAGTATATTAATTCGGTGTGGATTTTTAATTAGCATCGATCGATGCGTTGCACGAGAAAAGAAGAAGCAAATGTAAACATAATCTTAAATTTCGAAAAACATTTAGTACGTTGCATTATTTTATAAGCTTAAATTGGTTATAACTTACTTGGAAATAGTTTGTTTATCGCACCCTTAGTAACTTCCCTTATTTCTAGAGGTGTGTAAGTAATATTCTAGATTGAATATGTTTTAAAATTAACTATTAAAATCGCCGTGAAATACGTATATCAAATATTAAATTCGTTCGAAACGAAAACAATTGTTCAGTGCTGCCACATGTTGTAGGTAAAACTCACTACGTTTAAGTATATATTTTATTTTAAAAATAAATACTTAACTAAATTATAGTGGAAAAAATAGTATATTATACTTGTTTAATATGAGACATTGTGGGCACTTGTTACGGTGCTGCGCGAGTGGTGCTCCAATCTGACTCGTGCCATAATGTACCCTATTATTAAATTTGTATAATAATGTACTATTCTGGAAAGTACATTTAATCGTTTTCATAGTAAGTCTATTTTACTAATATAGAGAATTAAAGTCAAAATTTGCTTTACAGTAGAATTTATATGTTTGATTTCGAACAATAATTCAAAAGAAAATGCGCCCAATTGAAGCAGTTTCAATAGATTTTTCAACAGAATTTTTGTTACATTCATAAAAGAACTTGTAACCTAATTTGGGTGTGCAGAATCCAAATATGACGCTATTTTTTCTCCCTAAACTCCAGTTTTTACGCAATTCAACAATGAATATTTTGCAAAATTTGCATATTTATTATATTTACATATTACATGCATAACAAGTCATAAGCGCAGAAATATAATCATATTATGAGTCCATAATGAAGGTTACCTTACAGTTCGGCTATGTTTTATTGCGGCAAACATTTCCACTTGTAGCTCTTGCGTTTGTGCACTTGCTCAGGGCAATCTCGTTTTATACTCCAGCAGTAGTCCACCATTATATTTCTGTCCCATCGTTCTTGATAGATCTCTTCCATGATCATCAGGTCATGGTGGAAGCGTTCACCTTGTTCACCACTTACATCCCCAAAGTTTTCTGGGAATTGATCAAGGTGACGGTTCAAGAAATGGACCTTGATACTCATGTTTCACCCCAGTTTGCGGAAAGACAACAACGGTCCCGTAACCAGAAGCTCGTAGTTTACACACAAGTTACACGTGTAATGATTGTTTTTCTTTCGGCGTGTTCGAAAAGAAATGTATGTTTTCGGGGAGGAGAAAGTGACTAATCTCGAGATATTTACGCGGCAAGTAATGATGAGCCCAAATTCGATAATTCGACACCTATCAACAAAAGGAAAACAGCAGGTTATTCGTGAGGTTTCTTGCTACAAAAGTATGGTGAACTAAATTTTAAGTAAACAGAAAAATAAGGTTCTTGAATCTTGGAGGCGTTCACTTCGTGGTACATTTTCAATTTCGATATAAAGAAAACACTTAACTTTTTTATACCACTTTTATTTTACTTTACGTGACTAGTTTCAATTACACGGTAATCATTATCAAACTGAGTACTTAAAATACGAAATACAAAGGTATATATCCTCAACGACCAGATTGACCTGATGTACACCCCTCTTTTTGAAGCATTCTAGTTTTAGTATATATACCTTTGTATTTCGTATTTTAAGTACTCAGTTTGATAATGATTACCGTGTAATTGAAACTAGTCACGTAAAGTAAAATAAAAGTGGTATAAAAAAGTTAAGTGTTTTCTTTATATAGAAAAATAAGGCGAAAATTTTAAATGTCCAAATTGGCCAAACTCGCGTGATTGATCAGATATTCCTAGGCACCTGTACAGAATATTAAAAAACGGAAAACGGGATGTTATTTGTAAATTATATAGCTCAAAAAGTAGGCCAACCTCATCACTCTTCAAATTTGAAATCAGCATTGCCAAAATACTCAGTATCAGTTGGAAAATCTCATGCAACAGAATTTTTTTTGTTGTTGCCCAGTTTGATCAACGTGGCTATAAATGTCAAAAACTGACATCAAAAATGTATCTGTAGTTGTATCCTTTAAACATTAAAAATTGATTATTGTATTGCAGAAAGAATTGAAATATTTGAGTATTTCTATGGAAACAATGAATGTTCTAATAGAGCCGCCAGAAGTTCTATTTAAAATAGAGAAATGACTGTCCATATTTTACTTTCCTAAAAGCACCTACGATATTTCCATGTTAGACACGAAAATTAAATGTCCACCTTGGATGACGCCCATGCAGGCATACCCATTCCTCATAAAGCTTTTTGTTTACTCCAAAACTCCAAAAGGAGACCAAATCCGTTAATGTCATTTATACTCTACGACTGAACACTTTTCTGCCAGTTTGCCTAGATGGAGTTAAAACCCCGCTAGCAGAAGGTGGTAAATACCTAGGAATCTACCTAGATAAAAGTCTTACCTGAAAAAAACCCATATTCTCTAACTCTAAACGTGAACCACTAGGGTAAGTACTTCGTAAATGTACTGCAGATCTTTACAATTAACACTGGAATATAATCTTCTCTATAAAAGTATTTTAAAACCCATATGGAAATATGACATCCAATATAAGAAACTGTAGCTAAACCTAACCTGTAACGTATCATTACAAATTCACCATGGTTTGTCAAAAACGAGATGCTTCTCTCCGACTTAAATATACACTGTACAGGCAGACGCACTGAAAATGACCCAAACGACAGATGGATGCAAAAAGAAGAAATCAACGTAGCATAAACAAAATAATTCTACACGATTACAAAATCGTTACTGAAGAAAAAAAAATGAAACACTTGAAATTCGTGAAAGTTCGACCGTTTTCAAACCGCCATAACTCGGCGTATTTTCAATCGATTTTGACGAATCTTTGAGGGCAAAAAACTTTAAAGTGTCTTCTATAAAGTCATGCATGCGAAATTAAGCGTAACCCCTTCTGCCCCACCCCCCTTTAGTGTCCCAGTGAAAAAAAAGTTTTTTCTGGAAACCATGTCCAACTTTGACGATGTCTACGGAGTTGGAAAATTTTTGTCGACTCGATCCACCATAAAGGCATTAAAATGTGATCAATTCTCTATGCAGGACTCAAAGAACGAAGTTCCTACGACGATTTGGTACCAAGTTATGGTTGTTTGAAAAAAAAAATTGAGGTTTTTCGCACATAACTCAGTGACTTTTCAACCAAATTTTATAATTTTGGAACCCTTTAACCCCCGAACAAGAAAAACACGTTTTTGGACAACTTTGGCAACGTGTACCGAGTTGGAAAAAATGTGTCGACTCGATCCGCCAAAAGGGCATTGAAATGTGTTTAATTACCTGCGCAGGACTCAAATAACAAAGTTTCTATGACGATTTGGCACAAAGTTATAGGTGTTTGAAAAAAGCGAATTTTCCCGAAAGAATCATCAAATTTGGTTGAGGTTTTTCGCATATAACTCAGTGACTTTTCAACCAAATTTTATAATTTTTTAACCCTTTAACCCCCGAACAAGAAAAACACGTTTTTGGGCAACTTTGGAAACGTGTACCGAGTTGGAAAAAATGTGTCGACTCGATCCGCCAAAAGGGCATTAAAATGTGTTCAATTACCTGCGCAGGACTCAAATAGCAAAGTTCCTATGACGATTTGGCACAAAGTTATAGGTGTTTGAAAAAGGCGAATTTTCCCGAAAGAATCATCAAATTTGGTTGAAAAGTCACTGAGTTATGTGCGAAAAACCTTAAAATGCATACTTCGACTCCTGCATAGGAAATTGATTAAATTTTACTGCTTTTATGGTGGATCGAGTCGACAAAAGTTTTCCAACTCCATAAACATCATCAAAGTTGGACATGGTTTCTTGAAAAAACATTTTTTTTCACAGGGGTGCTAGACGGGGCGGAAGAGGTTATGCTTAAGTTCGCATGCATGACTTTAAAGAAGACACTTCAAAGTTTTTCGCCCTCAAAGATTCATCAAAATCTATTGAAAATACGCCGAGTTATGGCGGTTTGAAAATTGTCGAAATTTCACGAATTTCAAGTGTTGCATTTTTTTCCACCAGTGTCTATGGGGTTATCATAAAGTAAGGGGTATACTTTAAATGTTTCTATAATTTTAAGAAATTAAGCTAGCAGCAAAAAGTAATTGGAATCTAGTTGCTTCAATAATTGGATTTTACTGTATATGTGTAAAACAAAAGTGTTGTTATGACAACCATTAATACAAGTATTAAACGAAATCAACGTAATTTTCAGAATTGTTCTCAACATAAAACTCACGTAAATGTAAATTTGGACGATTACAAAAAGAATAACATTGATCTTCTAACAAGAATTGGTTTAGTACAAAGTTATTATCAATGCTGTAGATATTACACTGCTAGGTTAGGAATATTTCGTACGACAATGGATTTGATAGCAAGACCATGTCCATTAAAAGCGTGCCGTAATTTGATTAGCAAATTTAAAAACACAGTTTTTGTGAAGTTCTTCAAAAAGGAATGGTGTTTAGAACACTACCAACAATGCTAGAAAAATTTAAACGCAGAATTAGGGCTAAAATGGACGCAATTCAACCAGAAAAGTAGGATACTGCTGTATACAATTTGGAGAAACGGTTGGTAATTTTACTACAAAATGGTGGTCATATACTCATATCTAACATTTGGGGTAACCAGTGGTGGGCATAAGCAATCCTATTATTCAAGCAATTAAATTTCTTTCACTTTTTGTCATTAGCTTAATTTGTTAAAAATATATAGTAAGTTGAAATAGGTCACTTACCTTGTACATTAGATCAATAAGAGACCAATGGGGTGTGACACTGGACACCATTTATACCAACTTTACGAAAGCGTTTGATAAAATAGACATTAATCTTTTATTAGATAAAATGTATTCGATTGGCTTCTACATTGGCATAGTTATTATATTTTCTAAATAATCGTGAACAATATGTTCGAATAACAAATTATACCTCCAAACTAATACCCGTAACATAGGATGTACCTCAAGGGTCACATTGCCGACCAATTTTATTCATGCTCTTCATCGACGATTTGCAAGATATTGTGAAAAAATGTAATTTTGCTCTTTATGCAATAATTTAAAAATATCTAAAATAATTCTAACTCGGAATGATTGTAATGATGTCCAGACTGACCTTATTCGTTTGAATGAGTAATCGGTTATTTCTGAATATTAAGAAATGCTTCTCCATGTCTATTTTAATTCCATTAACTCCATAAACCTAGAACGATTAAAGACTTGGGTATTACTTTTGATTTTAAATTTACGTTTAACATCATATAATAAATATTACTAATAAGGCTTTGCAAATGTGGGGATATGTACGACTATGGCAAATCGGTAGAAATATGGATGTTGTATGCTTAAAGATTTTGTACTGCTGTCTTGTTCGATCTCATCTCGAATACATTTCATTAATTTGGTCACTATTTACTTCAGTCAATATCGAACAATTGGAACTACTGCAAAAGATATTGTTAAGGTGTATGGAATATAAATCTGAACAATAAGATATATTTTGTGAATATTCTTCGATAACGGATGCCCTGAACCTTAAGACATTAAAAGAGATTAGGATTGATGCTGACCTTTGCCTATTACACTGTTTAGTGAATGGACTTATTGACTTCTAGAAACTCTATCTTCACGATTTTGTTCACTGTTGTTGTTCTAAACACTCATATAACTGTTTCTGGAAGTAATAACACAATTACACGTGTAATGTCGTTTCAATTATCGTCTTCTTCAGTTATTAGCACTTTAAAAAAATCGTTCCTTTAATTGTGTAACAACGTCACAGACCCAGGTTTAAAATGTTTTTCGCAGTCACCAAACATTTTATTACGGAATTCAAATTTCTGAAAGACAAGTGGAATGTTTAATTATTTAAATGTTTAATGTTGGCGGCGTTTAATTATTTGCTTAACACTTAGAGTTACGATGACTATTCGCTCTAGATTTTCAGGATCAGTTCCTGATTCTATGAATACAATTCGATAGATTTTGGTATTAATTTATAAATATATTATGTTGAAACCTGAAACATTTTTGATATATTTTTTAGACTGACATGCATTTCAAGATCTCGTTTTGTAAAGACCTTAGGTTTTCCGGTCCTGGGTTTCACGGAAATCACGGAATTTCTGTGAATACGCCACAGTGTTTGTTCTTAATATTCAGAAGATTATTAGAATTGTAACACTTGTTTAGTTCCATGGTTTTATTAACAGTTTTCTGACAGCTCTATCGATTTTAATAACTCATCTTCAAAGAAATACAATTAATAACTCTTTAATATTCTTGCTATTAATATTTCTCAAGTAAAATCTTATAGGTATACTCTAAATATTATGAATTTCTGGTTTGATTTTCTTCGTGAAATTTTTACTTAGCTATCCATGTCTGCGAACTGTAATAATTAAACGAAATTTGTTTCATCTACTGGATGATACTGAATAAAATACAGAAACTTCACTAAAATTCCCACAGAACATAATATCTTCATGTTTGATTATTTTTATGATTCCGCGTTCGACACACTCCATCAACAGCACCGTTGACGAAAAATGTCTAATTCTCCAAGTTATCTTCAAGGTTGATTCATTTTCTATGATCCCACGATCGACACACTCCATCAACAGCACCGTTGACAACAAATGTCTAACGCTTCAAGAAAGCACGTTTCACTTTTTCGGCACAAAGTGTGAAATTGATTGCCTGAGCAATTAGAGTCGCGGCCGCTTAAGTTCCCGCCATGATGTGATATTGTGCTAAAATATAATGCCCCATTTTACACCATGAAAGCATAAAAAAATTGGCATTCAAGATGGGACTGATGATTATTTTTAGTTAAATCTTTGACCTGAAATCAGGGAGCGATGAATAGATGGATCTAATTAGTCTTAATGTAGGTGTGACATTTTAATTCAGTGCCATTATTTGAATAAATTGGTGTAACTACGCTAAGTAGGTTACTTAGAATCTTATCAAGATTGTGTAAATAATGAAGTAATTTATAAATCATCACATTGTGATATTTTATTGGAAATTATTACTGCATTTGCTGTAATCGTATTAAACCATTGCGAAACCATAAAGAAGAAGTAGATCACTTAATGTTAATTCTGAGAAAAGTTTTAATATGTTATGATTGTAAGTATTCTTAGATTAAAACAAAATTAGTAATGATGGCAATATTTTTTTATTAAAATTTATTAATTAATTATTTAGTCTCGATAAGACTAATTTTGCAGAGTAACGATTAAGTTAAATATTCATATATTTAGGCTATTTTTCGTCTTTATTACTTTCTCCGTTACGAAGTACGAGAAAGTATTGTGATCGTGATTTTTTTTCCAAAAATTTTTTTTACGGAAATATCCGTTTTGGGGTCCCTAGATGCCATTTCAACAATTTCTGGAAAAAAAAATGTGTGTGTGTGTGTGTGTGTGTCTGTGTGTGTGTGTGTGTGTGTGTGTGTCTGTGTGTGTGTCTGTCTGTGCGCGCTGTATCTTAAAAACTAATAGAGCAATTGATTTGAAACTTTGAACATCCGTCTTATTTGATAATCTGAAGAACTGAAAAGCTTTTGGTAAAATTTCGTACACCGGAAGTGGGCGTTTACCTCAACTGTTTTTTGTTTTTTGCCAATATTTTCTTAAATATGAAAAATATCACAAAAACATTTAGACAAACTTTTAAGACAACAAAGAAATGAATATCTTTTACTTGAAAACATTTTTCATAAAATCATTTTTATTTGAGAAAAAAATTTATTATTATTTTTTAATTTTTGGTTTATAATTATAAAACGATAATAGTTACAGCCAATATATGTTAATAATAATTGTAGAGAATGCTAAAATGAACAATTTACAAAGAATAGTTTTTTTTCGAAATCCCTTTAGTTTTTGAATAAATTGAGTTTTTATATTTGAAGTATAATTTTTCCATCTTTCATAATTTTGACGTTTTAAACGTCAGTTTCCTCCGAGTTTACAAAGCGCTCGATGTACATTTAAAATATGATTCAAATTGAAAATAAACCATGAAAGCGTAAATATAAATGATACCATCAAGTTGGAGAAAGTAACATGATGGCCACATCACAATTTTTACTTTCTCCGTTACGAAGTACGAGAAAGTATTGTGATCGTGATTTTTTTTTCAAAATTTTTTTTTACGGAAATATCCGTTTTGGGGTCCCTAGATGCCATTTCAACAATTTCTGGAAAAAAAAAAATTGTGTCTGTGTGTGTGTGTGTGTGTCTGTATGTGTGTGTGTGTGTGTGTGTGTGTCTGTGCGCGCTGTATCTCAAAAACCAATAGAGCAATTGGTATGAAACTTTGAGCATAAGTTTTATTTGATAATCCGAAGAACTGAAAAGCTTTTGGTAAAATTTCGTAAACCGGAAGTGGGTGTTTACCTTAACCGTTTTTTGTTTTTTGCTAATATCTTCTTAAATATGAAAAATATCACAAAACATTTAAACAAATATTGAAGACAACAAATAAATGAACATCTTTTATTTGAAAAAAAATTTCATAAAATCATTGTTATTCGAGAAAAAAAATTATTATTCTTTCTTTCATTTCTGGTTTATAATTTTGAAACGATAATAGTAACAGCAAATTTATGTTAATTATAATTGTAGAGAATGCCAAAATGAACAACTTATAATGAATAAGTTTTTTTCGAAATCCCTTTAGTTTTTGAGTAAACTGAGTATTTGAATTTGAAGTATAATTTTTCCATCTTTCATAATTTTGACGTTTTAAACGTCAGTTTCATTCGAGTTTACACAACGCTCGAAGTACATTTAAAATAGGATTTTAATTGAAAATAAACCCGTGAAAACGTAAATATAAAGTCGGAGAAAGTAACATGATGGCCACATCACCATTTTTCAATATGCATTCCTGTTAAAATATATGCCTGTTTGCTTGTGCGCGCTGTATCTAAAAAACTACTACTTGAATGAACATCAAACTTTGAGCATAAGTCTTATTTGACAATCCGAAGAACTGAAAAGCTTTTGGTAAAATTTCGTACACCGGAAGTAGGTGTTTACCTTAACCGTTTTTGGTTTTTCTCCGATAATTTTTTAAATATGAAAAGTACTATAAAAACACTCAAACAAATCTTGAAGAAAGCAAAGAAATGAATATTTTTTGCTTGAAAATATTTTTTGTGAAATGTATGGTTTTTGAAAAATAATATCAATTAATTTTTTTTTTTGTAATTTTTGGTTTAAAATTATGAAACGATAATACTTACAGCAAATGTATTTTAATAATAATTGTAGAGAATGCCAAAATGAACAACTTATATAGAATAAGTATTTTTCGAAATCTCTTTGGTTTTTGAGTAAATTGACTATTAGAATTTAAAGTATAATTTGTCATTTTCATCTTTCATAATTTAGACGTTTTAAACGTCAGTCTTATCTGATTTTACTAAACGCTCTATGCACATTTCAAATGTGATTTCAATTGAAAATAAACCATGGAAGTGTAAACATAAAGTACTGTACCATCAAATCGGAAAAAGTAACACCATTTTTTTTTTTTTTTCCATTATTTTAGAGTTTCGGATCGTATCTTAATTTGAGCTTGTGTTATTTTTGGGGCAAATTATTTTTAGACCAGAATTTTTGTGCTCGTATTTTATATTTTTTGCCTGTTTCTTCGATTTTTTTCCTTTAAATTCTTGATTTTTTTTCATAAATATTCTTTATGTTGGTCCCAATTTTAAAATGATCTATTGAAATTTACGACTTTTTTGGTCAGTATTTTGATTTTTAAGCTCGTGCTTTCGATTTTTGGTCTAAATTTTCGATTTTTTGCCACAATTGTTGAATTTTTATTTGTATTTTGGATTTTTTTGGTTTAAATTTTTGATTTTATGTCCTAATATTTCTTTATTTGGCTGAAATTTTCCATTTGTTTGTTAAGATTTTCAATTTTTTAATCTGTATTTTTTATTTTTAGCCCCAAATTTTCGGTATTTGGTCCAAATTTTGTTTTTTTTCGTCCTATAATTGAAATTTTTCAATTTTCAATTTTAGTTTCTGTTCGGAAATTTACTTTGAGCTACAGGGTTATTTTGAGGGTGAAAATGGCAAACAATTTTTTCTTTGCTTGAATTTTTTTTATCTGCATTTTTAGATCTCTGGCCTGTAATTTCTTTTTTTTTTTTCAAAGTTTTGATTTTTAGCCTAAATATTCTTTATTTAGGCCTGCTTTTTTTAACTTTTTTTGTGCCAAATTTTCAGTATTTGGTCTATTTTTTTTGTTTTCTTGGCCCATATTTTAGATTTTTTTATTTTCAATTTGAGTTTCTGTTCAGAAACTTACTCTGAGCTACAAGGTTATTTTGAAGGTGAAAACGGCAAACTATTTTTCCTTTACTTGAATTTTTTTATCTGCGTTTTTGGATCTCTGGCCTGTAACTTCGTTTTCTATTCCAAATTTTTGATTTTTGACCTAAATATTCTTTATTTTGGCGTGAAAATTTAGGTTGCGTGTTAAAAGTTTCGATTTTTTGGTCTGTATTTTTGATATTTAGGTCCTAATTGTTGGTGTAAGTTTTAGCTTTCTTTTTTAAGTTTTCTAATCTGAATTATTGATTTTTATGCGCGATTTTTTGCCGGTATTTTCGAGTTTTTTTGGTCGGTTTTTGATTTTTTGCCCTTTACTTTTTAACCTGAATTATTGTTTTTTATCTAATTTTTTTTTCATTATTTTCGAGTTTCTGGTCGGAAACTTATTTTGACCCAAAGAATTATTTTAGGGGCTAGCTAAATATTTTTTCTTTTACTTGAATTTACAATATTTTGGTCTGCATTTTTTTGGTCCATATTTTAGATCTTTACCTTTACCTGTTTTCGCCTCAATTTATTCCAAATTTTGAATTTTTTTTGCCTAAATAATCTTTATTTTAGACAATATTTTCGATGTGTTTGTTGAAATTTTCGATGTTTTAGTTTGCGTTTTTTTTATGTTTAGGCCATCGTTTTCGATATTTGGTTTTTTTTGGGCCTATGTTTTAGTTTTATTGTTTAATTATTAATTTCTATCAGCGAATTTTTGATTAGCGAATATTTTAGATTTTTACCCTAAAGCAGCGATTTTTTAATGTTTTGCCAGTATTTTCAAGGTTTTGGTCTAATCGTCAAATCGGAGAAAGTAACATGATGGCCACATCACCATTTTTTTTATATTCTTTAGTTGATTTATAGAAAAGTTTTAATATTTACATTTGGTTATTAATTTTGTTTCATCTGGAAAAATCAGACAAATTTAGTATTGTGTCATTGTTTAAATGTTTTCTAGTTTTCTCACTTTAATAATTACATTAATTACTTTTTTACGCTAGTTTTTATATGATACATAGAAAAAAATATCGTAAATCAATATAATGTCAATAGATAGATAGATAGATAGAACCTTTATTTGGCCTATTTGCAAATTTCAGTTCTATAATTTAGTATTCGGCATGGCATTAGCCACGGAAGTAGAGGTTCCATAAAGTTTGTTTTTTTTTTAACTTTTTTATGCTTTGTAAGAATTAATTTTGTGGATTTACGAACAGTTTCAATATTCAAGTTATATTTCGTCTTTATTAAATTATTATAGGAAGCAGTAAATATTAAAAACGTACACGAAATCAGCACAACATTATGCTGTCAGGAAACTCTATGTAGGAGATGACGACATCTTCATAGCCGATAAATGACCGACATTTTTGTGCGAAGAAACCAGTAATTACGTTAGTACCAGAGCGGACATCGATCGTTCAGGATGAAGAACGAATTCCGTGTTTTGTTATACAACGTCGGTGTAGAATTGTACGCAGGATTTCCTGCATGTTTGTAACCTGCAGCCTAAGGCTAACGCTATGATTGTGAACTGTACGCACTCGTGCCATGGGGTATAATTAACACGAGTGGAAAATGTTTAGCTGCTATCACTAATTAGTAGAGAGAACATGTCATTTACATCAGTAATGTCAATAATTATCGATGAAATTGAAGGTTGAAATTATAGGAGAAAAATGAATTCCATTTCTTAGAACATATACATATTATAAATTAAAACACTTTCTTCGTTAATATCACACGACTATAAATATCCAGTACCCAAATTCATAATACTACTTATCAAATATTCACGACAGTTATATGGAGACTTTAGACACTTAATAATGATAATAATAATCTTTATTCTCAAAATAATGTACAATACCGGCCAAAAAAAGCACGACACCTTTGTAATCTGGTGCTTGTCTTTTTTTCTAAAACTTATTCATGCCTAATCATTATTATTAAATGTTAATGTCAATATTTTCATAGAACAAAAAAATAGTGATGTGGCCATCATGTTACTTTCTCCAATTTGATGAAATATTACCAAAAGCTTTTCAGTTCTTCAAATTGCCAAATAAAGTTTATGTTTAAAGTTTCATTTGAAAATTATTAGTTTTTGAAATACAAACATTTTTCAAAAATAATCGGAAATTTCCGTTGAAATTTTGATTTCAGAATTTTCTAGAATTTCGAATGGAGAAAGTAAAAATAATAAGAGTTGGACAAAAAAATGCATTAAAAAGTTTTACGAAAAATCTAAAATATTAATTTAAGCTCTCCCAGCACCTAAAATTGGCTACAAAAATCACTCTTGTTTTTTTTTATAATTAGCTTAAGCCTGGCCTTGGTATTAATTACCATTGGCCACTTTTTGGTTTAAAAACCATTTTAAAAATTGAGAAAACAACAAAATTTAAATCAATTGACGCAAAAAATCAAAAATTCAGACAAATGAAGTAATTCCTTAAACATAAATGCCGCAGACTATATTTTCTAGATAAATATCAAAGCAAATTAATTGTATCTTTTCCATATTTAAATTAAAACCCACTAAAACAAAAAATATGAAATTCAATAAATAAACTAAATTTAATACAAAAACCTTGAAAATACAGTCCGAAAAAATAAAAAATTAGGTTGCAGAATCTAAAATAAAGGACAAAAAATCAAATACTTGGACCAAAAAAACCAGAAAATATTAGCAAAAAATTAAAAAAATTCTCATAACCATCACCAATTATTAAAAATCTAAATTATACGCCAAACAAAAATTGGCTCATAAAAATCAATAATTAAGGTAAAAAAAATAAAATATGAGTCAAAAAATTGGAAATGTTAACCAAAAATCCAAAACTCTATCCTGAACATAAAAAAATTGAAAATTTCAACAAACAAATCAAAAATTTTGTCGAAAATCCAAAATTTGGAAAGATCTAAAGTAATTTATTTGTGCTAAAACCATACGGTTTACACAAGTCATGTACATATCTAAAATATGGGCAAAAAAATGCACCAAAAAGTTAAAAATCCCAGTAAATTCAAAATAATTTGCCATTTTAAACCGCGAAAATTACTCCTTAGCTTAAAATAAGTTTCCAAAATCAAAAATTTAGACCAAAATCGAAAATTTGGGGCTAAAAACCATCAATTCAGATCAGAAAATCGAAAATTTTAACAAACAAATCGAAAATTTCGGCTAAAATAAAAAAAATTGGGGTAGAAAATTTAAAAAAAATCTGAAATGTAGTTCCCAATAAAAGATGCAGATTAAAAAATCAAAATTTTCAATAAACAAATCAACAATCGTGACAAAACAATTGAAAATTTAGAGCAAAAATTGAAAACTTTGGCCTAGAAATAAGAATGTAGACCAAGAATGCGAAAATTTCAACAACCAAATTGAAAATGGTGACCAAAATAAAGAATATTTAGGCCAAAAAAATTAAGAATTTGAAGAAAAAAATCGAAAAAACAAGCCATTGATTTAAAATATAGGCCAAAGAAACAAAAATTATGTTCTTGTAATAAAAAGTGCAGATTAAAAAATTCAATTAAAAGAGAAATCATTTGCCATGTTTAGCCTCAAAAATAACTTTTTTACCCAAAATTATTTTACGACCTCTCGTAAATTATGTCAAAAAAATCAAAAATTGTGATGATACTGACGTTTGAAATTTATGAAAGATGGAAATGATCACTTTTAATCGTCAGTTTACACACAAACTAAAGAGATTTCGAGAAAACAACTTATTCTTTATAAGTTGTTCATCTTGGTATTCTCTAAATTATTAAAATAAATTTGATGTAACTATTACCATCTCACAATTATAAACCAAAAATGAAAAAAAAAATTCGAAAAGGAATGATTTTGTAAAAAATATTTTATCCAAAATCGGGTGTAATAATCGAATTAGAGTGGTCATTTGAGCCATGTAATGTTGCGCATTACCCCCTAGTGAGAAAATAAGTTTATCTCACTGAATGCATAGTTGCTTCATAGGATTTTTGAAATATTTCAAATTGACACCACGTACGTCAAAATTTCTTGTCAAAATTTTATAAACATTATTTCAATATTTAATGCAATTACAGACGATTTTGGATAAAATTTTATATTATACTCATGTGGAATTCCTCATTAGTCCCTTAAGAAAATTGACTAATTACGTACATTCCACATTCGTATAATAAATAACTATTCAAACAAAAGATGTTCATTTCTTTGTTGTCTTCAATATTTCTTTAAATAAACAAATTGCGAATAACCTTACTTGTTGCAGAAAGCATTAGATAAATACAATAAAACGAAATGTAGCCTGAATATATGAATATTCAACCTGTTCGTTAATCTGCAAGCAAAAATTAAGTCTTACTAAGACTATAAACAAATAACTTATTGAAACAACTAATTTCCTGGCAAGTGCCACGCCGGATATTCACTGATCACCTCCAACCAGGTATAAAACCCGTTCAAACCTTCCATAATCTCCTCAGTCATTTACGACTTCTTCACGTTCACGATCACCTTCACGTAAGTGTATTTTATTATTTAACATTCAATTTAAATGCGAAGATGTATACAAAAAATGTCCTATTTTTTGGCCGCAATTGTTTATGATAAACGATGTCATATTACTTTTTAATAAGAAGTGATTAATTTAGTGATTATATAATCGATTTCATGTAATTCGATCAATAGAAAACAAATTATACGTATCAAAATTCCGTTAAACAATAGGACATTTAACAGACCTAAAAAAGGCTTTTTAGCTTTGGCATATAAGCCATTCAGCGATTATAATATTGTAGGAGAATAAAAGAGAGAAAGAGCATGTAATATTGAGGATCTGATTGGAATGCGCTTGTATCAGCTTCCTTTTCTGTTCAAATTGTTGAAATAGCTGGAACTGTGTTAATCTACCGAAAAATGTACATTAACATAGTGGTGGAGAAAAACGGAACAAAAGATTACAGGAGCAAAAAGACGCAGTCGTTTCTTTTTACTTTCTCCGTTACGAAGTACGTGAAAGTATTGTGATCGTGAAAAAATTTCATTTTTTTTAACGGAAATGTGCCGAAATGTGTTAAGACCCCTAGAATAACACTCTAGAGGTGACTTCAAAAATTTCTGGAAAAAAAAATATATCAGTGTGTGTCTGTGTGTCTGTGCTGTGTGCGTGTGTCTGTGCGCTCCGTACCTCAAAAACTAATAAAGCAAATGAATATCATTTTTGGTGTATAATTATGTAACAATATTTATATGAAATGTATGTTAATAATAATTGTATACAGTGCCAAAATGAACAACTTGTAAAGAATACGTTTTTTTCAAAATCGCATTAGTTTTCGAGTAAACTGATGGTAAAGATTATTAGAATATGAAGTACAATTTATCATTTTCTTCTTTCATAATTTTGACGTTTCAAACGTCCGCATCATCGAATCCTGCAAAACGCTGTACTATTATAATATCAAAGCGAAGAAAGTAACATGTGGACATCAACATTTTTTCTTTACAGTAAAATAATCTCGCAAATTTGGAAAAAGTTTTCCGCTCAGTTAATTCTCTAACAAACTTTGATCGCGCTTTAAATTTGAGAATATTGGAAAAAGTTGTCCTAAATCATCTTGAATTTAAAAAATATATATATTATTTAATGGAGAAGGAAAGATTTCAAACTATTCTGAAAGAAGTAGATATTATTTTTACATATAAGAAAATTATGCTAATACTGGAAATAATAGAGATAAACAACCATGAAAACTGCAAGGTTGGCAACTCTGGAGCGTCTTTCGATATATTAAAAAAATAGAAAACGTGAATTGTTCTACGCGTGCGTAGCTAGGGTGCATACGAGGTGTGGCAATTAAGTCCAGAGACTATTACTATAACATCTTTATTTTGCAATGTTTTACAATTTTTCATTTTACCCTTCAATATACTCTCCTTCCGCATCCCTACACCGCTCTATGCGAATCTTCCACTGTGCGAAGCAGTGCTGCAGGTCATCTTCCGACAGGCTCTTGAGTGGCTGCGCCGATTTTTGTTTTACGTTCTCTAATGACTCGTAGCTGGTTCCTTTCAAGCAAGATTTCATTTTTGGGAACAGTTAGAAGTCGCAGGGTGCTAAATCTGGCGAATAAGGTGGGTGCTCCATGACTGTGACCTGATTTTTGGCCAAATAGTCCTCGACAGAATGCGCGTTGTGAGCCGGCGCGTTGTCTTGATGGAGGATCCAGGAGTTCTTTTTCCACATTTCCGGTCTCTTTTTTGCGATTTTTTTCTCGGGGTCTTCGTAAAACATCTAATCTAACATCTGGTTAACTGTCTGACCTTATGGTACCCATTCCATGTTAACTACACCCCGTATATCGAAGAAAACAATCAACATCGCCTTGAATTTGGACTTGCCCATCCTCGCTTTTTGACTCTTGGAGAGTTTGTAGCCTTCCACTGCATGGATTGCCGCTTGGTTTCAGGGTCATATTGAAAAATCCATATTTCGTCACAAGTTATAACTCTTGACAAGAAGTCTGAGTCCTTTTCGATGCATTCCAGGGTATCGGAACAAATGTCTTTACGGTGCATTTTCTGTTCCACCGTTAGGAGTCTGGGCACAAATTCAACACACACTTTCCTCATATTTAGTTCCTCATCTAAAATTTGTCTCACAGTTTCTTTATTAATGTTCACATATTCAGTAATGGTCCTAATACTTAATCGATGGTCTTTTCGAACCATCTCGGTCACTTTTTAGCGTTCAAGTCATTGTTGAAGTCACAAGCCGCCTGTGACTGTATTTCTATATTTTGAGATGTTGGGAACTTTAATTGAGAATATATATTTACTTCAAAAACTGGTTGAAAAATGCACTACCTCCTTTAGATGGCAATTATGTTATTGTAATGGATAATGCGCCATACTATAGTGCGAAAACTGAGAATATGCCTACAAAAAATTGTGAAAAAGATGGTTTTATGGTCGAATCAATTATTATTACAAGTTCAATTATTAGAATTACTCAAGCAACATTCGCTTTCTTATCAATTAATCAATGGGTTAAAGTTACTGGATGGACTATTTCACAAATTGCTTCCATAATCAATAAAACCAAAACTAGAACTGGAGAAAATGAAAATTGCATTCAACGATTAAGAAAACTATGTAAATTTAATAACTAGAGGAATTGTCTTCGAAATTGCGAAATATAGTATTTTTTTCAAAAATCTTATTAAAACAGTGGACATATCCTAGATGAACACAAAACTATAAGACTCAAAACTTAAGTCGAAGAAGAAAATTGCATTCAATGATTAGAAACATTGTGCAAAATCAACCAATCATGGAATTGTACAAGTTTTACAAAGTCCATTAAAAAATAATGTATCTTTGATTTCCCATAAAATCGATCAATATACGACTATCTCAGCAACACAGGAGAGCAGACAGAGAACAAGATCGACTATTGTCAATCAAAGATCGGCTATTTGTCAATAAGGATCGACTTTTGTGGGGGATCGACTGTTTGTCTACAGAGATCGACTGTTTGTCAATAAAATCGACTGTTTGTCTGAAGATACAGCAACCAAGGTGGTAATACACGACCACACTATGTCTCAGCAATCCGGTGGCCCCGGAAACCTCACACACCCAGAAGATGGAATGGAGATGAAGATGGAATCCGACTCCAGTTCTATAGACTCAAGCAAGGAAAATCTAGCAGAAGAGAGCGATAAAGACTTCCTGGAGAACGACACGCAGTACCTACGCAGCGCAAACTCAAGCGGCAAATCCGAGAGGATGAACGCACTAGCAGAGGCGATAAGGAGCGCCAAATCCATCATGGCACAGCAGTTAAGCATCATTAATGACCTAGTGATCAAGATGAGCCAGCTGAGGTCCGAAGGAAAGGGCGTAATCAAAACCGTTACATACAAACGGAAAAACAAATCGGATACCAAGGCCAATGCAAAAATTCACAAAACCGACACCGGGACGCTCACTTCACCAAGGAAAGGCAATCCACGTAGCCAACAGTTGAGCCAACAACGACCAGTGAAGGTCACAGCGGCACCAGCTCCTACGGAGTTCAGAACCACGGAAACCGGACTCAGGGCCCCCATAGTCCAGGGAAACAACTTCACCTCAGATACACCTGCGGAAAACAAACCGAAAAAACCTCCGCCGATCGTTCTTACAGAAAAGGACAAGATCAAGATGGTTCAAGCCACATTGAAAGCGAATGACGTAGAGGTCATGCAGTACACCAACCAGACTGACAAAATAAACATCTTTACTGCCACCAGCAACGATTATCGGAAAACCATCCAGCTGCTTGATGAAATGAGAATCGCACAGCATCACATTCTTCTACCGGAGGACAGGGAACTTAAAGTCGTCATCAGAGGGATTTCTACTGTTTACACGGATAAAGAAGTCGCAGCCGTGCTATGCGATAAAGGAATCGTCTTCAATTCAGTAAAAAGAATGAAAACAGCTACCAAAGCATACCCATTAGTCCTGGTCAACTCACCCAAAACCCCAGAAGGAAAGGAAATTTTCGACATCGCCAATCTGATAGACCACCGCGCAAAAGTCCAGCCAAAGCGAACACCGACATCCGGGAGCCAGTGCTTCCGCTGCCAACAGTATGGGCATGTGCAGTTTCGATGCTCCGCCCCTTTCAAATGTACTTTATGTGCAGAAAACCACCCCACGTTCACATACCTGCAGAAGGAAAAGAAGGAAAAAATTCTAAAATGCACGAATTGCAACGGAAACCACGCAGCCTACTCATCCTCTTGCAGACCACCTGCTCAACACCACGAACGCTAAAGAGGAATAAATAGACTAGAAAAATACCAAGTAAAGAAAGACAAAACTTTCGCAGCCACAGTCCAAGCCGAGAATAGTAACACCGCTTTAGAGGAGCTGATTAATAAAATCGTTCAGGAGATGCTAACCCAAATGGTGAAAAATCCGACGGTCCTCATTGGCTAACACGCCTCCATCAGAAAGTTCACCAGGAGTGCAAGCTGAGCGCCACAAAAAGCCCATACAAGGAAAAACAACTTTCAATGTATCCCAAACTTACATGTTCAAGAAAATGTTTCATGGTCTTAGGACCGAAAAACTATTATAAAAAGAAAGGAAGAAAAAGTATCTCAGCCGAAAACAAAACTACAACACTCCAAACTGAAACTGATAACGACAACAAAAATTGCATTCAATGATTAGAAAAATTGTGCAATATTTTTGAATTACGTTTGTATTGTATTCGTTTAAAAATTACAACATCCATTTAAAATCATGTATATATATATATAGTATAAATTAGGTATGAAATTATGTATATGTGTGCATGTATGCATATTTGTATATTTGTAAATGTTGTATAGACGAAATCTAGATTATTTTATTTTGTATTTTAGTTATACTCTGTATTATGTTTTATGTGTGATATTTCCCCTTATATTGGGATTGTCCTGTTGGGAAATAAATAAACAAATAAATAAATCATCGATTTGTATTTTTGATTTTCTATAAAAAAAAAATGGTGGTGTGGCCATCATGTTACTTTCTGCGATTTGATGGTATAGTTATTTATGTTTACACTTTCATGGTTTATTTTCAATTTAAATCATATTATAAATGTACATACAACGTTTTGTAGAATCGGATGAAACTGACGTTTAAAACGTCAAAATTAGGAAAATGACAATTATACTTTAAATTCTGATTCTGAGTCAGTTTACTCAAATACCAAAGAGATTTCGAAAAAAACTTATTCTTTATAAGTTGTTCATTTTGGCATTCTCTACAATTATTAATAACATAAATTTGCTGTAACTGTTATCGTTTCATAATTATAAACCAAAAATGAAAAACAAAATAATATTTTTTTTTCTCGAATAACAATGATTTTATGAAAAATGTTTTCAAACAAAATAATCTCATTTCTTTATTATCTTCAATATTTTTTTAAATGTTTTTGTGATATTTTTCATATTTAAGAAAATATTGGCAAAAAACAAAAAACAATTAAGGTAAACACCCACTTCCGGTATACGAAATTTTACCAAAAGCTTTTCAGTTCTTCGAATTATCAAATAAGACTTATATTCAAAGTTTCATATCAATTGCTTTATTAGTTTTTGAGATACAGCGCGCATAGACACACACACACACACACACATACAGATTTTTTTTTTCCAGAAATTGTTGAAATAGCATGTAGGGACCCCAAAACGGATATTAACGTAAAAAACTTTTTGAAAAAAAAATCACGAATACTTTCTCGTACTCCGTAACGGAGAAAATAAAAAAAAATATTTATGTCTCAGATTGAAACCAAACTGCGATGCTCAAATTGGAAAAAACGAAAATTGTATTCAATTATTACAAAAATTGTGCAAAATTAATAACCAGAGGAATTGATTTGGAAATGATAAAATCTATTATTAGTTAATGTAATTTTGATTTTTTACAGAAGCAATCAACATATTCTACTAAACTAACCAAACTAGAACTGGAGAAACCGAAAATTACATTCATCGATTAGAAACATTGTGCAAATTTATTAAGTGAAGGAATTTAATTTGAAATAATAAAATACTTTTAAAAATCAGTTGGAAACAAAAACTTCAACGCATCAAACTTAAACTGGAGGATACGAAAATTGCATCCATCGATTAAAACATTGTCCAAAATTATTATGTAAAGCAATTGTATTATAAATTGCAAAATATATTCAAAAGCAATGTATTTTTGGTTTTCCATGAATAAAATGGACATATCCCAGCTAGAAATAAAACTTGAACTGGAGAATGTAACTTGCAATGATTAGAAAAATTGTGCAAAAACAATAAATCGAGGAATTAAACTTCAATTGAAAACCAAACTATACCATTAAAAACTAGAACTGGAGAAAACGAAAATTGCATCCAACGGATAAAAAAATGATGCAAAATTAATAGCTAGAGAAATTGGCTGGGAGATTACAAAATTCATTTTTCTTTTTTTGACAAAACAATTGACCTATCCTTGCTAAAAGCAAAACTACAAAAAAATCGCAAAATCAATCAATTGAGGAATTGAGTTACAATTACAAAATCTACTAAAAAATAATATATTTTAAAAACCATAAAAACAATCGGCATATCCCAGCTGAAAACAAAACTTTACCACTCAATACTGAAACTGGAGAAAACGAAAATTAAATTGTCACAGTCAACCTCGCCTATAATAATGTCAACAACATAGAATAAAAATGCCTAAATTGTGTGAAGCATATAATTTCAGAAGGTAAACAAATGTAGGATTTGGATAAAATAGCAGGCCGAAATGCTTGAGCAGTTTCGGCTTCCGGGAATCAACTAAAAATGCAATAGACATATTGCCAGGGGGTGTTGGGGGTGCTCAGCACCCGGGCAGCAAGTCTTTAGGGCGGCAGGCCTTGAGAGAGTCCTGTTATTAGTCCGAAGCGCCGATACCAAAAAATGAGGTTGTTGATAATATTGTTAACACTTCGAAATTCGAGTGGTGATTTTTTGTATAGATTTATAATACTCCCACGTTATATTATATTTTTTCAATAATTATTTGTGGTAAAAAAATGTGATTTTTACAATTCAGTTCAGACTTATTGTAGTTATCGATATTTTAGAAATTGTAATCGCAGTACGATTATTGTTGAAGACCCTGTAGTATACGTTGTACCAGTACTACAGATTTTATTTAAATATTGACGTAAAATTATTATTATTATTTAATCATATTTTCTTGGAATTACAAAATACAAATAATGTAAAATAGTGTACACAATATTAAAAATATACTATTATTGTTTGAATTATAACAAATTGCAAATATAAGTTAAAGAATTACAACTGTGAGTTACCGATAAGTTAAAATACATTTTGAAGAGCATTAAATACTTTTTAAGTTTATAAAACTCTATTAGATATTAAAATTTTAATTATAGCATGAATTAATCATGCTTCAATTATCTAAAAAAATGCAGTTAATTAATGAATAAAAAGTAAAATAAATTACCTAATAGCATATCCTTAATTATGTGTACGGAATTTCTCAACGCTGATTTAATTCACCAACCGAAAGTTGCTTCACGAGATAGATCTGCCATTCACATCAAACAATAATGATAAAAATATGTATACAATTCCGAATTTTCTACATTACGCAACTAACCAGATGCCAGGTTTCACTTACACTCAACAATGGAAATTGTGCTATAACAAACAGAGGGATCGTTAAGATATTTTGCTTCCGAGGCATTTAACCAATTACACTTGGTCGTGAACGTGCGTTCGTTATTTTTGCGTGGTTAAGTTATGGTCAGTGTCCCACATCTGGTCAATGTCCGACGTGCTGGTGGTAGTCCCGATTGGTTGCGCTCCAGGGATTTGGGCATACCATGACGACGCGTGATGGTATCGGAAGGCTGGGAGTCTCCCGGTGCATCTGCTCCGTTCTTCATTTCCTCTACCACACGCCAACACACTTAAACAAAGCAAAAGACCACAAAAAACATACGGTGAATAGTAATTAGGTATTTGCATGTTAAATGAAATAATTACAGGAAGGCTATTTTACACTTCGCCAGAATTGTTTTCATATTAAATTTCGGCGAAACATTATTATAAACAACGAAAGTACGTACGTAAAAGGTTACTGGACCTTGTGAAGAAATTAATTGGCTCGTTAATTAAAATGCAATCGCGAATTCTGTTTCCAAATTGAATTTAAGCGGAATTTAATGGCTATAATAGCTATTTATGTAACATGACATAATTTAGGACTTTATAGATGAGCCTTAAAGCTTGCGAGTGAGGACTATAAATAATGCGTATTTATATAGTGTAATTATGTACGCGTTTTATGTTCGACTGCTTTTAGCATTCTTTAAATATTTTTTAAATAAAAACTGAGGCAATATAGAGGCCGATAGAGCGACCGGATTTTGATTTAAAAAAAACGAGGAGCACACCCTTCCAAGTCGGTTATTTTCCTAGTATTGACCCTTAGGAGACACCTCAAGCCAATGAACCAAGGAAAACGCACTGCTAGAATATTTTTTTCAGCCTTTTTTGTCAAAAAAATTCAGACATTTTTCGGGTCATTCGGTTTTTTGCACAAAAAAGGCTGAAAAAACTTTTCTAGCAGTGCGTTTTCCTTGGTTCATTGGCTTGAGATGTCTCCTAAGGGTCCAAACTAAGGGAAGAATCGACTTGGAAGGGTGTGCTCCTCTTTTTTTTTTTAATCAAAATCCGATCGCTCTATCGGCGCATAATTCATGGATTTGCTGATATATATTTTAATAATCATTGTGTGCACGTGGCGCCACACTAATGTTATTCATTGTAAATTTAATACAAAATGGATGATAATAAACGACCAAACCTTGCAATCTTCTTCAGGAATAATTATAATGAAAAATAGTAAGTACTATCGCTATTAGAGATAGGCAAAGCTGCTACTGATGAATCGCGTTGCTACTTGTGATTGCTAGTTTTTAGTATCAGCAATTTTAAACTGTGACTGTGATTGTGATCACAGTTATTGAAAATCGTAACAGATTTGTTGACTTGTGTAAGACGAAAGTTGCTGGCACCAATGAAATATTATTATAATTACTACTAAATTTGGTACCAGAACTGAGAATTTAATGTTGTTTGGAAAACATTTGAAATAAAAAATACATTTTTCCTAGTTTGTTCAAAATGCGTTTGGAAAACATGACCTGTCACGCAGATTAATAATTTAATGTTCTTTGGAAATCAATAAAAGTCTAAAACATGCATTCCCTAGTTTTAGAGTTCTGTACTTAATGGTACAACTGTGATGATTTTACATCAAGAAATAATTATGAGGACGATTGCGCCGAATTTTCTCGGTAGAAAGAACATTGAGAATTTAATATTTAATGTGTGAGAGTGTAGTACTTTTAAAACAAAATCTAACATTACCAAATTTGGCACGCAGAATTTAATCAATCAAAGTTCAAAAATATGCCTTGCCTAGTTATCGAGTTATTTTGACTTAATCGTGAAAGTGATGATTTTACATCGAAAGGTAACTTCAAGAGAGATTGTTAGAAATTTCCTCCGTGGAACATCTTCAATTTTAGCATACAGATTAAAAAAAAAGAAAAAACAAAAAAAAACAAAAAAATACGCTCTTGCCTAGTTTCCTAGTTATTTTGACTTACTTGTGAAAGTGTGGTGATTTTACATCAAAAATTAAAGGTAGAAACGCCAAAGAGGCGGAATTTATTGCCTGAATGTTGTACTAAACCAAATCTTTATAATATTAAATTCAAATAGTAATTTCCATTTTACCATCAGCAACTAACTATACTGCTGAGACCTGAAAGGCAGAAACCGGTCTGTAGGTGTTCTGACGAGGAAACAATATTTAATGATCAACAATTAACTTCGAGGGCGATTGCACCAAACACCCTCTTTACAACATCGCTGAATTAGGCACGCAAATTGAAAATTGAATGTTCTTTGATTTTCAATCCAAAAATACGCCCTTTTCTTGTTTTAGAGTTATTTTGATTTAATGGTCAAAGCGTGATGCTTCTAAATCAAAAGCCAACTTCGAGTGCGATATCTCGAAATTACCGCTGTAAAATAGCACCAAAATTGAGAATTGTATGTTCTTTGAAAACCAATAAAAATTAAAAAAATATGCCTAGTTTTTTAGTTATTTTAACGGAATCGTGAAAGTGACGATTTAACATCAAAAATTAAATTGGAGGAGATTTGCTCAAAATTTCCCCGGTGGAACATCATCACATTTGACACACAGATTGAGAATGTAATCCTCAAAATCCAGAAACATGCCTTTCCCAGTGTTCGAGTTCTTTTGACTTAATCGTAAAAGTGATGATTTTACATCTAAAAGTAACTTCAAGGACGATTCCTTGAAATTCCCTCGATGGAACATTTCCAAATTTGACACGCAGGTTAAAAAATGAATGTTCCGTAGAAATAAATAAAAATAAAAAATTACGACCTTCCCTAGTTTTCGAGTTATTTTGACTTAATCGTGAAAGTGTAATGGTTTTACATCAAAAATTAATTTCGAGTGCGATTAATTTAAATTCCCTCATTGGAAAAGTGACTAAATTTAACACAGACTAAGAATTAATTGTACTTTGAGAAATTAATATAAATCCAACAAGGTGTTTGAGTAATTTTGACTTATTGGTGGAAATGTGATCATTTTATATCCAAAAATAACTTTAAGTTCGATAGCTCGAAATTCTCTCCTTGGAACATCGCGAAATTTGTCATGAAGATTAAAATAATTAATGTTCTCTAAATAACTCAATGCAATTGACAAAAGATTCCCGTCGGTTTTTTTGATCCGGGATGATTCAGTCCAAAATGGCGATTGGCACCGCAAGAGGCCTTTTTTGTCGGCCCTTCGCGGAATTGCTTTAAACTCGTTTGTTTATTACTATTTTGTGATGTAAAAAATATTGTAATAACTTAAAGTGTGTACTAATCGAATTAAAAAATACTTAAAGAAGGCTTCAAAAAAAATTCATAAAAATTACCTTGTTTTTTGATACTGCGAGTGCGGGCTAGTTAATTGAAACTCCCTCATTGGAACATCACCAAATTTGACACAGATTAAGAATTGAACGTTCTTTGAAAAATTAATATAAATCCAAAAATAGGTTTTTGAGTAATTTGTGAAAATGTAATCATTTCATATCAAAAATTAACTTCAAGGGCGATTGTTTGAAATTCTCTTGAAATTCGACATGCTGATTAAAAAAATAATGTTCTTGGAAATAAATAAAAATAAAACATTACGCCGTTCCCTAGTTTTCGAGATATTCTGACTTTACAACGAAAAAGTATTGATTTTGCATCAAAAAATGGTAATGTGTCCATCATGTTACTTACTCCGTCTTGATGGTATCATTTATATATGCTTTCATGGTTTATTTTCAATTTAAATGGTATTTTAAATGTACATCGAGGGGATGACACTGATGTTTGAAACGTCAAAATGATGAAAAATTAAAATGACAAATTAAACTTCAATGCCTTTTCTTAAAAATTGCGTTTAAATTTCTCCTAAATTGATCAGAGAATGGTTTCATTTTTTCATAGAGCATTAACATTCAATAAATTTGGAATCATTTTTGTGATGGACAAGTTTTTGGAAAATGAATAATCGTTTGTTGTCGCTGCAAAAAAATTCAATTTCTCATATCGGCTCTCAAATTTACGGAAAATCGATGTTTATATATTTTCATACAACATCAAAATGCGCTGCAAAAAAATGCTAGAAGAAATTTGAAGAAAAGCAAATGTGAAAAAGGTAAAAATGTCGCCAGCAAAATGTTAGACGAGATTTCTCAGAAACCTCCGTTGATGCGTTTAAATAAACTCGCCTTACAGTCGCTATAATTCTGGCAAAATTCGTAATCTCTTGCTGAAAATAACGCATTTTATTAACTTTGCGCTTAAATTTCTCAAAAAAAATTATTTTTTCAAAGAACATAAAAATCCAATAATTTTTGCAATGAGCATATTTGCAGTTGTCCGTCATAGTTTTTGCAAAACTAATAATCTGTTGTTTTTGCTGTAAAAACTGCTTTTCCTTAACTTTCTGCCGTAATTCTGAAATTTATCAAAGAATGTTTTTTTTTTATTTTCAAGAACGTAAATTAAATCCATTTTTACTTTTTCCGTTACGAAGTACGACAAAGTATTGTGATCGTGATTTTTTTTCAAATTTTTTTTTGGGTTTATTTTCAATTTAAATCATATTTTAATTGTGCATCGAACGTTTTGTAGACTCGCATAAAACTGACGTTTAAAACGGCAAAATTATGAAAGATGGAAAAATTGTACTTCAAAATCAAAAACTCAGTTTACTCAAAAACTAAAGGGATTTCGAAAAAAAACTTATTCTTTATAAGTTTTTCATTTTAGCATTCTCTACAGTTATTATTAACATACATTTGCTGTAGCCATTATCATTTTATAATTATAAACCAAAAATTAAAAAATAATCATTTTTTTTCTCGAATAAAAATGATTTTATGAAAAATGTTTTCAAGCAAAAGATGTTCATTTCTTTGTTGTCTTCAATTTTTGTTTAAATGTTTCTGTGATATTTTTCATACTTAAGAAAATATTGGCAAAAAACAAAAAACAGTTAAGGTAAACACCCACTTCAGGTGTACAAATTTTACCAAAACCTTTTCAGTTCTTCAGATTATCAAGTAAGACGTATATTCAAAGTTTCATACCAATTTCTCTATTAGTTTTTGAGATACCGCGTACACAGACAGATACACACACACAGACACAATTTTTTTTGTCCAGAAATTGTTGAAATGGCATCTAGGGACCCCAAAACGGATATTTCCGTAAAAAGAAATTTTGAAAAAAAAATCACGATCACAATGCTTTCTCGTACTTCGTAACGGAGAAAGTAAAAATAATTTCGAGGCCGATTAATCGAAATTCCCTCATTGGAACATCACTAAATTTGACACACAGATTAGGAAATTAATATTCTTTGAAAACTCAATATAAATCCAAAAATACGTCTCTAGATTTTTTGAGTAATTTTGACTTATTGGTTGAAATGTGGTCATTTTATATCAAAAATTAACTTCTCAAAATTCCCTTGGTAGAAAAATTTATTTGAATGTTCTTTAGAACTCGATAAAAAGCAAAAAGGTGCATTCTCTAGTTTTCAATATAAAATTTGAAAAATGTTCCATGTCATAATGCAATGATAATATCAAAGCAATTATTATTTAAAAATGTAAAGCATGTCCAAATTGTATTAAAAATTTTGCAAACTTAAAATAAATAAAGGCAATATTATTTGAAAAATAGAGCATAAAAGATTGACTTTGTTTTGTATTTATTTAACACAAACTTTTCAAAAAGACCGTTTAAAACTTAAAAGAAAGACAAATATTATTTAAAAGTTTGCAAACTTTTACATCACTACCTTTGATACATTAAGCCAGTATAACTTGACGTATCGAAACAGTTTAGTTTACAAAACAATTGAAATAAAATTCGTTAAAAAATAAACTTACAGATTCGGGAACGGTGTTCTTCATAGCAAAAACACTTTTAACACTACAAGAACTTCCAAAACTTTTATCACAACCAAAATAAACCACGATGGTCATCGGTGGTGAAAGCTGGTTCTGTCCGCCACCAACAATCACCAGTTAGAGTAGCAATCACGTTTCAAGTAGCAATCACAGTTTAAGTAGCGGTCACGGTTTGGCTGACATTTGTGATTTCAAGTAGCAATCACTTTACAAGTAGCAATCACAGTTTAAGTAGCGGTCACAGTTTGGTTGACAGTTGTGATTTCAAGTAGCAATCACATTTCAAGTAGCAATCGCAGTTTAAATAGCGGTCACAGTTTGGCTGACAGTTATGATTTCAAGTAGCAATCACGTTTTAAGTAGCAATCGCAGTTTACGTAGCAATCACTGTCACGGTGAAATCTGCTAATTGGTAACAGCAGTGACATGTGATTTTTAATACCAGTGAAAAATCACAGGTACGTGAAATATTGCCCATCCCTATAAACCACTGCCATAGTTGATCTTTCTTGTTCATAAGTAATTTGTATTGTATTTATTGGATGTTCCGATTAAAATTAAAATCTGCCATTCCTAACAGTGACATAACAGTCCATTATGTACTAGTACAAAATGTGCGCCATTTTGGCCTAAAAACAAACCGCAAAAATTACTATTTTTGTACAGTCGATCATAAAAGTAATATTAAGCCAGCATCAATGGTATAAACTTGAATAGGGTTTTAATTTAAAATTTGCTGATAATTGAGTTATAGTTTGTAAATTCCCAATGAATTAGCACTTTACTTTTATTTCTTGGATTAGATTTTCATTTGGGTCTTTTGAGATCAAAATCGACATGTCTGGATATTTTTCTTTCAAATTAATATTTTCAGATATATCAAAGCTGGCATCAATTTCATATTCTTTTCCACTACACTCATATTATTTAAGTATAAAAAATGTGTATTATTATTTATGAAATTCTAAGATCGCACATGTATTCAAGAAAGCTACTTTTTAATTACTATTATAAGCATTTAAATAAACCCCTATTGCTCAGGATTCGCATAAAACCAGTGTTTCAGGAATAAATAAACCGTTTACATCCCGTGCAGTGGTACAATTACTGTTTAATTGCCTTAACGTGGATTTACTAGGAGCATATTTTGTGTGCGCTGCGAAAAAGGAAACTGAAATTTACCGTAAAAACTAAATTCGGCAAAACAAATTGTAAAACACAAAGGATTTACTTTTTGTGGTCCGTGCAAATGGTTTTCTAATGTTGATTCTGAAAGCGAGTCTTGCCGTGGTTGTAATTTGGGAATAATTGAAATGCGTGAGAAACGTTTTTGTTATTAAATAAACATTTTAATAATTTAAATGTCGTGTGATTTATACTGAAATTGTGTTAATATTTTGTTCATAATTCTCAGGCACGTCTTAACTTCAGGTAATGAACAAAAACATATGGTTTACATCAATGCTTCTCAAACTTTTTTGGGTCGCCGCCAACTTGATTTTGCTTTTACTGGTAACATCCAGTATTACTATGTATATACAAAACACGCTCCCTCTACAGTTTTTTTTAATTATTTGAGATATTAATTTGAACTTTAGTAGGGTTATATTAAAAGCAAATTGAAGTTTAGAGAAATTTTAGTTGCACTTTCGGTTTTTTTTATTTGATCTATATGCAAAATTACGTTAAATTACATATTTCATATACATACATACAAATACACATATACGTAATTGTAGATTCTTTCCCTCTGTCTTCACCTCGGGCTAACATTGATACTTTCGGCGAAACCAAAAGTGCAACCAAAGTTTTTGGATAACCACTAAACTTCAATTTGCTTTTAATAAGCCCGTACAGTCAGAGAAAATACAAATGGGAAACTCGCTCGGTGAGGGGATGCTGCCGCATGTCGGTGCTTAGTTCGGTCGAAACCCGTCCCCGCTTAAAAAACAATTATGAGGTAATAAAATTTATAAGCCTAGTTCATTTCTTGCCCTTAAGTGATCGACTGACAGAAAATTTTATTTCGTTATATGATTCCTATCAGTTAATACCATATCTGTGATTTTTTCATCTTCTAATGTTTGGTGCGTCATCTTCAAAAATTCGAATAACTAAAATGTTTACGTTATTTTGATATTTTTTTATATATTTATCAACAATTAAACAGTAACTTTATATAAAATTATTGGTAATATTTTAGTATGTATAATTTTCTTTCCAGTTTCGTATAAATATGTAACCCCATTTTTGACCTTGAAACCCTCGAAAAATTAAATTTTATCGTTTTAATCACTAAAAATTATTATAATAATCTGAAAAATTCACATATATTTTTTTATCCAAATAAAAGGTTATTTAGGGTATTATTATTTTTTAAGTTTAACCATTTTTTTCGCCCCTAAGTGATCAAGTGATGGAAAATTTTATTTAATCATATGATTCCTATCAGTGAATACCACATCTTTCAATGTTTGGTGCATTATCTTCAAAAATTTGAATAACTAATCTTTTTACAATATTTTGATATTTTTTAATATATATATCAACAATTGAGCAGCAAAATCTTATTAAATTAATAAAAGAGTACGTTTATGTTTAGTTACACATAAATATTATACGTATTTATTCATTTTTAACTAATAAAACAAAATATTACAATATAATGTGAAATTAAATTGTAAAATAACATAACATAATCATATATAATTTTATATTTATGATTTGGAAATAAAGTATATTGTAATTTATTTATTTTTATTTATTTATTTATTTATTTATTTATCTACGGGAAACCCCAATTTACAATAATGTAACACAACAATGAATACTTAAAATACCTTAAACTAAAATATACTAGATTAAATTATTAAATTGTAATGTTATAATATAAAGCTTGACTCTACTTTCTTTAGCTTTTAAAAATTGTATTTATTTTCCTGATTATAAGAGAAAAACCTCCTGAAAATTCATCTAGTAATTCGGAAATTTTTTAACACGTGTTTTGGCTCAAAAAAATATGGAGATATTGGAATTAAATACATTTTTTTAATTATTAGTTTATTATCACTTCTTTCAATTCCATTGAATTCTATAGATATTCAGTTCTATGATATGTGTTAACTTTTATTTACAATAAATTAATTCCGAGATTTTATACCTTACCACGTGATTGTGAATATAAGGTAACGATAGTATTTAATTCTTATATTACCCTTTTTCAAACCAAATTGCTAATAAACTTAAAAAAAATGTATTTAAACTCAATTTACCTACCTTTAAGATTATTTTTCAAGAATGTAACGAAGAATTACGATTTTTTTTAAATTTTAGGTTATGTCACTCGATTGCTTAGGGGTGAAAAAAAATGTTAAACTTTGAAAGAAAAATACCCTAAATGACCATCAATGACCTTGAAAAAAAATTACTTAATTTGGAATTTGGGACAAAAACATATGTACATTTTTTTCAGATTTTTATAATGGTTAAAAAAAACCAATTTTTCGAGGGTTTCATGGTCATATCTTGACGAAAAATGGGGTTGTTTATACGAAACTAAAAAAATAATACTGAAATATTAATAATAATTTTACATAAAATGACTGTTCAACTGTTGATAAATATACAAAAAATATCGTAAAAATATTAGTTATTCAAATTTTTGAAGATGTCGCACCAAACGTTGAAAGATGAAAAAATCACATAGATTGTATTCACTGCTAGTAATCATATGACGAAATAAAATTTTAAACTACACTTTTTCAAGACTTTTTAGCATTTTTTTCGGGATAATTTTTTTTAGTACTCGTAAAACTCTTTGGCATTTTTTGTCAAGACAATCTTCTTCAGTACTCTTTTTGGCATTTTTTTCAGTACACTATTTCAAGGCTTTTTAGCATTTTTTCGGGACAATTTTGTTTAGTACTCTTAAGACTCTTTGGCATTTTTTCCAAGACAATTTTTTCCAGTACTCTTTTTGGCATTTTTTCAAGACATTTTTTTCAGTACTCTTTTTCAAGACTATTTTTGACATTTTTTTTTCAAGACTATTTTTTTTAGTACTCTTTTCCAATACTCTTTTTGGCATTTATTTTTTCAAGACAATTTTTTTAGTATTTTTTTTTTCAAGACAAAATCGGTACTTCTACAACAGGCTTTCTATAGCATAACAGAATTCAAAAATTATATAATTACGCAACACCAAGTTAAGTTGTTAAGTTGTTTTGTGAATACATGTTTGAATTTAACTTAATGTATTTTATACCTGACGTGTCCAATATTGTAAATGCAATGCAATGGACTAATAAAATTCTATTCTATTCTATTTTATTCTCTTCTTAAGACACTTTTAGGCATTTTTTTAGACAATTTGTTCCGGTGTGCTTTTTGGCATTTATTTTCAGTACTCTTTCAAGACTACTTTTGGCACTTCTTTTTCAGGACAATTTTTTTAGTACTCTTTTTCAAGACTCGTTTCGGTATTTTTTTTAGACAATTTTTTCCAGTACTCTTTTTGGCATATTTTTTCAAGACAATTTTTTTCTAGACTTCTCTTGGCATTTTTTTTTTTAAACAATTTTTTTCGGTACTCTTTTTCAAGACTCTTTTTGGCATTTTTTCTTTCTCCGTTACGAAGTGCGAGAAAGTATTGTGATCGTGAAAAAATTTCAGATATTTTTTATACCGAAATATTCGTTTAGTCCCTAGATGCCATTTTAACAAGTCTTATTTGAGAACCTGAAGAACTGAAAAGATTTTGGTAAAATTTCGTACACCGGAAGTGGGGGTACCTTAACTATTTTTTGTTTTTTTTCCCAATATTTTTTTAAATATGAAAAATATCACAAAAAAATTTAAACAAATATTGAAGACAACAAAGAAATTTTGTTTGAAAATATTTTTCATAAAATCATTGTTATTCGAGAAAAAAAAATATTAATTTGTTTTTCATTTTTGGTTTAGAATTATGAAACGATAATAGTTACAGTAAATTTATGTCAATAATAATGTAGAGAATGCTAAAATGAACAATTTATAAAGAATAAGTTTTTTTTCGAAATTTAAAAAGTATTTTAAAAGTATAATTTTTCCATCTTTTATAATTTTGACGTTTTAAACGTCAGTTTCATGCAAGTACAAAATGCTCGATGTACATTTAAATTGTAAATAAACCATGAAAGCGTAAATAAAAATGATACTATCAAGTCGGAGAAAGTAACATGATGGCCACATCACCCTTTTTTTCAGGACAATTTTTTCAGTACTTTTTTCAAGACTCTTTTTGGCATTTTTTTTCAAGACAATTTTTTCCAGTACTCTTTTTGGAATTTTTTTTAGGACAATTCAAGACTACTTTTGGCACTTTTGTGGGCAAATTTTTTTTCGAACATTTTTTTAATATCGTAAATAACGTTCAATGACCTTGAAAAAAATCACCTAATTTGGTATTTGGGTCAATAATATATGTGATTTTTTCTGATTTTTAAAATAATTTTTTAGTGGTTAAAAAAAATATATTTGAAACAATCTTATTTTGGGGCTTCCCGGGTCATGTAGGGATTTTTTGTAATACGGCTTACGGCTACTTTGGTTTAAGGGCACAACTAATAATATTTTCATATTTATTTAAAAATCCGTGTCGGGTGGCATTTTGACCATCTTATCTCGGGATACCCTTTTATTGCCGCATACATGGATTTTAAGCAGGGACGGGTTTCGACCGAACTAAGCACAGACATGCACAACAACGATAGACAAGGAGCGATATCGAAATCTTTCGCAATGGTTTCGCATTTGTATTTCCTTTGACTGTACCTACAATTCATTGCAGTTTTTTTTTTGTTTTTTTTTTCTTCTTCTGTTGCTACACACCCCTTGCGTTAGCAAATTCTCATCTAGTGGATAATAGTTATCGTTATATTTATTGCCGCACGGTATAGTTTTCGTCCAGTTCCGTATATTCTGTTGCCAGGAAAGCTTTATACGGCCGTCTACCTTCTACTTCCCCTTCAAGGATCAGATGGGAAATTCTATATCTCTGCCCTTTTAATATGTGGTCCAGGTAGCACATCTTACGCTGTTTTATGGTGCTGAATAAAGATTTGTCCACACCTACTCTTCCTAGAACCTCCTTATTGATGATATGGTCAACCGATGAGAATCGATTTTTTTTTTCAAATTGATCCATAACTGTATGAATATTTATACATTATACATACAGACTATATTTCGTTTCTATTGAATTTATTTAATGCATCTGCAGTGGGGGGTTTCTAATTTCAATTAACCAGTATATTGACCTAAAAAGGCAGGCAAGCAGAAAGAAATAACAACAAAAAAAAATCTTACGACAGCTTTGAAAACGAAGAGGTTATTGTTTGTCCCCAATTAAATGTGATTTGCTGCAATTATTTTAGCATATCGATCGCGACGATTAGTTATCTGTGTTATAGAGGAAACTGATCCAGTTAAGTAAATTATTCATTGCGGATGGCAAATTTCCGGATCTAATGTGAAATTATCAACATTACAGATCCCATCGGCGTATAGAGAGAGTTTGAGGATGTTATCTAATAAAAATCAACCAATGAATTATAGTATTTTATGAAGGTGTGAACTAAATACAAACAACCGTTTACAAGATATCAAGTAATTTCTAAAGGTTTTATTATTGACCGCATAATCATTGCAATCAAGATTTCGACAAATTTCAAATCTTATTTCGTTAATTTTAAACAAAACCTATCTCGTTGTTGTTGTGCATGTACAAATACTTTGAAGAACTAGTTAAAAAGATACCGGTATCAATGTCGTTGTAACATAAGCAGGGTTGTCAGACGTCCCATTTGAGCGGGACTTTCCCGAGATTGACAGAAAAATTCCGAAAATCCCGATTTAACAATTTGAAGATGCACAAACCGTAGAAGTTGAATTAATGATCAAACAAAATTTCGATTACAATTGGAATGACTTTAGAAAATTTGTATCGAGCAAAGATGACAAACATAGCGAAAAGATCGGAAAAATACGTTTAATAAAACTGTTATAATTGGATATATTTATCACTTTAAATCAAAATGTAATTTCCATAATTGTATTATATGTTCTGTTTTGAATACATATGTAACTGCTTATTTATATAGACATATTATAATTGAATTAAAATCATGTATTTTTTCAAAATTTCTTCCTTAATTCTTGAACTTACGTGTATGTTTGAAGTTATATTTCTTTTGGCGCGTTAGGGAAAAATGATGTGAATTTTTACGATGCGCGCGCATTATTAAGAGTCCTGGGTAGCGACGAAGAAATCGAAACGTAAACAAACCAACCCCCTGGTCTTGTATCTAACCCGCGAAACCCCTAGAAGAGTACACGTCGTGATATTAATGTAGCGAGACAAGGATGTGGTCATCTAGAGTGGACCAGTCACTTGAATGAAAGATTGGCGCTCAGCACAATTATACTTATTTGACTTGACTGACTATTAGAATCTTGTCTATGTTTGTAAAAGGGAGGGACCGTCTTATCTGAAGTGACGACTGATTTGAATATTTTTATTTGCGGAAAATCTCAAGCTCTGAGCGCGCTTCATATTACTTCCGTAGTTTTGGTTTCACAAAAAATCATTATTTTGGTCGAAACTTCTTGTTTTCAAAATTGACGTATAAAATATTGCTATTATTTAAAAAAAGAACCATAAAACGACTAAATGCAGTACTTTTCTCAACCTACAAAAATGAGTTACAGAGACTGCACAAATTATGTATCGAAACTATTTTCCTGGCAAATACCACGACAAATATTTAATTATATAATATATAATTTGCGCAAAACAACCAAAAAAACACTAGCAACACTATTTGTTACTGAATAGAGTTTTGCTATTTGAACAGGCAAATTGTTTATTGTAATGTTCTTCGGGTATTAACCAGAAAAAATGTTGTTTCAATCCATAATTTGCTTCTGTAGCCTTTGTAAGACTCAATGTTGTAGAGTGCGACAAGTATCGCATTTCATTTGATTATCTAATTCATCTGTAGTTCACTAACATTAATTTATTCAAAATCGGGTGTAAAGCGAATTACTGCGGTCATTTTAGAGAGGTAATGTTGTTCATTACCCACTAGTAAGAGACTACACAAGGAGCACAGATTTGAAAACCGCGTTCAATTTGGAGTTTTCGTTTAGCCGCTACGGCGGTTCAAAGTCTGAAAAGTCTGAAAAAAATGTTGTTCATGTAGTCTTCTATATATTTCGTGAAATGGGGATGTTTCAGGTGAGGTATTAAAAATGTTTTTAACTGTATCGATAGGTACGGCCTTTAGCAATGCTACCATGATAAAATATTTCAAAAATGCCTGCGCGTTTGTCCAAAAAAATAAAATTTTGTTCATGTAGTCTTCTATATTTTTTGTAAAATCGGGATGTTTCAGGTGAGGTATTAAAAATGTTTTTGACTGTATCGATGGGTACGGCCTTTAGCAATGCTACCATGATAAAATATTTCAAAAATATCTGCGCGTTTGTCCAAAAAATAAAATTTTGTTCATGTAGTCTTCTATATTTTTTGTAAAATAGGGATGTTTCAGGTAAGGTATTAAAAATGTTTTTAACTGTATCGACAGGTACGGCCTTTAGCAATGCCACCATGATAAAATATTTCAAAAATGTCTGCGCGTTTGTCCAAAAAATAAAATTTTGTTCATGTAGTCTTCTATATTTTTTGTGAAATGGGGATGTTTTAGGTGAGGTATTAAAAATGTATGCTACCATGATAAAATATTTCAAAAATGTCTGCGCGTTTGTCCAAAGAATAAAATGTTGTTCATGTAGTCTTCCATATTTTTCGTGAAATGGGGATATTTCAGGTGAAGTATTAAAAATGTTTTAACTGTATCGATAGGTACGGTCTTTAGCAATGCCACCATGATAAAATATTTCAAAAATGTCTGCCCGTTTGTCCAAAAAAATAAAATTTTGTTCATGTAGTCTTCTATATTTTTTTGTGAAATGAGAATATTTCAGGTGAGGTATTAAAAATGTTTTTAACTGTATCAATAGGTACGGCGTTTAGCAATGCTACCATGATAATACGCAGTTTCGAATAGATTTTCCTGAAATTCCCCTAAAAAATTTAAACAAAAATTACAGGAAATAATCTACACATATGTTACTATACAAAAATCGAAAATAAAAAATATAAGATAGGTCGTCACTAGTTTTTCCGGAATTTCTCAAAAAACTCGATATTTTGCAAAATATGCACTTATGACTAGACTTCCCTAATTTTTCCATAATTCCTATAACAATTTTAACAAAATATACACAAATTATTCTAAATATATGTAACTATAAAACAAAATAAAAATCCAAGCATGGGTATATATTAGTTTTTTTCCGGAATTTTCCATCAAAATCGCTGCTTTGTAAAAACGCACTTTCGACGATTTCCTTTATTTTCCTGATATTCCCTTAATAAATTTAAACAAAAATTACAGAAAATATATTTAGATTTCTCAGCAATCGTGAGAGAAATAACATTTCTCTCCCTACGAGGTTCCATTATTTATTTTAACTGTTACGGCCAGGGGCGGCTCGTTATATAAAGCCAAGGAGCCATGGCACTACCGGAAGTATCAAGCTCAGCAAGAATTTTTAATTAATTCTTAAACACTTTTTCGCCAGTTACTTTGGTCTAGAAAGATAAATTGTTCTTTCTTCAAAAAAAGAGGGGGGGGGGGTGTATATTATATAAATGGCTTTACCATCAACATATTCCACGAGCCGCCACTAAAATTAAGTACAGTTTTTGAAAATCCACTAGTTGTGAATTTTTGATAATTTTAATGTTCGAATTATGAAATACTGGAGCAAAAAATTTTAAAAAAATATAAAACGTGTCGACGAAATTCTAAAAAAATTCAATTAGATTTGCAAATCATCGTTTTATCAAATTACGTGCAGTTTTTGAAAATCCGCCGAATATTTCGCGAGTTGTGAATTTTTGAAAATTTTAGTAATACTCGAGTGAAAAACTAAAAAAAAGTATAAAAAGTGTTGACGAAATTCTACAAAAATTAAATTATACTTGCAAATCATTGTTTTATCAAATTAAGTAGTTTTTACAAATCCACCGATTATTTCGCGAGTTGTGAATTTTTAAAAATTTTAGTTTCCGAATTGTGTAATACTCGAGTGAAAACTTCTAAAAAAAAAATATAAAACGTGTTGACAAAATTCTACAAAAATTAAATTAGATTTGCAAATTATCCTTTCATCAAATTAAATAGAGTTTTTGAAAATCCACCTATTATTTCGCGAGTTGTGAATTTTTAAAAATTTTAGTTTTCGAATTGTGTAATACCCGATTGAAAAATTCTAAAAAAAATATAAAACGTGTCGAGGAAATTCTACAAAAATTAAATTAGATTTGCAAATCATCCTTTAATGAAATTAAATTGAGTTTTTCAAAATCCACCTATTATTTCGCGAGTTGTGAATTTTTGAAAATTTTAGTTTCCTAATTGTGTAATACTCGAGTGAAAAATTCTAAAAAAAATATAAAACGTGTTGACTAAATTCCAAAAAAATTAAATTAGATTTGCAAATATTAATTTAAATAAAGTTTTTAAAAACCGCCAATTATTACGCGAATTGTGAATTTTTTAAAATTTTAGTTTCCGAATTGTGTAATATTTGAGAAAAAAATTCTAAAAAAATATATAAAACGTGTTGACAAAATTCTACAAAAATTAAATTAGATTTGCATATCACCCTTTCATCAAATTAAATGGAGTTTTTGAACATCCACCTATTATTTCGCGAGTTGTGAATTTTTGAAAATTTTAGTTTTCAAATTATGTAATACTCGAGCAAATTTTTTTTTTTAATATAAAACGCGGCGACTAAATTCTACAAAAATTAAATAAGATTTGCAAATCATCGTTTTATTAAATTAAGTGCAGTTTTTGAAAATCCACCGATTATTTCGCGAGTTGTGAATTTTTGAAAGTTTTAGTTTTCGAATTGTGTGAGCAAAAAAAATAAAAAAAAATATAAAACGTGTCTACTAAATTCTACAAAAATTAAATTTGATTAATTTTATCAAATTAAGCAGGGGCGGCTCATTATATACAGCCAATGAGCCATGTGGTTTCAAGCTCAGCAAGAATTTTTAATTCAATTTAATTTAATTTCATTTATTTGACGGATTCACCTTTTTACAGATTTATTACATATGTATTATGTAAATAATATAGATTGCTGACATTGTATGAAATTAAATAAATTTTAAAAAATTATAATAAAAACATAATAGAAAACAATGTACGGCTTCATAATTAACTTAAAACTAATATAGAACAAAAAAAACTTGGCCTGACGTGAATTTAAATGACGTCGATGGACTTATTCGTTGAGTTGAGAATGCAAAGTTACTTTTACATTCTCGAAAACACTTTTTCACCAGTTACTTCGGTCTAGGAAGATACATCGTTCTTTCTTTCTTTAAAAAAGAAGGGGGTATATTGTATAAGTGGCTCTATCATCAACTTGTTCCACGAGCCGCCACTGGTCACGGCTGACAGCGTTTTTTTCTAGGTTAGGTTTTAGAAACGAACGTTTTACTCTTAAAATATCCCGTTTATAAAAAAATTGATACAAAACGAAAGAAACACCAAAGTTTTTCCAGAATTTCTCAAGAAACTCTCTATTTTGCAAAATACGGTCTTACGACTATATTTCCCTAATTTTTCTATAATTCCTGTAACAAATTCAACAAAATTTACACGAATTATTCTAAACTTATGTAGAAATCAAAACAAAAATCCAAACATAGGCCAGTACTAGTTTTACCGGATTTTTTTAATTAAAATCGCTGGTTTCCAAAATACGTACTTTCAATTTCTTAGATATTCCTAAAATTACCTTAACCTCTTCACGCCCAGGTTCGCCACATGTGGCAACAAGCGAAAAATGAAAACAAAAACATTGTACAAAAAAAAATTACTTCTTTAGCGCTATCTATGGAATATATTTTCATATTTTTTTGCATAAATGGGAAAGTTTGTGACAGTGAAATCATATTTCGTGGAAAAAGTTAACAACAACAAAGAAGTAATTTTTAATCAAACCTGGGATTAAATCAAAGCAGCATGGGCGCGAAGTGGTTAATGATAATCTAAACTAAACATATGTAGCTATAAAAAGAAAGAACAATCAGAAATCAGTGGTCACTAGTTTTTCCGGAATTTGTCAACAAACTCATTACTTTGCAAAATACTCACTTTTTTCCTTCATTTTCCCAAATCTTTTTTGATGAATTTTAATAAAACACAGTAAATTGTCAAGCAAACATTTGCCTTATCATTGTTACCATCGTTTCCTCTCCAGTAAATTGTATCGCAAGGCTCCGCTTTATAATCTATGTTGCCTTGATATTTTCAACTCAATTTAATTACTTCATACACCCACTCCTATTTGCTGATGATACTGCATTAATAACCCATGCTACTGCCATTAACTCCCCTTGCCGAAATTGTTACCCAAATTCAAAATTCATCGAACCAAAATCCCTCCATCCGATCGCTGCAAATACCTTGGAATTTTGTTCGATTTTAAACTATACTTTAAACGCCATACTCGATCTATTAAAACAAAATTCAAAATCAGGGCCTGGCATTTTCGTGCCTTAACTTTTAAGTACCAATTTCTAGAGAAAAAGCTGTTAAAATATGCAAGCCACTGTTAGACTACGGTTCAATCCTATTCACTCGATGCTGTCCTTCTAACCTTCATCATTTTAGGTAGCCGAAAGATCCACACTCCAAACCTTAACCAAAATGAAACACCCAAATAATCTCCTCTCTTTATGAAATATTGTATGAATCCACACAAATTACTCCCATCATTCAAAATAAATTGGCCATTGCAGAAAATTTCTGATACCTTCAACTTAAACCTCCTAAATAAATTTTATTTAAAAAAATCATATTTAAATCGCTGCTTTGCAAATTGACAATTTTTGAATTGATTTTTTTTATATTATCCAAAGCCCTCTTAATAAATTTAAAAACAATTTTCTCGAATACCTTTTGATGAATTTACAACAAAAATACCAGAAATATTGCAGACATATGCAACTTTAAAATTAAAGAAAAATCAAGAACAGGCCATCATTAATTGTTCCAGAATGTTATGTCAAAATCACTGCTTTGCAAAATGCACACTTTCGACTAGATTTTTATATTTTCCAAAACCCTCTTAATAAAGATGATGGTTGCGGACTATGTGGTAATTCATTGTCAGGTAACTTTGAATTAAACAACTTTCGATGTTTTATAAATTTAAATACAATTTACAAGAAACTTTCTAGGCATATGTAGCTATAAAACAAAACAAAAAACATGCGAAAACAAGTTACCACTGCCATTTCACAAATTTTCCGTGAAAACCGCAACATTTTCAACAGAAAACTAATTACAGCCATCACTTCCAAGACCACTGAGTACTAAACCCGATCAACATAATTTATGCATGCCTAATGAAATGAAACAACAAACGGCAATAAATCGTAAGTGGTACGCCTTGCAGCCACGAAGAAATTAGGTTAGTAAAGATAATAGCGAATGCGTATCTAATGTTTCCTTTGTTGCAGGGAAAGTGACACTGGATGCAAGAAACTCATCCACCACTTAAGCCCGGTTGTCAACACCATCGCGGGTGGAAGAAGAAAAGGAAATTCATGTCGACCCCGACGAGACCGTCAAAACGGAATCGATCCGTAAACGAAACCAAAAGATAAATTATGTAACAGCAAACCAAAAAAAGGAAAAATGAGGCGTATTTTTTGTCACACCGGCAAAGTGCGCCACAAAATTTCAACCAAAAAATGTATTCTAGTTCTAGTTTTCGTTATCGTATGTATAAGCAAGGTGCAGTGCAATAGGCCGCCGAGGTTCCTCCTCGACGGCCAAACTGAAATCGTTTTAAGACTGAAAGAAGGAGAAGAGAATCCAGTTGGTAAGTTTTTAATTTGAATTAAATTATTAGTAAATAATAATAACAAACAGGCTGAATATTCATATATTCAGGTTATTTTTCATCTTTATTATTTGTAATAATAATCTATTTAAAACTCAAGGCAAAAGTGCCTTTTTAAAGTTGTTAAGGTCACTCTTACCTTTTGATATATACTTATTATTTGTAGGTACTTTAATATATAAGTTAAGAGGAATCGATCCTGATGGAGATAGATTGGAGTTCGGAGTTAGACAACAGCCAGGCAGCAATGTAATAAGAGTGGAGAGTGCATCTCCAACAGAAGCGAATGTTTATTTAAACCAATTGTTAGATCGTGAGGTGAGAATATTGAAATAAGAAACAAATTCCTTCTAAAAATCACAATTTAATACCCAGACAGAAAAATCATTTCTGCATATATTATAGATTTGCCTAGTAATTAATTAGAATGAAAAAATAAATTTAACATACAAAAGGTTGAGAACGAAAGGGAAACTAAGAAAGAGCGTTTCCTAATGCGTTTATCGAATGTTATTGTATTGTTTGATTTAATTTCATAAACAAACAATTGTTATGGATTTTGAAACTCACAGAAAAATAGTCTTGTAGTAACTAACAAACATATTTTAAAAACGAATGTAGGAATAATAATAAGAATCTTTAAAATTGCGAAATGCGTTGATTTTCGTCCTCTACAATCTAGAGCAGTGGTGGGGAAACTTTTTTTAAGACGGGCCATTTGTAATAACCAGACAATCGTAGCGTGCCAAAGAATAATGCTTAATCGTTAACTAATTTATGTGTTCTATAAACATATACATATATTATTACATACACTTATTATTTTAATAGTAAAAAAGCAAAAGGTAACAAAATTATAAGCACAAAATATAAAATGAATTTAGTGTAGTTCTTGATGTGAAGTATTATCACTTTATTTTCTGGTGTCATTACTGGTTGATAGTGCATGAGAAAAATGAAATTGAGACTGTTTCATCAAAATTTTTAGTCCGGTTCCATTTGCGAAGCAGAAATTCTTAAAACTGATGAACGGTGCTCATCTGTAATTCTGTTTCTTAAAGAAGTTTTCCTAAGCTTCATTGTTGAAAAGATTTGTTCGCATATATAAGATGAGCCGAACATTGTCATTATCTTCATTACATGAGTAATTAGATTTGGGAAATTATCTGGACTTAAATTTTTATAAAATTCTAGTAATGGTACTGTATGAAAAGTTTGTTTCAAGAGCGTATTACAGTTCAGTTCTATTAACTCAAGTTGAAATTTTGCATCAACTTCTTCGTAATTAACATTGAATGGGGTCGCAAAAATACTAAACTCTGGTTCCATTTTTCTAAAGTCCTGAAATCTCCTTTCAAATTCTGTAGATAGTTTTCTCAAATTAATTTCGTATTTTTTAATCTTATTGTTTGATATAGTAAATTTTAAAGATTGTATTCTTGGAAAATGAGAAAAATCAGATTTAGAGATCTGATTAGCAAATAATAATAACTGTAGTTTGAAACTTTTCAGGTATTGCCAAATATCGTGAAGAAACTGTTTTTTCCTTGCAATTTGAGATTAAGTTTATTCATGTGTACGAGGAGTTCTGTGAAAAAAGCGAAATCAGAAAGCCACGTTTCGTTTTCTAAGACGTCAAATTGATTATAAATGTCTTTATCAAGAATAAAATTCACAATATCGTCTTTTAAATCCCAAATTCTTTCAAATACTTTTCCAGCACTTAACCAACGAACTTTTGAATAATACAGGATATCGGAATGCTCAGCATGTACGGACTCCAAAAACTGTTGAAACTGGCGATGTAATAATCCTCTGGAACGAATCATATTTACTAGTTTTACAACAATATTAAGTATATGCTCGATATCTAAAGCCGATTTACAGAGAGCATCCTGATGTATAAGGCAATGCAAAAAAACAACATCATTTTCCGGATACTTAGAATTAAATTTCCCAACAAATCCTTGATTGATTCCAACCATATTAGGAGCACCATCTGTAGTTACATTACATAGCTTGTCAATAGGTAAACGAAGTTTATCGATGCAATTTTCAAATTCGCAAAATATATCGGCACCAGTCGTTGTTCCTTTCATTGACTGCAGCCCTGCAAGTTCTTCTGTAATTTCAAAGTGGGCGTTGATTCCTCTTACAAATATGAGTAACTGCGCAGCATCGCTGATATCTGTACTTTCATCCATGGTAATTGAATAAAAAATAAATTTTTGAGTTTTTGTAGTCAGTTGTGAAATTAGATTTTTATCAATATTTTCAATTCCCCAACTTGTGACCTATAGTCTATCGCGAAGGACGAAACCGAATGAATGAACATGCCTTCCAAAACGTCGTTTCTCTAGAAACTGTGGTGGATTATTCCTGAATTTGTAAGCAGTATGATCTGAGACGACATCTTAGTCTTCAACTTCACGCAATATTCGAGCAGCCTAATTTCCAGTAGTAACGCAAAATCTCTTTATTTTGTATTGGGCATTTTGGAACCATAAAAAGTGCACAATGCAAAAATAAAACTTAGTTATACATATTTACAACCTTACTGTTAAATGTGGCACAAGTACAGCAACTACGTTTTTATTATTTTTACTTTCATTCCAAGAAAACTAAGAAACGAAGAAACTTTTGCTTATTTAATTTCAGACACTAGACGAATACGCTCTGGTCCTAACATTAACTTAGTTTTACACATTTACAACATTTCTGGTAAACGTAGCACAAGTACAGCAACTACGTTTTTATTTATTTTTTTCATTCCAAAAAAAATAAGAAACGAAAAAACTTTTGCTTCACCCTAGTATTCCATTTCAGACACTAGACGAATACGCTCTGGTCCTAACATTAACCGATGGTAAACTCGGAATTGGAAACTACGTCACTCAGAGTCTCCTCCTTCTCGTTGAAGACGTCAACGACAACGTACCAATGTTCAAACCGTACCAGCCATCAATTACAATCAGGGAAGATGCAAAACCAGGCGTCATCGCAACACTTGAAGCCACTGATGCCGACGAAGGAGCTTACGGTCAAGTGGTTTACCATTTACAAGAGGGTGATGAAGAGGTACCCAAGTTCACCGTGAGCACTATTGGTGGAAAAGGAGTTGTCCGTCTAATAGGTAAATTATGATTACCTACCGCAAATAATTCTGACGTTATTGGATACAATTTTTTTTTTAGGTGATTTGGATTATGAAAAGCAAACTATACACCAGTTGAAGATACTAGCTGTGGATAGAGCAAAGCAGGGTAGGGTTAATAGTGGGACGGCTGCTTTGTTGGTGAAGGTGGAAGATGTTGAGGATCAACCACCGGAGTTTGTTCGAGTGCAGCCAGTGGCTAGGATAGCTGAAAATGCAGCGGTAGGAACGCCTATTTTACAAGGTAAGTACTTCCTTGCTTTAACTCCTTTAAAAATATCACCAGAAATAAGCAAGTGACTAATTTTTTTGGATAAAATACGTTAGCTTAAGAGAAATGTTATAAATAGTATTGCAAATTGTAACAAAATAAAAAACACAGCTTAAGATTTTTTTATAAAAATAAAGTTTTACTTGTACCAAAATTATTTTTTATATTATTTCGAAGCCTTTAGAAGATTCATGATGTCGGTGTAAGCTATAGAGCAGACTTTGTTTAGAAGCGTTATACAATTTTCAAAAATGCGGATTTGGTAAAAATAGCACAAAGTAATTTTCTGTAAAAAAATATTTTTTCTCACAAATCACAATCTAAGCTATGTTTTAACATTTTTTAATTTTAATGTTTTACAATTTCTCTTACATTTACGATTTTTGTTTGTAAAAATTAAAGATTTTACAATATATTACAACATAGTAGGGATGGACGATATTTCACGTACCTGTGATTTTTCACTAGTATTGAAAAATCACAGGTCGTTACTGTTACTAATAGGAGAATTTCACTGCTACTTAAAATCACCGCTATTTAAACTGTGATTGCTCCTTAAAATCACAACTGTTACCTAAACAGTAATTGCTACTTAAACTGCGACTGTTACTTAAAACGTGATTATAAGAAGACAATATTATATTATGTTCAATACTTTATACTCCCATTTACTCTTACGTTCATGTTCAAATTACGATTTTCATCAACTGATAAACAAATATAAAAACAATTGCTGTAAATAGTAAACCCAAAATGACACAAAATGAATTTTAATTTAAGATTCAGTGCGAATACCTAAACATACATTTTGAAATAATACCTCGAAACCAATTTTGAAATCGCAAACTTCATGAACTGAAAAAAAAATAAAAACAATTCACCAAACTGCGAAAATCTTCAAATCCAAATCCTCCTTGTTCAGGTGCTCAAAAAATTAAAATAAAAATCCTTAAAAATCCATAACTCTATTGAAAATTGTTGAATTTACAAAAACCAAATTTTGATTGATTTTGAATAAGCGTTACTTCGGACATTGAGGATGGAATTTTTCCTGCATGTTTTATATTTTCTTCCGCGATGTTTTTGTTAAAATGCTCAAAAAATTAAAACTAAAATTTTCAAAAATCCATGTCTATTAAAAATCGTTGAATTTACGAAAACCAAATTGATTTTGAATAAGTGATACTTCGGCCATAGAGGATTCTTTGTTTATGGAATTTTTCCTGCTCTTTTTATTATTTTTCTGCGATGTTTTTGTTCAGGTGCTCAAAAAATTAAAACAAAAAATATCAAAAATCCATATCTCTATTGAAAATGGCTATATTTACAAAAACAAAATTTATTTTTAATAAGCGATACTTCCGCCATTGAGGATGATTTTTTATGGAATTTTTCTTGCGTTTTTTATATTTTTTACTGCGATGTTTTTGTTCAGGTGCTCAAAAAATGAAAACAACAATTTTCAAAAATCCATATCTTTATTGAAATTTTTTTAATTTACAAAAACTAAATTTATTTTGAGTAAGTGATACTTCGGTCATTGAGGATGATTTCTTATGGAATTTTTCCTGCACTTCTATATTTTTTTCTGCGATGTTTTTGTTCAAGTTTTAAACAAATTAAAACAACAATTTTCAAAAATCCATATCTCTATTAAAAATTTTTGAATTTACAAAAACTAAATTTATTTTGAGTAAGCGATACTTCGGCCATTGAGGATGATTTCTTATGGAATTTTTCCTGCACTTCTATATTTTTTTCTGCGATGTTTTTGTTCAGGTTCTTAAAAAATTAAAACAACAATTTTCAAAAATCCATATCTCTATTGAAAATGGTTGATTTTACAAAACCCAAACGAATTTTTAATAAGCGGTACTTCGGCCATTGAGGATAATTTTTTATAGAATTTTGCCTGCATGTTTTATATTTTCTTCTGCGATGTTTTTGTTAAAGTGCTCAAAACATTTAAACGAAAATTTTCAAAAATCCATATTTCTATTGAAAATTGTTAAATTTGCAAAAACCCAATTGATTTTGAATAAGCGTTACTTCGGCGATTGAGGATATGTTTTTATGGAATTTTTCCTGCATGTTTTATAAGTATTTTCTTCCGCGATGTTTTTGTTAAAATGCTCAAAAAATTAAAACGAAAATTTTCAAAAATCCATATCTCTATTGAAAATGGTTAAATTTACAAAAATTAAATTTATTTTTAATAAGCGATACTTCGATCATTGAGGATGATTTTTTATAGAATTATTCCTGCATGTTTTATATTTTCTTCTGCGATGTTTTTGTTAAAGTGCTCAAAAAAATTAAACGAAAATTTTCAAAAATCCATATCTCTATTGAAAATTGTTAAATTTACAAAAACCAAATTAATTTTGAATAAGCGATACTTCGGCCATTGGGGATGATTTTTTTATGGAATTTTTCCTACGTTTTTTATATTATTTCCTGAGATGTTTCTGATCAGGTGCTCAAAAAATTAAAATTAAAATTTTCAAAAATCCATATCTCTATTGAAAATTGTTGAATTTACAAAAATCAAATTGATTTTGAATAAGCGATACTTGGGACATTGAGGATGATTTTTTATAGAATTTTTCCTGCGGTTTTTATATTTTTTTCTGCGATGTTTTTGTGATCATTTTTCAGTTTAAAATCACTGATATTAGAAAGTAGCAATCACAGGTAGCAACGTGATTCAAAAGTAGCAGTTTTGACCATCTCTACAACATAGTTCATTTTTTACTTTTGGAAGATGCTAAATTTGTTTGTTACATTTTGTATGTGTGAGCCCTCACTGTAACTAAAAGTTGTTCAAAAGTATTTTCGAGTTGATTTGCGGCCTTCTTCGGCCATTTTGCAGATTATCCGCGGAATTCGCTTAGCCGCGGTTGCCACGCCATCAAATTCCGCGGATAATTGGGAGCTTACTACATTACAGAAACAGCGCATTTAAAAAAAAATATGTTAATATAATAGATGGCTATTGATATAAATATATACATCTCAGAGGAAGACGAATAATAATAAAAAGCCTTTTCTTATATGCACCTGCTTTCATGAACTTTTTAATGATAACTTGTTTAATAGATATTTAATTACTACTGAAAATTTTAGTATCTGCTGTGGATGGAGATCATGGTGTCAACAATCCGATAGCCTACAGTTTATCATCAAATGGGATTGACAAGGAATCCGATCTCTTCCGAATAGAAAGACATACTGGTGTCGTGATCACTACTAGTCCCTTAGATAGAGAATCATCGACATCTGGGGCTTATATTTTACAAATAACGGTACTTAAGTAATATGTTTACAGTTTCATGTTTCTCATTCACTCATTGTAGGCGACTGAAGTAGGTAGCAAAGTCAAACCACCGCCAGCTTCAACCACGGAAGTAACAGTGATGATAACAGATATCAACGATGAAACCCCGCGATTTAAAAGTAATCAGTATAACTGCGAAGTGCCAGAAAATTCTCCGATTAATACACCGTTGACGTTTTTGGGAAATGCACTCAACGAAGTGTTTGATTATGATCAGGTAAGTAATGATTTGCTTCAAAATTTCTACACATTTTCATTAGTACACACGTTTATATTTGTGCAGTAATAACGAGTCAGCACTGCAATATTTAATATTCGAATGTAATTGTAGTAGATTTTTTTTTCCTCGGATATTTTTTTTTCATCTTTAACGAAAATGGGGTTGCCTGAAAATTTGACGAAAGAAGCTACCTCTGATAAAATCGTGAGTCCGGAGGATGAGCAGTCGGGTCAAATTGCCAAAAAGTAACTACATTTAGATTCATAAAATGAGAAAAAACATCCGAAGGTTAGGGGACAATTCAATAAGAATGTTAAACGAATGTACAATAAATCTAAATTCTGAAATATTCAATTCCTTTTCTCCTTAAATAATACTGGATTCGAACATTAAATATTGTTCCCCATCAGAACACCTACAGACCAGTTTCGACCTTTCAGGTCTCATCGGTGTAGTTAGTTGCTGAAGTGTTCTGATGGGGGGAGCAATATTTAATGTTCACATTAATATTGTTATATTTGCCGCTGCTGGCAATGTCCATATCTTGTCCGTGTTAAAGCCACCCGGATTTGGTTCAGTACAGCATTCAGGTAATAGATCCCGCCACTTTGGCGTTTCTACCAATACTGAATTCATTTTATTACTGAAGATCATTCTATAATTAGCTAGCTTTTTATTTCTAGGGTAATAATGGCACCTTTCAACTATTCATCAAAGGCGATCAAGATACATTTGAAGTAACACCCTCTAAAGTAATCAACGAAGCATCATTCCTAATCCGTGTTAAAAATTCAAGTGCACTCGATTATGAGCTTATCAAGAAATTTAATTTCACATTAGTGGCTAGAGAAACGGTGAAGGTAAATCCGAAACGAAGCGAAGTACCTGTAATAGTAAACATACTGGATAGAAACGATAATTATCCAGAATTCACGCGGAACATCTACGAAGTTTGGGTACCTGAAAACTGCAAAGTCGGCAGTACTGTAGCCTGGGTGCAGGCACTCGACGAAGATTCTGAAAACTTCGGCACCGAAGGCGTTCGCTATACGAATCTAGCGGGAAGCATCGAAGACTTGTAAATAATTAAGGAACTTACAATTTTTGTATAGCTACTTATTTTTCATTTATATTTTGCAGGTTATATTTAAATCCCGTGTCTGGAATTATTACTGTTAAGACAGCGGGTGGACCTAGTTGGGATCGGGAGCAAATACCTAGGCATTATTTGACGGTGGAAGCGCGTGATGATTTAGGCAATGGTAATAGGAACACGGTACAGCTGATTATCAATTTGGAGGATGTTAATGACAACGCGCCCATTTTAATTCAAAATAAATATGAGGGTCGTCTTATGGAGAACGAGAATAATTTTGAAGTTCCTTTGAAGATTGAAGCCAGAGATGCCGATTTAAATGGTGTGTATAAAAAAAAAACTGTTATTTTTCTAAGAAGTATAATACAACTTTATTCTGTTTTTCACTTCAAAACATTTATACTTGGTTAACTCAAAATTGGTAAAATCTTTAACTTGAAAATATTATTGAAAACTTATTCACTTTATTACTAGTTGAAATTACATTTTTGTTGCGGTTCTGCGTTTTATATTTCAAAAATGTCAGCAAGATGTAGCTAAACCGCTTATCACTCTGTTGCCGGTTCCGGAGGAAATCTATTACCCAATTAACGGAATTTCTCCAATGCGGAATGATTGATTGCCAGAATAAACGAGGCTACATGCAAACGAGGGAAGGACGTGCGAGTGTGCAGAGGGGGGCGTGGGTTTAAATTCATCGTGAGTCATCTGCCCTCAGCAGATTATTCAGCCCGTCCGGTGCCAAAAGGACTTGCACTACCTATGAGCTGGTGGCCCAGTGGCAAATTCCTTCTCGAAGATACTAGGGTTGTAATGGAGTTCCACCTCCGCATCCACAAGTGCGAAACTTCTGCATGAGATCATACCTCCGCCTCCGTATCCGCCTCCGCTACCTTTCAAAGCAGAGGTATAGCAGAGATGTCTTTTACGTTTTACGATGAGGATGAATATGAGGACTCTTGATACTTTGACTTTGACATCTCGTTATGGAAATCATGAATTAATGAATATGACAAAGAAATTCGGCTTCATCTGGCCGACGATACTTTATTGTGGTGGAAAATGTATTCTAAATTTCAAGCTTTCGCACCTCTAGTGTCTAATTTCTTATCGTCTCCACCAGGAACAATTTTAGTGGCACGGATTTTTTTAAATTTTATTATTTAATTTATGATCTTAGAAATATATTAGAAAGAGATAAAGCAGCAAGGCTCTTATTCATAAAATATAATTTGCCTCTTTTAAATTTTGACTATTAAATAATATTCGAAAGTAGTTATTAATATTGATATGTAGTATATTATAGAATGTACATTGTTTTGTTGAAAATATAGGAGTTACTAAAAGTATTAGGTAGCTATAATATCTATTTACTTTGTTACAATTTCCTAAAATTTACTATTAATTTTTGTCTATTGTTCTTTGCAATTTCCGCCTCCGCTAACTTCCGCTTCCGCTAATGTCAAGTGTAGTACCTCCGCATCCACTTTCGCAAAGATGGCCTCCGTTACAACCCTAGTAGATACCCTCTTGCTAGGTCCACGCAGTCGCATATATCTATTTTTCTGATCAATAATTTCTTTTTCTCTATTACATTATTACTTTCTCCGTTACGAAGTACGAGAAAGTATTGTGATCGTGATTTTTTTTTCAAAAATTTTTTTTACGGAAATATCCGTTTTGGGGTCCCTAGATGCCATTTCAACAATTTCTGGAAAAAAAAATTTGTGTCTGTGTGTGTGTGTGTGTGTGTGTGTGTGTGTGTGTGTGTGTGTCTGTCTGTGCGTGTGTTTGTGTCTGTCTGTGTGCGCTGTATCTCAAAAACTAATACAGCAATTGATATGAAACTTTCAACATACGTCTTATTTGATAATCTGAAGAACTGAAAAGCTTTTGGTAAAATTTCGTACACCGAAAGTGGGTGTTTACCTTAACTGTTTTTTGTTTTTTGCGAATATTTTCTTAAATATGACAAATATCACAAAAGTGATTAAACAAACATTGAAGACAACAAAGAAATGAACACCTTTTGCTTGAAAATATTTTTCATAAAATCATTGCTATTCGAGAAAAAAATTTATTATTTTTTTTTCAATTTTTTGTTTATAATTATGAAACGATAATAATTACAGCAAATTTGTGTGAATAATAATTGTAGAGAATACCAAAATGAACAACTTCTAAAGAATAAGTTTTTTTCGAAATCTCGTTAGTTTTTGAGTAAACGGAGGTTTTGAATTTGAAGTATAATTTTTCCAGGTTTCATAATTTTGACGTTTTAAACGTCAGTTTCATTCGAGTTTACGCAACGCTCGTACATTTTAAATATGATTTCAATAAACCATGAAAATGTAAACATAAATTATACCATCAAGTCGGAGAAAGTAACATGATGGCTACATCACCATTTTTTTGTCATGTAAATATGATTTTTGTGTGAATATATTCATATCTATTCTATCCCACCATGGTCCGGGAACACGAAGCGTAAGGTTAGGATCATCTGGAACCTCGTCAAGGTCTACTTTATGGAAATCCGCCAATTCAACAACTCCAAACAGATAATTTTTCAGAATCAGAGTGTTTTGAGAATTCACTTCATCTCTTCGAAAAGTTTTGGAACTATGTTTAAAATATTGCCTCTTAAATTTTAATAAATCTGAATGTTCTACAATAAACGGCTTCTTCTGTGAGATTTTCCACCGCGTCCAGCATCCGTAGGGCGAGTTCCGAGATTTTTCTTTCTTTGGCGGATCTTGGAGTAGCTTTTCAGTGACGTCTCTTGGCCAATAGTTTTTCCGACTGGCTAGGAAATAAAGTGGTTCGTTTGGAAGTTGGAATTGCAGCTGGAAGGAGCGGGAGCGTCTGATTAATTGTCCTTCTATCGCTACTAGTCTGTGTGACGAGGTTGGGGGTTAGTATGAACACAGCTTGATATTCGATGACTAATCTGATGAAATTGCATTCGTGTGGATGAGTGTTCGTGGGTGGCATCCTACGAAACTTAAGGCGACTGTGGGCTATCTGCAGCATCTTATTGTTGGCCTCCGTGTGATTCATGTTTCGTGTTGGATCATAACCGAGATATTAGTGTTGCTGGGATGGATTCTTTGATCCTAGAGGAGTATAGATGGCGGTGGTGAAAACAGATGTCTTAATGGCGATCCTCCAATGCTTGATTCGCTGCTCGCCTTTCTTTATTTTATGTATTTTTGTAGCTGATTGGTTGATATTTTTGGCGATGGGACACATGTCTAGAAGGCCATGTAGTAGGTAATGACGGTGGTGGTGATGGGGGAGGTTGAAAGTAGGAAATTTGTATGTTAAAAAGAGTCGGGGATAGTGCGAATGGAAAAGAGTTTCCTGTTTTTTTTTGGACACAAGATGTCGCAACCAAATAGTTCCATATTAAATGGCTATAAATGGCCAAAATAATGCTTAAATGGTAATAATCTGAAGCTGATCGGGAATACCATCATGTGGAAAAGAATAATAGGTCTGAGTGGAAGAACACATTGAGAACTCCTTTTGCAAATCCTGTCTCCTAAATTTGTTGGGTGATTAACTTTATTTATACAGGGTCTTCATTTCAAAAGGAGCCACCCTGAATAACTTTGGATCTGAAGTAGTTACGGTTTTAAGAAAAAATACGGCAATTTTGTTTTTGAGGGGGAACTTAAAAAACATTGTTTTGAAAATTTTATCTTTCACCCCCTCACCCCCAGCCACCCCATCTTTATAATTTCAAATGGCACCCCCTATTGTGCGATACCTCATTTTAAAGGGCATACAAAAACTATCCAGCAAAGCAAAAATAATTGAAATCGGTTCATTTGTTTTAGAGAGAGAGATTATTCATTTCAAAATAAACCACCCTGAATAACCCAGGTTCTGAAGTAGTCACGGTTACAGGAAAAACTATGTCAATTTTGTTTTTACAGTGGAACTTAAAAACAGTGTTTTTAGAATTTTATCTTTTACCCCCTCACCCCCAGCCACCCCATCTTTATAATTTCAAATGACACCCCCTATTGTGCGATACCTTATTTTAAAGATCTTAAAAAATACTATCCAGAAATTCAAAAAGAATTCGAATCAGTTTATTTGTTTTAGAGAGAGAGGGTCTTTGTTTCAAAACAAGCCACCCTGAATAACTTTTTATCTGAAATAGTTACGGTTTTAAGCAAAAATACGTCAATTTTATTTTAGAGGGGGGAACTGAAAAAACACTGTTTCTATAATTTTTTGTTTCACCCCCAGCCACACAATCTATGGTGTGGTGAAATGAATATCTCTGAAACAAATGAACTGAATTAAATTAATTTTTATTTGCTGGACAGTATTTTGTATGCCCTGTCAAATGAGGTGTCGCACAAAAGGGGATACCATTTGAAATTACAATGATGGAGGGGCGGGGGGTGAGGGGGTGAAAGATAAAATTCTAAAAACAATGTTTTCAAGTCCCCCCCCCCCCAAAAAAACAAGATTGACATATTTTTTCGTGTAACCGTGGCTACTTCAGAACCAGGGTTATTCAGGGTTGCTTATTTTAAAATCAATACCCTCTCTCTCTAAAACAAATGAACTGATATCAATTATTTTTTTATTTTTGCTTTGCTGGATAGTATTTTTTACGCCCTTTAAAATGAGGTATCGCACAATAGGGGGTGCCATTTAAAATTATAAAGATGGGGTGGCTGGGGGTGAGGGGGTAAAAGATAAAATTCTAAAAACGGTGTTTTTTAAGTTCCCCCTCGAAAACAAAATTGACGTATTTTTTCTTAAAACCGTAACTACTTCAGATCCAAAGTTATTCAGGGTGGCTCCTTTTGAAATGAAGACCCTGTATATTGTTTTGCACATTATATTAACAGGATATATAAAGTCAATAAATAAATAAATAAATAAACTATGTGCTGTTAGAAAAAAAAAACTAGCGATGAGCCGGGATATTTTGATGAGGAATTGATAGTGGCCGGGTGTGGCCAGTAGTCTATTATGCCATATTCAAACGCCCTCTTAAAGTCCAGAAATACAGCCTAACAGACGTGTCACTTGTGAAGGCTTCTGGTGATGTGGTACAGCAGCGACCAACATGTCGGCGTACTGTAGTAGGATTGTGATGGTTGTGATAGTAGTGATAGTGGTGATGCTAGAGGTTGGAATCGGAAAGTCGGAAATTTGTATGTTAAAAAGGGCCTGGGAGAGTGCAAATGGAAGGTATTGTTATGGTTTTCTGAAGTCTGCGTATGCGGGATTAGATGTGAAAGTGGCGGTGAGACGGGCTATTTTAGTGGTGAATGGCCGGGTTTGGCCAGTAGTCCAATAAACCATATTCAAATGCCCTCTGAAGCTACGCTCACACTTATCGGAATCGGGCGGATGGCACGCATCGGCAAAAATTACTTAACACAGTTGTAAACGAGTCAACGCACATTTATCCGTTCCATGCCGTACCGATAATGTGCGATGACTCGTCCAGAAATATTGCATAGCAGACGTGCCTTTTATGGAACCATCTGGTGATGTGGTATAGCAGGGCATATGTCTAGAAGGCCATTTCGTCGACGCACTGTAGCAGGATTGTGGTGATTGTGATGGTAGTGGTGAAGATGATGGTGGAGATAGGAGTCGAAAAGTTCGAGAGGAAACTGGCGATCAGCCGGGATATTTTGATAAGAAATTTATAGCAGTCCAGTTTGGCCAGTAGTCTATTATGTTTTATTATGTTAAAAGCATTTGAAGTCCAGAAAAATTGCACAGCTGACTTGTCATTTATGGAGGCTCCTGGTGGTAACGACCAGCAGGGGACACGCAGAGAAGACCATGTCGTCGGCACACTGCAGTGGGACTGTGGTGATGCTAATGGTAGAGGTTGGAGTCGGAAAGTTAGTTTGTATGTTAAAAAGGGTCGAGGAGAGTACAGAGACTTGTCAGCGAATGGAAGGGAGCTTCCTGGTTTCGTGGGGACTGTGTTTAGCCAGAAGTCCAGTATGCCATATTGTGTCAAACTCCCTCTTAATGTCCGGAAACATTTCATAGCATTCGTATCATTTGTTGAGGCTTCTGGTGGTGTCTTGCAGCAGGCGGATGGCGGGTATATCTCTCCGATCAGAATACGTACTGGTGGTCGGGGAGGATGTGGTATTCATCGCAGTAGCCCAGGATTTGTTGGATTGCAATTCTTTCAGAAAAATACAGAACGGCAATATCAGGCGGTATGAATCCGTATCTTCTGGAGATTTCCGGTTTTATGTATCATGATGATATGTGCATTTTTCCTTACAGAGGGGAAATATTCGCCGGAGAGGCAGACGTAGAGAAGTTTGGATAGGAAGTTAAGAGATAGTTTGTTCAGGTGTGTAAGTGCAGAGCTTCCGATTGAGCATCAGGTATTGGTCCTTTGAAGATGTATTTTGTTAAATTAAGAGTAGAATGAAGTGATTTAATTTTTATTTTTAAGGTAAACTTTAGCGCTTCTTTGACTTTGTCGATTGGTAATTGATAATTTGAACTTGATCAAGAACTTTGAGCAGTTTCGTTAGTTCAATGTTGATGTTATTATTTTCTAGGAGCTTTCATAATGTTGTTTAATCAGTAATCTGGGTGTGTTTAGGCGGTTCCATTTGGTTTTAGTTGGTGTCGATCGATGACCAGGATGTGGGGGCCTATTGGCGCGCAGGCAACTGGGCAGAAAGGCTTTATTGGCGGCGGTGGTGATGATTTGTGAAAAAGGTGGACGGCTTCGTCAATGTCCTAATTTGGAAAAATACATTCATTTGGCTTTAAAACTCAATGTGTTTTCGCCATTTAATTTTTTTAAGTGAATCACGCTCGAGCTGATGATGGGTGAACGATACTAGCTAAGTACAAATTAATCTGTCCGGGTATTTTTCGATAACTTGAGGTTAAGTTACCAAAAATAAGTCTGTTTCGTTTCCTGTTGGTCATTTTTTGTGTATGGGCACGTTTTGGAATAAAACACGTTTTCAAAACTTGACTATAAAAGTGTTTTTCGCCTGACGAAACCATATATTTCGGCCATAAAAATCGGGCCAAAACTACGATTTAGCGTATCTAGGGCCGAAAAAATAATATGCATAATTTAGACAACCTTCCGCGGAATATGAGTAGGCTATGCAAAAATCTGACAGTGACAGTTCAATGGTGCGCCATAAAAAATTTCCTGAAACACGGCTTTTACTTAAGGCAGTCGAAAAAATATCGAGTGTAACTCATGCCAAAATGCTTTAGCAACCCTGTGTTGCTAAAAGCGGCGGGTTGCTAAAGCCTATTTTTGGCTCTTATATACTATTTAATCAAAATCTTGTTCACATCTATATTTTCAGGTACGAAAAATAGTGAAATTGAATATTCCCTGCATGGTGATGCCGCTAGTAGCTTCCTCATTGAACCAAACACAGGCTTCATAAGACCCAAGGAACCTATCGACTTTGAAGAACTTGAAGGAGTTATAAGCGATGGCGTCAAAACTTTACATTTGATAGTGAGAGCTAGCGATTGGGGTGTTCCAAACTTGTTCACAGAAGCCCCACTTCTTGTCTACGTACTAGACGCCAATGACCACTCACCAATATTTGAGGAGATGTCCTACAACAAAACGATTCCGGAAAATGTTCCTGGGGGAACCTCAATATTCCACGTAATATACAGATAATTCTGATTATACTGCAGTATTATTGGTAATGTGATAAAATTACAGGTCAGGGCGTATGATTTAGATGGATCCTCTCCAAATAATATAATTGTGTACAGGATACAAAGCGGAGCTTCTGATAAATTTACAATTGGGGCCGAAACGGGGGTAATATCAGTTGCTAGGGGCGCATCGTTAGATCCGGACTTGACCCAGCCCAGGAAAACGCTGTACTCACTTAATGTGCTGGCTTTGGATGGTGCGGCCGGAGAACATCAAAGGAAAGCTAATGTTACTGTCAATATTAATGTGGTTGATGTTAACAACAAATCTCCGGTTTTTGTGGATCCGGGGACAGTATCTATTACTGAAAATACACCAGTAAGTTAATTACTCATGCGAATGATTACAGTATTATATTATTCTATCTTTCACCTCAAATGTAAGCCTGTTGTTTTTTTTAATTAATAATTTGCTCCGATCTATTGCAACATGTGCCTTCGCTGATATAATTTTAAATTTTGAAATCAGGAATGGAAAAGATTCCAAGGAGCTCTATAATTGAGACTTTTTTCCTGAATTTGGTAAACTTGTAAATTTATAATAATAATAATAATAAGAAACAACTATTCCAACTAAGGATTACAAAGTTAGAAAGGGCTATCAACAAATTTATATTTTTATGTGTTTAGCGTATGAATTTTACCTGCTGGTTATCAAGCTTGCTCAAATTTATAAACCTAATTTTTCTGGTGAATTTAATGTACGGCTAGTTATTCTAGATTTATAATCAAAAAATCATTTTTTCCTTTTTTTCGAGTTGAGTATTTAAATTCCTTGAGCAAAAATTATAGAAAAAATTTAAATATATTTGAATGAGATACTTAAGATTCAGTACTGTAAATCGGTTGGTTAATTAAAGAAAACAAAACTGTTCAAAGTATTTTATGGTATTTTAGCGGTTAAGACTTTTATTTTCAGTTTTTCGTCAACTCTGGAAAATTTATATTTTCACAACCTTATCGTACTAATGGACGCAAACTATTAATTCCTCTTTAGCCAAAATATTTTTCGAGACTTAACAGAATAACCAAATTTTGATTGGCAAATTCTATTTTCCGAGGGTGTAGAATAGTATATTCTGTAACAAGGTTAGAATGGAAATTCGATGCGAGTGGAATTTCCACCACGAGCATCAGAATTTCCATTCTTACCGAGTAGCAGACTATACTTTCTCCTCGACCAGATAAAATAGACTAATAAAATAATGAACAAAGAACTTACGTTTTATTATTACGTTCGTGGTTATGTTTATAGTATTTTGATATCCAAGGCTAATTGTATTATTCGAAACGGTGCGAGAATATTCATTCTATTACTTGTTATGGAATGAATTACATGCAAAACACATAAGCGCATAGTGTTTTGTTCCACAACAAGAGTGAGAATGTGTACGTTCTATGATCAAAATTGATTTCAGAATGCTTAAATTCTACAATGGTCGTGGAGAAATATTATTTTGCACAAAGATGGGGCAGCACTGGTTGTATGTATCTACAGAATAGCAAAGAAGCTTATGTTATCAATTGCATAAATATGTTTCATTGGTTTGTGGAGGCACGTTTTGCATATGTTTTCTATCGTTTCCCTAATAATTCGTTTGGTTATCTATTAAGACACGTTGTTTGGTTTACTAGAATATTGTTGGTGTTCTAAGATAATAGGCCAAATGACAAAAATATTAACTGCTTAAAGAATTTTGACTTCCAGGTGTCTTAAGATAGTTAAATCGTCAAAGGTAAAGCAATCTGATATAGATAGCAAATTTTGCATTGGAGTCTAATATGTGTTAAATTATTAGTTAGATCGACGTGAACTGTTTTTTTTTCATTATTAGGTAGGCACGACTGTCACGAGAGTAAGAGCCAAAGATATGGATTCCACAGCCAATTTACGCTACAAACTCGATGCTCTATCATGCAATGCGAAAACAGAAAGAGGCACTCCTTTAAAATCCCCAGAATTCGACTGTAGTTCCCTATTTCACTTAGAAGAAGTTAACGGCGTGATAACTGTAGCAAAAATGATCGACAGAGAGACTGTTGAATTGATAGAACTAGGACTGATTGTGGAGGACTATGCTTCGGAAACGGGCCCACAGATCGATACGGGTAATTAATCAACTTTATCTAAACCTATTTTTAATTATCTAAAATTTCAGCGAAATTGATAATTAAGGTGGAAGATGTGAACGATAACAATCCCAAATTCCGCCAGCCGTTTTACAAATTTACAATCACCGAGAACAGCAAGAACGGCATCTCGGTCGGAAACGTAATCGCTGATGATGCCGATATGAACAAAACTGTGACTTACGCTCTAGAAGGAAGACAAGATTTAGTCAAACTGGTTTATTTGAATAAAGATACTGGCGATTTGGTGGTTGCGAATAAGATAGACCATGAGGTCTACGGCTGGTTGAACTTAACAATCAAAGCGACGGATTCTGGTGTACCTTCGCGATCGGCGAGGGTTGAGGTTTTCGTTCAGATATTGGACGAAAATGATAACAGCCCGTTCTTCATGCCGGATCCGAGGGTTCTTATGGTACCTGAGGATACACCTATCGGGCAGAAAATTGCTGTCTTGGAAGCCAGAGATTCAGATTCTGGTGAGTTTGGAAAGGTTACGTACCTTTTGGACAGGATATCTTCGCAGGTATTTAAATGGAGTGGTGCGCTGATTAAATTTGTAATACACGTTAATTTTAGGGTAAATTTACTTTAGAAGCAGATACAGGTATCCTGACGGTGTCTGAGGAATTGGACAGAGAGACCAAGCACTCGTATTTACTGGTAGTTGAAGCTTGGGATAATTATCAGTATGGATATAATAATGGGGAAAGTAGAAATGCCTTCAAACATATTAAGTAAGTACGAATTAATAAATAATTCTAGCGTCCTTGGAATCCTCACTAAAACCGACATCCTCAAAATTCTTCCAATAATTCCCTGTATGAAGCTACGAATATACTTTCCATTGAAGGACGATATCCAATTCCTATAAATAAGTTCGCAGTCTGCTTTTCTAATATCCAGACCCTAAAATGCCTCGTTACCCAAATATACCGACAAAATAAAAGTTCCCTTCTTCTACAATTTTGAACTTAACCCTTAGCTGCACCACTTCAATTTTGTAACATAACTGCACATGGGGTCTTCCAGGAACCCAGGTTGAAAAATTGCTTAAAAAATTCTTCTATCCTCTATACAGGACTACAGAACTGTACAAAAGTGTTACTTGGTACATTATTGACTAGAAAAATCAGCCATACTAGAGAGTTAACTCTTTTTCCCTCAAGGATTGAGGAAATAAGTTAAGAAAATTCTTTAAATGCATTTTTTTTTACTTACTTTAAGCGCTCTACTTCTAAATCAGGGCATTAGTTTTATGATATTTCGAAATCTTAAATAATTAAAAGTACTTTTAAGAAAGGATTGGGTCCCCAGGTGCAGCTAAGGGAAGGAGGCTAAGAGAGAGATATGTTAACATATCTCCATAACAACCACCCAGGATGCTCTACTTACTCTTACAAAGACTAGTTTTCATAGCCTCCTCTGGGAGTTTTCACGAACCGCCCCTGTTATAGCTAATAGTCTATAGGTACCGACAAGATCTAAAACTCACGAGTAATAATTGTTTAATTACAGTGTAACAATTTTGGATGTTAACGACAATCCCCCACAATTAGTTCTACCTACTGCATGCGTAACTATAACAGAATTTCACGAAATTGGCCGAGCCGTCACGACCATCCACGCTACAGATGCTGATGATCCTGAAACGCAGAATGGACAAATTATCATGGACATATCGCATGGAAATAATTTCGAATTGTTCGCGTTGCAACAAGTGAACGAATTTTCGGCGGAAATTAGGACGTACAGGTCTCTGCAGGGTCGCCACGGAAATTACACGTTGACCTTAAGGGCCCAAGATTTAGGCACACCGAGTCACACAGTGGAAGGGCCTCTAAATATTTGTGTCACCGATTACAATGACCACGCTCCTGTTTTCGTAAGTCCGCCGCATAATTCAACGTTGAAAGTACCAGAGGTAAGTTATAATTTATACTAACGGGTATTCCAAAAGTTACTGTGAAATGTTCAGATCTTCCTACGCCAAATGTCGTCACAATGCGATTGACCAATTAAGTATGAAATGTTCGAAATTGCCATGATCCGTCATAAAAGTATGACAATCTATAACATCACGGCAACCCTTTTTGTTACTAATAATGTTTTTTGTAATTTTTGTTATTAGTAATAAAAAGTTTCAATCTCAAAATCAAAAATACAGCGATTTGAATGCTTTATTTTTATTTTTATTATATTTGATACTAACTGCCATGAAAGAAGTCTATTTACTCTTATAAAACAATCTACTATTTTAACCCTTGGCTAACGAGCTAGTTTATAATAGCCGCACCCATAGCTTGACATTATTTATTAATTGGTCATATGGTGGATGCGCCGGGAACTTAAAATTTACGTCAAACGCTTGTCGTAGGGGATACGAAAATATTGTAATTGTCACGAATACGATGTTACATAATATTTTTTAATATCGCGAATATAGCGACATTCGTTAGATAAGGATTAAAACTATAGTTTCATCGTTTACAATGCCATTGTCGAACAAATCATGTTTATTTGATAACAATGTTGTAAACGTCGAAATTATATTCTTAAAAGAATTCTGGTGTGATATTAATAGTTTGTGTTTCTTTCTGATGAAATAAATATAAGTATTAAGTAAGTAATTAAGTAATTGTAGATTTACGAACAGGGTAAATAATCATCCATTATTAAATTTATTGAATGCATCTGCAATAAGAGTGGGGTTTCAATTTAAATTTGTGATTCAAGATATTTCATATATCTACCTAGTTTTAATTGTGGTTTTGATTCTGCATTTTTTGCTAATAATTACCATTTTTAGAATGCAACAGTTGGTAGTGCTTTGGTGCAAGTGATAGCCACAGATGATGACGTTGGTTCCAATGGTGCTATTCGCTATAGACTAAAGACAGACCCAGCAGGCCATTGGAAAACATTTAATTTACAACCAGTGTCAGGAATTTTGGAACTGAGATTACCGTTAAATCGGATGAAACAGAAAATCTATGATGTAAGTAGCTAATATTAGTTTAATACAAATGTTGGAAGTAAGAATAATTTTATTTATGTTTGAATTAACAAAACAAAATATATTCAAAAATCATATAGTTTCAATTTTCTATGAAAAAATTGACATATTCCAAACAACAATGCATCAAACTTAATCTGGAGGAAACGAAAATTGTATTCATTGATTAGAAACATTGTCCAAAATTATTAAGTAAAGACATTGTATTATAAATTTAAAAATACATTCAAACCCTATGTAAAAAATGGTGCAAAATTAATAAGCAGGCGAATTGACTTGTAAATTATAAAATATATGAGAAATTTTCCATAGAAACAGGAGAAAACGAATATTGCTTTCAACGATGAGAAAAACTGTACAAAATCAGTAAATCCAGGAATTGGCTTGGAAGTTACAGAATACATTTAAGAATATTTTAGTTTTGATTTTCCGTACAAACAAACAACATATTCCAGTTTAAAACCAAACTACAACATTAAAAACTAGAACTGAAGAAAACGAAAATTGCATTCAACGAATAGAAAAAGGATGCAAAATTAATAGCTAGAGAAATTGGCTTGGAGATTTTTTCAAAACAATTGACCTATCCTTGCTGAAAACTCAAAACTTGAACCGAAGAAAACTAAAATTGCATACGATTAAAAAAATTCAATCAATCGAGTCATTGACTCGATTTTTAATGATTAGTATTAGAACGCTCTCCCAGACTGGACTTGAGGCAAATGTAAACCGGCGCAATCGGAATTTATGCAACTTAATATGCCTCCACACAGTTTACATATATCGCATTCGTTGTAATGTGCAGATTTATTTGGATATTGGAGGCGAGCCTCAGAGGCTTCTCATTGGTCGAAAATCACCCGCGTGATAGAGAGAGAACACTCGCGGCACTCGCCGTTGTCAGCTCTGTTGAGGCAGCTTCACAACAACCCGGGAACGAAAATATACCTAGCTATATTAGTTATTACTTATTAGTTGTGTATGTTAACATGCAAATCGTATCATTTAACTTTTATTTCCCGTTCTCGTAACCGTTTCCGAGTTGTTGTGCAGCCTTCATAAGTAATCTATTAATTTAACCGTGCCGTCCGTTGATCAACGTTAATTATCAAAGGTAATCTTATTAATATTAATAATCATCAGTAAATAGTATTTATTCCTATTTTATAATGAATGATGGAAATAGCACAGTGACTCTTACTGTGAGAAATTGTAAAGACATCGTAAATTTCTTGCTTAAAAATCCATTTAGTCGGTTGTCGTACGAGTTTTTATAAAAGGTATGAAAAGGCCTTGCCCTAATCTTAGTTTATTATTGCTTCAAAAACATCGAACATTTAAGTGCATGGTTTTACAAATGTGGGTGGCAATTAAAAATAAATGGCCTTGCATAATGTTTTCAAATAGCAATGAGTCGATATGGCATAAAACAGGTTATGACGATTAAAAAAATAAGGCGTTCTATTGATAAGCATTCTAACAGTAAAGATCAGATATCAGATATCATCAAATTATAAATTTCATAAATTCATCAAATTATAAATTTCATATTTTAGATACAGAAAATATAGTTAATGTTTTAAGTACGGCTCGGCAAATTGAAATCTAACCGTGTAACAACGTGAAGAAAAATAGCGAGATTTAAAAAAAAATGTGTAGATAATATTAAATCTGTGCCTCACCAAACCAAAAGTTGACGAGCCGCTACTGAACATTGCATTCAACCATTGGTAAAATTATGCAAAATTAGTAAATCCAGGAATTAAAATGAAAATTACAAAATCTATTCAGAAATAATATATTTTTGATTCTTCATATAAACGATCGACATATTCCAGCTGGAAACGAAACTACAACATTCGAAATTCAAACTGGAGAAAACTAAAATTGCATTCAACGATTAGAAAAATTGCACTAAAATCTATACAAAAATAAAATATTTTTGATACATCATAAAAACAATCCGAAGATCCATTAACCGCCGCTGGTCCAAATAACACTTAATACTCACAAATAATTTACAAAGTATATTCTTGGGAGCTGTACCATTATCTAAAATGGGAAAAAGCAAATTTTAGAAATTACTAGTTAAGTCAAGGCTCTCACGCCTTAAGATCTTCTCAAGAGTGATTATTATTTTATTTGTTGTGAGAAAATAAATATCCTGGGAGAGTTTGCTGTACTAAGGGTTTTAGATCGAAATCCAACTTTGTCCTCGAGTCCAGGGTTGGGATATGGGAAAGAAAATGGTAAATCAGTCTAACCCAAAGCAAGATGTAGGTCTGGCAAAGTACCTCTTAAAAGACTTAATCCAAACCCTTAGAAAACACACGCGATTAATTTACCAATGAAATTTCGACCATTTTCAAACCGCCATAACCAGGCGCGTATTCAAGGGAGGGGTACTGGGGGTACTGTCCGCAGAACATCAAGAGGTTTTTTTTTACTTCCTCTGTTAGGAAGTACAAGAAAGTATTGTGATCGTAAACATATTTTCAATTTTTACTTTCTCCGTTACGAAGTACGAGAAAGTATTGTGATCGTGATTTTTTTTTCAAAAAATTTTTTTACGGAAATATCCGTTTTGGGGTCCCTAGATACCATTCCAACAATTTCTAGAAAAAAATTTTTTGTGTCTGTGTGTGTGTGTGTCTGTGTGTGTGTGTGTGTGTGTCTGTGTGTGTGTGTGTGTGTCTCTCTGTGTGCGCTGTATCTCAAAAACTAATAGAGCAATTGATATGAAACTTTGAACATACGTCTTATTTGATAATCCGAAGAACTGAAAAGCTTTTGGTAAAATTTCGTACACCGGAAGTGGGTGTTTACCTTAACTGTTTTTTGTTTTTTGCCAATTTTTTCTTAAATATGAAAAATATCACAAAAATATTTAAACAAACATTAAAGACAACAAAGAAATGAACAACTTTTGCTTGAAAATATTTTTCATAAAATTATTGCTATTCGAGAAAAAAATTATTATTATTTTTTTTATTTTTGGTTTATAATTATGAAACGATAATAGTTACAGCAAATTTATATGAATCATAATTGTAGAGAATGCCAAAATGAACAACTTCTAAAGAATAAGTTTTTTTCGAAATCTCGTTAGTTTTTGAGTAAATCGAGTTTTTTCATTTGAAGTATAATTTTTCCATATTTCATAATTTTGACGTTTTAAACGTCAGTTTCATCAGTTTACGCAACGCTCGATGTACATTTAAAATATGATTTCAATTGAAAATAAACCATGAAAACGTAAATATAAATGGCTATGATATCATCAAGTCGGAGAAAGTAACATGATGGCCACATCACCATTTTTACTTTCTCCGTTACGAAGTACGAGAAAGTATTGTGATCGTGATTTTTTTTTCAAAATTTTTTTTTACGTTTTGGGGTCCCTAGATGCCATTTCAACAATTTCTGAAAAAAAAAAAATTGTGTCTGTGTGTGTGTGTCTGTGTGTGTGTGTGTGTGTCTGCAGTGTGTGTGTCTGTCTGTGTGCGCTGTATCTGAAAAACTAATAAAGCAATTGATATGAAACTTTCAACATCCGTCTTATTTGATAATCTGAAGAACTGAAAAGCTTTTGGTATAATTTCGTACACCGGAAGTGGGTGTTTACCTTAACCGTTTTTTGTTTTTTGCCAATATCTTCTTAAATATGAAAAATATCTCAAAAACATTTAAACAAATATTGAAGACAACGCATAAATTAACATCTTTTGTTTGAAAATATTTTTTATAAAATCATTGTTATTCGAGAAAAAAATTTATTAATTTTTTTTTCATTTCTGGTTCATAATTTTGAAACGATAATAGTTACAGCAAATTTATATGAATAATACTTGTAGAGAATGCTAAAATGAACAACTTATAAAGAATAGGTTTTTTTCGAAATCCCTTTAGTTTTGGAGTAAACTAAGTTTTTGAATTTGTAGTATAATTTTTCCATTTCATAATTTTGACGTTTTAAACGTCAGTTTTATCTGAGTTTACAAACCGCTCGATGTACATCTAAAATATGATTTAAATTGAAAATAAACCATAGAAGCGTAAATATAATGATACCATCAAGTCGGAGAAAGTAACATGATGGCCACATCACCATTTTTTGTAAGGAAAATATCCGTTTTAAGGTCCCTAGAGACGATTTCAAAGATTTCTGGAAAAAAATTATTTATATCTCAAAAACGAATACAGCAATTAACATGAAACTTGAACATAAATGTTATTTGACAGTCCGAAGAACTGCAAAGCTTTTGGTAAAATTTTGTACACCGGAAGTGGATGTTTACCTTAACAATTTTTTTGTATTTTTTTCCAATATTTTTTTTTAATAAGAAAAATATTTAAAAAAACTTTTAAACAAATATTGTAGACAGCAAAGAAATGAACATCTTTTGTCTGAAAACATTTTTCATAAAATTATTGTTTTTCGATAAAAAAAATAATTAAACATTTTTGTCTATAATTATGGAATGGCAATCGTTACATGTAATTTATACTAATAATAATTGTAGAGAATGCCAAAATGTACATGTTATAAAGTTTTTTTCGAAGGATCTTTATTTTTTGAGTAAACTGACGGTACAGGTAATTAGAATTTTAAGTAAATTTGTTATTTTCATCTTTCATAAATGTCAGTTAATTATAATTATAAAACAAAAATATAAAATTTACCACACATATTTTTTTATTATAAACGTTTTTTGGCAAATATACTTCGGGAAAGTAAGTCCAACTTTGACGGAGTTGGAAAAATTTTGTTGACTCGATATACCATAAAGGCATTAAAATTTGATCAATTCCCTATGCAATACTCAAAGAACGAAGTTCCTACGACGAGTTGGCACCATGTTATGGGTGTTTAAAAAAAAGCGAATTTTGTTTTTTTTTACTCATAAGTCCGAAGTGTTTCGACGAAATTGGTTTCGTTTTCACGAATAAAATTTTCTTTGCATGTTCTTTGAAGTATGCACGAAAATTAATTGTTTGCGCGAAATTATGAATATAGCATTTTGTACCTTAGAACTCCATTAACAAAAAACTTTATTTTAGGTCAAAAAAGGCTCACTTTAACGTCCATTTTTCCATTCGTCCAATAAAAACAAACAAATTACACTAACGGTAAAAATGAAACACTTGAGATTTGTAAAAATGTAGGTAATTTTCAGATGGCCATAACTCGGCTTCTATCCAACGATCTTCTGAGAAATCAAAAGCAAAATGTGTCCTCTTTGAGAAGGTTTATCCCCCACTCAAAGAGAGGGTTCTACGCCCCTCCAAACAAAAAAATAAAAATACCCCAAAATGCACTTTTTTTTAAACACCCATAACTTTGTGCCAAATCGTCGTAGGAACTTCGATCTTCGAGTCCTGCATAGGGAATTGATCAAATTATAAGGCCTTTATGGTGGATCGAGTCGACAAAATTTTTCCAACTCCGTATACATCATCAAAGTTGGACATGGTTTCCTGAAAAAACATTTTTTTTTTCACAGGGGTGCTAGAGAGGGGCGGAAGACATTACGCTTAAGTTCGCATGCATGACTTTAAAGAAGACACTTCAAAGTTTTCGCCCTTAAATATTCATCAAAATCGATTGAAAATACGCTAAGTTATGGCGGTTTGAAAATGGTCAAAATTTCACGAATTTCAAGTGTTTCATTTTTTTCCACCAGTGTATATTGCGTTTTATTATTTTTCACAGACTTATGCCCACTTGCACCGCAGCTACTTAATCATGATTAAAAAGTTAATCAAAAAGTTAGCGGAGAATTGGCTTGCACCGCAACTTAATCATGATTAAAGTCCCCAAGAAACGTCAAATATTTAATCAGCCGATTTTGGCCGATTAACTCAAAAACTAATAACTTCACGACGAATATAGTCGTGAAGTTATTTACATTTGCCAGACGATTTTGAAATTAAAAACCTTTGTTTTGTATTTGTTATTAAAAACGATGGATTTGGGAATAGTTGAGCAGATTGATGAAATCGATGGCTTGGAGGTTAATGATTTTATTAATTTTGGTTTGTTTACCTCGTCCAATAATAAGAAATAATAATAATAGTATAAGTTAGTTAGCATTTAGTATTCATATTTACCGCGTATTTGTTTCCTGTGTTCTCAATAGAACAACGTAAAACAACCAAAAAAGAACTTAAAATCTCTAGAAAAACGTGTGCTCTCTATAATAATACTCCGTGGTCGATAGATGCTTAATCAGCCGACGGTGCAACAGAAATACTCTGATTAAAGTTAATCATGATTAAAATTTAATCATGATTAAGTTCTGCGGTGCAAGTGGGCATTAATGTTACCATTAAGATATTATGCTATTATTCTAAGTTTGCAGTATGCACAATAGCATTTCCATAAAAAGATAAATCGTTTTTCTGCTTTCATTTCAGATACGTATCGAAGCTTATGATCTAGGCGTGCCAACGGCTCTAAGTTCAGACTTAGATTTGACTGTTTATGTTAGTAACATAAATGATTACCAGCCCCAATTCATGATTGATGACTTCATAGTGAATTTCACAGGTAATTTGTATGAAGATGTGAATTTTAAAAGTCGTCTATTCCTAAAATAGATACATTATGCTCCTGCGCCGTGTCAAAATTCGATACAAGGAATATCTCGGAAAAGCATGGGCGTCCGCAGAAATTTCTCCATGGGAGGGCAAAACTTTCATACAGAAAAATGCAGCGAGATCGAATAAAAAATTAGTCAAAGCAGGTCATGAATAAAAAGCCGCATGTATTTTCTTAGTTTCTAAATTTGAAAATATCAATATACGTCAGCTTGACACTTGCCAACAAGTTTAGGAAAATACCTACGTATTTGCGCTCAGGTCAATTTTGACTATTTTTTTATTCGCGCATGTATTATAAGCGTCGGGTGGAGCCCTCTCGTTGTAGGTCAACTTTTTCGGATTCATCGAACACAACACGAAACGCACTTTTTGTTATAATTTTAAATTTTGATGTGATTGTTAAAGTATACATTTGGCGACTACATGCAATTTTAATATATTAAATATTACTTTAATTCAATAAATTCAATTTCCTGAGGGGGTGGGGGCAGCTGCCCCTCCTTACCCCCACCTACGGATGCCTATGCGGAATAGTGCGTATAAGTACAGGAAATTATCTCCTAAATTCCATTGTATTCCAAATTTAATTCCCGACATTAACATTAAACTAATTATACGATCATGTAGTTTGCTACGCAAGGAATTAAGAGGGTAAAATTGTGCTATTTTACGGGTAATTTAAAATTGATGGCAGTTAAAAGTTTATTGCTTGGAACACATAACAAATATAATCCTTTTTTGAAATTTTAAGAATATATGAAAACAGATTCCAAATGACTTTTTAGAACAACCAAGAAGAACGAAGAAATCATTTCTTGAATACTACATTATCAATATTTTCTAACTTTGAATCCATGCAGAAAGTCACCGCACATTTTTCTTGCAAATATAAAATTTACCAATTAGTCCAGAAGGCAATAACTGCACTTCTTTGAGAGTTTGTAAGTTGGGAAGCTATTCTCAAATATTCACAATTATGTAAACGTTCAATTCTGCTCTCGAAATACAATTTTTTAACAATTGCTAAAAAGTAGCTCGGATAACACTAGTTTTAAAACTTACTTCTTCATATTAAATATTATAGTTTAGATTTATGCAATTTAACGTTCTATCATAAAAAAGTACATTTATTTTCAAGAAAACAAATCCCCTGGTGCTGAAAATCGAAAACTTCCTGCAACTATAGACAGAGACGAATTGGAATTTGAAGGGCCAGTTGCTCCAGTATGTTACTACATCGTTGCTGGAAATGAAAAGAATTTGTTTAAAATTAACCCAATGGCACATGAATTAATGGTAAGATGATCGAATACCTATTTGTTTTAGCAGCAGGATGATGATGGTATTTCTTAGGCATTGTGCCTAAATCACGAAATACTTCGTCCGTGTAAATTTTTGTTTGTATGGATGTGTAACAGTGATTGCTACTTTAGATGATAGTCCCGTCACTTTATAGCACCATTAATTGTATTACAATAGCGAGAAGTACCGGTCACCTGATTACCTACACACCCGGGCCAACGCTGCTTAACTTCTGCAATCATTAGTCCAGCACTGCAGCTGAATACACCAACCACTACTATTTTATAAGACTGATTTTCTTCAATAATCAAAACATTAATAGTTATTAAAGTTGTGGATTGATTCCAATTTTTACAATAATTTTAATTATTGCATGGATGCTGGCGGGGCCGAAACTGGCAGAGCTCGCAAATAATATACAGAGCGAACGTTGGCTGTGGAACGCTCCAAATAAAAAATTCCCGGATCATCTGCGGCCAAAATCCTCCGAAACGTCAACCTTATTTTTTGAACGCGCATCTTTTTTGATAGTGTATTTTCCATACCCCTATCCCTTTGCGTAATGACGTTATAGCCATTTTTTTTAAATGCAACTACCACATTTTTCGATGGATTCTGATTCTCCTTAAAATCCTACATACAGCAATATCCAGTTTGGTGATATTTATTTGATTAGTCAGCGAAACTATTGGGATTTATGAAAGGAACTGATTTATGTAAAATTGAAAACAAAAATTGAGATAGCTGTGAAATTTTTATCAATTTATTTGAATCAGATGAATCGCAATTTGACAGTTTGCTGAAAACTCATTTCGGTAGTGTTTTATTGTTGTTTATTGCCATTGATCCAGCGGAACATGGTTCTTTACTTAACAGAAAGGCAAATAATTGAAATTTTGATTATGAGGGGATATGAGGACAGGCAGCGTACACAAGAAGAAGTATGTGTTTTATTTAATATTAAATATCCCAATCAGGGTCCCATTGTGCGCTCCACAGTAAGCAAAATTGAAAGAAATTTTTCTAAAAGGGGACATTGTAGGGGCGATTTACGACACCACCAATATGTGCCTGAAGAAGTACAATTGAATATGTTGCAAGATAATCCGCATAAAACTACACAAGCGTTGGCTGCTGATAATGAAATCAGTCAATCTTCTGTTGTGAAGTATTTAAGAAAACATCAGTGGCATCCATAAAAAGTGACTTTAGTTCACAAGTTGAACGAAGACGATCCTGATCGAAGGATTCAATTTTGAGATAACATGATGGAACGGTGCAATGCTTATGCTGATTTTGTCAATCGTATTATCTTTTCTGATAAAGCTACATTTTATCTCAACCGAACGGTTAATAAACAGAATTGTAGGTATTGGGCTCCCCAGAATCCACACTGGATGATGGAGGCGCGTACCCAATATCCAGAAAAGCTAAATGTTTGGGTTGGCATTGTTGGGAACAGAATTCTAGGACCCTATTTTATTGAAGGATCACTAACAGGTGAAAAGTTATTAGAACTACTCAGGGACCATCTCGTTCCTGCTCTCGCCGTACTGTACCCAAATCACGATGACCCCGGTGTTCCCAATAATGCTTTATTTTATCAGCAAGACGGAGCACCCGCTCATTACCATGTAACTGTTCGCGATTACTTAAACCACGTTTTTCCTGGGCGCTGGATTGAAAGTCGGAAGCCAATTGAATGGCCTTCACGATCCCCCGACCTCACGCCTTTAGAGTATTTTTTTGTGGGGTTATCTTAGAAGCAAGGTCTACTTTAACAGACCAAATTCCATTGATATCTTAAAATAAAGAATCCGAAATGAAATTCAGCCAATTACCCCCAGAGATGCTTCAAAATGTTAGGCAGGAATCCATGCATCGACTTGCCTTCTCCCAAGAAGTAAATAGGACTCACTTTGAACACTTAATTTGATAGTTTAATGTTTTTTGAATTGTTATTTAATTTATTTGATATTTTGTCAAATTGCTATTCATCTGATTCAAATAAATTGATTAAAATTCCACAGCTATCTCAATTTTTGTTTTAAATAAATCCCAATAGTTTCGCTGACTAATCAAATGAACATCACCAAACTGCATATTGCTGCATGTGGGATTTTAAGGAGAATCAGAATCCATCGAAAAATATGGTGGTTGCCATTTAAAAAAAAATGGCGATGACATCATTACGCAAAGGGGTGGGGGTATGGAAAATACACAATTATCAGAAAAGATGCGCCTTCAAAAAATAAGGTTGACGTATCGGAGGATTTTGGCCGGAGATGGTCGGGGAATTTATTATTTGGAACGTTCGCACTGTATTTAAATAGTTATTTTTAATAGGTAAGTAATCCACTTGATAGAGAAGACCAGGAAGAGCATTTGCTATTAATTAAGGCCACTGAAGACTGTATAAATCCACCGAAGAATTTGAGCTTTTTTGATGCTTCAGATGACACCCTACTGAAAGTAATCATAAAAGTTAATGATGTGAACGACAACCCGCCACAGTTTACTCATAGAGTATTTACAGGAGGAGTCAGTACAGTAACTAGTTTTGGGACCAAATTTATGCATGTGAAGGTAAATATATCTAAAATAGTAGAATGGCGAGAGTAAAATTCCTTACGTACTTGATGGCAAATAAATTAAATTGTTATTAAAAATATGAAACAGTGAATATTATTTCAATGGCAACCAAGGGTAACAAGTAGAGTTCATTTGAATAGAGAAAAGCCTATGTGCATGGGCTAGAGAAAATCCAGTTATTTTCCATTAAACTCGCGCACAATGACATGAAAAGCGATAAATTTAGACAACCGCACATAAATATATAATTAATTCAGTTCATTTCTTTAAAATTTCGGACATTTTCACTATGAAAACTATTCGAAGTTGTTCAGGAAGGTATAAACTTAAGATCTGTCAAAAGTTCGCAATAGAAAAACTAGTAACAGATATAAAAAATTTTAACATGTAAATCCCTATGATGCATTGATAAAAAAAGCGTGGGAGGAAAAAGTAGTATAAGTCAACATTTTACGAAAAAATAGTTTATTGAATCAAAAACTATACTTTTAGGTTAAATTGTCTTAATAAATATGTCTTCTATTCAAAACTGTTGACAAGTCTGAACATAATTATCCGAATATGGTTGAATTTAACAAAGATTTAGTTACATAGCATTGATATCAATTTATTAATGTTACATTATAATAGTGTATAAGTCATAAATCAATTAAGTTAAAATAACTTACGAGGGGGTGGGTCAGTGTACAAACGACTTCAAACTAATAACTGAGCATAATTTGTCTCAAACTTGTTCTCGGAAAAAGTTTAGATCGTCATCGAGGCATGAAAACGTTAATAAAAGGTCAGAAAACCGATTTTTGAATCAGTGGGGCGAGGGAGGTTTCGGGTAAAAAAAAATTTCAGACAAAAGATTGATATTTTGTCCACAAAAATCTGAATCCGTCGAGAAAAATGGGGGTTGCTATTTAAAATTTTAAAGTCACCCCCACCCCTCGCGTAGGGGCGAGGGGGCGAGGGATGTTTTAGTATCCAAAGAATTCGCAATTCGTAACCAAGCAATTTTTGTCCCAAACTTTTTTTTTAACCTACCCCGGGGAAATACTTGCCCGTTGCCGGACTTTCTGCGCACCATAACTTGAGTAATTTTGCACCAAAATCGAAGAACTTTTGCAGTCTGAACAGTTTCAAATTTTCTCTTCAACGTCATGTGAATTGTTTTGTTGCTTCCACCCCCCTGCCACCCCCTAAAGGAAAAAAAATGTTTTTGAAGTTTAAATGTGCAAATTTGGTTTCTTGTACCGTGTCAATAAAGTTCAATCATTTTCCTCCAATTTCCTCCAAAATTCAAGTCGATGCGATGATTTGGCGCCAAGTTATGCAGTTTTGAAAAAAAATTACATTTTGCTCCTTTTTGACCACAACTAGACGAATTTTGCACGAAACTCGATGGAATTTTGCGATCTAAGAAGTTTTCCAGTTTTGCAACCCCCTGAAAACCACTACAAAAAGTGTTTTGGATTGACAAAAAATGTTAAATTTTTACAATTTGTAAAAATTGCATTTCGGTCATAACTCGGTCAATTTTGCTCAGAAGCCGATGATTCTTTGCGATCTGAAAAGCATAAGTTTCATTCCACCCTCTGTTAAAATTGTTCATTTTAATTAAAATTTCAAACAAAAAACTTTGCTCCAAATCATCGAAACGACTCGAATTTTTAAGGCATTTGAAGGAAATTGATTAAATTTTTCTGCATTGTGGTGAAATTTCCCGCCGATTTTTTTTGCGCATGGTACAGCTTGTCAAAGTTGGACAATTTTTTACGTATTTTTTTTTCCATCGCGTTGTTATGGGGGGTGGGTAGGACTTGGGGTCAAAATCAACTACACATTCTTAAAGATAAAACTTGAATCTTTCCCAAACTGAAAGATTCATCGATTTTCGACCAAATTGAACCAAGTTACGACGGTTTAAAAATCGAGTTTTTTCGCGATTGGCGCTATTTTTTGACGCCGAGTGTATATGTTTTTTTTTTAATTAGTGTAAATTAAAAAAGGTCAGAATTTATGCCTTACTCTCAAAAACAACGCATTACTAATTTAATTTTGGACGCTTTGGCCAATTTGCAGAATTTATAGGTGTTAAAGAAGATATTCAGATATTTTTTACTTCTAGAAAACGATAATAAAATCTTTATTAACGTGATTGAAAATATGTTATTTGCAGGCTATTGATGCAGATTTTGGTGAAAACGCCGAAGTATCGTACTACCTCATCGGGAGAATACAAATGACCCTAACTGAAGGACTGGAAAATTTACGACGAGCACCATTTCTGGTCGAACGAGAGACCGGCTCCGTTCAACTGAATTTCGATCCTCAGCACGGCATGAAGGGTTACTTCGACTTTATGGTTTGTACTTGAAATATACAGTTCAACAATAAACTAAACTAAACTTGAACATCAGGTCTTAGCAAACGACACCGGCGGTCTCAAAGACATGGCGAGGGTATTCATCTATTTGCTCAGGGAGGATCAACGAGTTCGATTCGTGCTCAGGCAACAACCTGTCGAGCTAAGAAATAGGATAGAAGCATTTAGAGAGTAAGTCCAAATTATTATTATTAATAATAATAATCATGATAATAGTTTTTCGCGGATTTATATACCAGGCGATCAACACTTACTTAGATAAGGGGCGGCTATGACTATGTCAGTCGTATCTTTGATAACTTCAGCTATCAGCCATATTTAAGTTTCTATCGGATAATTGCAAAATTTGGTCACATCATAACATTAATATCAGTAAAATACGTAAGTACACATTATGAATCCCTACATCCTCATATGGCAGACGACGTTACGTTGCGAAAAGCTGAGTCTATCATCAAACAGTGCTCCAATATCCAAAATCTCACTCTTTCGTTTCAAGTATTGTTCCTTGCACATAATAGTTTTAGATCATTGAATTGTTTGCAACTATAAGAAATAGCGCAATATTTGACAGCATTCCATGTAGGCTTATTTACATTGAAGCAGTTAACGATTTTGTTAAAGAACTTCTGTATTATTTAAGTCGTTGATTTTACAAATGACAAATAGCAAAGGTCCTAAATTAGAACCTTGTGGGACATTTAAACTTGAAATATATAGTGTAGATTTAAATCCATCATAGCATACAAAGTTCAGCCTACAACTCAACAACTGATATAGTAGGTTAAGTGGAAGAGCAGTTAATAGTTGAATAAACTAACTGAACTTCACCCACTCTTGTAAATTTAATATTTGTAATTACTTTTGCATTAATTAAGACAATTTATTATTATTATTAAGTATGATGCAATGAGTTTCAATAAATTAGAATCAGAATCCACTCAGTTTCCCAATTCATACGTTATGATCTAATGTGTCAAATGCAGGGAAAAATCTGTGTACATAACATCGACTTGGTCACTACCATCAGGATAAATATTGTGTAATAGTAGCTAAGTTTGCAACCAGATAAAAAACCAAGTTGGTTAGATGATTTTTTTTTTAGTGAATTATACATGCAGGTAAAAAGTACTTGCTCGAGGATTTTAGAAATCTTAATACACAACAAAAATAAATAATTATCAAGATAAATTTAATTAAAATATATGTTTACTAACATTGCAGGGTGTTGGGGAATGTGACTGGTGCTATTGTCAACGTGGATGAGTTTAGAGTGCATGCAAATCACGACGGATCCATTGATAAAACCAGAACCGACCTCTATCTACATCTGGTTGATAGGAATGATCACTCTATATTGGAAGTTCCTGATGTTCTGAAGTTGGTGGATCAGAACACCGAAAGGCTGGATGAGCTCTTTAAGGTAAACCTATAAAATTTCCCCTTGATAAATTGAAGAATCCAGAATTGCAAGCTAATCTTAAAAATGGAAAATGAATATTTTCAAATCTCTAATACGTACAGAGCAGAAGTGCTAAGGCAAAAATAACGTCAAGTATCATCAGAGGCGGCTCGTCATGCAGAGCCAAGGAGCCATTTATTTATTTATTTATTTATTTCCCAACAGAAAAAACATCCAGTTACAGGGAAAAATCAAATTAAAACTAATTAAACAGTAAAAAGAAAAATTATGAAATTATGTCGAAATAAGGTACATAATAACTAAACACTTAAATTAAAATAAACTTTATACAATACTCGAAATTAAATTATTCAAGATTAAATTAAGAAATACTAATACAGTTTTCAAGACTTTTAGAAAAAGAAATAATATTGTGGCCAAATATATCAATAAAACACTGAATCTCATGAAAACTGTCTATCATTTTATGTAGTGGCGAATTTTTAAAGTGCACCGTGTTACATTTATCACGTATCCCCAAAGTCACACGAGTAAAAAATACGTGATAAAAAATGTAAGAGATGGCACTATCTGTAGTTTCAAGCTCAGTAAGAATTTTTAATTGATTCTTAAAACACTTTTTCGCCAGTTACTTTGGTCTGGGAAGATAAATCGTTTATTTTTTCTTCAGAGAAGGAGGGGGGGGGGGGCTATATTTCATAAGTGGTGCTACCATCAACATGTTCCACGAGCTGCCACTGAAATTAAGTTCAGTTTTTGAAAATCCACGAGTTGTGAATTTTTTAAAATTTTAATTTTCGTATTGTGTAATACTCGAGCAAAAAAATTTAAAAAAATATAAACGTGTCGACAAAATTCTGCAAAAATTAAAATACATTTGCAAATTATCGTTTTATCAAATTAAGTGCAGTTTTTGAAAATCCATCGAATTTTTGAAAATTTTAGCTTTCGAATTTCCAATACTCGAAAAAAAAAATTAAAAATAATATAAAACGCGTGAACTAAATTCTACAAAAAAATAAATTGGATTTGCAAATCATCGTTTTATCAAACTAAATAGAGTATTTGAAAATTCACCGATTATTTTGGGAGTTGTAAATTTTTGAAAATTTTAGTTTTCGAATTGTGTAATACTCGAGCAAAAAATTTAAAGAAAAAATATAAAACGCGACGACTAAATTCTACAAAAATTAAACTAGATTTGCAAATCATTGTTTTATCAAATTAATTGCAGTTTTTTCAAATCCACCAATTATTTCCCGAGTTGTAAATTTTTGAAAATTTTAGTTTTCGAATTGTGTAATACTCGAGCAAAAAATTTAAAAGATATATATAAAACCTGACGACTAAATTGTACAAAGATTAAACTAGATTTGCAAATCATTGTTTTATCAAATTAAGTGCAGTTTTTGAAAATCCACCAATTATTTCAGTAGTTGTGAATTTTATTTTTCGAATTGTGTAATACTAGAGCAAAAAATTTAAAAAAATATAAAACGTGTCAACTAAATTCTACAAAAATTAAATTGGATCAGCAAATCATCGTTTTATCAAACTAAATAGAGTTTTTAAAAATCCGCTAATTATTTCGAGAGTTGTGAATTTTTGAAAATTTTAGTTTTCGAATTGTGTAATACTCGAGCAAAAAATTAAAAAAATATATAAAACGTGTCAACTAAATTCTACAAAAATTAAATTGGATCAGCAAATCATCGTTTTATCAAACTAAATAGAGTTTTTAAAAATCCGCTAATTATTTCAAGAGTTGTGAATTTTTGAAAATTTTAGTTTTCGAATTGTGTAAAACTCCAGCAAAAAAATTTTAAAAAATATTAAACGTGCCAACTAAATTCTACAAAAATTAAATTGGATCAGCAAATCATCGTTTTATCAAACTAAATAGAGTTTTTAAAAATCCGCTAATTATTTCGAGAGTTGTGAATTTTTGAAAATTTTAGTTTTCGAATTGTGTAATACTCGAGTAAAAAAATTAAAAAAATATATAAAACGTGACGACTAAATTCTACAAAAATTAAAATAGATTTGGAAATCATTGCTTTATCAAAGTAAGTGCAGTTTTTGAAAATCCACCAATTATTTCCCGAGTTGTGAATTTTTGAAAATTTCAGTTTTTCAGTGTAATACTCGAGCAAAAAATTGAAAAAAAAAAATATAAAACGTGTCGACTAAATTCTACAAAAATTAAATTCGATTTGGAAATCACCGTTTTATCAAACTACATAGAGTATTTGGAAATAATAAAATTTTAGTTTTCGAATTGTGTAAAACTTGAGCAAAAAATAAAAAAAAATATATGAAATGTACCAATTACATTCTACAAAAATTAAATTGGATTTGCAAATCATCGTTTCATCACACTGAATAGAGTTTTTAAAGATCCGCTAATTATTTCGAGCGTTGTGAATTTTTGAAAATTTTACTTTTCGAATTCTGTAATACTCGAGCAAAAAATTAAAAAAATATATAAAACGTGTCAACTAAATTCTACAAAAATTAAATTGGATCAGCAAATCATCGTTTTATCAAACTAAATAGAGTTTTTAAAAATCCGCTAATTATTTCAAGAGTTGTGAATTTTTGAAAATTTTAGTTTTCGAATCGTGTAATACTCGAGCAAAAAATTTTAAAAAAATATATAAAACGTGACGACTAAATTCTACAAAAATTAAATTAGATTGGCAAATCATTGCTTTATCAAAGTAAGTGCAGTTCCATCAATTATTTCCTGAGTTGTGAATTTTTGAAAATTTCAGTTTTCGAATTGTGTAATACTCGAGTAAAAAATTGAAAAAAATTATATAAAACGTGTCGACTAAATTCTACAAAAATTAAATTCGATTTGGAAATAATCGTTTTATCAAACTACATGGAGTATTTGAAAATTCACCGATTATTTCGCGAGTTGTGAATTTTTGAAAATTTTAGTTTTCGAATTGTGTAAAACTCGAGCAAAAAATTTTAAAAAAATATGAAACGTGTCAACTAAATTCTACAAAAATTAAATTGGATTTGCAAATCATCGTTTCATCAAACTGAATAGAGTTTTTAAAGCTCCGCTAATTATTTCGAGAGTTGTGAATTTTTGAAAATTTTATTTTTCGAATTGTGTACTACTCGAGTGAAATTTTTTTAAACAATATATAAAACGTGTCGAAGAAATTCTACAAAATTTAAATTAAATTTGCAAAACATCGTTTTATTAAATTAAATAGAGTTTTTGAAAATTCGCCAATTATTTCCCGAGTTGTGAATTTTTGAAAATTTTAATATTCGAATTATATAATTCTCGAACAAAAAATTAAAAAATATATATAAAACGTGTCGACTAAATTCTACAAAATTTAAATTAGATTTGCAAATCAGAGTTTTATCAAATTAAGCAGGGACAGCTCGTTATATAGAGCCAAGGAGCCATGGCACTACCTGTAGTTTCAAGCTCAGCAAGAATTTTTAAAACACTTTCG